>CM056829.1:23179600-23892100 GCA_029853015.1 Chelidonichthys spinosus | reverse complement strand
TGTGTCCTGTGTTGGCCTCAGTTGATTTACGGTGGCCTCAGGTGCTCCAACAAACAAGCAGAGCAGAACACCGGCTGAACGCGACAGTGGAGTTCCATCTGTACCGCTTGTCCTCCGCTGACACGCAGTGTGCTGCAGCCAACATATCATGTGATGGGCTGGTCGCTTGTTTTTGTATTAATCAGTTACATCAGACACGTCTTCACAAATGCCAAAAAGAAAAGAGTCTGTGTGAGCCACATGAAAGTAGTAGCCCCCATTTACCATGCAGTGTGTCAATTGGTTTCACTTAATCGATCTTGGTGACTAAGCCATGAAGTGATGCGTCTGATGTCCCACAATGCTCCAGTTCACCAAACAGCAAATGTCAGGCCTGCCTGCTCCAAAGAACATGACTTTCACCTCTTTTGAAAGATAAAAGATTTCTACATCAATACAACAAATGCATTTGAAATATGACAGTTTTTCTGTCAAATGCATGCTGGGATGTCATTATGTGCATGTTCTTTAAAAAAAGAAAACAAATATACCGTTATATTCATACAACATCACTCAGGGTCAGGTGACATTTGGGGCCTTAAGGTGCCTCTTCATACTCCCAATAAATAATAATGAAGCTGCACTGGAATAACTGGGATTAGCTCTGCGTTCCTCACTTCTCTGTGAAGCCCCAGATCTGCTGTGTTGTCGTTGGAAGAAAATAATTTATGCAGGAAATGTCACGTATTGATAGATTTGACAAGAGTAAAGGTGGCAAGTTTGAAACATGAGGTTCACAAAAACAAATCATCATGGCTTAATTTAAAATTGACTATGGAATTGAAACAAAATGCAACATCAGAACTTTGTTATGTTTAGGCCACAAAACTACTCTTCTCGAAGAGACAAATTTCCCTATGGGACAATAAAGTCTATCTATCTACTTGGCTCTAACGGGACACTAACATATCTGACTTCAGGTGGTCCTGTGTGCTACCAGTCCACCTCCCAGACCTCCTCCCTACGTGAACTTCCACGGACTTCTTTGAAACTCATTTGTGGTCATTCAAGAGCAAAATTCCACCACAAAATAGGTTTCCCTCAAAAAGCAATTCACAATGCAGTTTTGTTGTGTGGGAACATAATTTTTAGGAGACCAGGCTAAACTAAGACGAAGGATCCACTTATTCCCTACACATTTTCAATGAAAATCCTGGTTGGAACACTGTAAATCTCAATCCAGGTTCTTCTGGTCGTCTGTTGCCTGCATCCATGTCTCAGTGCTTGACAGGATGTTCCATAATCAGCGCTATGCTGCTGAATTGGCTGCTGTCATTTTGCTCTGCATCAGAAAGCATGGAGGTCTCACTAAACAACTGAAACCCAAATGTTAGCTTAAACACTAATCCAATTTCAAATGAAGGCAATTATTTCCTTACAATTTCAGCATCCTTTTTTTGAACTGTGGGGGATACTGACTGTTTTGGCCACCATAACCAAACCCCAGTAATCAAGATTATGAGTGGGCATTTGATACAGAGACGTTGTGTATAAATGGCTGCTTTGCAGGGGCTTTGAGTTGCAGTTTGTGCCAAACCAAACCTGATGTGCGGCTGACTGTAAGTTCACATGTAGTGTCTCAGTGTGGGTCAGGAATCACACTTCAGCTCCCCATCGGGCCCCGAAAGCCTCCAGCCACACAAGTACACCGGATCATTCTACGAGTAAATACTGCTTCTAATTGGAGGTGAGTAGTAAATAAACTCAGCAATTAAACTGGATAGACTTTCATTTCATTGTCCCTTTTGTCGAAGTAACTATATTTAGCATTGAGGAAGAGAAAAGTCATACTGTGTCCAGTGGGAAATACAAAAATAAAGTCAAGGATTTCAAAAAGTTAAAGGCGGCACTGGAAACATAACTAATTTCTTACGGTGGGGTATTTTTTACTGTTTACTGGCGTGTTACGGCTCTGTCGAAAGCATCGCTAACTTGTTTTTTCACAGGCGATTACAGCGAGAACAAGACGGGCTCACAGGCCAACAGAGCATGGGACCTTCATGAGGCTGAGAGCCACCTCCGGGATCAATGTTGCCATTTTGTTGATCAAGCAGCACAGATCCACCATGCAAGATGCATTTCGTTTGCTAAATAACACTCTGAAGTGCCTATTCATTGAGCAATTCTTCACAGGAGCAAAAGTGGATAGCATGATGATGCCGAGCGCTTGAATAACATCTCCAGTCTGCACGAGATCCATTTGGTACATTTGGTACAATGTTTGTATTATATGAATTAATGAGTGAACTTGATAGTTTTCACTCTCTTTGTGAGCGAGTTGGTCTGCAGCACCAACAGAACTGTGCCAGTAAACAAAACATTTATTATTATTGTAGTTGATAACAATAACTTTTCATGGGGACACAAGTGCTGTCTTTAAAGTAGAAACAGGCTAACAGCTAACAGAACGGTCCTGAACAAAACCCAACACAATCAAATGAAGAGGAATAAGTCAACAGGATAACAAGAAGAAACTAATGTGACTTAGCTTTGCGCTAGCCATTGGGCCTTGGCCTTTATTCTGCAAATGTGGCTAGCAGAGTTAGCTTGATTTGAATGTTGAGTTATCTGTTCTAAAAGCATTTAAAAGTATCCATAGCTGATCAACATGTTCTCTCTCCAAATAGTCAAACCACACAGCTCGGTCAGACCTCCAAAAGCTTCAAACTATGACGCTCTACCTTCCCCTCTAGCGTTACTTTATCATGTGTCAGTGACGGCGTCCCAATATATGCTAGTGTCTTTTCAAAATAAAGCTCACAGGAAGCTAGTTGAAAGAAACTTAGTAAGGTTGAGGAAAAGAGCCGGAATAATGTTAACTTCACTGACTAATGACTCGTGTAAATAGGGACTAACAAATGAGTCACGTGATGTTGACATTATCGATTCAGGTTACTAATGACCGAGGTGACAAAATGTTTCCGTTTAGCTTCATACAGGACCCTAACATTGGTGTCCTGGACTAAAGTCCTGGGTTTGTTTGACCTGTCCAGCTTAATGCGTTAGGGGAGGTTCAGTGCAAGATCCGTCACTTGACAACCCGATGACAGAAGCAGCGCCGCCGCTCCCACCACGCTCATCACACGCTCTGCGTGCGTATCATAATAATAACAATGCCGATATTATAAGAAACAGAAGAGAGAGAGGGAGATGTTTTGGTCCGAGAGGCTGAGTTTCTGTTACGCGTGTCATCCGCCTTTGATCTGACGTCAGATGTGACGGGACAATCTATATAGATATAAATTCACGTGTTGATTCATTAGTTGCATTAAATAGTGTTTGTTGTGATTATTTATAGCATTTAAATGTGTCTGGAACTGTGGAAACCTGCCTGTGAGGTCTCGGTGACGTGTGCGCAGTGAGCGCCGTCAGCCAAACTTCCACTCCGCCAGCTGTGATTCGCCTTGAATGAATGGACTTTATTTGCGCCTTGCGCCGAGAGTAGACCAGGTTGGAGCTGGCAGGCTTTCAGCGCAGTCTCAGCGAGGCTTTTTGCCACGAAACCTCCGCTACGCCAAGCTGAATCTGTGAATCCGATCCACCAAACTGCCAAACTGACCTTGCGCAAGGCTGCGCGGGTCGAAACCTGCATTACACCGGCTCCGCCACCCTGCGCCGCGCCACGAAACTATAGCTCTTTATCTGTTGCTCTACCTAAAATGCAGTGGGTGGGTGCGTCACCTACAACACACTCACACACTCACTGAGCAACACTAAAATTTACAAACTGTTGCTTCATAAACATAACATGCAGTTGGATTAATGAGTCAAATCATTTTGCTGGACATTTGTCACACAATCTAATATCTAAGGTTTATAACAGAAGGTGGTAAAAATGTGCGGCAGCCAATCATACAATCTTATCATCAGCCAATCACATGACTGCTAATCATGGTGCACACTCTTTTTTTCATTCAAAATACTTTAATCTCAGTTGAACAAATCAATTGTGTGTGAGTAGGTTGAGGATTAATAGCCTCATATATAGATACTGATCAAATCATTATGCCATTATTATTATTATATTACATTGTGATATATCGATATAAGTGTCCGTTCCTGAAGAAAAATGACTTGAGAGCTTTAACTGAGTGAGTGCCGTGAAAAAGCTTGTAATGTCACTGATCCAAGTCATCACAGTGTATTCTGATCCTCAATTCCTCCCGTATGTGTGTGAATGAGCTTCTTTGTGAAGACATGAATGGAAAGACGGATGCATGGAGACCAATAAAAGCCCACTTATTGGGGACATTTGGTCTTGTCTTGTCACTGAAACTCACATTGAACACTGCAGTCTTTCTGATGACAGAATATGACTGGGTTGACAACACGCACCAGAAAGTGTTCCAGGGAATCAGAACAATGTGGTGGACGTTGACTTTCACTACTCTTCAAAAGAGACGCCTACACTGAAAAATAAATTGCGTTGACAGCCACAAGGTCCAGTGGCATGTCTTTGTCTTGCTGAATGGGACGGACAGGTGTTACACCAAATCCTGTGACCAATAAGATTCTGTGACCACAGAGGCCACTTTTTCAAAAGGGAATATTGGTGGATCTTGTAAAAGCGGCAGGAACTTGTTGTAAAGCAGGAGTCTCCAGCTCAAACTGTCTCAGGGCTGCTGATGGTGTAGTCTTCTGATAGGACAGCTACGTCAACATTCTCCTCTCCCTTCTACTTCTCATCCTGCTCTCCATGTTTACACCAGTGATGACGTTTCATATTCTTTCTGCTGGGGAAGACACATCTTTGCTGTTTGTGGTGAAACAAAGGAAGATACAGCCCTGCACGCTTCTTCAAGGCTGGACTTGCAGCATGACCTCTGACCTTTGCCATTGTATTGAAACAAAATATTTTTTAATTAAACTTTTTTAAACAAATATAATTGTGTTTTTATTACAAGGGGTAGTTTAAATTGATATGAAACTAGTATAAAATAATAATTTAATGTAAAAGCAATATTTTTGACATCCGTCGTAGGCCAGATGGAGAGGGGGGATGGGCCAGATGTGGCCAGCTTCATTAAAGGGTTCATTATTTTCAAACAGGACACCATGTTTACATGTTTACAAGCGCTCCAGTACTGAGGGAGGACACTGCAGACGGCAGAAGCTAAACAGGCTGAACTGTAATCACACAAGGCAACCCCTCATCGTCACGTTTGGTGTAACACTGAACCAACCATGAATACCTTGAACTCGGTCATTAAAGAGTTATGATTAGGAGTGGACAGGTTTGAGGCGTTGCTTTCATCGAACCAGCACCATGTTGCAAAATGTCTTCACATCACTTCCTCTTCTTCCTCTGATGAACACACATAAATGTTAGTTGCCCAGCTTTTCCTGTTACCATGTTCAGATGACTTCCTTCCAGATGCTTCCTCAGCCTTGATCTTTAAGTTGGTTGATGCTTGAAGACTCATTCTGTTGCAAAATAATGATCAAATGCAATCTATCGGTTTCTAGTGATAGTTTTAGTGAGAAAGACTACCTGTGGTGGGGGATATGAGGTGGTTGGGTCCAACAGTGAAGAACTTTCAACCACTAGACCAGTGTTCTTGTGAAGGCCAGAGTTCATGGTGATTTTCCTGAACCTACTTCAGAGGTTTTGTTGCCTTGACCTAACATTTGTTTTGATGCCTAAACATTACGTTGGTTTTGTAGTCCAACCTAAGGATTGTTTTCTTGTGTAAACTTAACGTTGGTTTTATTGTTTAAACTAAAGTTAGTTAAACCATTGGTTGGTTTTCTTGTCTAAACATTGGTTTTGTTATATGAACCTAATGTTGCATACATTTGTTGCATAAACTTAACTTTAGTTTTGTTGTCTAAACCCAACGTTGATTTTGTTAAATAAAAATAACGATGGCTTCATTTTATAAACTTAGCATTGGTTTTGTTGTCTAAACCCAGTGTTGGTTTTGTGGTACAGAATTACAATTTTAAAATAATGTAAAATTAGATTTTTGAATCGATGAGTATAGATCTAACAGAAGATCAAGTGAATGATTAAAACTTTTTCTGGAGACTGTAGATCCTGAGCTTGTACAACGTTTTTGTTTATTAAAGAAAATGTAAAAAGTCAGAATATGAATGTTCTAGGAGAGGTGAAAGAAAATGAAATAATTTTTGTGGTAGCTAAAACAAAAACAAAAAAAGTTTTATTGATAACAACAATTTATTGAGTGAGAGTCAATATGGTTTTAGGATAGACCGGTCTACAGATCTTGCAATAATGGAAATAATAGAAGAAATTAAAAAGAGCAATTGATAGAAAGAAATTTACAATAGGGGTATTAATTGATTTTTTTTTAAACATTCGCTACCATACCATTTGATTTTCATTTCTAAGTTAAATATATATAGTGTGAGAGGAGTTGTTGTAAAATGGTTAACCAGTTATTTACATAATAGACAACAATATGTTCAGTATGTTGGTAATACATCAGAATGTATGAACATTGAATGTGGGCTCCCACAAGGTTCGGTTTTGGAACCTAAACTATTTATTTTATACATTAATGATATCTGTGAACTTTCTAAACTATTACCTTTTGTTTTGTTCGCAGATGATACAAATTGTTTTTGTTCAGGAGATAATTTAAAAACTTTATCTGAAAATATTGAAAATGAAATGGTTAAGCTTAAATCTTGGTTTGATGAAAATAAGTTATCGTTAAACTTTGTTTTAAATGGTTTTACTATGGTTTTTGCTAATAAAGAAAGGATAACATCTTATTATCTATTAATGGAATTAACATTGAGAAAGTATCCGAGTTTAGGTTTTTGGGAGTTATAATGAATGAAAACATGAAAATATCATATATCATAGCTTCACATGTAAAAAAAAAAAGGTGTCTAAGAATATTTTTATTTTGAACAAAACTAAGAATGTTTTAGATTGTAACACAATGAGAATATTATACTGTTCACTTGTAGGGCCTTATTTGAGTTATTGTGCAGTAGTGTGGGGTGACACATATAAGCAATATAATGCCATTGTTTTTGTTACAGAAAAGAGCAGTTAGATTTTTTTTTTTTTTTTTTTTTTTTTTTTTTAGAGAACATACTAATGGGATTATTTGTTTGGCATAGTTATTGAAACTCAAAGAGATAATTAAACAGCAATTGTGTTCAAAGCTAAAAAGAGAGTATTGCCAGAGAATGTGCAAAAACTCTTTGTGTTTTCCGCAGAGGATGAAAATCACAGAAGGAGATTGGATTTTAACCATCAAGTTACTTGGAGCACTTTAAAACAACTTTGTGTTTCTGTTAATGGCGTCAAACTTTAGAATTCTCAACAGAAGGATTTAAAGGGTTGTACAGATATTTTTCGGTTTAAAGAAATGTATGCATATGAAATTTAAGTGTTTTGAACTTGAAAAATTATATTCTAAGATGTTTTGTTCAAGTAAGGGGCAGACAAAATAATA
This sequence comes from Chelidonichthys spinosus, assembly GCA_029853015.1. Classification (NCBI taxonomy): domain Eukaryota; kingdom Metazoa; phylum Chordata; class Actinopteri; order Perciformes; family Triglidae; genus Chelidonichthys; species Chelidonichthys spinosus. Next base: position 23,884,628 of record CM056829.1, on the reverse strand, counting down.
AGAATTATATTCTTCTTTCTGCTCCTTTCCAATCATGAAATGCATTAATTTGACATATGTGATGTGAACTTGTGTGCCAACTTTATATTGTAATATGCATTTTCATGAAAGGAACAAATAAAGAAATGAAATGAAAATGAAAATGAAATGAAATGAAATGTAATCTGTGGATTATAATGACTAGATTCCATTTGGTTCGAAATACCATATGTTAAAAAAGAGTGTAGCGCTGTTTGTTTATCTGTTTGGTTTTAATGTGTCTAGTTTAATACTAGTTTAATAGCAACTTTAGACTGTGACTTATATTATATGGAAATCTCTGTCAGGGCAGACACCCTGTCCTCCTTGCTTATCACATGTCTACTCTCCTTGGAGGCATTGGAGAGTGTGAAGTGATATAGTTTTTCTTTAAATGAAAGACAATCTGCTGGGTCCATCTTATAGCTCATTCATAGATATTGCAGATATAACAAAAGGAACTAAGGTTTTATTAAATAAACTTAAAGAAACAAAGTCCAAACTTCACGAACTTTGATCAGTGGAGCGGCATATTTCACGTACAAGGAGCAAACCATAATCTTACAGAAATACGAAGAAGTTAAACACATAATACAGGTAAAAAGCAACAGATTTGTCTGCCAAATGCAGGAAGGACAGCTGGCAAAAAATCATTATCAGCCTCATTCTTTCAGCTGCAATCTCGGCGGTGTAAAGCAGACTTTAGAGAAGATAAAAAATAAATCCAAAGCCAAAAATCGCAAAAAATGGCAATTTTTGTAAAATGATGAAAATTGACATGTATGTTCTTTAAAGCTATGTCAACATAGCTTTTGAGTTTTGTGATGATTGGCCCAAAGGTTATGGAGTTATGCCTATTGCGTTTTGGTACCACAACGCTCTTATGTTCAATGGCCGATATCTTCTGAATAAAACCATATTCTCAGAACCTTTGGACCATGACCCCAGCTAGGTCTAACGAGTACGCACGTGTTCAATGGTGTTGAAGAAATTAGCCACAACATGTTTTTCATAAAATCCAAGATGGTGGAAAATTTTGGAAGGCAGACTTTGGTACTCTAAGAGGATTTCATGTAGAGGACACTCGTCCACAGGTGTGCAAAATTTCATGTCAATCGAAGAATCAAACTTTTTTGTGGCCGTATGCGAAACTGCTACCATATCGCAATTTCCTGTAATTTCTACACACACACCAATTTTGGTGACTTTTCTTAATGTTGAGGCCTCCAGAACGCAAGTTAATTTCACGTAAGAATAATAAACATTCGAAATACAACAGGGCTTCGGGGCTCGGGCCCTAATTAAGTGGGAGTCAACAGGGGGGACAAAATGGCAAAAACTTAAAACAGACTCTCAAGACTGTTGAAGGCGTTGACCCTCTAGACATATACAACAACTGATCAGGGATCTGCAACTGCCTTATATAACTAATCTGAGGGAGATGATGACGGGTGCACCCTCAGCTCCTGATCACCTGTGATCGAGATCTACCCAAGAGGATCCATTGTCTAAACAGTTGTCTAAATCCAACGCTGGTTGGCCGATAAGCTCCAATACTGAGTAACCATGGCAACTGGGAAAGAGTTAGAGATATTATTTTGTGTTTCTGAAGAAAACAAGCTCATCCTTAAGCCTCGATCACATATGTCGCCACTCGCCCATCTCTGGGCGACAACTGTCAATGGAATGTGAATGTGTTCTAGCGGAATGTGGCCAGGACAGGCAGTGCGATGTGGGCGGGTACAGAGATAAAATCATTTTAACTTTCTGTAATGCAAGTGAAGCGAGGACAAAGCGAGTATGGAGTGTAGAAAAGATTTGATTGACGGTTGACGTCAATGAGAGTTCCACAGAGAGTTGCCGCTTGAACTAGAATTATTCTTTATTGATCGTTTGGCTGTTGGCTGTTGGGTTAAATGGAGGGGGGGCAAGATTCTTTATTAAATAAAAAAGTCGCAAATTTGCTACTTTAAAGATCCCATATTATACTGTTTTTCATCCATTCCACACAGCTGTCAGAGGTCCAACAACACTGTATTCGATATGCATTGCCCCAAACCCATCCGTGGTCCTGAATTTCAGCTGTCTAAAAGTTGCTCAAATGAGTTCTGCTGAGAACAGGCTGTTTCTGTGACTGCACCTTTAAATGCTAATGAGCTCCGTCTGTCATCGTCTACTTGGAGAGAGATGGAGAGGATGCCGCTTACGCTAGCGGTAGCATGCACCAATGTTTACGTGGATGTATCGCTATGGCTCACCTATGTGGCTCAGGTGAAGTTGCTGGGTCCCGTATGGTTGGGACAGATCCTTTTACGAGGGTCAGTGTCGAGGCAAAGCCAGCTTTGAACTGACCCTCGTTCCTGAAGCCGTCCGATGTGAAGTGGTTAGCACACACATACAAGCTAACACGGACCGTAGCCGGCACATTGTCATTAAAAATGCAAGAGACCAGACACAGGCCGTCGTGCGCGGCGTTCTGTCGGACACGCGCCCCGGGTTCGAGAAGCCCCTGGCTGCAGTACGCAGATCGGGGCGTGGCTCAACGTGGGGGGAGTTAAACGTTTGACTCCACCCACTGCGTGGGCGCCATCTGGTGGCGGAGTTTGGGCAGCACATTCTCAAACATCAATGCAGCACCTACGGCCAGAGTGGCATAAAACCCACGCATTGATGTAGAATAATTTCAATTCACGTGTTAGCTGGATTTCATTAAAATACAGAGAGAGAGAGCTAATAATTAAGTCAAATGTATTAGGTACCATTGTTTGATCAGCTCTGTCCCGATATGCCACACCTCTGGGTTTAGCTCAAAACACTTTTGTATGGGGGGACCTTTCATTATGATTTATATCAGGATCAGGTCTGGTGTAGTTCTTTGGTAAAAAAAAAAATATTTTTGTAGCTTAAATGTAAATACCAGCCAACACAATAATAGTAATAAATAATAATAACAAAATAATGGTAATACGTGTACATTTTCATGAGCCCTCACAACTTCACACACACCTTTTTACTGAGGTTCAGCTCCTACTGAACTCGAAACCTGTGTTCCTCTGGCCAGCTGAACTGGAACAGTGAAGTGAAATCAGGACTTAATATTGGGCTTCTTTTTTTACTCTAAGTCCATTATTTTATCCATGCTGCTAATATTTAAAAAATAAATAAACAATGAATTCTACCATAGCATTTCCCCCAAGTGAGTGTGACAAACAGTATAGACACATGTAAAAAAAAATTGTACACTCAATTATATCAGCTTCATTAAGGAGATCGAAGACTGAGTGATGTTTGTGCCATTGACACTTGAATAGCTTTATTTATTTATTCCTGTCTGTCACTTCTTTCAAATGCAGAAAAAACCTGCATCTGCCTTGTGTCCATCATGTTCATACAAAAGTCATCATAATCTTCCTGCAAACTAAAAAGGAACAAGAACGGTTCTCTGAGATCATTTATCTCCTCTTCATCCAGGCCATCAGACATGCGTAGCAGCTCCACTGCCCTCAAGCGATCTTCCTCGTCCATGGTGATGACCTGGGGAAGGGAAATTTTTCCCTTGAATGCTTTTGACCGACACCACCTTGCTGCCTCAGTGGTGTCCCTAAGCAGAGCATCCTCCTATGAAAAATAAAGAAAATAATTATTAAAATAAAGATTGGAGAAGGCAGAAAATGGTGAAATAAGAAAAGCCCACAGCAGGTAACACTCCGTTCCCGGTTCCCAGTTCCGGCAAGTTCTCAGCCTCCGCTAGAAAGGAAACAGATTGTAGTTCTTAAAGGCACAACAACAATGCAAGATGTAAAAAAGATCAGTGGCTTATTTCAACTATACTGGTTTAATGAAAATTGAGAAATGACTGCAAAACCAGCTCTATGACATCCCACCTCTACAACCTTGATGGATGTGTGTACAATAATACTGCTTTGAACAATACCTGATTTACCTAATTCTTGCTACTTAGCATGTAATAACTATCACAAAAACGTAACAAAACACTAACAAATGAATCGGACATATATATTAAACTAAAACTCAGAAAAATACAGGTTTATATCATTTCCCCCCCAAAAGTATAATATTTTGTCCCGACTATAACTTGTTTTAAACCTGCTTTACCATATTCTTGAAATATAATGGTTTATATCATTTTTCCCCAAAAGTATAATATTCCTCCCCCCACACTGCAAAAAAGTAAAAACATACAGCATAACTTATTTTAAAATGAAATGATGTTAATTCCTTCTTTGTCTGTCACAAATATTGCAAAGTAGCAAGTTAAAACACAACAAAACACCTTGCTTACCTCCATTTTGCCAGCTGTACTGCCTCTTCTGTCCTGTACTGCTTCGTCTCCGTCAGACGTCCTCTTCTTCAGGGGTTGTGCGCGATTTCCGCCACCAGATGGCGCCCGCGCAGTGGGCGGAGTCAAACGTTTAACTCCGCCCACGTTGAGCCACGCCCCGATCTGCGTACTGCAGCCAGGGCTACTTGGAGGGTTCCGTCCAACAGGAGGCAGCGGTGAAGAGCGCGTGAGACAGAGGGAGGATTGTCTCCAGCTTCACCCGCACTGGGATTTATTCACAGAGCACCAGCCGGATCACCCAGCGCCATGACCGGTAAATTGAGTTGCTAATCTCCTATCATCAGAGGAGTTCGGCCGATGCAAATGACTCCCTTCGTTACGTAACAACAGGAGCTGAATCTGAACAGCCTGTAGGAGTGCCGTTGTACCAGTGGGGGGGGGCTGCAGAGACCATGCAGGAGTCGCTTGTTTTCCTCACTCTGGGAGTTGACAGGCTCAGTGAGGACCAGTTTAGGTGTAGAGACCAGAGAAAACATCTTTTTCATAATATGGGACCTTTAAATACAGCAAACACTTTTTTAAAGTAGCAAATTTGCTAAAGATGACAATTTGGCCCATATAAAAAAAGGACCTTAACAAGGCATTGTCACACGTTGGGATGGATAAATACAACATTCTTGCAACTTTATGCTACTTTTTTTCCTCTGAATATTGCCCACCCTTCACTCTTTTTCCCCCCCATGTGGCCCTAATATGTTGCTGCACAAGAATGAAGGTGGAAATAAAAACCAAATAGAAAAAAATACTATTGCTTTTTTCGTGTCTTGAGAAAATAAAGTTAATGATTCAACAGATTCAAATCAATAAGAAGAGATATTTGCAGGAAAGAAATGCAACGTAATTAAAAGGGCCATTGTTTTGTATGAAAAGTCTTTGTTAGCAAAGTAACTACAGCTGTTCAGTCATGCATTAAACAGCATGTTAAATTGTAGTCCGACGTTTGTTTTTAAGGAGAAACTGTGTAGGGAATTCTGCAAATACATAAAAACTGTTTGTGAGAATCTTGGAAGAAAGGGGCTCAGTAATGTTCAGTGAGCTGGCTCCCTGGATTTAATGACGGTGGTCAGTGATGTCATGCTGCCACCTGCTGGTTCAAGTGCAGCAGTAGGGGATTAGCTATTCTTCAGCCAAATGGTCATTGGATGCCAGGGAAGCCTGAAGTTAAGTCAATAGTGTGATGGTGAAGCAGGACGGTTATCAACATTCCAATTAGCTGCTATATGTCTGCATGAAAGTAATTGTTAAATATGCAAACGCACATATTTGTTTTCATGACCGGCCGAGATGTGCGTCACTTTAAATGTTGCTCTTGCAAAGAATTGTGGGTTGTCGTGATCTCCTATTCTTTTGTATAGAAAGGTCCGTTGCATCCGATGCTAAAGGAGCTCTAAAAGGATCATTGGAGCTCCTTTCCTTTGAATTTGGAGAACTAAACGGCTCTTTTCATGGCGGCCACTTGTTTACTTCCGGGTCACTTCTTCAGTTTGGAACCTTCCTAAGAGAAAAAGCTATTCGACAGCAGCCCCAGTTCCAGAGCCACCCCGCTTAAATCTGGAACCCTCAGGGATTTACATGACGTCAACTGATTAATGCGTCCTGCGAGGTTTGAAAAATGTGTAATTAAATCAAATAATGTATTTACATGTTTTAGCTTTAATAAGCAACATTAAAATACATTTGATTGATGAATATAGGTTATTACCCATTCCTTTGATTTCAAATGTTTTATGTTCCATCTTAAATCTTTAATGTCTTGGTTTTTTTTTTCAAATTCTTCCAGGCTTCCCCTGGTAACCTGTGATTAACATCACGTTTAATGCTTTGATTTGTAGGTATTTCCTTCAGGTAAGGTCAGCAGAAACACAGACTGAGGGTCAGCGTTCATAAAGGGCTCAAAATGTCTGCGAGTCCTAAAGCACTTGACGATTTGACAGGTGGAGCGAACCTAACCATCACAGACTTTACGTGAAGTCTGAGTCTGAGTGTGGACTTGATTGATCGTTATGACTGTCGATCATTTTTGGTGACCCGCTGACCTTTCCTCTACTGCCAATAAGGCTCCACAACCTGGATAGAGATCACATGGAACTGGATTACTGAGGCCCACATTGAAATTTTACCATTTCAGCAATAATTTGTCAGGCAATAGTTATTTTGTATGTTTTATATTTTAAAATCCAAAACATTCTTTAGTACAAGATGTTCTTTGAAAGAATAATGTGTGTCACTTGAATGGGAATCAAATCAGCTGATCTCATAACGTTGGAAAGATTGAGAAACGATTTCACAAACGTACAGATGATACACATGACGTCACCTTTATTGTTTTACATCCATACATTTGAACATTTTAACCAGCTGACAGATTACAACAGCCGCTGCATGCAGGTCCTTCACCTTCCTGAAGCCAAACACCAGCTTTGTGAAGGGGGAGTAGATTTTGTGGAAAAATAAAATTTATAGCAGGAAAAACAAACTCAAAAAGCAGCAAATTTATAAAGTGCATACATACTGTGAAAGAAGTGTCGTACAACGTCCTGCTCACTGGCATGACACCATGTTTGGCTTTAAATCTACAGCAGAGGGGACGAGACTCATTCAGGCCCGTCCACTCTGCTGCTGTTCGTCGTCTTCAGCACGTCCACATCGTCTCCCATTGAAAGGCAAATTGTTAAATTACATCATACACACACTTCAAGAAACTAAATAGGGGTCTGGCTGCTGGCATTGGCCACTCCTACATCCAGCATGTAATTATTAGTGATATTGACTGCAGTATCGGGGCCGAGCCCACATAGGCATTCAGTGCAACAAAACCATGAGCATAGTGATGATATACAAGACAGGGAGGCTCCCATCTCACATCAGAACATTTGGTTAGGGGGAGGTTATCACATGAAAGACGTTCTGAGGCCTGACATGAGTGGAAAGTAAAACAAGTTTAACAAAATTAAGTTGCACACACTCATTTTGTGTCAGTGTTCCCTTCATGTTGAGAACATCAGGCATCAGAGCAGAAACCCATCAATTATTTATTCATTTCTGAGGAGAATCTCTTGGTATGACCAATGAGCTGACTGGACGTGTTACAGTGTAACCTGTGAAATAGCATTTCTTACTGACCTCAGACATGTCTTTCCCTTCCTGTACGGTGTTACATCATCGATGGCACATGCTGAGGTTTGGTTTCACCATCACAACATCTGGCTCAATGTTGTAATCGTCGATAACAAGGGTCAAGTTAGAGAATCTCTCAGGGTTCTAAATATTTCTTCAATGTGCAGATCCAGGCCAACACTGAATGTAATCTCTGTGTCATGGACTTCCATTGTTTATGTTGAAATAGTCCATTATTTTCTCCTTTAAGTTAAGAGTGTTAAAATGCTAAAATATATTCCATGACATCACAGGCCAGAATATTTATCCTCACAAAAATAAAGATATGGATATGGGAGACACACTCAAATGTCTAAACGTCTAGTTGAGATGCGTTGTGTTTGAATAATCATCGATATAAAAGTCTCCACTCTGAGACCGGGAGCAGCTGCGACGGAAACAACCAAAACAATATGACGCGTGTCCAAGAGCTCACAGAACTAAGCTTCAGCGGTGAAACGGGCTTTTCCTTCTCATCACTTTGACTGAAACAACAGTTTCTTTCCCAGTGGCTTCCTTTTCTGACATCTTCACTCTCTGAAAAACCATATATACAACTGGAGGAATAAATTATGTTGCATTATCCTTCTAACATTAGACATTTAGCCTTTTATGTATATACAAGAGTATATACAAAATTAAATCTACACTAGCTTGACATGGCAGAGTGAAGTGAAACCAGACTGAAAGGAGAGTGTGGAGGTTGTGGTTCCAGTCCTAATAGTGCAAAGAAGGATCCGAGGAGAGCTCAGACTGGATTCTGTCTGGAGTCAGATTTGTTTGGTTGACTGGTTAAACCTTTGAATTCATGTTGTTAACATGAATTAAACTTAATTTAATAACTCATTTCTTATTTTCGTGACACCGGCTGACCACAGAACTCCCACACTGAGCTCGACTCCATGGATCCACCTCACTCCTCACTCACATCACACATCCACACCATCTCCTCTGGTCACCACACTGTGGACTCCTCCTCAGGTTCAACGTCAGCTGGCATCCCAAACGTCCCTCTGATGTCTCTCGCTGGATGTCCTGTGGTTTACTTGCTGTGATGGAGGTACTGCTGGGTGAACATGTTGAGCTCGCTGTCCAGCCAGCCCGCCTTGTTCCTAACGCCACAAAACACACACAAGGATGATTTTACACGGTGCGTGTGTCAGAGGGGCAATGAAAGTTATCCTCCCAACATGACATGTCTTCCTTTTCCTAGTTCATACCACAGACTGTACACGAGAAGTGGACGTAGTCATGGTGATGTCACCCACTGGTTTGTGGACTACGGTTTTGAAGCCTCGAGTTCGGCATTTTGGCTGTCACCATCTTGGATTTTTTACAGCCAGTGAAGGATGTGACCCATGTTTTGCTTCATACATCTATCTGTCAAATATGAGAGAAAAAGGTGCACCTTGATGATGCAGCTTTTCTCTCATATTTGACCCTTTTGTTTTAGTGAAGATGCATGTGTTTGTGAAGTAGTGGTCATACGACTGGATGCTGCAGGAGTTGTAACGGATGTTTTGATAGTTGTGCTGCTGTTGATTCACTATGGATCCATGCAAGAAAAACAACGTCTTCTTAAAGACGTCTAACAAAGAATGTCTTGCTGCATATCTATACAACCAGCGATTTTATCAACACATTTACTACTAAAACACTAAACTCTTTACAGATCCAGCCTCTTCAGTAAGCTTTGCATCAAACCGATGTGTTTGTTTATTTTGTATGTCAACACCAGCGTGTCATCTTACATGAGTATTCTATTGTCCATCTCCTTATTTTGCATCTTACTTGCTACTTACTTTTATTCCTCTTTTTGACTCTTTAGCTGCTGTGATGTGCGATTCCCCAATGGGGGACCAATAAAGTTAATCTTATCTTTTATTATATTGAACTTAAAAATACACTTTTTCATATCATAATATATACATGTCAGTTTGGTTCCAATATCGTGCAGCCCTATTTCAAACTTTGTGAGTCTCTTGTGATTAACCACGTGCGTGTGGTCAGGTTCTTACCGCAGCAGCTTAGCTTTGCTCTGTAGGTTGTCCAGGAGCTCGATCTTGCTGTTCATGTCAGTGATCTCGTCCTCGAGGTTCTGACGGGTGACGTCGACCTGCTGGCAGAGCTGAGCAAACACACCTGCCAACTCCCTGAAACCAGACAGACAGCAGGCACACCAACGTTACAACAACAAACAGCTTGGTACCGTTAAACTGGCAGACCTGCTCTGAGCTGCATAATAACCATCTACATGGAGATCTACTTTCTCATATTCATATGGTTTATTTCTCGTTTTACTGCTTGTGTTTTTCTATTTGACTTGAAAGCATTGTTAACATGCTCACTGCTGGACTTGGTGGCTGCAGTTGGATCCGGTGTAGCTGACGATGAGCTGCAGCTTCTCGCTGGCGTAGTCCACAAACTGTCTCTTGAAGGCTCTCTCCTTGGCCTTGGTGGTCCAGGTTAGGCGCTCGTAGATGTAGAGGAGCCCGTACAGACCCACCGACAGGGCGATCAGACGCCAGCCCACTGCCTTCCAGATCTGCACACACCAACAAAGCTGTAAGCTGAACAGTACCCTCCGCCCCTACATGGATCCAGCTCCGTCAAGACAACTGTTGGAGGATGGTCTGCCTTGTTGTACAAAAGCTATTGAAGGGTTATGGCTTGAAATCAACCAAGCATAAAGAAATAAGTCGCAATCTCCAATCTTTATAAAAAATGTAATCTATTTATCTTGTATGTACTTTTATGTACCTGTCCAGGTTGTACCCTGCCTTTAGTGACAGCTGGGATCGGCTCCAGCCCCCCCGCGACCCTGAATACAGGATAAGTGGTAGACGATGGATGGATGGATGGAACGTCCAAGATTTTGCAGGCTTTTTGGGGGATTGGTGTGGATTAAAATGCCAGATTTCCCAGCAGATTTTTTTCAGATTTTATTTTTTTAAATTGGGATGCGTGTTGCAATGGTTTTTTTTGTTTTTGTTTTTGTTTTTTAAACCATCGTTGACTTAGCGTTAATTGTTGCAATCGCAAAACCACAACTTCCTGGAGGGGGCTAACTATGGAATGAAGTGTGTGTGTGTGTGTGTGTGTGTGTGTGTGTGTGTGTGCGTGCGTGCGTGTCTCCTCACCACGCCGCCAACCACAAGGACACCCATGGAAGTACGGGAGGTAAGGGAGGCAAGGCCGGTCACCATGGAGACCATCAGCTCCTCCTGGGTCATGGAGCTTTGTGGGAATGGAGGCATGCTGGTGCTGACTGGAGTCAGGGCCATGGGCCGAGGGACCTGCAGGGAGAGCAGACCTAGTTCAGAGAGCTCCCGACAGTCCTGGATGGTCCAAACAGGCACACTGCTACTATGTTTCCACATGTGTTGTGAGGTGTACTCACATCTGATGTGTGGTGGAATTGTCTGAACAATGTACGTATACAGAGAAATACATGTTTTTTATTCAAACATTGTTCAGTCTTCCTGCGGGACCACAAGTGTTAAACTAACATCAACTAAATGGACCAGATTGGCCGACCCCTACAAGCTGACTCAATGACCCGATGAAAACGATGCATGGCCTTGAATGAAAAATCTGAGGGCATAAAACTCTTTGGATGTATGTCTATAACTATCCTGCTAACAAAGTTGCTATTCCATCACTTGCAACAGCTGCCTACACTGCAAAGCAACACAAAAAAAGTGTTACATAATAAGCGTGTGTTTCAGAGATGGAGAGAAAATGTTGTTTTATTTCCAGGTTTGTCTCATGGACAGCAGCATCCAACCAAGCCTGGTAAAGTGAGATGTTAAATATGGCATGTTGCCCAGTAAATGAACATAAGATTTTATGTCGGCATCTGCCAGTTTAATACAATAATGTCACTACAGGAGAGATTTGATGTTCTCTGCAATTAGGGAGAAAGTAGGTCTGAAACGAATACTCGAGTTACTCGATTACAAAAAATGCTCGGAGCAAACTCTGCCTCGAAGCTTCGTTAAATTCCTCTTTCCTCTCTTCACGCATTATGCGGCTGCTCGGCTGGATCACAGTTCCACACGGAGCGTTTTTGAGGATGCCAGGGCTCCAGAGTGCAACCTGCATTGACTGAATGTGTTCAGAAATAAACGGTGTATATGGCAACTATATACAATGTTCATATTGTATCCGATTAGCTGCAGCCCTAGTAGAAAGATATATGCTTCTATCCCTGTCGACATCAGCCAAAAGTGTATGGATTGCATTGATAGATACTATGAAAAGGTTGCATTCAGCGAATCAAAACAAGTGATCAAGGATAGGTTTGTGCAAATAGGAGAGTTGCTGAATCTAACTTGAAACACTTACGAACAAATCTCACAGATGTTGTAAAAGTAGAAGAATACCAAAACTCTCTTGCAGAAGAAGACTTTGAGTCCATTATGGATGCAATCTGGCAAATAACCCTTCAAGATACTGTAACCCTGCTCTCTAGAAGCTGCACTGACCCAATCCAAGACCAAATTACAGGTGCCGTCACACTGATCTGTGAGATGGGGTTTATGATCCTGAAGCCGTTACCTGGTCACTGTAGCCCATCAGGGCCCGCCGGGTGTTCTTGGGCCCGAGGAAGCGGTTGACAAGCATGGTCCAGCCCAGAGAGAAGTGGAAGCTGATGTCCTCCTGAAAGTCACTGCAAGCTTGTCACAGGCCAGGTCATAACTGAGGCTGAAGCACTGACGAGGAACCAGCTTATCCACCTGCTCTCTGGCCGTGTTGGGCAGCAGAGGCTTCAGACCCTCTGCACGACGCACACACACACACGCACACACACACAGCACACACACACACACACACACACACACACACACACACACACACACACACACACACACACACACACACACACACACACACACACACACACACACACACACACACACACACACACACACACACACACACACACACACACACACACACACACACACACACACACACACACAAAGAATCAATTACATGCTCATAGTACATTAAAGCCCATTAAAGCCGGTGCATTGTAGACAGTTACCGATCATATCCGTCTGTGTGGCCTGCAGAGCACCGGTGATGGAGGTGGAGCACCGGTCTGACATATTCTTGCCCAGACCCTCCTCTATGTGCCGGTGGAGCTCCTACAGCAACAAAACAGGCACATCAAAGAAATGGTCATTTACATTTACACTACTTCTGGATCAGAAGCTTCACCTGAGACAGAAAACTGGTAGTAACAGAAAATCTCCATCAAACACCAAAGGAAATCTACTTTCTGTTTCACTGAGGACTATAATCACCTCAGCCTGACAGTCATTCTCAAATCATGTGTGTAAATAACAATACGTTTGAATTACGTCTGAGGAGAAACTGCTTTGCACACAATACAGAATGTCTGGTTCTGACTACATGACATCCTCCCCGACGGCTGTGTTTGCTCAGATCTGGAATGAGAATGAGTACAGAGTAGTGTGTCTCATAGTAGACGACAGCCGAGGCTGCGTCTGGGGCTTCATGACGTCCCAGCACAAAGTCTAGCATGGTTTGTTTTTGCCTTCCACGACATGTTCCACCACTTCGACCAGTAGGCACAGAGTGATCTGTAAACAATGGCAAAGCCAAAGTGGAACGATACTGGTGCTGTGACTTGTGAAATAGAGGAAACCTTTCTGTTACTACGGCAACAACAGCACTGCCTCTTTGATGTTTATTTCAGTGCCCTGCCCATCACAAGAAAGAAAACCAGGCATAACCTATGCCTGGTTTTTATAGTTTTATAGTTTTTTTAAGCCTTTTTATTTTGCAATGGCAACAGCGGTGTGTATCTGCTGCCGCCGGTAGCTCCTGTGTTTATTTCTGGAGCACTGAATGGCATGTGACAGAATACAAATCATCAGCATCCCAAAATTATGTGAGGGGGCTGAGATTAACAACAGATCTTCGACTTGTTGATTTCTGGCCGTTATCTTCACTCATCGCAGATAGAAAGTGTTAGACAGGAGCAGGATTTTGGCCTCTTTGCCAATTAAATGAGGTTGTAGAGTTGAATGAGCTCATCGCAATTCAGTGTGGACAGCTCTTACATAACACAGATTACTTGGGCTTAATGCAGGTTCAGTGAGCCAAGAGGAGACCAGGGATGAGCCTTACAGGGTGCTGCATGCTGGTACCAAGCAAGAGATGTAGGATCAGGGCTGCAGTGGAGGCTACACGCACAGAAACGCCGTTTACACACCTCTGAGTGTCGTTTACACTCCTGTAGCTCATCAATGTTTACGTCTTCCTAAATACGCTGCAGTATGGTGCGTGTCTGTGACCAATCACTGCCTGTGGCAGCTATCAGGAAGCAGCAGGTTGTCTCTATTCGATCAGTGGCCCGATACACGTTTGTAGAATGGACTGTTAAAATGGATATATGGTGATTTGTGAAGCTCTCTACACTGTTCTTGAGCTAATCCGAAGGCCACATGAAGTTTGGAGGTCTGTAGTGATTGACTCTGCAGAAAGTTGGTGACCTCTGTGCACTATGTGCCTCAGCATCCACTGACCCCGCTCCGTCATTTTACATGGTCTACCACTTCTTGGCTGAGTTGCTGTCGTTCCCAATCGCTTCCACTTTGTTATAATCCCACTGACAGTTGACTGTGGAATATTTAGGATGAGGACATTTCACGACTGGACTTGTTGACCAGGTGGCATCCTATCACAGTACCACGCTGGAATTCACTGAGCTCCTGAGAGCGACCCATTCTTTCATATGTTTGTAGAAACAGTCTGCATGGCGAGGTGCTGCTTTTATACACCTGTGGCCATGGAAGTGATGGAACACCTGATTTACATTATTTTATATTTCCAAAACACACACTGCTGTTGCACACCAATCATAAACATGGCAAATATCCTACAGCTCTCATTAAAACGCATTATTCATAAACCATACCACTACTAAATATATGTGGTATAGTTCTGTTTTTAAAGGCAGGGTATTGTGATACTTTTCTAGTATTGTTATACCATGCTTCACGACTGATGTCTGTCCACAGATCAACTTGTCAAAAACAGAAATTGGATACAAACTCATGAAAACACACAAAACAAAAAAGTGGTGGGTCTCTGTTTCAGCCTGCATTGTGGAGCTCACATTAAGCATGTATAGAATATCTGTGTTAAACTCACATTCTTGTAGATCTTGAGCACCACTTGTGATGGGTGGAAGTCCACGTGGAAGTCATCGACCAGCACATGGAGCTTCCGGATCTCCTCCGACATGGCATTTGACACCTGAGCAAAAGTAGACAGCACGGGTGAATGCTTGTGTGACACAACCTGAAGATAAATTTGAAATACAAATATTTTTGACTCAAACCAACTACTTGAAATGCAGGAAGTAACTTGTGTTAAAATGACATGTTTGGGTTCACCTGTCTCTCCACCTCCTCAGTAATCTTCTTGATCCTGGTCTTACAGTCCATGGTCAACAAGTCCAACTGCTTGTCTATAAACTCCAATCGGTCCTGGCGGTCCTCTTTGGTCTCAAGGCAGTAGATCCTTCCAATATACATTCACACAAAGTTGAAACATTTATGAACATTTAGGATTATTTTCATTTGAAAATATTGTGAATTGTTACTCCAATCATTCCATCTCTGGATGAAGAGTGCTTACATTCTGAACTGACACTTCTGCAATTCAGATGCTACACAGTATAAAAAGCATCTGAGGGCAGACGATCACGTGTTTCCGGTCTTTGGTTCACCTACTGTCTTAATGCATGCATTGACACCATCTGCTTTTAAAGAGTAATCCACCACCATAGTTTTGGAAAGCCTGCCCTACATATTCATGAAATACCTCTAGAACATGAAAAAAGTATTAGCATTATAAAATCTGGTGGATCTGTGTTAATGAAAAATGATATGCCGATAGTAATGTGCTTTCCTACTCTCCGACAAGAGTGTGTGAACGATGCATTAGCAGCAGGCTAGCTAAATGGCTGGTTTTCAACCAGTCGCTGTGTATATTTAAAGATTTCAAGATTTGGACCTGAATTAATCAACAACACTACTAAATACCCAAATGTGTTGGTTTTCAGTTAAGAAGGGTGTTTGGGGGGTGTGGTTACTCTTATACACCCTACTCACCTCTGCTCTTGTGCAGCAATGTGTACAGAATCCATAATGCGGCGCAGGGCTTCAGAGATCTGCTTGGCTCTCACAGTGTGCTGCTCAAACTTGGTCTTCACCGCTGACTGTGAGATACACTCCTACAGACAGCAGCAGACAACAATTCAGACATCATCTCAACAATGATGGGCTTCACCACTCCAAGTCCAGCTGAAATTCACTTCTGATATGTGGATTACGTACTTACTTTACACAATCAATAACATACAACAGCTGCACAGTCAGAACACATCGTCAAATAAAAATAGGGCTAAATACCGGATCCTTCCTGGATGACATCACACACAACCAGCCATGATTGATCAAGGACTGAAGTGCAGTTTACCATGTCTCTGGTCACGACTTTGGCCCAATCTCAATGTCTAATTTACATTTTTTAAAGCCTGATCTGAACGTATTCCAGGCTTGTATCGTCCCAGACAAGATGTAATTGTCAAATAATTGATTTACTTGTTTAAGTTAAAACAGCTTCAATAAGCTGAATTAAAATAAATGGTTGATGAATAAACCAGGTGTGTAGCCCATGATGACATTCCTATGATTCAAGTGTATTATGTTCCATATTAAATTTTTAATGTTTCTGTGTGAATGTAATGTCCTCTTACCTTTTTTTAAATTCCCCCTCGTAACCCTGCGTTTCATGGTGCAACGCTATGAACTGTGGGTAATTCCCTTAGGCAAAGTCTGCATTGATACTGACTTATAGAAAGTGGGCATAAAGGGCTCAAAAAGCCTGAGAGCGAATCCTCACGCACTTGACGATTTGACATTGGGACAGACCTGAACCCTCAGGGACTTAGGGACATGCATCAAAATCTGTGAGTCCGTGAGTGTGAACACTGAGATTGGGCCTTGATGACTTTTTAATAATCTTACATAGTGACCATCCTACAGACAGAACTTTTGTGTAGTCTGAACCAGATATAAGTATTAAAATATGTGACCAATTAAAACCTTATTCTGCGTGAAGATCTTACCTCGAATCGCCTCTCAAAGTTCTGGAACTCAAACATTCTGGCTTGAAATCCCTCTGCAAGAGCTCCACCTGAAACAAAATGTAATACTATAGAAAACTGAAGAATATTTTCCCACACGATCCACATTTAATGTGGTAATGTATTATCAATACAGAGAGGCTGACGTTACATCCTGGTACCGAACACACAGAGAGAGCTGTTGTTATAGTAACGTTACATCCTGGTACCAACACACAGAGAGACCTGTTGTTATAGTAATGTTACATCCTGGTACCCAACACACAGAGAGACCTGTTGTTATAGTAACGTTACATCCTGGTACCCAACACACAGAGAGACCTGTTGTTATAGTAACGTTACATCCTGGTACCCAACACACAGAGAGACCTGTTGTTATAGTAACGTTATATCCTGGTACCCAACACAAAGAGAGACCTGTTGTTATAGTAACGTTACATCCTGGTACCCAACACACAGAGAGACCTGTTGTTATAGTAACGTTACATCCTGGTACCCAACACACAGAGAGAGCTGTTGTTATAGTAACGTTAGATCCTGGTACCCAACACACAGAGAGACCTGTTGTTATAGTAACGTTACATCCTGGTACCCAACACACAGAGAGAGCTGTTGTTATAGTAACGTTAGATCCTGGTACCCAACACACAGAGAGAGCTGTTGTTATAGTAACGTTACATCCTGGTACCCAACACACAGAGAGAGCTGTTGTTATAGTAACGTTACATCCTGGTACCCAACACACAGAGAGAGCTGTTGTTATAGTAACGTTACATCCTGGTACCCAACACACAGAGAGACCTGTTGTTATAGTAATGTTACATCCTGGTACCAGGTTGCTTGTGTAATATTGAGATCTCCCCCGAGAAGATAATGTACTACTGTGGCCTAGTACGCTTGACATCAAATGATGGTATAGCTACTACAGCATGAGTTACTAAAAGATATAATTAAAGCTGGCATTACCACATTTAAACATTGAAGAAACCATTTTCCACAGCTTTACCAAAACCTTTCATTATTTAAAATTATAAAATTGTTCCAGGCCTGGAAATGAACAAACCCCATCAGACTCCACATTGACTAGCAACCCCACCTGCTTCCGGCATTCCTTGAGCCTTCTGTGCACGAGCCTGAAGTACTTCCTTGGCGGAGACGAAGAAGATGCGGTCACTGGCCTGGGCTCGGTCCACCACACCTAGCTCATCCACCAGGAAGTTGGAGCAGCGGTCCATATGCTGCCTGCGGACCTGGAACAGCAACAACACACTTTGTTCAATATCACTGTAAAGCAAAAAAAGGGCAACAATACAACAAGCTGCTAGAATACATTTTAGTTTGTGGGAGGAGAAAACAATACGAAAAAGGATTTGAGAATGTAGAAGTAAACTGTTGTAGTCTTTGCCTTTTCAGCCTTTCCGTTCAACAGCCTGTGTATGAACCACACACAAATTTCAATTGGACTGTGTGATGGCCGCAGTAGCAACCCCACACTGAGTAATGCACAAAGGCTGGTAACTCATTTAGTTTATTTACTTGTTAAAGTTTCTGTACACATTTATCAAGATAATTAACTGGACACAGGTTTTTAGTTTCATACAACACTTTTTATTAGTAGTTTTGACAGAATGGTTTCCTTTTGTAGTGCACACATTTAGGTAACTTTTCTTTAGTCAATTTTGCTATTCGTTTCAATAGTTTATGAAAAGCTAACATTATATTCTTTGAGTTGCAGTGGAGTTCCTGGCTGGCCAGCCAAAGGAGGCCAATCTGGATCAGCTGGGCTTAAATAGTGCTGGCTGCTAATTGGACCATACCATGGGCCTCCTGCATCATGGGGAAGTTCCCTGCTTCATGCTTAGATTGTTGCACTGCATTTCAGTCAATATTATTGTTAATTATATTAATGATGATTACTTTTCCCCCTTAAAGACCAGGTAGACTAAATAGTTTTGATTTGTGTTTCTTTGTAGTCTTGTTTAAGTGGTATGTCTTTGTCTATCCCCACTGTGTGTCAAAAATGGCCTGATCAGCCACTATATATGTGAAACCCGTATGTCTCAGTTGTTGGTTGGTTGTTTGTTAGTCTGCCCTGAGCTACAGTTTATCTGGTTGGCATTAAGTTCTGTTTAGTTAACCTATTTTAGAGGCCCAGAACTTGATTAAATGTTTTTTTAATTAGGTATTTTTCATTTTTTGTTAATAAAACTCACTTTTTCAGAAATAACACTGTGCCTTCTCATGCCTGCTAGCTCGGTCCCTAACAGACTGGTTGTGGCGTCATGTCTCAACTGCAAATATTTCTAAATCTGAGCAAATAAAACCTGTAAAGTGTCGTCTCAACATGAGTTGAGTCACAGGGCTTTCAAACTGGATATTAGTCAGAGAGAGCAGAGGCTCAGGTTACTTCCAGCAGATCATAAGAGTGCAGAGAATGGTAATAACATCGAAGCTGTTCACTAATCTATGTCTACTGCGGAGTGAGCAGAAGGTAAATTGTGTAATATGTTGTACCAATACTTACCGCTTATCAGGAATTTGGACTGTATAGTATCAGCCTTACATTTTAGTCCGAAGTAGGGTTTTCTTTCTATGGGTACCAATGAATACTTTGAGGTCCACCATCTTTAAAGAGAAACTAAACCCCAGAGTTTGGGCGGAAGTGCCTCTACACAGGAAATGACTGGTGTCTTGAATTTTGATTCAAAAATCAATTGAATTAATCATCGACTAATTTGCCATAACCAGTGTAGCATTACAGTCACAGCACAGGCCTTTCCTCTCTTTACTGTGCACTGTTACTACATTACAAAATCTGGTCAATCAGAGTGTGTGGATGAAGCATTAAGTTGTTCTGTTGTACACATTAAAGGCGCTGACTGCTAGCTTGCTACTTCCATGCTACAGTTACAAAACTTAAAAAGCACCACATGAACTGCTGTGCTTGGTCTTCTTTACTTTAAACATAAACGTAAATAGGCTTCACTGTTTTTAACTTACCATTAATGATGGCCATTACCCTTTCAATTAGGTTATGTGAATTGATTGTACTAATTGCTAATGGTAATTGCTAGCATGCTGAGTATTGTTCTGATCACAGTTAGGTAAGTGATGTAATGCTTGGTCTGGCATTATCAGCTGAAAACTCCGAATGAGAGCAGTGCAGACCGGCGGCCGTGAGTTAGCCAGTGGAGCACACTCACATGCAATAACCTGCACTAAAACGCACACAAGGCCGGCCCAGCCATGTCAACAAAGCCCAGAGAAGAGATTACAACACACACGGTGGGAGAGTGACATTCAATGCTGAGGTAGACAATATGTTGACTACACTATGTAAGCAGTGTATAGGTGTAGGTAGAATAGGTGCTATATTCTCCAAATATCATATAGAGTAACTTTAAAAGACTACAACGTTTTCTAAGTGCAAGGATTGACATGAATTAGGGATGTCGGTTTGTAGAAAATGTTGCCTTCCATAGTCTGACACCCATTAAACAGTAACATAAGGACATGATGAAAATGTAACTTTTTGTTTTCGAAAATGCCTTGCCTTTAATTTGTTTTCTGTTTACCATACTGGGGGTTATTTTGATCAAGTCAGTGAATCAAGATAGAACAAAAACCATTGGAGTATGCTGGCACGAGTGCCATACACCAGCGCTTCATGCATATATCATGTAAAATGTTAAATACGGTGCCCTGTTTTATATTTCCGAGTGTGTTCCTAGATGTAGATTTCGCCAAAGAGAAGTTGACTGACCTCCTCCATGTATTCAGGTTCTGAGGCTGAGGCGTCCCAGCGGTTGTTCAGGATGAAAATGTTGGGACTGGAGAGCCGCTCATTGACCTTGTGAAAGAAGGACTTCTCCTGTAGGAAGACATCATTTACAACAGTTTTAAAAAGACATTACACGTTTAAAACATTAGCACTGCATTGGCACTTAATTGGGCGGATTTTTCCCCACTATCTCCTACCAAAGTTCACTCTGTTCTGGAGCTGACCGACAGCTTCTGTCACAAAATACAGATACTTCAGAGGTGTCATGTCTCACCGTTTGCATCAGTGTGGACTCAGAGTTTGCCACCAGAACAAATACATCAGCATCCAGGCAGAACTTGTCAATCCAGCTGTCTAGTTCTGTGGTAACATCGATACCTGGGCTGGAAGGATTAACAGAGTAGAATAAGTCAGCTGCAGTCCTCAGCAAGCAAGCATGGTGGCTTTTAGGAAAGAGTAAATTAAATATTCTCCTTTTACAAACTTAGGTTTGTATTTCTTAAGTACAGTCTTGCCACTTTAAATGACTACCAAGATATACAGGGCCCCCACATTAGCCTTAGTTTAAAATGTTGTGGTGTTTCTATGACAGGTTTGTGTCTCTACGCATTCCAAGGATGCTTGTGTGTTCACATCATTG
This sequence comes from Chelidonichthys spinosus, assembly GCA_029853015.1. NCBI lineage: Eukaryota > Metazoa > Chordata > Actinopteri > Perciformes > Triglidae > Chelidonichthys > Chelidonichthys spinosus. The sequence goes on along the minus strand of CM056829.1, from coordinate 23,863,480 downwards.
TATTTGTATTAAAGAACATTTAATGCAATGAACTCCTGTCATGTGACATCAAGGTCCATACCCCTGGGTTACTATCATATCCATTTTAACTCATGAATAGTTTTCAAACATAACCAGCTTCATAAATGTATTTTCTTTGACATTAAATAATGTACCTTTTCCACAAAAAAAAAAGAGGTGATGGAAATGCATTTATTGATTAAATAGTGTTAACTTGTGTCTGACCTGTCCACCAACACCAGATCGTCCCTGAGCAGAGCACACTTGGCTTTAGGCCACATAACACAGACCAAGCTGCCGGCGTCTAGGTCCTCATCCTGGTGGAGAGCGTGGGCCAGCTGGTTCACCGTCTGTAAACATACATCACATGCTTTTACATACATAGCACAATTCCAAATCTTCAGACTGAGTTGTGAAAATTGGCAGTATGGCGTTAGGAATGGAGACAATTTCAGCTGCAGCGTTCACTGAGATCTGCTGACCTTGATACTCTTCCTCTCCTCAGAGCCTTCAGTGAGGAGGAAGGCCTCATTGCCATCCGTGCCCTCCACTCTCAGGAAACAGTTGGTAGTGTGTCCTATCCCTGACGGCAGCACCTTGTCACACAGCATGGCATTGATCACTGAGCTCTTCCCGTTACTGGTCCTACAGAACAAAATGGGTCCATCAGCAATGCCTGCAGTCATTTACTTTTTCAGTTACACACACACACACACATACACGCACACACCATGAAAAAGGGCATTTTGCATAATATGTGACCTATAATAGTTAACAAATTAACATAACGGTGGCTAGAATAACACCCAAGTGAATTTGATTCAATAGATTAGTTCCAAAATGAGATAGAGGGGCTAAGAAACAGATTTATATACCTCCCGAAGAAGACCACCTTCATATGCCTGCGGGCGAGCACTTCTCCAATCCCTGCCACCTTGGCGAGGTAACCCCGGACCTCCTGGACCTGCTCCTCTGTCGTGACTGGGTCCAGCTCTTCATTTTTGTGAGTATCTAACATGTGGAGGACATTAAACCAAGGTCAATTATTGCAGTTATATGTTGAGTTTCCATAGATATGCCTCCATAGCCTGGCAGCATTATACCAAACAGTACATACACCGATTTGGCATATTTTCGGACTGATGTCAAATATGGTGGTCCATCTAGCATTATTCCACCAGGGGGATGTTTGGTGCCCTTCATGTAAGATGCATGACATTTATAGCATGTTGCATTTCCACCTCAAACTCTGTGGAGCTAGCATTAGCAGAATAGTTAACATTAAAGCAACACTTATATGATATGTTAGCGTAAACCTGAAACTGCAGCTATATCTCTCTTGCTGAATACAACACACTCCATTGGGGAAAGTTTAAAAAATATTTCATAAAGTTGTAAGACACAGTTGATACAAACTTGACAGACACAAATAAAATGAATCAAAACCTTTCCACTTTCATCTTTCCACTTTAACAACAATATGCAATAGTGTGTAATATGTGAAAGGGAAAAGGGGACAGCATATTTAGGCAGGACGGTACCATCTAGAAAGGACGCGCTCTCCTTGATGTAGGCCCCCAACTGTTCAAAGATCCCGTTGATCTTTTTCTTGGCAGTGACAAAATGCTTGAGCGGCGATGCGTTCACTTCCGCCATCAGTCTCTTATCCTTCTTGCCGTGGACTGCGTTGGTGTTGGGTCGTGGGAAAACCAAAGACATGGCACTGGACAGGGGACAAAACATCAAAACACCCTTATAAGCATGTTTACAAAATATTTGATACTGCCAGCTCTTACCTGCTGTAATTCAATAGCTCAATTTACAGATTTTGTTTGTGTTAGCTTCCGCCTCTGGAATTTACATAATCTGATTCCTGCACATTCTTAAGTAAGTCATGCATTTGAATAGCATTACTGAGTAACAGGAATCACCTGATACTGGGGATGACACCGATACCAGCATTGGGTACCGGTCCGGTACTGTGAGTGTGTACTTGTAAACATTAAAGGTGCTCCAATACAACCATCAGGTAGGCAGCGGAGCAGGAGCAATGTCAGCCTTTGACGTGATTCACAGCTGCAACGCATCACGCACTCTTTCCTCAAGTGTGCTGGAGCTGCGGACTTCATATACTCACTGCCGCATGAGTACTAATATAAATTATATATAGTACTCATATCAGTACTCGTATCGGTAAGTACCCAAATGTAAGTACTTGTACTTGGTCTGAAAATAAGTGGTATGGGGGCATCCCTACCAGATACTACAGTCTGTTACAATATATGATTGTATCGTGGATCTCAATAAAAAAAAAAAACTTAAAAAAAAAAAAAAACACTCACAATAAGTTAATCGTGGTGGATTTCCTTTTTTGGGATAATAGTAAATATCACGACTGACTTGAAAAAGTTGTCAAGCTGTGTGAAAAAATAGAGCCCGATTTTAAAAAAAATACAAAAATGTCCCTGGTTCGATTCCTTCTGTGTTTGCATGTTCTCCCCATGTTAGCGTGGGACACAATACAAATATTTGCCTCTGAAATAAATGTAAAGGATGTTTAAGTGCAATTTTATAATTTGTAAGTATATTTCCATGATTATTTGGATAATATAAAGAATTGCAATTACTTTTGCCAGGATAATGGTGACATGAAATATCCATATTGTCCCATGTCTAATCCACTCAAACTCCTCACAAGGATAAACACATGTTGCACAATTGTTCAAATTAGTAACCAGTGCTTTTGCATTAAAAAGGCCACAGGTGAACACTTGTTGTGTTTTTGGAGCAATGGGTGCCAGCATAGGAGAGGAAGAGGGGGACAAGACCAGGACCAGGACAATCATTTATTAAGTTATTCATTTAATTAAATTGTTTTTTTTATGATTTGTGTAGAATAAGCATATCATGATGGGCAACATGTATAGATCCGCGTGTTCGGAAACCGGTGTATCTTCTGAGGTGGCAATTCAAATCCCCCCAATTGTTATAAGCCCCCCCACGAGCCCCGGTGCAACCCGGTATATACCGTTGCGCCCCTGCGCGGCTGTGACCTTTCACACAGTTTGAAGGTAACACTCTAGGCTTGATCTGAATGTCTTCTTTTACTCATTTTTACACCGGGTATCGCGAACTCATTGGTATAACTCCAACACAAGTTGAAAAGCGACACAGACACATTCAGCTTAAATCTACGAAGTAACCGCAAGCGTAAACACAATCAGCGCCAGCTAGCTTTTGTTAGGTGCGTGCCGTGCTAACGTGAAACTACTAACGCTGCATATCTATTGAACGTTCATGTATCTTACGGCAGTCAAATGAGCACCGGAGCTTAACCGTGTGTTGACGTCAAATGGTTGTTACTTTACAGGGGCTGACAACTTAATGAGGAGGACGAATCCATGCTAAGTGACAAGCTAGCTAAGTTAGCATTCCAGTGAAGTCCATTTAGATAAGGAGCTGACATTAGCTAGCGTAATGTTACTGCGGTAGACGGCCGAACAGTCTTTCGGTTTGTGACTTACCGTGGATGGGGGTCGCTCCTCACCAATAATCCTCTCGCATCCTGGCCCGAGGGTTTTAGAATCTCTACAAGCTAATTAGCCGCTAACGTCCCTGCGAGGCTGAGTGTTAGCTAGCTGTCTGCGAACTGAAGGGGGCGTCGCTGAACTTCTTGAGCACGCGCAGGCTGGACGAGCACGCGCAGGCTGGACCAGCGGCTGTTTGCAGCGCCGTCAGTGAGTCAGACGGCGCCGACTCCTGATGCACCGCAGTAAACGTATTCCCAACTGGACGTTTCCGCTGTTTCCTCTACAGCACGTCGCCTCAGCACCATGCCAGTCAGTCTGGTGTTGCCTTGAGACGTTGCCGTCGAAGCAGATTGTCCGATACCAATGTTGCCAGATCATATTGACAGTCTCCACCCTAATTCAGTAAATTCATAACCTATCTACCTAATCTGTAGATATGCATAATTTCGCATGGGTCACGGACCGCCAGAGGTCCCCGGACACCTCTTCGAGAACCTCTGCCTTAACTTATATTACTTCAGCCACACACTTCTACAACAAATATCAGCACAGACAGTATTAGTAACTATCCCAAACATGGAAATATGCTTTAAATCCTGTAGATTGCTCGAGTGTCTTCTTATACTCCTAGATGTCAAAACATACCTGTTTAAAATCAATTAATTAAAAATTATTCAATAAATAATATTAAAATCTGCAGATAGGTGCTTCAAAAGTGATGGGAATCTTAATGTTACACTTCTAGCCTGAAAAAATGTACCAGCCTTCCAAAAGATTCACAACATATTTTTTTGTCCAGCAATAAAGCTGGCAATCCCAAAAAGTACAACACAGGGACACAGAGGAAATCAAAAGATTTATTTATTTTTGTATTACTTTATGTTCAGACAATCAAAAAATGACAACTCCTTTCACTGTCTTCTAAAATCTATTAAGTGATAATACACATACCTAATGCAAAATATATCTAAAGTTAAATGTGTCGAAACCTGCGTTGCAGCGGTTCTGAGAGCCGACCTCAACACAGACAACACAACAGTACTGGATGATCGCAGTGAAATGGATCCTGGTTTCCTCTGCTTCTCTACGTTCAGTCTGGAACGCTTCGATACTCGTGTTGGTGGACAGAGGCCATGAGCAACAGACATTTACCAATATGTCACGTAACACGTTAATGACTCAAGCTCTCCGAGTTCCTGTCTGTTTAAACATGGTCTCTGGCACCAGCTAACCGGGCCTTGTTGCCCCTTTTGCCCCTGCAATTTGGTTAAACTTTTTTTTTTTTTTAACATATGGTCATTTTTTCCCCCAACGTGCACTCTGCAGGACAACAAATATGAGAATATCATTCGATGACTGTTTTCTGATCTGCCACATTGAAGATTGAATTGTTTATAATTCATGTTGGTTAATAAAGATGGTGGTTACAGTTAAAACACAGCAACATTTTTGAGAAGAAACAGAAAAGGAGCAGCAGTAAGCCACCATCAACACACACGCGTCCTCTCTCCAAGGTGGCAGAGCCAGAACACAGTCACGCTGCTTTGGATGTTGTTCCTGACTGACTCTCTACCTGCAAACAAGTCCCTTTAATGAAATGTGAACTGGCTCACATCGAGGGCCTCGGTATGCCTCGGACACTGGCGGTGCCCAATGTTAACAGGTGTGTGGCGGTATGAAAAACGTCCTCACGACAATGTGTCAAATATCAGCCTGGTCAGAGCTCCAAACCTTCAAACTGTCACGCTCTACATTCCTATCTAGCACCACTTCTACACTCGTCAGTCTCAGCGGGTCAATACACACTTGGTACATGAATTGTGTCTATTTCAAAATAATTTCACAGGAATTGAGGTTCAGGCAACAAACAACAGTTATATTTTTCGGGTGGTTGGTGTTAATGTGGCTGACGTTAATGTGGCTGACGTGACAAAAACATTTGCTTTTAGTTTCATACGGGACCCTAACAGCAGTCTCCTGAATGAAAGTCATCTGTTTGTTCAATCCATCCACCTCCCCTCCCTCCCTGTGTGGACTCTCTCTTTAAACTATGTCTATCACTCTACCCATAATGCAGCGGGTGGCTGCATTATGTCTATCACTCTACCCATAATGCAGCGAGTGGCTGCATGGAAAACTCTGGTTCTAGCACTAAATGAGCAACTGACAACCGACAACTGACCAAGCTGATTATTTGACACCATGGCAGTGACGGGTTGGTATGAAAGGAGGCCGGGTTTCAATCTTAACACAGCTACAATAGAGTGCAACACCACCATTGCCTCTTAGACGGCCCTTGTTGTCTCAAATAATCATACGTTCAGACAGAGCTCGGCGGCAGTGAGATGCAGTCAGGAGAGTATGAGGACAGGAAACACAGATGTGTTCAAACTCAACACATCAACCAGATGGTGATTGAACATGAATCGCACATTTCCCCCTGCCTGTGACAGTAAAATATATATTTGAGAAAAAAATGACAGTCACATCAATTCAATCAATCAATGACTTAGTAAATGATGACTTATCCTCAGTGCTCAGTGTAAATCCCTTTCCAGGCAGAGGCCCAAATTCATGAACACAGAGTAAACGTTCCAGACTGAAGAGGAAGACACCTGGGACAGAACAGACAGAGCGTGATCTACCAGGCAATAAGGTACTCGTTGTGCTCGACATCATTCTGCTGTGAGCTAACCTCAGTAAAAAACTATGGAGCTACAAAGTACATGTGCTTGTTCTGACAAAAATAAAACTCTACACAGACATTTTCTCTGCAGTTAGATGGACAGTTGCCTGTCTCTTCTCTGAGGTAGTAAATACGTAGAAATATCATTAAAGGCAAGTTTAGAGAACAATGTTTGACTCTGGCATACACCACCAGTCCTTCACAGTTGAATGCTGAGCATATTTCCCCATCTTCAACAGTGGTCAAATGTGCCTAACTGTTACAGGTTAAAACTAGTTCTAATGATTTTTGCAGAAAGATATATGACAAGGTAGAGGTAGAAAATTTGACCGTATTATAGTGTCAATGTCTGTTGCTAGATAAAGAGTTTAGATTTTAAAATCTACCTTTATAGTTTCAATCTAATGGCACAAAAGCCAAAATAACTAAAAGCAAATACAAATGAAAAAAAAGAAACCCACAGTTCTGTGCGTTTGAGGTACTGATCAAATTCATCCTTTTTTAGAAATGATATTAAGTGCTTAAACCCAGTCAGGAGATTAGACACTCAAGAGAGGCAACGACAGTAGTATTTTAAGACATTGGTGCAACACTTGGGAGGGTGGTTACAATGCTCCACCAACATACAGTTCATGGAATTAAGGCAGAAAGGAGAGAAGCATCTGAAGATCTCTCTCCAAGTATCTTCTTTCCAACATCCAGCTGAAGGCCATCTCCACAACTCTGGATGTGTGGAGCATCCATTTATGGGAGGCTGCTAGTTTGGATCCATTATTCTTGCCGTGCTGCACTGTGACTCTGCTGAAGGAATCTCAACAGACCAACACCACCTCAACTGCTTCCCCTCTCTGGCTTTCCTGTGCCTCTGCAGCAAAGAGGAGGCTGGGACGAGAAGGGTGGGTGAATGGGGGTCCCAGTTACTTGAGATACTCTTGAGATCCAACACCACAGCCTTGTAGAGGAGTGAGCGTCAATGCCAATAGGAAACAAGAAAGTGTGCTTGTGGGAATCTATGCTGCAGGCCAGTTACAACCTGCTCACAACCATTGGTCCAGTTTGAAAAGAATAAAATGCACTTCTGCCAAATAACAATGCTGTTTCCAAGTGCTCCAGCTCACACCATGTGGCTAGGGTTGGCATCTTCCATTATGGAAGATATGGAAATAGGGGAGAGGCGTGGATGACCTCGACTTCAGATTCAAATATAGATAGAGCAACGAACTGCAAAGTGCTTCTTACTGTGACACAAGGTGGAAGTGTACAGGGGAACTACGGTAGATAATGACCGACAACAAACTGTATATTTGCTGTTTCCCATAGGTTCAGGAATAGTTTGTAGCAAGCTTTCCTGCATGCTGCTTAACAGCCAATAAGAGTGATGCACCCAGACGGTAGTTCAACACTACACAACTGTCTGTATTCCAACCATTAGGGCAAAGTTTTCTGAGACGCGGAAACATTTAGGCTGCATCCACAATCATTCAATCTGTAGGAATGCTATCAGGGCTAATATCTAGTAAAGGACAATGTGTTTTATGCATTTAGTTGGACAGGCAGCAACCCAGAGATCAATGACCATGTTAGCAGTGTCTGCAAATGTACTTTTCAGAGTTCTCTGTTGGACCTTTACACAGAGCAGATTCAAGGGAAATACAAGAAACGGCTGCTGCACTGCTCTCTGAGGCCCGTTCAGACAGAGGCATACGACACGCTGAGGATGCTGGGAGCATCGCGTTGTGACTGACAAATCAATTTGTTGGAATGTCAGCGGTACTACGGCGTCACCAAAAAACTGACATTGCATTATTTAAATTTTTTTCTGCAATATGAAAAAAAACAGGAATATTTACTTTTCTTTTTTTGCAAAAAGCAACGCATCAATCTGGGGCATTTAAAAAAAAAAAAAATCAAGGCTAGATAAACACCTTTGTGCTCCTGTAAACAATTTTGTGCTCTAGTAGCCTAAACAATTTAATCATAAACACATCGGTTGTCCACATTCGACTTGTGATGACACAGCAAAAAAAGTCACACCCACAATGCATGGTTAATGAGGTGGGCTACGGTGTCAGGTGGGTTACACCTGGTGGGTTACATTACAGCAGACCCCTCAGTGCGCCCAGTGCTCTGTCCATCCCCGTAGAGAGAGGACGCAACCGGTCCACAGACCTGGGAAGCAGCGAGGTCTCGGCCAGCGTGGTGTAAACCCACAAGCCTCCTTCAGCCTGACCAACTCCAAGCTGGTCACGGCGGTGGACCCACATGTAGGGCCAGCCAACACCGGGGAGAGGATCCTCCCGGATCAAGCAGCCGTCTCTGACCCAGTAAGTTAACTTCCTCGGGCAGACGTGGATCCCCCCGTCATGAAGTGTGAATTTATATGCAATTCATCATGAAACTGTGGCACTATTGTGCATATCACAATACCGATGCGATATCGAACGTGCAGCCCTAACTGGCACACCCATTGGTAGCCAGGTGCAGTTAACTGCACTTTTCTAAATAATACAGCAAATACATTTCAGAGAAAAAAAAATGTCTTAGCAACACTTCTCTGTCTGAACGGAAACTATCGTTTCAAATGTTCTATCAATAAGGTCAGAAATATTCTTTAAAAAGGTTTAAAAACTAAAATTTAAAAAGGAACCCCCAGACAGCAGTGGAGCAGCAGCTTTCCACCTTTGACCTTTAAAACTTAACTGCAATGTTGAAAATGGATCTCAAGTGCATTTAAATCTATTGATGCTACTTAATATTGCCCAAAAGTAGCTATTTAGCATTAGAGCTAGTGTCATCATACAACCCCAGGTCTAAACATCCTTCCAATGAGAAATTCTGATTTTGAAGAGCTGCTTGGTTACATTTCGTTTTCCAATATACGATGCCAGGATTTCAGAATTCAGACTTTGACGTTACTCAAATGCTTTTGCAGTTCAATTCTCCAGTAACACTGTGTGACATTTTTGATTTCCTTCTCGTTCAGTTAATAGCTTTACAGTTATTGTTAACTGTAACTGTTATTGACTGATTTCAAATTAGGATTAGATTCACCTGTAATAATGGTTGATGACAACATTTGGTTATTTCATCAACAGTACTTTCCCATCTGCTGATTTATTTGGACACTAGTTGTCATGCTGGATGGCTGGTTGGGAAGTTCTTAAGTGCATACTTTCGTGAGTTAACCACCAGATATCACAAACAGACAGTGCTGTTTGCATTATTACAATAAGAACCAGAGAATATCTCACACTGGCTTTTCTCACACTGTAAGGCAGTTCATGCTCCAATATTCAAACAAAGAGAAAATCTCAGGTCAGCTTCAGTAAGGAAGGTGACATTCACCAATAATGTAGCATTCTCCATGATAACCGAAAAACTGGATACCTCAGAATTGTGCAGCACCTGTGATAAGTGTGTTAAGTGCATCCACTGTTGGTTACAGGTCTGACAAAAGAAGTAGTGCTCTACTTTGGTTGTAGTTAGACCATCTACATTTCATCAAATGTTCAAGCTTCCTTTTTAAATAATGAGGTAATACTGATGAGGTGATTTGTTGTGATTAGCATTATTAGCACTGACAGGCTAAAGTCACACAATAAAAAGATGCTGTTTTCATGTTTTACCCTTTTCACGAAAAAAGCATGAACATGTGTGAAGGCAACATTTGTGGGGACAGAGCTGCTTACTGCTGAAAGGCCTGGTAGTAATGAGGTAGGGAGCTGGAAGTGCTCATAGCAGGACTGCTGTATGCCTGAGGTAGCTGGCTGTGGTTATGGGCCCCAGGGCCCTGTGGTACATGGGCCTGTGGAGGCTGGAAGAAGGTGAAAGGCCCCGGGGCCTGGGCGGCCAGCCCAGAAGAAGAGGATGGAGAGGATGTTGTGGTGGTGGTGGGTGGATAACTCATCACTAACCCACCCATCCCCATGTGAGGGCTGTACGGGGGCAGGCTGAAAGGCAAGAAGCCCAGCAGAGGCCCAAGGTCCATGTTAGTGGTGCAGGACAGCTCGGTTGAGGAGATAGCGGGGCTCCTGGACAACAGGTGGGGGTCGCTGCCTGTACCCACGCCTTCACCCAGCACCACCTCCCTCTGAGGGGAGGCAGAAGTAGAGGTAGAGGAGTTGACTGCACTCAGGTGAGGTGGGGGAGCACTCTGCAGGTCCAGCAGGAAACTGTCCACGTCAGCGCGAGGGTATGAGGTAGATCCGTGCTGGTATCTGGGCATGTTGCTGTAGGGCTGCTGCTGCGGAGTCACCGGGGGCTGCAGGTGATGGTGGTGGGGGTGAGAGGATTGGGGGGGCATGTGGCGTGCCACACCCATACTCGAGGACAAGGAACCCTGCATGAGGCCATGAGGGTGGCCCATCCCAGGGACAGGATTGGCCATGGGGTAGGAGTTGTACATGTCCCTGGAGAAAGTCTCCATGGGCTCCTTTGAGACGGAGCCCATATCAGATGCCACAGGGCTAGGCTCCTCCTTCACTGTGCATTGGGTGGCAGGGGTCGGCGTAGCCACAGGAGTGCTGGGAGTACAGGCTGGCATCAACCCTGACTCCTGGGCATGGCTCTTCTTCAAATGGCGGGTCAGATGGTCTCTGCGGCCAAAGCGTTGTGCACAGCGTGGGCACAAGAAGTCACGGCGCCCAGTGTGCACCACAGCATGACGGCGTACATCCTTACGAGTGTAAAAGCGGCGGTCGCATCGCTCACATGAGTATTTCCTCTCTCTCACTGGCACAGAAGCATTAGAGTTGCCCTCTGATGGTGGAGGTCTGTCAATATGGCTACCCAGGTGCTCCAGCAGGGAAGGCGCCCCTTCTGGACAGGGCAGACCCACCGCAGTACTGTGGGCAGCCACCAGGTGGCGTCTATAACCAAGTTGGGTGTTGTAGTGTTTTCCACACTCCTGGCAGTGGAAGAGCTGCCTGCTGGCTGGGTGGCTCTCCTGCAGCTGGCTCTTCAGATGGTCCTGCTGGTGAAACATGGTCTAACAGAAAGAACAGTACTGGCTCTGCGGCTGCACAGAGACTCTGGCCAAGAGCCGGAGCAGACACAGACAAGACTCATGAGGATCCTCCAGAGAGCTGATCATCAGCCTACAGACCTCCTGTCGTTTTGTTAACTTAGAGTGCTAGCATTAATACTAAGTGCTGTTTGTTGACTGTTTGATGGTGTCTTGTGGCAATGACTAGTGGTCTGTCCTGCCTTACTGGGGCAAGCCTGTGTCCAGCATTTGGTTTCTGTGACAGCAGCTGCCATAGCAACCCAAAAAGGGCTGCGGTGATGAGGAGCTGTGGAAGCTCTGACTGGGTCTGTGTGTTTCCTGAGAAGAGCTCCTGTGTTGGCTCACAGTCTATTTTAGTATTCAGCAGCCCTGAATGGCACAGTCACAGCAGCTGAATCACTGAGGCAGCTTGACATCTTTACAGACCTGCAAAACAGAAGAAGAAAAAAGTTCAACTTTGTGCAAATGATAACTTTTGGCTTAAGAGTGGCCTTAAAAGAGCAAATAATAATTTCCACATTTAATTGTACAAATCCACCTAGCAGAGATCAACATTAACCCATGGCAACAAAAAGTTGCTGTGGCAGCGCTGGGTGGTATCTGTTGTCATACTTTCATGGCGTTTCACCGGGGTATACAGTATTCGACGTGCAAGTACCAACAAGAGCGACACTGGGCACAGTAAACAGTTAAAAGGAATACTTCACCCATTTTCATTAAGCTTTGTGTCGTAAACCCGGTAGTATGTTTGAATGGTCGCGCATCATTCCCCCATTTTCCCCTTTTTTTTAATTTCTTTATTTTGTTTGTTTGGTTTATTTTTAGCTTCTCAATGAGAAGGTATGTGTGTGTGTGTGTGTGTGTGTGTGTTTGCATTATATTGTAATGCTAAAATTGCCTGCAAAGTTTTATATGGGCAATAAAGTTATAAAAAAAAAAACTGATGCACAGAAACCCGGTAGTATTTTCTAATTGTCGTGGTCAGTCCCTCATTTTCCCCAGAGACAGAGATCACCGTATTTCTATTCTTAAAAAAAGCCTCTGATGATGCAAATATCGTCATGTTGCATCATCGGAGGCTCTTTGGCTAGAGGGGGTGAGACTACAAGACCTGTTACAGACCAGTGGTGGGACCCACTGAGACCACAGACCCGTTACAGACCAGTGGTGGGACCCACTGAGACTACAGACCTGTTACAGACCAGCGGATCCTCATTTCAGACGGGTGTGAGGGGAACTGGACCGGCCCTTTTATAATAAAAATGCTGCTCTGCACTCCATCCAAAATCTGCTGGCTGCTCACCCGCAGTCCCGCCTGGCCTTTGTAGGGCGATGCGGAAAACACAGACTAAATTGCGGAATCTTACGATGACAATGGAATAAACTGTAAAACGCAGAATTCTGTGGAATTTGTCAAACTCTGGCTACAATTGATAAAAAACGCCGTTTTCTCTCACATATTATAAGTGTTTGTCACTGCATCTAAGCTGAAAAAGGGGGGGGGGGGGGACACGTTGTGAGTGTCTACTGTGTTTCAGTGTAATTAACGGGACACCGCTTCATCCAGTGTGTCTCCTCTCTCTGTTTCAGTGAGGGGCGGGGCTCGCCACAGATGCACAGACTTTAGACACTGACGACGATCCTTGAAACAACGTAAAGCCATGCATGTGTCGTATTACGACGTGATGACGTATGTACAACAGGCATGAAGCGTAGTGTCACTCTTGAAGCAATTGAAGAGTAGTCTTGAAAGCAGACGAATCAGTATTGAAAACGTTTACAACACATAATGGATATAACCCTTCAAAGTACCACAGCAAAGCGCATTAAGTCAGTGGAGCACCAGAGTAAAAGGAAAGTGACTCTGTATGTCACATCAATTTACAGGATTTTTTTTTTAGAAAGTAAAATCAACCAATACCGACATCCCTACTATAAACTATCAGCTTTTTCAGGCAACACAGAGTCTCCATCTTTCCGAGCTCGGGTTCCAGTTACACTATAGAGAGCTGGTGGCATCTGCTTGGTCTCTACAACACATCGCATCAATACAGCATCATAGAAAGAGCAGCATTATTATTAGTATACAAAAATACCAAGCCTACTCTGTGGCCACCAAATATCCCCTGCAGGTGGCCTCCTTTGGCCACTCATTTCCTCAGGTCTCTTCAGAGAATGAGGTTACATTATCCGAGTCCTAACTGAATGTAACACGGGTGACAAAATCAGTTTGATTGCATCGTTTTCTTTTGGGTCTTCTAACTGGCGGCAAGCGCAGTATGATTGAACTCTTGTTGGAAGCCCTGTTTCTATTCATTCTCGTTGCCCGCTTTGAAGCAATGCAATGGACGAGGAACAGCTGATTCGTGAAATTGTAATGAGGGCATTGATGCTCTCTAGTTGCTGGCTGTTCGTAACCCGCGGTGGGCAGCATAGTCTCACTTGGCTAAATAATAGAGTTTTAAGATATCAGAGGTTCGACTGAGTTCCACTACAATGCACTCAAGCTCTATTCAGTAAAATTAGGATTGAACATAGGAAAATTATAACAATATCAAATGTAATCTCATTATATAATTATTATATTAATTAGAATGTATTTTTTGGCAAGAAATGTATAAATACAGAAGAGCATGTGATTATTCTACCATGTTTCTCAGTATTAGCAGTGACAGACAGTCACAACCACCACTTCGGGCTGCAGCTATCTAATCTTTTTGTAATCCAGTAATCTACCGATTATTCCACCGATTAATCGGATAAAAATTAACATTGTATAAAGTTCCCATATACACTGTTCATTTCTTAACACATTCGGTCAATGACTATAAACAGGAATAAAGATAAGAAAAAAAGAAAGGAGAGAAAAAAATTAAAGATAAATGACGGCCCCGGTTGTGTTTCTGGTGCTTTTTAACAATTCTGAACGACAACGCTCCAACAGTAAAGGCAGCGTTCCCAGCCTGACTCTGGTCGTATTGCACAATGACGGCCCGTCTGCAGCAAACTGGAGACCGGATCAAATGACCAGTTCTCAAAACTACGGCCGACCGGACCGCCCGGTTCTTAAAACTATGCCCGACCGGACCGCCCGGATCTCTGGCTTGCTACTCGGAGGGAATACAGCTCTATGAGATTCACCGATCCCCCTCTGGGTGAAGTTATAAACTCTGTTTCCTGGTGTATGGTATCTGGGACTTAAATAACAGTTAGTGTTTATTTCAGCCATGAATGATGAAACATTATCAGTGTAAACAACTCGCACGTGTGTTTGTTGCACATGCGTTTACGGCAGAGAATCGGCAGGCGTTTTCTGTAGCGCTCTCTAGCAGGCCGACTGAATGTTGCAAAATTCCAATTATTAACGTATCTGCATCGAGACAATCATTTTAGAGAGAATCACGAAGCATCGAAGAATCGATTATTTTTCCCACCCCTATTAAGGATCCATGTGCTTCTCGGTAGTGAGCTATCAAGTTGCAAATCAATGTCTGCTACAACAAGGTGTGTGTTCACCCACTGCCACGATAACTACTGGCTAAGGCTACGTTTACACAACAATGGTTTAGCTAAAAACAGGAGCGTTTTTTTGCGTTTAAAAAAAAGTTCCTCATTTAGACAACATTGTTTTGAAAACGATCTGCATGCACACGGATCCGCAAAATCAAACCTAAAACACTCTAGTATAGGCCAGTAGTTGGCGGTGAGACATTGTAATACAGTATAGGTGGATGGCACAAGTAAATAATCTGTCTCCACTGAACGGCGTTGTTGTGTGAGCAAATGGCCAGAATGTAAAAATACTCTATGCATTATGTTGAAAACATTGGTGTGTAAAGTCTGTAAGTGTAATAAAATTATGCAGTGATTTGGTGCTTGCATAGGGATGTTATGGAGGCAAGTAGTGATGTAATGGGCTACATCTATAAAACAGAGCTGTATCAATGGAATGGATTCTCACTTCTTACCACTAGATGGTGCTGTAGCATTTTCACAAGCAAGGACTACCACTGGAATCATCTTACAGGTGTGATTGTATGCATCACAGGTAAAATGGTGCATTTATAAAATGCTTTAGAGCAGATTTCACAAGACCAGGTGAAAACTTATGTATGGCTGGACCACATGTGGTCAATCTGCTCAATCAGCACATGACATTGTTAAGCTATATTTGAATAAAATGTTACAAATGCACTTACAAGAAATTTAACTTCCCACAATGAAGTAAATGACACTCAATAAATGGTAGTTCTTGAATTAGTCAGTATTTAATACAGTTTATATAAAGCCCATAAAGTTGAAAGCACTTTCCCTTTTTCTGGTACCCAACGCTACCTTTTTTCAGTGCTTCACTCTGTCTGTAAAAACAAAACGTCATTTATTTTGTAAAAAAAAAATAAGTCTAAACTTCTCAACAACAATGTTTTTTATTTGAATTATTTTGAAATATCCCACACTAAATAAAATCCAACTCCCTCTCTCAACTCAAACCGGGGCAACACCGTTGTTGAAGCACACATAGTTTCCGTATGGTCACGTCAGCACTGCTGCACGGTTGCACTTCATACTTTCCCATTAATAGTCTGCAATTTCACAAATACTAGTTTTATACTAAGGTGTTAGACATACTAATAATTCTCAGTGTTGTAATGAGCCACTTAATAAATAATTTAATATGTTGGTGATGTTTACGATGCTTCACTTGAAGTTTTGCCGTCTATTAAGCGTGAGGTAAGATTTGTTTCTCTAGCTTTTAGATTCACCGTATTCTGTGTTCTAGACATGTTGACATCTCCAGCTTGCATTTCACATTACAACTCCAGCAGTGATGTCCGTGTCAAGTCCTGAATGCGTCCGTTTCTGCTCGCTCTGATTCCCACAGACGACTGCATACACAGCTTCATGAGTGATTGTGATGTAGTACACTAGAGCTGTGCGATATTACGATATATATCGTAGTACGATATAAAAATGTCTACCGTAGGATATAACCCTCTGTCGTTTATATCGTAATTTTAACGTGTAGGCTACTTGTTTAGCACTGTTGCTACACCGATTTCCACTGCATGCGTCTCCGCTGCGTTGCGTCTCCGCCACGCCAGCGGAGCAGATACGTTTCACTTTAAGGCGAGTCCACACCGGACCGACTGCCAGACTCGCGTCGGTAAATGAAGCCTGGCTACTTAATATGGCCGACTCGAACAACGACATGGGCGGTTCACACCTACGGAACTACAGCCGACGCCATACGTTCCGCGCTTGCGCGAGATGTAATGTCTCCAAAACAACAGGCGGCGCTAATCTGTATTGTGGGCCAAAAAACATGAAAGCCGGAAGTAGGCGGTCCTCTCTAGACCAACTTCTTCGATTCCACTGGTTATCTGGTATGTTTACCATCGTCACTTCCGGGCTTCACTGATTCGCTAGTCAAGCTGCTAGCCTCCACCAATCAGAATGGTAAAAGAGTGACCGACTCTCTTGGCGGATTACACATTTGAATCGGCTGAAATGAACGCCAACGTGGGCCCATTCGAGCGACCACACCAAGCAGACTCATGTCACGGACGCCGACTCTGTCAAAGACGCCGATTTTCGGTCCGGTGTGGACTCGCCTTTAGTCTATGGGTCAATCCCCACCAGGTCCTCTGCGCTGCGTGTCCGCTGCGTCTCAGCTCCGGCAGTCCGCAGCTCTCCGCAACAAATACGGACTTCTATTTCTGGCGGACGCCGGACCACGGCGCAGCAATTCAGCACAGGGCAAATATAGCGAAACAGGAAGTTCGGTACATACTCAACAATAAAACTTTTCAAAATAAAACACTTGTGTTAATAAAACCACTTGACTACGTCAAAAAAAGTCTTGTACTCCTTCCTTGGGAACACTGACCTTTGTATCGCTTGGTTGCTGTGTTTACACATATCTTTAACTGCAGCGCGCGATTACGTATTTATCGCGAACGACGGACTGTGCCGTGTCGGACTCAAACGCATCCTGTGGGGATTGGCAGACGGCGGACCGAAGCCGGATCGGAGACGCACCGCAGCGGAGACGCATGCAGTGGAAATTGGGCGTCGTTAACGTACACTACGGTTGTGATTTAATACGCCGTGTAAAGCACAACTCAATGTCGGAATGACCGTTGGATATCCAAATTTTGAGTTCAAAACAAGTTCTGAAGGCGAATGTAACTGCAGCAACGCTACTGCGTTGTGGTAGCATTTTTACGTCACCCGCAAACGTCACCTGTTTACGGCACTGGAGATATTTATTTTTTTATATTTACATAAAAGCTTGTAATAGTTTTCGTTGCAAAAAGTCACGAATAAAAGGAAAGAAGAAAGTGCCATTAATTTGCCTTTCATTCACATGGTTATCAAAAATAGTGCTGAGATGTGATTGATTTATATATATATATATATATATATATAAAATTCTAAGAAAAAATACTATATCGGGATATATATCGTTATCGGGATATAAAATTAGCTATATCGGGATATAAAATTTTGTCCATATCGCACAGCACTAGTACACTTGATTGACCAATAGGGCAACTATCATCACTAGCCCCTTTTAAGGCGGGCCCACACCGGACCGATTCAAATGTGTAATCCGCCAAGCGAGTCGGTGACTCTTTTACCATTCTGATTGGTGGAGGCTAGCAGCTTGACTAGCGAATCAGTGAAGCCCGGAAGTGACGATGGTAAACATACCAGATAACCAGTGGAATCGAAGAAGGTGGTCTAGAGAGGACCGCCTACTTCCGGTTTTCGTGTTTTTTGGCCCACAATACAGATTAGCACCGCCTGTTGTTTTGGAGACATTACATCTCGCGCAAGCGCGGAACGCATGTGATCCAAAGTATAGACAGTATTTCCTCTTTATTCATGTGCCGCTGATAAAAGTTCACACAATCATCAATATGAACTTCTCCTAGTGCAGTAGAGATTCTATGCATAAACACAAACAAAAAAGTTTACAACATGACATGTGCAAGTTCATTTTCCAACATCACACATCCTGTAATATGACTATAGTGCATGTTGATTTTAAATATTTTCAAACCGGTCTGATATTAAGCCAAACACCGGACCAGTCTGGTATACCGACCATTACCACCAGGTGTCACACTTGCCACAGCAGCAGCTTCCGAGTGAAACATGTTTTTACACAGAAAATTGCACCGTAATCACGGAAAGGAGAGTCAAAAGATACGCCGCGATCGCAGCATTTGCTGAACCAGAGAAGGGGTGACACCGCCGCCGGCCGTGTGACGTATTACATGAGCCCCGTATTAGCCTCCGATTAGCTCGAGGCTTCAAAAACAATTGTGAGAGGTGAACTTTTGCTCATTTTGCATATTAACACAACTCGTCAACAGCAAGTGAAGTATATGCATCATATACATGTTGATGATACAACTGTGGCCTCGTACAAGCAACTCCCGGCTTTGTATTGTCTTCGGATTAACGTTCTCAGTTCGTTAAATGCTCCGGTGGTGCGTCGCCCACGTAAGTAACAATACAGCGTGCATCTCCTCCTCCCACCTCAACTGAAATGTGATTTCTGTCATGCTGGCCTTGGCTCACTTGGGAGCACGGCGGCTGCATTTTGTGCACCGGCTGACTGGGAGACTCCCGGTGGCTCCGTTTATAAATAAACACATTATGTTAATCACTTGTCATTATTGCTGCTTATTACAAATGCAATACGAGTTGATTTTTCAGAACGTGTCAAAAGGACAAATGCCGGTTCAAACGGTTCAGCTCCGTACACCGAACCGCACCGGTGAACCGGAAATCGGCCCAACTTATCGTTTTCTGACCGAAATTGCGATTTCAGACAAAGCGATCATGTGATCGTCAAAGCTGCAGTTTTTGCAGCACTCCTGACTCACCCAGGATCTGTTGTCAACTATTTTACACATACATGCCGTCTGCCGACCTCCTGCCAAGCTCACCAATCAGACTACTCATACTACTCGTGAACATGTCACGCTAACCAATCAGTATTAACCTGCTCCGTATCTGTAGGCTAATTAGTCAGAAATGACTTAAACTGGACCGGAAGTGGAGTTAGGGGATTTAATCGCCAAGAAAAACAGCACGTCCGTCATCTGGGAGTATTTCGGGTTTGGGGCTGCAGACGTGCACCAGTAACGGGTACTGTGCAAAACCTGTCGCGCTAAAGTTGCAACATCCAGCGGAAACACAACCAATATATACCGGTGATATAATCTCCCGCTAGAGGGTGTATTTTACGGCAGGGGTGCTGATTACTGCACAACACCAGCACTTAAAAAATCACCACAGACATTTGCATGATGCGTGCATGACGAAAAAGTCCAGTGAATAGTCCGGTGACAAGTCCGGTGACAATGGGACAATATAGGAAAAAAATGCCACCTCCCAAAATAATTACGATTCATGATTTTATACTGATAATCGTCAAAATATGGTTAAGAACTCTTAAAATGGCACTAAAACATACTGGAATCACTTGACATGTAGTTTAGAAACAAATATTTGTATTATGCCATGGACAAGACCTCTCCTTTAAGTGAACATCCTTTTTAGTTAAAAACAATCAAATAATCTCAGATTAAATTATCATAAATCATATGATCTCCATGCATTAATAAAGGATTAATACATTTTTGAAAAATGTTTTTTTGAATCCTGTATTTTTAATATCAGGCTCTATTTTTCACGTGTCTACCATGATAGCGAGATACCTGCTTTTCCCACTCCACAACCAACTTTTTTTTTAACACATTCCACAATAAACTCCTATATTGTCCCCTCCCTAGTCAATCATTTCTTAAACAGCTGGTCCCTTTAGTTTTGTATCAAACATTATTGAAACAGAAGGAAATTTTGCATTTGCTGGGAACTATTTCTATCCTCGCTGAGGATTTGGGGCTGCAGGGCGTTGCATGTGGAATTGGGTCAAAATAAACTGCCGTGTGTGTGTGTGTGTGTGTGTGTGTAGTGTAGTGTTGCTCTCTGATGCTTATTTTGGATAACAACAGAGCTCTGTGGCAAAGAGGAATAAGATATCAGGTTTTGATACACACAGTATTTATTAGTAGTTATGTCTATTGTTTGTTTTGGCTCTGCACATGGCATTTGTTGACAGAAGAAAAATAATGACGATCAACAGACGCATCTTCCATCCCAACTACATTTTATGTATTGCACTATTAAGGTAGCCTTCCTGACAACAATTTGTTTGTTTTTTTAAGTACAGTAACTCTAAACTCTGAATTTGAGGCTATAGATAGGAAATGTATTTGATAGACAAACTTCATAAACTTCATACCTCCAGTATGTAGACCTGCCACCCTTACATCAATAATGTAATAGGACCGTGCTTCAGAATGATGCATTACTTTTGACAGTTTTTCTAAATACTTGTTATTTCACTTAAGTAATACCTACATATAGGACTTTAAATGGCCCGTGACTCTATTGCAGTGCCTCTCCTTTCACTCGAGTTTAACGCATTTGCCACCAGTGGATGTTCCCCATGTTATTAACGAGATGCACAAGCAGTGGAAGTCTTGATAGAAACCACTAAATGACGACTGAGCATCATGGGGAAGGCGATGGGAGCTGGTAGTGCCATCTTGTGGGTCCTTAGCACGGAGCTGCCATAAAGCTTTAATCCCCTCACCTTCTCTGCCCAAGTGCTCTCTATGATGTTATACCCGGTAAAATGCTTGCCCCGTTGGCACCCAACGAAGTAGCGAGAACCTCGGAGCCAGGCTGATGGCAGCCCGGCGGTGAAGGGACGCGGTGAAAGCTGGTAGCGTTAGAGAGTGGTGGGACGGGGGGTCATTGCCGGACCGGGGCTAAATTTTACTGCTAGCCTGCCTGTGTTCACAAAATTCGGCGGCGGGGGGAAAAAATCGGTTTCGTGCTCGGGGGGTTCGAGTGTGTACTGCGGTCATTTTGTGTCGAGAAAGCCCGCGGACTAGTTGTGTGGCTGCGGGTAAAGTTCGAGTTAGCCGAACGAGCATGCTGTTAAAAAACAAAAGATGAGCGGTTCACTAAGTTGTATCGGAGTTTGTCTTACGGGAGCTAACATTAACTCCGGTGTGTTTTACAAAGCGGGGTTTAACTCCAACTCAGGTCGACAGACACGGACACGACGCTACTTACCGATTGCGCCTCGGTCCAGCTCTCCGTCCAGCCTCCATTCCGTCTCCATATCGACATTTTGAAACAAGTTTTAAAGATGTTTCTTAGAGTCCGGGCCTGGACTGCTGGGCGCCGCGCTGGAAGCCATGCATTCTGGGAGAGTGACGTCACACCCCGGGCTCAGGGGGAACGCCAGCAGGAACCAGATCCATCCATCTATCTAGCCACACACACACACGCCAATAATAATACCAATATCAACCATTTCCCTTACGCTTTTTCAAGTCCAGAACTACGGGTATTCTAAAACATATAACAAAACGTTTTAAATTGAATGCTATTCCTGCGTTATGAGATGATGGAATCCAGAGACCTCTGATATCACCTGCAGTATTTGCATTCATTCTGCTTCTCACAAATTTGTTGTTAAAAGTGAATTTCAAAGGTTCAGCCTTCAAACAGTAAACTACCTCAGATTAAAAAAATAAATGAAAATGAAAATTAAATATTTTCTGTTCTAAACATTTAAAAGTTGACTGATTTATAAATATTGAAATGATTTTCATAAATATGCTTGAGGTGTAAAACAGCGACAGCGAAATTAAACATCACAAACAAAACAAAACACCTGTGCATTCCTGTAGTTTATTTTTATTTTTTAATTGAAATATCTCAAATTAAATATTATTTAGGGACTGTTCGGTATTTATGGAATGGACCACTGGAGGAAAATAGGGGGGTGGGGGGGGGGGGGTATGTCTTAATATTCTTTGTTGAGGGGTGGGTCACCCAACAATTTATAGTCTGAAGGGGGGGAGTTCTCAGCTTTGTCATGAAAACAGCAACATTTCAAATATAGTATAAAAATACATCTCAGTAACACTTTCATTTGTTTAAAGGTATATTTTTGGCCTTTTATTGTGGGAGGACAGCGTGAGAGTTAAGAGGGTGAGAGAGAGGGACGAAATGATTTAAAAGAGGATTCGAACCCGGGACCACTGCGGGGAGCCTTGGTACATGGGGCAGTAACATTTCCACTGAGCTATGAGCACACTTAACACATTTAGTTAATCAATCAGATCTATTAATATGTATTAAATACATCAGGGACCATCAACTCTGACTGTGTTTGAGCACCAAGCTTCATTGATGTAAACAGAGTCCACCTCCTCTCGTCCCACCAGAGTCCTGTCCTCTGTCCTGAGGTCCACCCGTCAAAGTCAGCTTGATTCAGGATGAATCCACGATGGAACCAGGAAACTGTGAAGATGTGGTACATTCATCGACCTCCTGTTGCTTTATTTATTTACTGTATTGTAAACAGTGAGCAAATGTAAATCTTACAGCAAGAATGAAATGAAGGAATAGGACTAATACAATACATTCTGTTTGCTTAGTCTGAATTGGTTTCTGATTTCTGAGTGAGAAAATGATGGATTAATTTTCACTAAAACTTAAAACTGAAAGGGTTGTGGTGATACTCCTGAGCTGGATAGGATAACTTTGAAATTCAAAATTGAGGATGGAATCAAACATCACGCCAAGAGATACATACATTTACTTAACTTAACTTTTTCACACAATTGTCAAGACCGCTAGTCCTGTATTCAGGGTCGCCAGGGGGGCTGGAGCCGA
The DNA here is from genome assembly GCA_029853015.1 of Chelidonichthys spinosus. Taxonomy (NCBI): domain Eukaryota; kingdom Metazoa; phylum Chordata; class Actinopteri; order Perciformes; family Triglidae; genus Chelidonichthys; species Chelidonichthys spinosus. The sequence continues at coordinate 23,840,481 of CM056829.1, read as the reverse complement.
TCCCAGCTGTCAGTGGGCGAAGGCACGGTACACCTGGACAGGTAACCAGTCTATCACAGGACTGACATGTAGAGACAGACAGGTAACCAGTCTATCACAGGACTGACATGTAGAGACAGACAGGTAACCAGTCTATCACAGGGCTGACATGTAGAGACAGACAGGTAACCAGTCTATCACAGGGCTGACATGTAGAGACAGACAGGTAACCAGTCTATCACAGGGCTGACATGTAGAGACAGACAGGTAACCAGTCTATCACAGGGCTGACATGTAGAGACAGACAGGTAACCAGTCTATCACAGGGCTGACATGTAGAGACAGACAGGTAACCAGTCTATCACAGGGCTGACATGTAGAGACAGACAGGTAACCAGTCTATCACAGTGCCACTACACCGACCTGCAGCCCTGCTTGTAGATTCAATTTAATTCAATTCAATTTTATTTATAGTGTCATATCACAACAGAAGTCATCTCAGTAGCGGTCTCTGCTGGACCAGAAAGCATAGCCAGACTCAAGTTAGTAACAGTAGAGATGCTGATTTTAGTCATTTACTTTAATCAATAGTCAGCCGCCTTAAAAATATAAGTGGTAAGAGTCAAACAAGACCACAGCATCGGTGCATCAGGTTCCACCACGGTCCAGGGAGACCTGCTAGGCAAGAGAGCACAGGGACTCTGGGGAACATACACAGAGAGAGAGAGCGAGAGAGAGAGAGAGAGAGAGGCTCAGTGTGTCACTATAAATAAATCCCCCTGCAGTCTAGGCCTATAGCAGCTTAACTAAGAGCTGGCTCAGGGCAAACCTGAGCCAGCCCTAACTATAAGTGTTGTCAAAGAGAAAGGTTTCAAGCCTACTCTTAAATGTGGGAACAGTGTCTGCCTCCCGAACCAGAACCGGAAAACGGTTCCACAGAAGAGGAGCTTGGTTTGATGGCTGAAAGCTCTGCCCCCTGTTCTAATTTTGGAGGCTTTAGGAACTACAAGTAAGCCTTGATTCTGAGAGCGTAGTGCTCTAGGAGGACAGTAGGGTCTAATGAGCTCTTTAAGATGGTGCCTGACCATTAAGAGCCTTGTAAGTGAGAAGAATGATTCTATTCTGGATTTTACTGGGAGCCAGTGCAGAGAAGCTAATACAGGAGAAATGTGATCCCTTCTTCTAGTTTTAGTCAGAACACGAGCTGCAGCATTCTAGACCAGCTGGAGAGATTTAAGAGATTTATTAGAACAGCCTGATAATAAAGAATTACAATAGTCCAGCCTTGAGTTAACAAATGCATGGATGAGTTTTTCTGCATCTTTTTGAGACAGCATTGGCCTGATTTTAGTAATGTTACGCAGGTGAAAATAAGCTGTCCTTGTCGTTTGTTTAATATGCGAGTCAAAGGACAGTTCTTGATCAAAGATAACTCCAATGTTTCTTACAGTAGCATTTGAGGCGATGGCAATCCCGTCAATAGTAGCTATATCTTTAGACAGCGAGCTTCAGAGGAGTTTAGGCCCAGGATTTTATGTCATCAACACATGCCTGGAGTTTAACTAGCTGATTGGTTTCTTCAGGCTTGATCGATAGACATAACTGAGTATCATCAGCATAACAATGGAAGTTTATAGAGTGTCCTCAAATAATGTTGCCTAAAGGAAGCATATATAAGTTGAAAAGAATTGGTCCGAGCACAGAACCTTGAGGAACACCGTATTTAACTTCAGTATGCCTGGAGGATTTTTCATTGACATGCACAAACTGAGATCGATTGGATAAATAGGACTTAAACCATCTTAATGCGATTCCTTTGATGCCAATTCATTTTTCCAGTCTACATATTAGAATCTCGTGTTTAATGGTGTCAAATGCAGCACTAAGATCTAGCAGAACAAGTACAGAAACCAGTCCTTTGTCAGAAGCAATAAGAAGGTCATTTGTAATTTTCACCAGAGCTGTCTGTACTATGATGTACTCTAAATCCTGACTTGAAGTCCTCAAGTAGACTGTTATTGTTGAGAAAGTCACACAGCTGATTGGGGACTACTTTCTCAAGGATCTTAGAGAGAAAAGGAAGATTTGATATTGGTCTGTAGTTTGATAAAACCCCTGGATCTAGAGTAGGCTTCTTAAGAAAAGGTTTAATTACAGCTACTTTAAAGGACTGTGGCACATAGCCTGTTAATAAAGACACATTGATCATATCTAGTAAGGACATGCTAACTAAGGATAAGACTTCTTTCAGTAGCCTGGTTAGTATCGGGTCTAGGAGACAGGTTGAAGGTTTAGAAGAAGAGATCATTGACGTTAGTTGGTTAAGATTGATTGGAGAAAAGCAGTCTAAATATATATCAGGTCTAAATGCTGATCTATTTCTAAGATTCCTGAGTTTGAGGGTAACGTAGTTCCAATTGAAGGCAAGACGTGAGTAATTTTGTCTCTGATAGCTAAAAGGTTATCATTAAAAAAGTTCAGAAAGTCGTTACTACTAAGATCTCAAGGAATGCATGGCTCAGTAGAGCTGTGACTTGTTGTGGAAAAATGAATCTGCCCAATAAAGATCAACAACCAGGATCAGCTTTTTCTCCGAGGTTTATTCCACTAAGTATTCTCATCTGCAGAAGAAAGTACTGTTCATGCCTCTGATGCAAAGGTTCAGAATCAGCAGGAACGACCCTGAGTCCAACAGCAATCTCCCTTTTAAGGAGGAGGAACCAAAGGACGGATCATGTCCTATCTTACAAAGACAAGATGTACAGGCAAGGTCAAGATTTACAGAACACAGGCGTCATAGTCCTGAAATTATCTTATGTCAATGTGGCACTCATGTTCATATCATCGACAAACAGGCATTAATTTTCGTCATAGCATAACAGTCAGAAAGGAGATGCGGATCGACGTCTGACCTGACAAATATTCTGATAATAAATTACAGACATCCAAAATTCCCATTACAGACTCTTTGTCAGCCGGGCTACAGTACTGAAAAGAAATCTAGTGTTGGTTTTATTTTCCTCTATTAAAGATGAGTAGGCTAGAGGCTAGAGAGCTAGTCTTGCCAGACTAGTTGGGATTCTTCCAGTTTGGTGGAGTGCCAGATGATTTCAAGATTATGCAATTTTTGTTTTAATTTACGAGTTTGGGAGTTATACCAGGGAGCTAACTTCCTATGTTTGATAGTTTTAGAAGAGCAACAGAGTCGAGAGTCGTTCTCAGTAGGCTTCCAGATTCATCTATAAGAGAATAGATCTGGGAGGGACTAAGATTAACATAGAAGTCCTCCGTTTTCATTAAGACATGGCAGTGAACTCAGGATTGGTGTAATCACTTCCTTAAACTACAGCTCTGTCTGATAGACACCGAGAGTAGTAGCTTTTTCCTAGAGGACTGAAGTCCAGCAACAATAATTCAAAGGTTATCAAGTAATGGTCAGATAAAGAAGAATTTTGAGGAAAGATTATTAAGTGTTCAATTTCAATGCCATAAGATAAGACGAAGTCAAGAGTGTGGTTATGCCAGTGAGTTGGTTTCTGTACACTCTGACTGAAGCCAATAGAATCTATTAATGAGTTAAATGCTACACTAAGGCTGTCATTTACAACGTCCACTTGGACATTAAAATCCACCATAATATAATCTTATTATCTAATCTTTATCTGATTTAAGGACTAAACTCGATAGAACTCAGAGAATTCAGATCAGAATTCTGAATATGGACCAGGAGCACGATAACAAACAAAATTGGCTGCATTGTTTTCCAGTTTGGGTGTGAAAGGCTGAGAGTCAGGCTCTCAAATGAGTTATAATTTATTTTTGGTTTCTGATTGATTAATAGGCTTTATCACCCTCTTGAATTTTTCAGATTTTTTTTTTAATATCAGTCATCACATTTATCTTCACAAATCACCATTAGGCCTACATAGTGTGTTACATAAAATTATAAAGTTATTGAGACATAAATACAATCATAGCCTTGCATTTGTTTCAAGTTGTTGTTCTCAAAGGGCCAATTCAACCCACATGCAGCAGTGAGTAGGGCAGCAAGCATCTTTCAGCCAGATGACCTACTTGGCTAAAATGGCATTGGTCAAATAATTTAATGACTAATATTGGCTATAATGTCATAGTATTCTAAGTGTTATTGCTATCAGGTGTGTTTATTTCCCCACATTCAGTTTTGCTGTATTGTCTGTTATCGTAAAAACAGCTTCACATAATTGCAGAGTAAAAATAGATCCTGTGGTATGTCAGCTTTAGACCTCTGTCAGTTTTATTATGAATAATACAACATTTTTGGTCTTGTAATATCTGGACTGTTATATGTTGTTATATATTAGGCGTTTAATATAATAACATCAGTGTAGTGGATGATGAAAGGCTCAATATAAACGATTTTCTTATGATTATTTGTATGCAGCATCTGTTCAAGTGTACTATTTGCATGCGGAGGGCTGGACGTTGTTTTGTTGCATTCCTGCGGAGGGTTTGACCTTTGACCTGGTTGTTGCATTCCAAAGAGGCTTGTCCTGCAGCAGCACCAGCCCTGCACTCACACTGCTTCTGTGCTACAGAGAGGCGATGTGTGTTGAGCTAGCTTAGACGAGGCACTGGACACAGTAGCGAGAATTACCAGAGACTATTAGACACCATAGCGTCGTCCCGAGGCAAAGGGAACGTTTTGTTCTGGGTCTACACAGTGAACCTAGAACGTAGTTAGCCATTTTGCTAAGCAGCTAAACCGCCATCGTATTGAGGTTGCATTGTAGACACACAGCAGGATAGCCGCAGACACCAGCGCAGAGGAAATGAAGGACAAACAAAAGAGAAAGAAGGAGCGAACCTGGGCTGAGGCAGCTCGCATGGTAAACACCGTATTTTGAACATTTAACTAGCTGCATGTAAATTATGTATGAATTGATGTGAAGTGATGGATCCAGGTGTGCGGTTGTGTTCATTCTCCTCACGACCACTGCCTCAACCCTGCTATAATATCCTCTCAGCTATCTACTAGCAGCACTAGTCCAGCCAGCAGGCAGGTTATGTTCAGATTAAATGCAATACAGGGGAACCGTTTACATGTGCTGTATGTCTTTCTGGCTGCTGATATAAGGATCTACGTAACGAAACGTGCTAACGCAGGCTAGCACGCTAACATCCACCTCTCCTGTTTTGAGCTCTTTGTTTGCTAGGCAGCAAGCTAGTTAGCCCTACGCTAATTACCATCTGAGTATCTCAAGATACGCGACGTGTTTATACGCTTAATGTGAATAAACAGTCAGTAAAGGGCACCCTTGTTGACCCCTTAATGTTAATATACATGATAACATGCAGTAATAGTCGCTAATAGTGTGTGATGATTATATTGACAATAACGCACGCTACCGTTAGCAAAACTAACGGCTACCGTTAACCACTAGCTAACCCAGCTGTATTGTGAATACAGATTGGCACGGCATGTAAAGGGGGATGAATTAAATCCTCGTTACGTTAGTTAAATCAACCAGGCTCCGTCGGGGGATCAACCAGGAGCGTTTGGCTATTTCGAAAAGAGGTGTAGTCACAAGAAACAGTTGAAGGCAGACGCCAACACTAGCCATCTGCTGGGATTATTCTCACTTAAAGTCCACTTTAATACAGATTACAATGCACATGGACGACTGAACAGTTGACTACACGTCGGATATTCATTACATGTGGGGATGTGGTCAGGTGTGGTTTTCCACTGTGCAACGTTGTAGTGTTTATCCCCAGTTTGAGATCAATGGGTTCACTAGCTATTAGGTCTGTTTTGACCGGATAGGCCCCTACTTTCTACTCATTCTCTCTCTCTCTCTTTCTCTCTCTCTCTCTCTCTCTCTCTCTCTCTCTCTCTCTCTCTCTTCACACACACAGTATGTGTGTATTCATTCATTCATATATATATATATATATATATATATATATGTGTGATAACCATGTTCACTGTCTCTCTATTCCAAACATTCCCAAATATGAATTCACTCTTTTTTCGTTTAACGGTCAATTCCAGTAAACATTGGTTATTTTTGACAGCACATTCCTGTTTTATAGTGACGGCAGATGAAGTACACAGGAAGGATTCAGTTTCATGGTCCATGTTCATACAGTATTCCTCATAGTGGTCTCACAGCTGCAGCTCACCATATACACGTCTGGCCAACAGCCTAAAGTACATCAATACAATCTTAAATCCAATGGCGTATACAAGCTCAGCCACATATAAAGGAAGCTCTATTGGTCAACTTTTGTTAAGACTTTCAGGTAGGTTTCATTTGAACTATATCTTTAATACTGAGGCTGTAGTTTGTGGTGGTGGTGTTCTGGACTATACATGGAACAATATGAAGATTTCCTATCATGATTATCCTGCCAGAATATTTGTGATCCATATTATCCCAATAATCATCAAAATATGATTAAAACTCTTCAAATTGCAGCAAAAACATCCTGCTATCACTTAACATTTAATTAAGAAACAAATATTCTTACTGTGTCACAAATGAGACACATTTTTGTTGTTGTTGTGAAAAACAATAATAATCTTATATTAGATTGTCATACATCAGAAAGTCCCCATAAAGGATACATAAATCAAAACATGTATTTTTGCATCCTGTATCATTTTTAAATCAGACTCTCATTTCTCTCCCTTGATAGTGAGCTAGACAGCTTTTACAAGTCATATCTCTGACTATCCCTAGAATGTAACAGCAATCAACTTGTGTTTTTATCCTTATCCGTGATAAAAATCGTATATCGTCTCGTTCCTGCACTGAACTGCATCATATTGAATGTTTTGATATTATTTTATGATTGTTTGCCCCTCAGCTGTAGCATTGTGGGGAGAGCAGGTCATCTTTTTAGCCAGAAGGCTGGGGGTTCGATCCCTGCCTTCTATTGTAGCATAGTTGAAGGCTCCTTGAGCAAGAAACTGAACCCACCAGGTGCTTACTAGCAGCCCACTGCTCCTGCTTAGGGTGCTGTAGATGTCACATTTCATGTGTGTCCGTATGTACGATGCTAATAAAGTTAAAGTGGGCAAAACACTAGCTCACCTCTCAACAGCGTCAGTGTCCTTGCAAATAAATAGAGGAAGGATTTTTTTAAATGTTTCGTCGTCACTGGTGTAACCAAGATCGAAAGCGGTGTAACTTGTTTATTGACGGCTTATTTGTTAATAATGATATTTAGTCACAAGGGGATGTCAGTTAATTCAATTGGATAGAAATGGGTTTATTATGCGACTGTGTTATGTAATTTATATACATATTCTATGCACCTTTACCATTCACTAAGAAATGTGCAGGTAGTTACTGGTAGCACCAACAAGGTCATGTATTGTTGGAGACCATTGGCATAAATGATAAAAAGATGAGGTGTTTACAACGCCCCCGACATGTTCTGTTGGGGTTATAAAAGGGTGGCATCAGGACCAGCAACCTCAGCACATTCCACTGAGAGCCACCAGTGAACATGGGAATCACACGTGTTGTGTTTGTGATGCCGACAGAATGTTTACTTTGTGGTCAAGAAGTTGCCCTTGTTAAAGCAAAGTTGTATTTCACAATAATGGTAAGTTGATTGACTTTATTTGTTCTGTGGGACCACCGCAGCACCAACACAATGTTGTTAAGATAACTTTTGGCAGTATCATTGTCAAAAATAATGTTGCACATAAATTAAAGGTCAAAGTAGAAAATTGTACAGTTCTTTGGTAGACTTGAGAGGATATGAAAATTTGGTTTCACAACGATCCATATAAATTGCTATTCACGATGCAGATTATCATCAAAATATGCTTAAAATGCAAAATGGCATCAAAACATACTGGAATCCCTTTGCCTTACATTTAGCTGAGAATATTTTTTGGGTGTATTATAGATGGTCCAAACATATCGGTCCATCACTATTCTTAGGACATCTTGCCTTCAGAGTGGACGAACCCGACAATGGTTCTAGAAAGCATATCACGTTTTTAAGTTACCCAAAGGCCACAGTTGTTCTCCGACACGCTTGAAAGGGAGGGGTGGTTGGAGGGGAATTCAGTCAGATGCAATCTGCATCTCTACTACTATATACATGACATGACATCACACGTTTTACAGGAAGACATTTTGAATCTGTTGCCATGAATGATGCCGGAAACGCTTTCCTTTCATTTGAATGGAATGGAGAGTAACAAAAGAGTAAAATAAATGTAGATGAATACAAAAAGATCAGTTGTTCATTGATGAAGCATCACCTTTTAGCTACAATTCAGTTCATGTTAATTTGTTATTTTACAACTGTAAATTGTCCTGCTCACCTCCAGTATGTTATCTATTTCTATAAACATGTATACTTCTTTCAACATTCAACTATAGATATTCTAGATAGAATAGATCTTGATTTGTCATGTGTCTGTTCAGGGGTTTTTCATAACGGAGCAGGGGAATTGTTTTCAGTTTCTGTGGTTAAAAACAATGTGGATGTTTTTCAGGTTTTGGAGAACTTCTCTGATGCACCTATGACTCCCAAACAAATCCTCCATGTCATCCAGACCAAGGGGCTGAAGGAAATGCGGTCAGGCACAAACACACACAGTTTTTTGTAGCTGCTACTGTTAAAATGGTAACAACTATTATTATACGAGCTGTTGATTTGAACCGGACTACAGCAACTGAGCTGTACCTTTCTAATGTATAACTACAAGCCCACAGTAGGATGGAAAGAACACAGGGACACTGGCTCATTGGATATTTGTCTGCCAATCTAGAGTTGATCAGTGCATTTGAATGTGGCTTCCTAACCTATCTTAAATATATATTATGGTTCAAGTATTTTTAGCAGTCAGCAAAGTTATCACTTATCAACTTAACATGTTAATGATTGTGGTTCTAACTGATGTTTTTTGATTTCCTCCTACATGGATCCCTTGGCCTGCTGCTGTCTTAATCAGGAGGTAGGTTAGAGGACACTAATTGCTTCTCTTCTGTAACCAAACACCTCATGGTTCTCATGCTCTTCCATCTCCTTTAAGGCCTGTGCCTGCACTAGGCACGTTGTTTTCTTGGTAAAGGCAAACACAAAGCTCCCAATAGTATAGCAATGGAAAACACCTGTCACCATTTCACTTTTACAGTATTGTTGATGTTTTGAAGTGATGGTTCGTAGGTGAATTTGATTGAATTTCAACTTGTGCTGTGAGGAAATCTTTGGGTTTGGGTTCGGGGCACCCAGTCAGACATTGTGAAGGAGACAGACAGACAGACAGACAGACAGACAGACAGACAGGTGCAGCAGACACGCATGTTCTCATCTGTCTATTTTTATTTTGTACAATATGCAAGTTATTTGTAACTTTGCTAAAATAAAAACGTTTTTTCTTCGTATGACATGATGATTTGAGAAGAAATAAGTTAACATTTGACTATGATGGTTGTTTCTCACAGTACTTTATGGCAATCCTTCTATGTTGACATGCTGTTCGGATGAAGGTTTAACATTTAACCAGAAGATTTCAAATTTGATCCCTTGGTTGGTGTCGTATACACTCAATAACTGCCTTATTAGCGGGTTAATACCTGGGATGCAGTCATTGTTTACCTTCGCCAAGGTTTTCCCATTTGTCACATTAATAGTTTTCAAATAGCAAAACAATACAAGACACACAAGTCATACATTACGTTAAGTTCAAGTATTTTCAGGTGGCGAATGTAAAATCTGTTGGGCATAGCTGCTGACATCTAAAATCAAATCAATAGATAATATTGTTAAAGTCAAATGAAAATGAGTTGTTGAACCAACACAAACCCAGAATTAAAGAGTAGTGCATATAGAAAGTGTCAAATAGAATGTACCAATAATTATTTAGTTACATCTAATTGATGACGCGTCATTGCAGTGCTCGCCTACGAATGACACGCGTAGTGATTCTAGGACAAAGACGGAGAACAAAGAAAATACACCCCAGACATGAGAATGACATGACATGGATTTGTCACACATGGTAGGCATTAAAAATGTGTTGAAGCAAAGAGCATCATAAGTACTCCATAAACTCATCTTCATATTTACTCATTAATACTTTGGTTATTGTCAGTCCAGCTACTTTTGTTTAACAAAGGTGAAGCATGTCCAAGGATCACATATCCTGCAAATTAGATCTGGCAGTTATGCTGCTGTGATCATTTCATAACACAATCAATAATAGTAATAATAATGTCACTTTCTCACTAATAACTGATTCCCAGAGATGAATTGTTATCAGACAATGATAAAATCTCAAGAAAAAACAAAATTCTATATTGAAATGATATTCTAAAGCCGATTAATAGCTATTTAGGCACCTGGCTCTACATTCTTCCACTAGTGTTGTTAAAGTTTGACATTCTTGATTATGGAAGACTTGAGTATTGAAATTAACGTGTGTGTGTCTGTGTGTGCGTGTGTGTGTGTGCGCAGTGGTACAGCACCGTTGGCCTGTCTGGTCACCATGCTGCACTCCCAGGTCAGAGGGGACCGAGTCAAGAACAGCATCTTCTTCAAGCTGCCTGGACGGATGAGCCTGTTTACACTCAAGGTACACAAACACTAGCCTCTTTACTGTCAACACTTCACCAGCCTGCGGTGTGTTAACACTACCATCAGAATCGCTCACAGTAGAACGTCTTAAAGGATCTGACACACACACGCACGCATGTCAAAACGGGGGATGAGTAATTTGTGGAATGAACGTTTTAATATGCTGTCTGTCCAGAATCCACTCCACTCACATGCTCTGATGTAGGTCGAGTGTTTACTAGAAATATGTGCAGATGTGACTTGTCGGTAAAGGTGCAGTCATGATCTGTTCTCCATTGTGAATACTTTGAGACGGCGTTTCTTGGAAACTACGTCATATTACGATGTGATGATGTGTGTACAAGAGGCAATCGAGCCGAGGTCCGGTCGGGCTTGGACCAGTTTGAGTGCAAAACGGTGGGTAGGGGGGACAATCATGTCTCGGCACAGTACAGATCAACTGGCCCTAGTGTGAGTGTGCCCTTCGATACAACTGCACCAACACCACTGCAGCAACGTGACCTTAACCTATATTCAACATTAAAAAAATGTTTTAACACTTTTATTGTACCGCTTTTACGTCACGTCACAAGTGATTACAAGTTTTCCCTGATTGCACCCCAAATTTGTATCATTGTTGACTAAATCAAGGAAAAACAACGTATTCCATATTTTTTCCAATAGTCAAATCATATTAAAAATGTTAATGCTGAAATTCTGCCTATTATTAACTACACCACACAGACTTATACACTGCCAATGCCATTATTGGCAATGTGGTTGTTTTACTTCCTGTCCACTAGAGGGCATTCCAAAAACATTCCCAATAAATATGTTGAATTACAGGGGACAGCTTTCTTGCTCAGTAATAATTAAGCTTAGGCACAAAATGAATGACCTCAAACTGTCAACTTTATTGTACAGAAAGTAAAACAACCACATTGCCGTTCCCCTGAGGACGCTGTGTCCCCGTTGCCATGGCTGCACCCTCCTCGTCAGCTCTACTTTCACTTTCTGACAGACTTCCTGCTTTTGGTCTCATTCCAAATGAATAAGCCAATGAAAACGCGGGTCGAGCTAGTTAGCAGTATTAAACAGCCTCAATGCATCTTTGTCCTGATGTCATCGCTTCTCGAGGTCCTTTGTTTTCATTTCACTGAGTGCTGCTGCGCATCTGCTATTTCTGTGAGTGAGTGAGTGAGTGAGTGAGTGTGCGTGTGTATTTTATTAATCGATATCGGAACATTCAAATGAAGATCGATTTTAATCAGAAACTCGATTATTTGAACCCAGCCCTACTGATGACTAACCTGACTCTCGCCAGATGAATTTCGTTCCGCTTAGCTCCACTCATGCATCTGGGATCGCTCCATTGGAGAGGTGTTTCAGAAGGCTGGGCCTTATCAAAAATCCTTGCAAATGATTGGATAAGACACTTGTCCGTCATCTTTATTGACGTGCTACTTCAACCACTCACATCGAAGCCAACCCGTGACGCTGATGAGAGCGACGCAGGGAAATTCAAAACGGAACAGCCGACATCTTGGATATAGCAGCAGTGCAATCAGCGACACAACAACACGGATGAAATAGCAGCATCAATGTTGACGCTTGCTTCCTTGATGCGAGCCGCCATTGTTGTCTGAATCAAAACAGTCTCACAGTCGCTTCTCCGCTACGTCACATCTATGAAACTCCCGCCCTGCGTCCCGATTGGCTCATCCATAAAATCTGGTGCCAAAATTACTCCCAACGGAAGCGATCCCAGATGGATGAGTGGAGCTAGGCGGAACGAAATTCATCTGGCGAGAGTCAGGTTAACTGATAACCACAACAAGAACTTAATGAAAATCTGTTTTCTTCACAATCTGTAGAAGAACGCCCTCCAGTGGACAAAGACAACGTCAGAGTCTGAGACACCAACAGAGCCAGCGAGCAGCACCGCCGCCCCAGCTTCCAGCAGCAGCACACCGGCATCAGGCGCAGTGGTGGCCTCTGTCGGCCCCACTGAGGCCACTGAGCAGGAAAGCTGCGACTCCACTGAGACCACCGCTGCTGCCAGTGGAGACAATGACGGTAACGCAGCACCACAAACCAGAAAGCGCTCATTCTGTACACCAGAGCCCTCGTTAATAGGGTTTATTCCATGACGACGTCATGCCAAACCACACCCTGAAACTCCATCTCAAAGTGGAGGTGCAGTAAATGACTTAGTGTACCATGCTCACCCTGATCACATTTGGGTTTCGAGCCTCTGACCTTGCTGTGTTACTGCACACTGTCTTGGTTTGTTTTATAATTCAGTGTTTTGCCTACCTTACCTAACCAGGTAGCTTTGGGGCTTAAAGGCCTTTGCACACCAGAAGTGCATATTTTTGTGCTATTCGTTTGCTAATTTCATTCATTATTTTTCAAACCCATATCCAGTCAATGCAAGCTTTCACATCAGTGACCAAAATACTGCTGAGCTTTATTTTTTTGGACCGCATTCTATTTTTCCATGTTTCGGACATTTACACATCGGACCAATTGAGAGGCATGTTGTTGACAAAGTCACTTTCAAAGCATTCAACATGGCGGGTTGGTTGTTTGTGTCTTACAAAACTCTGTGTTGTATGATAAACGAGAAAAGCACTACAAAGAATATGGGTCTCATTCATGAAACTCACCTCCGTACTACAAACCTCCACTGGATTCATTAACACCACTTAATCCTCTGATTTGATCGTAGCACGTGTGTATGTTCATGAAATCAAATCAATCGTAAACTGACAGCATTCTTTATGCTGATCTAATTAAAATTGGCATTTTCATCAAATGACTGTGAGCACCAAGCATCATTAATGTAAACACAAAGTCCACCTCCTCCTCCAGTCCGCCCGTCATGGTCCGTTGGATTCAGGTTGCCACAATGGAACCAGATCTCTGTAAAGATGTGACTTAACAGTCAGTGACCACCCGTTGCTGGGGTTAGCCTGAAGTCTCATTTTATCGATCTTATTTTCCTGCCACTAGACATGAGACAGCCAGGAGCATGCTGGGTATTGGAGTAGCCTTAGTTCCTAGCTGGGTTACCTTAGCTTTCATCTCGGCTCTCCTCCCGGCTCCTGGCTGGGACGCTGGGTCTCAAACCCTCACACTTCCTTTTTTGATGTTAATTGGTGAATTTATGTGACCGCTCTGTTAGGAACACTAAGTAAAAAATGCAGTTATACGTTAATTGAGGTTTTATTCATTGATTTTTGCAGTTTGCATGGTGCTGGTTTCGCTCCTGTCCACAAACAAGTTGTAAATGTGTTTTTCTCTGACCTGAAGCATCGGTGGATGAGAGCTCGTCCAGCGCCTCCTGCTCCACAGAACTGCCAACTCCCATTAACCAGCCCCAGACCCGCCTGAGCAGGGCAGCAGGCCAGCAGGGACGCACGGAAGCACAGCAGGCCCAACATGCTCAACACACCCAGACCAGACTGAGCCGGTCCAGACAGGTCAGCAACGCTACAGCGTCATTCTGTACACTTGTTTTCTGGTTTGGTCTGAATAATGGAGCTCCTGGTGAGTTTAACATAGCCACGTGTTTGGATGTATAGAGTGAGAGGAAAACAGTGCTGCTCCACATACTGACTGTCCACCTGTGCCCCCATGTTTGTGTGCTACAGTCAGGGAGGCAGAGGAAGAAAGCCGTTATGATGCCTCGTGTTGTCCTCACCCCTCTTAAAGTGAACGGAGAACACGTCCCCTCAGGTAACCACGACGATATCAACACACCACTGATGAAGGCAAGAATCCACAATGTTGATGGGCCTCAGCATTGTTTAACCAACCGACAGCAATACAGAGAAAAAACAGCATGATTTTTAAAATGATAACGATACGTTTAGTTGAATGAATTCACTATCTGAAGCAAATATCTCCCCAGTTGAGAGTCATCAGTTAACACGGTCACTGGTTAAAGAAACTGTATCTAACATTCAGAGCATTAAAATCACCACAGCACCATATTCTTGTAATGTCTACCTGATTTGAGAAGCTCCCTCTGTGTGCGTTGTTATCACAGCCTCGCCTTGCTTTGTTTACATAGCCGGCTGGCTGCGTGTTTTTTCCGATGCCGCTCTGCCCTGCTGTCATATGGTGATTACAGGTGCGAACGACGTCCTAACAGACTCAGAGCTCTATTTCTACGTCATGACGTTCTGACCACGACCACAGATAACGGAGCTGAACCATCTTGTGACTTGATGCCAGTGGTTTCGCGCTGGTGTAACCTTGTATAACAAATACATGTATATGTGCGCCCACTAAATATTGGGGCACCTGCTAATGTATTCTACTAATCTCACTCACTAACACATCGCATACATGGAAAGTCTCTTTGTTTAGGTTACATTCACCAGCTTTGGTCATAGCTTGACAAGCTGTTGCAATCTGTCGTACTTCTGTTGCCACAATGCGTGTGCACACTTACACACGCCGTTGTTGTTTACCAAGTGTAAACGGGTCTCGGGCATCAGGCTGAATGGCTAAGCTAAACATATGTTTTTTGCTGTGGCAGGGCCCATGAAGAGAAGTCGGGGAGGGGTGGATGTGGACTTTGAAACGCCCGGTTCCATCCTAGTCAACACAAACATCAGAGCCCTCATCAATGTGCGAACCTTCTCGGCCTTCCCCACACACTCGCAGCAGCAGCTGCTGCAGCTCTTGCCAGAGGTGGACCGACAGGTATGTTGTCTTTCTCTCCTTCCAGTTGATCCCCAGATTGAATGTTTAGAGTGTTGCCATAGGGATGCCCCTAATATACATTGACATTTAGGTCATTTAGCAGACACTTTTGTCCAAAGCGACTTACAATAAGTACATTTGTCAAAAGAAGGAAACAAAGAAACCACTACATATCATTGCTGATAAAGTAAGAGCTAAAAATAGAACAAGTGTTAGGTCCTCATCTGAGTAAAGTAGTACTTCAAGAGCAACAGTGCTACGATCAGAGTGCTATAGGTAAGGTTTTTTTTTGGGGGGGGGGTGTTAGTGGGTCATGCTATGTAGAGTCCAGGTGAAGTCTGAACAGGTGAGTCTTGAGCCTTTTTCGGAAGATGGCAAATGTCTCTGCTGTCCTGACATTAGTCGGGAGTTCGTTCCACCACTGAGGACCAGAACAGAGAAGAGTCTGGACTTTGCTGAGCGACATTTGTTTGATTTCAGCGATGGTGGTACCAGCCGGCCAGCTGAAGTAGAGGAGCGAAGTGCTCGCTTCGGGGCATGAGGTTTGACCAGTGTTTGAAGGTAGATGGGTGCCGTTCCATTGATGGCCCTGAAGGCCAGTGCCATCATCTTGAATTGGATGCGTGCTGCAACAGGGAGCCAGTGGAGGTCACGGAGGAGGGGGGTCACGCTGGAGAATTTGGGTAGATTGAAGATAAGGTGTGCTGCAGCGTTCTGGATACGCTGTAATGGTTTAATCACAGAGGCCGGGAGTCCAGCCAGGAGAGAGTTGCAGTAGTCAAGGCGGGAGATGACCAGTGCTTGGACCAAGAGTTGCATTTCATCCTTTGTGAGGAAGGTCCGAATCCTGCGGATATTGTAGGCGGGCAAATCTGCAGGATCGGGCCACAGCAGTCATGATGGGGGTGCAGGATAGTTGGTCATCGAGGATTAGACCCAGGTTCCTTGCAGTTGAGGAATGTAATACTGTGATGTCCTCGACAGTGACCAACAGGTCCATGCGGGGGCAGTCTTTCCCTTGGATGAAGAGGAGTTTGGTTTTATTCAGGTTAAGCTTGAGGTGATGTGCAGTTGTCCAGACAGAGATGTCAGCCAGACAGTCCAAGATGCGAGTTGCAATGTGAGTGTCAGAGGACGGGGGAAAAGAGAGGAACAGCTGGGTGTCATCTGCGTAGCAATGGTAGGAGAATCCATGCGATGTGATAACAGAACCTAGTGATCTGGTGTATAGTGAGAACAGAAGCGGTCCTAATACTGAGCCTTGAGGGACACCCGTGTCCAGAGAACAGGGTTTGGACATAGAGCCATTCCATGTGACCTGAAAGGTGCGATTTGTCAGGTACGATGTAAACCAGGCGAGAGCAGAGTCAGTTATGTTCAGCCAGAGTGGAGAGGACAATATAACAACCAAACATACAAGGAGAAATTAGAAAAAATTCAAACCAGTGTTTTGGACATTTAGTGCACTGGCAGAAGTCAACATCACAGACTCATACCATTATGGATTCCAAATTGTGAATTTAAAGCTAAGTAGGTATTAACTGTTCATTTAAACGTGAATCATTGCGTTACCAGGTTATCACCCTTAATGTGTGATTAGCAGACATCTAGTCTAATTAGTACTGATGGAATGCTGACCGGCAAACTGTTTTGTAAGACAATGCATTGACTATTACAAGATCATTATCTTAAAACTGAAGGAGCTTATTATTAAGTAGCAAGATTTCTATATTCTATTATGTGCTGAACAAATATCAGCAGTCAGATTTTACACAACAAACTATACTGCTATACTATTGTGCAGTTTATATTATGCTAGCAGAGTAGTATTTGGTATTTTTTTAATTCCTCAATTGTAAGACGAGGCAAGTTTATTTATATAGCAATAGTCATAAACAAGGAAATTCAAATGCTTTACAGAGGCAGATAAATACATTAATAACAAAGACAGTACACATTTATTTAAGCATAGAATTAAAACGCTAAAAGTGCAATTTAAAAACAAGCCTAAATAGACACATTTATGAGAGAGCTGTAGTAAACAATGATGTATTCTTGTGTTGCTGCTATTCATACACTGTGTCCTCTCTCTTGAAGATTGGACCAGATGGTATGGCCAGACTGAGCAGCTCAGCTCTCAACAATGAATTCTTCACCCACGCCTCCCAGAGCTGGAAAGAGAGGCTGGCAGAGGGTAAGTAACCGGTCAATCATTGACAAGCTGTCACATTTTACTGAGGCTTCTGCCAGTCTTAAATATTCACAAGGTGAAACTGGAGACGAGGCTCGTGATGGCAGAAGCTTTCTAAACTTGTTATGAAGAAGAGGAAATCCTAAATACCAGCAGAGAAATTCACATCAAAAGGCAGCACTGTTCTCCAGCGTTCTTTACATGGTGTGAATGAAAATGAGGCAGAGTGTACACTAGGCTCGGGACAGAATACCACAATATTTAGAAATCCTGACAGTATGATTTTCAATATACAGGCGCTGCTCTGACCTGATGTGTTGTATCTATAGTGTAACAGACATCTGAGTTAAAAAAGATGGAGACTCAGTCTTTCCATCTTCCGTTGCCTTATAAAGCTGATAGTTTATAGTAGGGATGTCAGTTTTAGTTTTGATTTGGAGAAAAATGCAAGTTGATGTATCGTACACAGGCACTTGACTGGCGCTCCATTGACTCAATGAACTTTGCCGAAGGGTTTTATCCATTCAGTGTTTTATGTTGTCATGTATTTTATTTTATTTTATTTTATGTTTGCTTTCCAGAAGTACTTGCTGCCTTTTAATCAGGTTACGGGTGAAGGTTACCGATTAGCTGATATTTGTTCCCAATCAGCTGCTATTTGTAATAATTAGTTGTGTGTGTACTGTGGCATCACAGAGATCGCCATGATGCGTTCTATCTTAACAGCTCAATTGGTTAATATATAGATGTAAATGAACCTATAGACCAACTTGCATAAGTGCCCAAAGACATACATAAAGTAGGGATGTCAAGTGTTAACAAGGATAAGTAACATTATAGCTGTGTGTAGCAGTGCAGTGTTATGGTGCCCAAGCCTAGTGTACACAAAATACATGAAGTGCAGATAAGTCGGGGTTATACCAAATATTATCCTGGTTAATCACTTCAAGAAGTGAAGTTGTGGAGCTACTCTTTTGAATCTTTCCGTGTTTTACACATTTAGGTGAGTTCACCCACGAGATGCAGGTGCGTTTCCGACAGGAAATGGAGAAAGAGAAGAAGGTGGAGGCTTGGAAGGAAAAGTTCTTTGAAGAGTACCACGGGCAAAAGTAAGTTCACACTACGACAATGTTAGTTTTCTGTCATACACAATTAGTTGAGGAAAAGAAGAGGTGCGCGCACATCACAGGAGTGCAGGTGCTGGACCAAAAAAAGTAACTAAGAAGAAATAATAATAAAGGTCCGCACACTGATTAAAACTCCCAAACGTGGATTTATTTAGCATGATGTTTCAGACAAAATGTACACAAGGGGGCCATAGTGACCCAAACGGAACAACCAATCCATATTAGCTGTAGCATTAAAAAACAAGAGACATTACATTAAGGCCTGCTAGAGGCTCATTTAGTAATGTTGCTGTGAAACGGTCTAATACAACTCCATAAATATAATTTTATAAATATCACATTGTAAACTTAGCAAGTTAAATTATCCTACACAAATGTTCAGTATTTAAGTAATGAGGATACTTTATTAGTTGACCTAACATTTTATTGACTGCACATTTCAATTGTATTATTATAGAAAAGCCTCGATGAGGATATTTAAAGCTGTTTGTTTTCATCCCCCTTGCTGTTCTCCATGTAGTGTAGGCAACTCCAGGATGACCTCCATCACTTAAGGCCACTGTGATACTCGGACATATGTCATTGTTTCCACTATGTTCTAAAACACAGTTTGTGTAATTGTAGGTCTGGCCTGACACAAGAGGAGTCCCTCAAGCTTACCATGAGTGAAGCCAGTGAAGTTGCAGCCAGTGTGCTGGACAGTGATGTGGCTGTGGTGGCAACTGGTGCCCCCAAGAGACGCAGCGTGGGTCGGAGGAGGAGAGACGGCAGGATGAGGAGACGCACGAGGGCCGACTTGCGTCGGAGGGCCCGCCGAACCCTCTGCAAGACCACTCCTCCGGCCCTGCAGTCTGCAGAAGCGGCTGAGGCCAGCGCTGCACTGGACATCCCAGCAAGTTCTATTGGCTCTCCCATGTCCGACCACACGGTTGTTCAAGGTGAGGTGGTGCTGCAGGCTGAGTGTGGCGTGGAGCTCCCAGCTGAGAGTGCCTCCACCGAGCCAAAGGCCTCTCCCACTCCGGAACCAGTCACGTTGCCAGCGTCCACTCCCACTCCAACACCTACTCCCACTCCGACTCCCTACTCCCACTCCGACTCCCACTCCCACTCCAACTCCCACTCCCACTCAGAGTCCCACTCCGACTCCTACGCCTACTCCGACTCCTACTCCGACTCCGACTCCTACTCCTACTCCTACTCCCACTCCCAGCCCCAGTCCCAGCCCAGCCTCCACCAGTGCAAACGAAGAGCCTGAAGCTGCGGCCCGCCTACTCCCAGAGGAGGCTGCACCTGTACTGGCATCCACCTCCTCACCTTCCTCTTCCTCCTCCTCTTCCTCTTCTTCATCTGCCTCCTCACCTGTCTCCTCACCCTCCTCACCTTCTGACAGACAGGGGGCTTTTGCCGCAGGCCTCGACTCTTCTTCATCCTCCTCAGCGTCCTCCAGTGCGGCAGTCGCTGCCGATCCCCTGGATGACACTGCATCCGTGGTCACCTCTGTCACAGGGGGTACCGCCACCAGCAGCCGTGAGAGTAGCCCCTCAGCCAGCCCAGCCACCACCCCTGTACCCAGCGCTCAGCTCAAGGAGCAGAAGAGAAGGCCGGATGAGACTCAGGCCTTCTCCAGCTTCCCCGAAAAGAGGCCGCGGCTTGATGACCGTCAGTCCTTTCGTACCACAATTGACGGTGTCCGTTCAGAGAAGCCGCAGCCGACAACCGAGGAGCCCAAGGTGCCGCCAATCCGGGTAAGATGTGGTGCACAAAAATCATTTGAGTTGAGCAATGTGTTGCTGTCGAGCTGAAGTTTGACTCACTGTACTTGTGTCTCTATCCCAGATTCAACTGTCCAGAATCAAACCCCCCTGGGTCAAAGGCCACCCCACCTACCAGATCTGCCCGCGGATCGTGCCCCCCGGCGAGGGCTCGCGGCGGTCGGGGACGGGGGGCGCGCGCACCCTGGCGGACATCAAAGCCCGTGCCCAGCAAGCCCGGGCCCAGCGGGAGGCCGCTGCTGCTGTTGCAGCCACTAGCGACGGGACAGGGACGCCCGGCGTCAGGCTGCGGCCTGCTGCTGGGCTACCGGATAGCAGCAATGGACGACGAGCGCGAGAACACCCAGGACCTATCGAGCCCGGAGGAGGAGGAGGAGGAGGAGGAAGTGGAAGAAGGGGAGGTGGTGGGATGGAGGAGCAGGGATCGTCTTCAGGCACTAATTCGTCTGGAACACAACTACAGCTTCTCAATGTAGAGCCCACACCCCAACCGTCCCCTTCCCTGTCCACTACCTCAACGTCCATGTCCTTGGAACCCCCACAGACCCCTAGTCCTCCACGAGAGGAGGCCGTTGGGGGGCAAGAGGCTGGCGAGGAAGTAGAAGCAACGTCAGCCATTGTCCGCAGTTCTTCTAATGGACTCACAGACAAGGCAGCTGACTCGCCCTCTCCAACGCCTGAGGTGCCTGAGTCTGTCCCTTCAGTCATGCCTGACCAGGGCAGGGAAAAACCCTCACTGGCCCCAACCTCCATCCCAGATTCCCTTCCCAGGTTTGGGGCTCAGGGTGTGGATGTTATCCATACTCTGGCCAGCTCCCGTAAACCCAAAGAGCAGTTACAGGGGAAGGAAGCTGGGCTAGGTGGTGTTATCCAGCATGGTTCACATCATGTGGAACCCCAGGAGGTATTTTCTCACTCGGCTACAGAGCGACGGCAAACAAAAGAAGCCTCTCCCCAACAAGTGGACTCATCATGTGGAGAGAAAGAAGACGAGGCTGGGATGCATAGCGATTCCACGGAAACTGCTTCAGACTGTGAGAATGACATCCAGGAGGATGAGCAGCAGCAGCCTGACCGGGACTGGTGCTCCCAGGTGAGCATCCAGAGAAATGGCCAACTTGTCATCTGCAGCCCTCCTCCTCAGAACCAGCAGCCAGTCATCCAGGCCCGTGTGTCCAGCCGCCAAGGTCAGACTGTTATTCAGCCTTGCTTCCCCAACGGCCTGCCTCACCCTCAGCACAGCGGCCACCATTCCCAAGACCACCAGTCCCTCCCCATAGGCCACCCACAGGGGCTCAGGGACATGAACGTTGTGGTCAAAATGGAGCCTGGAGATGGTTGTAGAGAGTCCAGACAGAGCTCTACTGAAGAGGAGTGTAGTGGAGGGTTAAAGGCCTCTGTCACTCACCCAACTGCTGCAGCTGCCTCCAAGAGACAGGCCAGCTCAGTCAGACTAGTGTCCAGTGTGGAGGCCAATAACCCTTTAGTCACTCAGCTACTCCAGGGTAGTCTACCCCTGGAGAAGGTTCTACCCTCACACTCAGCCAACAGGCTGGAGATCAGCCGATTGCCAGGACCCCAACCCAGACCACCAGTGGCAAGGACCCCAGGGCCTCGCAACAGGCCTGAGGTCTCATCCCAGTCTCCTAGCCCAGAACTGAATGCAGCCTCTCAGATCCACAAGTCTCCAACTGGCTGCCCAGTCTCCTGTCTGATGGAGGCCCCAGCTGCATCTCAGTATCAGTCCCAGCAGGCCCCCGGGGCTGTCCCAGTCATAACCTCTCTGCCACCCTCCTCCAGTTCGTTGTCCTCCAGAAGTAAGTCGGACCTAAGCTCTCAGACCGCTGTAGAGTCTGCCGTTATAAAAGACTCTAATGGGCCTCAGCCCTCACAGGGGGTCACTCCGGACAGGCCCCAGCTAGCCCTCAGAACCATGACTAATGGCCCCTCTCTTCCCCATGTAGACCCCTGTCCCACAGAGGTGGTGCCTACTATTAAGATCAACTGGCGGCCCCCCCAGTCTCAGCCCCCCCACGCTCACCAGCTGCAGCTGTCTCCTTCACTCACCGTAAAGAATGAAGTGGGAGCGCGGCCCCCTTGCCAGGCTCTTGCCAAGTCATCCCCCATTAAACCCATGAGTGTTACCAAAAAGGAGCCGGGGAGCTGTGTGGACGGCTACCTGAGTGGAGGGGCGATGGAGGGACTCCTCAACATGGAAATGACTTTAGCCAGGATGGCAAAGAAGGAGCACAGCAAAGCTACCTACTCCTCTGGTTCTCCCTCCTCCTCCTCCCCCTCTCCCTCCGCCCTTCCCTTCCAGCTGTATGGGAAGCTCCCCAAGCATGGTGGCGTCGGAGGAGTAAGCTACACAGCCAACGTATCAGTGATGGACAATGGCGGATTCTCCCGGAGCATGGCGGACAGTGTGCTCCAGCTGCGCCCCCGCCTGGCCTCCAGCCAGACCACCCTCAGCATCCAGGCCTTTACTGACAGTACAGCCGAGGAGGTGGCACTCAAGTGCTCATGCCGCCTCAAAGCAATGATCATGTGCCAAGGCTGCGGTGCCTTCTGCCATGACGACTGCATCGGGCCCTCCAAACTGTGCGTGTCCTGTCTGGTGGTGAGATAGTATGTTGACGCTCCAGAGAAATGCCATCTGTACAGTATCAGCAGCGGACTGAGGCTCCAGAGTGTACAGAAGCCTGATTAGGTAGAGCACACAGGAGGAGCCTGACAGGCAAGATTTGCCTTGTATAATATAAGTGGTCTGTATTTTTGTTGTTGCATATTTTCAGATTTTTTTAGCTGTACTTATATATTATTGTTGTTATTATTATTATTATTATTAATATTATTATCATTATTATTATTGTGAATTTGGGGCATGGTTGATTGTAAATTGTGCCTTTTTTTTGTTTTCTTTCCTCAAAAACATTTACCTCATCTTATCTCGCTCCACCTGTCATCATTCGGTGGCCGTCATTGTTTTGGTTCCTCGTTTCCTCAGCAAACAGGGACTTATTGTTGTCTCTTTGCGCAAAGAAGTATTTTTTTAACCATTAAAATGAGCAAATGACATTGTTTCACTGGTTTGTTTGGACTCATTTCATGTTTCCCTTAAACTCACGTCTCTTAAGTACGATGAACAAATAACGTGATCATTGAAAGGCGGTGGGATCCTTGAAGGCTTTGAACGTGAATGAATCAGAGATGCGGACCACCCCCAGTATCAGAGGCCCAGGCAGGCATTCAGATCCAGACAAGTACCATATTGAAAACGGCGGTGGCCCATGTACATACCAAAATCACCAGTATTGACAACAATACTTAATCTTATTATGTTATAAATATATTAGAAAATGCACACTTAATAGGCTACTTATGATTGTTTACATAATTGCTCAATGATTACCCAGGCATTTAATGTGTCTTGTAATAAATGTGTGAATTACTTACTCGTATGCAGAGTAAATGTTTTTTGTGTAGTCTCACAATTCAACCATTTGGGTGTTTTTCATGATGTCACACAGTTATATGTGGACTATGGTTTTGAAGCCTAGAGTTTAGCATTTTGGCCGTCATCGTCATCCTGCATTTTTTTCCAACCAGTGAAGGAAGTGACCATATATGGACTGTGGAGAAGCGACGGGGGGATCTGATGAGCACAAGCAGCAAAACAGCAGGGTCTCGTGATAACAACTTAATATTTTGTTATCTCAAGGAAGATAAACAAGGAAGAAAACTATCTTTCTTATGTCAAGATAACTAAATAATTAATTGTTATCTTGAGAAAACAAACTTAGTTATCTCAAAATAACAAACACATGCATAAAATAGGTGTACCCCGCCTTCACCCAACACCAGCTAGGATTGGTTCCAGCCCCTGAACACAGGATAAATCAGTAGACAATGGATGGATGTCCTCAACATGTATTGTAGTTTAAAACCAGGATGTTGATTTCTGTCCCTTGAGAAAATTAGCTCTAAATATAAGCTCAGCTCATGTTATTAGGACTTGTTATTTCCAATGAGAAATAATATAAGGAAAAACGGGGATGTAGTTTATTGGAGAATGTACTCTGATTACATTTCTCTCCACTTAACTCATGTAGCAGATAAAAGTAGGCTACTCAGGATCTGTTCATTATTTATTTTAAGGAGGGATTTTCGGACCTCTGATCACTTTATGCATAACCCCCCCCGGCGATATATTTCTATTTTGACATGACCCTGCAATCGACATGGCAGATTTAATATGAAAATAAAAATATCACTTTAAACAAATTAATGTGTTGCTAAGATTGATTTTTATACTATATTTGAAATGTTGCTGTTTTCATGACAAAAGCTGAGACCCCCCCAGACTAAAAATTGCTGGGTGACCCACTCCTCAACAAAGAATATTAAGACATAACCCCCCCCCCCCCCCTATTTTCCTCCAGTAGTCCATTCCATAAATACCGAACAGTCCCTAAACCACGTTAAAATGCACCAGAATAGGAAGTTACATTTGTGCTGTTAAAAATGTTCTTGGGACCCTTTGCCTTCATTTTTGTTATTTTGTAAAGATTATATTTATTATTATTTTAGTTAGAGGGATATTGTTATGCAATATCTGAATTTGCACATTGATATTTTGTCTATTTTACGTAACAGGTAATCAGAAGTTACTCAGCAGTTATTCAGTACTTGAGTAGTTTTTTCACCGAATACTTTCTTACTCTTATGCAAGTAAGTATTTGGATGACTACTTGTAACTTCTATTATTCCAAAGTAACAATACTCTGCCCACAACAGTCATGCAACAGCTTCTGCTGGATAATTACAGCCTTGGATTAAAACCATAAACGAATGTTCCCAGAGGTAGTTAATCAAGTGGGAAGTAAGTTCATCTATTGCAATCAGTGTGGAGTCGCCCCCTGATGATCATTAGAGAGAACGCAGGTTGCTGCCTGGTTTTAACTCATCAGTAATCAGCTACATCAATGGAGAGAGACAAATAATGTTTTGACCCTGTTTGAATTGTAGCCTAACGTGAACTACACATCAATGCTTGTCAATTTAAAAGATCATTTTACGTGTCAAGAGTCTTATTTTGTCGAATATCTGTTGAAGTATCAGACAGCGAACAATTAAAATAGGATACCAGGATAGGTACCAGGATGTAACGTTACTATAACAACAGGTCTCTCTGTGTGTTGGGTACCAGGATGTAACGTTACTATAACAACAGGTCTCTCTGTGTGTTGGGTACCAGGATGTAACGTTACTATAACAACAAGTCTCTGTGTGTGTGGGGTACCAGGATGTAACGTTACTATAACAACAGGTCTCTCTGTGTGTTGGGTACCAGGATGTAACGTTACTATAACAACAGGTCTCTCTGTGTGTTGGGTACCAGGATGTAACGTTACTATAACAACAGGTCTCTCTGTGTGTTGGGTACCAGGATGTAATGTTACTGTAACAACAGCTCTCTCTGTGTGTTGGGTACCAGGATGTAATGTTACTATAACAACAGCTCTCTCTGTGTGTTGGGTACCAGGATGTAACGTTACTATAACAACAGCTCTCTCTGTGTGTTGGGTACCAGGATGTAATGTTACTGTAACAACAGGTCTCTCTGTGTGTTGGGTACCAGGATGTAACGTTACTATAACAACAGGTCTCTCTGTGTGTTGGGTACCAGGATGTAACGTTACTATAACAACAGGTCTCTCTGTGTGTTGGGTACCAGGATGTAACGTTACTATAACAACAGGTCTCTCTGTGTGTTGGGTACCAGGATGTAACGTTACTATAACAACAGGTCTCTCTGTGTGTTGGGTACCAGGATGTAACGTTACTATAACAACAGGTCTCTCTGTGTGTTGGGTACCAGGATGTAACGTTACTATAACAACAGGTATCTCTGTGTGTTGGGTACCAGGATGTAACGTTACTATAACAAGAGCATCCGTTTTCAAACTTAACATTTAAACAAAGTGAACAAACAATACTTCACTTGGACCTTTAGGGAGGGTTTTTCCACAGCAGGCTTGTTGTATCAGGAAAATAACAGTCTGTAAACACTTGAGTCAATAGAAAACTACAATGAGTCCAGTCCACATTTACTGTGGGTTAACCTTTATTTCAAGAGCAACGTAAAGACTAATCCATACAGAGCCATCATTAACACACAGACAATACAAAATAAATATTCACCATCACTTTCTTCTTCATCACCAAATAAATACCAAATATGTGCAGCTCAATATTCCCAGTGTATTGCAATGTACTCAAAATAGTTTGTGAAAATAAAAAGGAAAATCATATCAACAGAAGCACCAAAAAAAAAAAAAAAAATCTTTAGAAAATGATTAAAAAACTTTCCGTTACAAAATATCTGCACTTAAAAAGATCCCAGTATTTTAAATAAATAATAAGATATATAAAACAATTCATAGTTGATATCTTAAAATATTTCCTCTTTGTTCAACAATGCAGAGGAAATGATTCCCTTCTCTTGGTTACCGTTTAAAATCTTCTCAGGTAGCATTTTGAAATAAATAAAATTAAAAAAGTTAATAAATATATAATGAATAATAAATAGGCCAACATGAAAAAAATAATACAGCAGACATGAATGAATACGTTGTTATTAAACCAACATTTGCAAAGGACTTAAATAGTTACACAGCAATAGTAAGAATGAATCTACAAACTAGTCCTGGAGGTGCAACATCACTATGCTCATATAGAATACTATCAACATTATTGAGTGGAGATGGGATATGTTCACTAACTAAGAGGATCTGTTGAGCTCAGGCTGTATACTGCACTCCTGACGTATATACTGTGTATACCTGAAGGTGCCCTTGCTTACAGTAACAGTTACACTCCAGTGTGCCACCACACTTTATCTGTTCACGCTCGTACCATCATAAAGCAACATGCAAACAGCAAACTAATGTAAAGAACAGATGACAAAGTTCCAAATGAGAAGAATTAATTACATACAGTATCTGAAGGGTTTGGAAAGAAAGATTGGTGTAGTCATTGTGATGCTCCACCCTCGTGTCCTCCTCCTGTCCGTCACACCTCGATGCCCTTCACCGCCTGGTTGATGGACTCGAGCAGAGCCCGGTTCTCAGGGTTCTGGTAGCAGTCTTTATTGGTAAACATGTGGGTCAGGGTATCCACGTAGCTGTCAAAGTTCTGCTCTGACAGTGGCTCCTGCTAAACACACACAGTTCAAAGGTCAGAGAGTCATTTCTACCTGTTACTCACATGTGGAATTAAACCATGTCAGTCATTTTGTCATGAAGTAGAGCACATGTGCTGATGACGCCGTCCTTTCTGGCTTCATGACATCATCCAGAGGATAAATACATTTTAAAATGTATTTTTGTATCATGTATTTTTAAACTGGGCTCTTTATTTTTCATTCCTTTACCAAGATAGTGAGCTAGACAACTTGTCAGATCACCTGTGATGGTATTCATGATTATCCTGATGGAAATTCACCACCATTAACTTATCTCTAGTTAATCAGTTTATTTGTACATGCTTATTTATCTTTTCTTATAATTTCTCTGTTATATATCGCTATTCTATGAGGGGAGCAGTTGTAACCCAATTTGTGTCATTAAAGTGTTCCTGATTCTTTTTATTTATAGTTTCCTGAGATGGAAGTTTGTCCCAAACCTTACAGAGCTTCATTCAGATGGTGGGACGACACACAGAGTGGGGAGAACTGTTTAGCATGTGTTAGCATTTACACGAACAATGGCTGAGGCTGATGGGAATATCATACATGTTTAGGCATTTGGTCCTTAACCATTCAAATTGTGACCTGCTGATGGCGCTAGATGAAAAGTCAAAACATCACAAGGTATTTTATATCACAGATCATCCGAGGGGAACACCAATGTCTGAACCACATTTCATCACAAAACATCCGGTTGTTCATCGTCATGGTGATGCAAATGAGCAAATCAGGGGATCAGTTTCACAGAATAAGATACTTCTATCAGTCACTTTAATCAATCCACTACAGAGAGCCTTTCTTCTTGTGTTCCAGTGTCTCAATTCCACCAAGGCTAAACTGATTCTCCTTTCCACTGTGCTCTTTTAAGACAAACCCAAAGACACTCACCATGGCGGGCAGGCGGATGTTGGCCAGGCTACGGATGAGGGCCTGACTCAGGCCGGATAGCTCCAGGAACAAGGCTTCGTTCCTCTCCTCGATATGTTTGTTCTCCTCCTCCATGCTTTGCAGGTTCTTCTCCATTGAAGAGATCTGAAGCGGAGACAGACACAGAACACAGTGCTGAAGCGGCCACACAGAGAGCCTGGCAGCAGAACCCGAAACATAGGCGATAGAACGTTGGCATGTTCTCTGCATGTCAGCGAGGATTCCTCTGGGTTCTTCCTCCCACTGTCCAAAGACATGCAGGCTCATTAAATGTCAGTGTGAGTGGTTGTCTGTCTGTGTGTGTCCACCCTGATAGACTGGTGACCTGTCCAGGTGTACCCTGCCCTCGTCCAATGTCGGCTAGGATCAACCGGATAAGCAGTCACAGATGATAGATGGGTCGTCTATATTGGAAAAGGTTTTGGCCTGCAGGGGATTATTTCCTTTTAGTGCCATCTGTCATGGTCTTGGGTTGTGTTTGGTTTATGCCCTGTTTTATTTTGAAGTTCCCTTCCTCTTGTGTCCTGTGTGTCTTTGTGGTTTTCCCTCCATTTTTCTGTGTCACCTGTGTTGTTTTAGTTTCATCAGCCTTGTTCTGTTCTCTTTGTTTCCTCCAATCAGGTTCCAGCCTGCCCTCATGTCTGTCCAGTGTCAGGTCGTATGTCTTCTTCCTGGTGTCTATGTTCCTGCATTTGTCCCTCATGCCCCGTGTGTCATCCCAGCTATCTTTGTTTTGGTTTCCTGTTGATCTTTGTTTCCACCTCCTCAGCTGAGCTCACCTGAGTGTGCAGGTTCATCATGTCAGCCTCCATCTCCGAGTTGGACTCGCTCAGATCGTTGATCTCCGTGTTGAGTTGCTTGATGTCCTCATCATTGTCTAGAACTGAACGAGAGCAACGACACACTATCAGCAAACGGGTTATCAAGATGGCTGTGATGTCACACATCTCTACTGCAGGCTTCACTGCTGCCTGTAGTGGCAACAAGTCTACGAAGCTGTGGAGAACATGTGGGGAAGTGTGTCTCTTACCATCACTGGCTCGGAACTTCGCAGTGATATACTCGTCTCCGGGGAATTTGGCTCTCTTCTTGTTGGCCGACGCTCTGGGACAACCTGACAGACTGAGAGGAGCAGCTGGTCAGCATCAAGAGCTCTCATTTTCATAAAAAGGCTGATTCACGAGGGATACAACCCCTCACACTACGCAATGTGCTTTGAAACCATATCCTATAAAATTGGGGAGAGATCAATAGCGTGATACAGTATATCAGAATATTTTACGTGGCAATGTTGTATTGATACTCAGATGCCAAGTATTGATGTTTTATATTATATAAAGGATTCATTTTGCAAATACAAGTTGGTGCTGAGTATTTTCTGGTGTGGTCATGGGTAAAGTCAGCGTTTGTGCAGGAAGGTGGTCGAAACAATGCTGCTTGACTGACAAACACATTTAGCTGCAATAAACATGATGGAAATCATGAAAACTTGATCTTATTAGATCAAATAGCTTGTCCATGCTTTTATCTCCTCACGGCTGGACTACTGTAACTTCATTGGGATTCCTGGCATCCACAAACTGCAGTACATCCAGAAACAGCACTGCCAGGATCCTGATGAGAGTCCGCACATGAACACATAACATCCTCCATTCACTACACTGGCTTCCAGTCTCATCCATACAAAGTTCTGCTTCTCTTTCATAAATGCACCCCCCAACCGACAGGATGGGATCACTTCTAAATCCTCCACCCGTACCGTCAGATCAACAGGGAGCCTGCTCCTCCAGGTCCCCACCACCAAGCTCCACATCATGGTGGACCAAGAGGTCTGCACCCCATCCAGCTGAGGGCAGTTCAGAGCCTGGACATTGATAGCTGAAATGTGCCACTCTGAGATTCATTATATGTAGAGCACTACAAATCAAACCTATTATTATTATTGTAATTATTATTATTATTATGAGAGGAAACAGAGCACACAGTAGTGGACACAAGAAACACGACATCCTGATGGACAAAGACGTGGTGCCTTGTGGAGGAGAAGTGGTTATCATCATGTCAGTTACTCTTTTGTTCAGCAGCTCATTTTGCCCCAGAATGCATCTGTGTCAAATTGCATTACAGGTGGTACAGATACATGAGGTGAAGCTGTGGGTTTGGGATAACACTGCTCTGTGTGCACGGACACTCGGATGATGAAGATGATGAAGGTACCTGCGGTGTGTCAAGAAACTGCCGTTGGCGTGGCCGGAGCCGTCGCAGCCTGGCGTCGGGCAGGTCGGGCCCTCAGTCTTGAAGGCCTTCCAGGAGAAGGGGGCGCCGTTAAGAAGACCCTCCTTCTGCCGGCGTGCTGCCAGCGGACAGCCGTAGGCACTGCGGTGGGTGGCGTACTTCCCGCTGATGTGGCCCAGACTGTCACAGCCAGGGACTGGACACCTGGAGAAGAAAGATCTCATTGGTTGGACTGAAGCAGAGTAGTGATGGAGGTGGCGATCTAAATGGGGTGTCTCAGGAGTGTGTAGTAATAGTGACACGTCGGTTACTCCAAGTGTCCACTATAAAGTGTAGTTACTGACTTAAAACTACACCGAGGATGCAGTGATGCAAGAGCACAGAGAGAGAGTCTGTAAGATAACTGTGTTCACTTCAGTGTTCATCTCCAGCATCGGACAACTGAACACTGAGAACATCATGTCACTCCACTCATCAGCACTAAAATGACAGGCAAGGTGCACCACGGTATGTAGTTCCCTATCTAAGATTAGGAACAGAATACATAACATATTAATGTAGTTATCATTATGTACATTATTTCAATGAACCTGAGAATGTAATCCACAAAAATAAATATTCAAACCAATCTTACAATAGAAAGAGAATAAATTATGTCCAAGTATTAGTATGACATCAATAAAAGATTGAATTACATTTTTAAAATAAACCTTAAATCACATGCCTTAGTTTATTGAAAATAATCTTATTTTACTCTCCCATTTACTTTTGACTGAATGTCCTAACATTGCCTATTTTCTCAACACTACAAATCTATCCTTGATCTCTCTTTCCATTTCCCTATGGGGCATTTCCATTGTATCTATGTATATCACATCTAAGAGAATGAGTTTACAGTTTGAAAATATAACTAATATAAAAAATATAACTCAGTTAATGTCATGACAACTTGCCTGTCATACGGTGGTATTTTTCTTGTGTATAAGTACACATTTTGTCCTGAATGAAAGGTCAGACTTGAAACTAGAGATTGAGACCATTAACTCATGTTTACAATTTTTACTGAGATAATAAAGCAAGTGAGGATCAGGGTCATTTTTCTCATTGACTTCAATTCAGTCAGATTACCGGAGGAGTTGCCCCCTGATGGCCAGTAGAGATGCAAGTTTAAGCCACTTCAGCTTTGGCTTTACTTTTCAGAATCAGAGGTTGGAGTCTGGTATGAATATCTACAATAAGTGAATTCATAGCTGCGGTACAGTGAACATGACGTATTAATTGCTTGGTTGGTTTGTAAGAACAACTGTTCACCTCAAGAGCTCGGAGTCTTCCTTGTCATCCTTGGTGGGGGTTGATTTGACCCCGCCTTTCTTGGCTCGAGGGCAACCGGACAGACTGGCAGAGAGGAACAGAGAGAGGGCCAATCACAGTGTCCGTCTGAATAGAGACAACGGATGATACAGCAGGCAGAGCAGGAGCAGATCCCCTACCTTCTATGTGACGCGTAGTTCCCGGTGATGTGTCCTGATCCATCACAACCTGGAGTCGGACACCTGAGACACACACAGACGTTCTCTTACTCCACAGGCGTACGTTATCAGCAGACTGTCTCACTAAATCATTAGGGCTCAGTGTTTTGACTAGCGTATATTAGTGTTAAAGGAGAGCAGGGACAGAGCTGTAGCTGCAGACTGAGTGCTCAGTGAACATGTTGGAGGTGAGAGACAGGAGAAATCAGACATACTTTAGTTCAGCTGTGTGGGCAGCCATGAGGGTCCGAAGTGATTTATCAGCAAGAGGACAGCCTGACAGACTGGAAGATAGGTCAGAGAGAGAGCGTCAGAAAACCAGACTGAGAACAGGATGTCTGAGTATGAGTGAAGGAGAGAACCACAATCTGAACTGGACTACAGAGCCAGGACAGGACTGGGCAGCACACACACAGGGCTTATCTGGTCTCTAAAGTAGTGGAGTAGCTGTGAAAATTAGAGAGGCTAAGTCCCGCCCCTTCCTGTATTCCCCTTGGGACCTTCATTTCGTAAAAATATATATACAGAAGCCGATGGTGAGAGACAAATAATGTTCTGATTCCGTTCGAACAGTGCAATGTCACGTTTGTTAGTTTAAAAGATAATTTTGCAAATGAAGAAAATTGCTTTTTGTGGTTGTATTGCAGTTGAAGTATGGTCCCTTTCATGTAAACTATGAGGATGTGCGTTAGTGTATCACGTTTGGCAACAGAAGTATGACGGAGTGCAACAGCTTGTCAAGATACAGAAGAAACATTAACCACCAAAGATGGTGAAGCAACCTAAACAAATAGACTTACCAGATCTATGCTGAATTAGTGAGTGAGAAGAATGTTTTAGCAATATGGCCACATATGTATTTGTCGTGTAACATTACACCAGCGAGATCATAGAAGTCACTAGATGATCTAGCTACGTCATATGTGGTCATGTACAGAACGTCAAACACCACGTAGATAATAGCTTAGCGTTTGGCGAGCTGTCGGCCGGGGCGGTGTTATCGACTCGTATGACAGCAGAGCAGAGTGGCATCTGCACCGCTGTCATACGGCGCCACTAACATGCACTAAATGCTCTGCTATGTGTGCTATGTGAACAAAGCAGGGATAAGCTGTGATAACAACACATACAGAGGGAGAGTAACTTCTGTCTTTGCTCAGCTAGACATTACTCAACTATATCTTTACACAGATAATAGTTGCTGATATATTAATGCTCCGAATGATAAATACAGCTCTTTTAACAAGTCCTTCAATCTATTTTAAAATTTGTGTTTACAACCATTTATTGAAGTTACTACAAGCTGAAAGTCACCAGTTAACTTTGATTCTGACAACCGAACATATAATAACCAGACTCAAACTCGTCTGGATGGCTGGGATAACGCAGCAAATATGTAAATATGAAGACAACACATCCAAAAGTGAGGTGTGTGTTCAGTACCAGAATGTACGTTACTCACACTAACAACAGAGTACCAGGATGTAACGTTACTATAACAATAGGTCTCTCTGTGTGTTGGGTACCAGGATGTAACATTACTCACACTAACAACAGAGTACCAGGATGTAACGTTACTATAACAACAGGTCTCTCTCTGTGTTGTGTACCAGGATGTAACATTACTATAACAACAGGTCTCTCTCTGTGTTGTGTACCAGGATGTAACATTACTCACACTAACAACAGAGTACCAGGATGTAACGTTACCATAACAACAGGTCTCTCTGTGTGTTGGGTACCAGGATGTAACGTTACCATAACAACAGGTCTCTCTGTGTGTTTGTTACCAGGATATAACCTTACTATAACAACGGGTCTGCCTGTGTGTTGGGTACCAGGATGTAACGTTACTATAACAACAGGTCTCTCTGTGTGTTGGGTACCAGGACGTAACGTTACTATAACAACAGGTCTCTCTGTGTGTTGGGTACCAGGATGTAATGTTACTATAACAACAGGTCTCTCTGTGTGTTCGGTACCAGGATGTAACGTTATTCACACTAACAACAGGTCTCTCTGTTTGTTCAGTACCAGGATATAACATTACTATAACAACAGGTCTCTCTGTGTGTTCAGTACCAGGATATAACATTACTATAACAACAGGTCTCTCTGTGTGTTCAGTACCAGGATATAACATTACTATAACAACAGGTCTCTCTGTGTGTTCAGTACCAGGATGTAACGTAACTCACACTAACAACACGCTCTTTCTCTCACTTGCTTCTGATAAAAAGTTGCTGGATAAAACACATCAGCTAAGCTTACATTACATTAGTAATTGAATGTAGCTAAATTAGCTAGATAGCTAGCAAGACAGGCTCTGATAATGATGTACCTAGCTAAGTTAGCTAGCTAGCTAGCAAGCCAAGCAAACAGCCGTGTTGGTGACAAACCTAGCTAAGTTAGCTAGCTAGCTAGCAAGCTAAGCTAACTGCTATGTTGGTGAAGTACTTTGCGCGAGAAAGTTCACTGAACACTTGCACAAGAAACTAAATGATACAACTACAAACCTACGACACACTGACATTTTCTGGACATCAAAAATGATCTTTTAAATTTATAAACATCATAACATCATTTGAGTGATTCAAAGTACAATTCAAACAGGATCAAAAGATTATTTGTCTCTTGCCGTTGACTACCGCACATATTTATTCCTAAATAAGGAAGGGCCTGGGACTATAGCTTATAATGAACGTCAGTGTCTGTGTTTGTGTGTGTGTGTGTGTGTGTGTCTGTGTGTGTGTGTAGAGTCATCTCAGTCATCCAGACAGAATGATATCAGGTGTAAGTGAAACATCCCACTAGAAGATGATTTCGTCAGAAAGACTAAAGGTATTTCTCCAGGTCAGATGGTACATGGAGTCATGTTCCTGCTCCAGGTGTTACAGTATAGCCGTCTCATTCGAACTGAACAGGCCATATTTGAATGGAGGTGAAACATCTTCAACTTCATTTCAGTAAATGATTTAACTTGGACCCATTTCAATGAACACAAGTCATATCAAATCATCTGAATATAATAGCCTAATATAAGGAACTGTGGCAAAATTCTTCCAACTCCAAGAAACAAAGCTAAAAGACAAGAGTTTATTTGTTGCCACATTACATTTTGAATTAATTCATGCTCCTTCTGTAACACAAGAGAGCAGCCGGTCAAGCCACTGCTTTCACAGTTCTACTCACAGCCTACCTATAATCTACATTCCGCATTTGGGGGCATTAGAAAGTGTAAAAATGATGAATTTGACTGATTCATGTTTAATATGAAATACATGTAGTCATAATGAATGTGTATAAATTACATTAAAACATCTTTGCTATCTGCCAGCCTGTGTACAGGGCCTGATGTATGAGGCTCGAACAGAAATCTATGTTCTTATCCACCAACTTTCCAACTTCCAACATATTGCACTTAAAGAGGAACTAAACCCGAGTTTTTACACTAATCTTGAAATAAAAAAAATGTCTCAAAAAGGTGAAAAAAAAACTATCAACATGCAGGGGCAGGTGGAGAGACATGTCCAGTCACGTCTATCTTTGGCTCATTTTCAACAACCAGTATATTATTACAATCACAGCACAGGCCTTTTCTGTGGAGGTCAAATTAAACCATCAGCATTACATCTGGTGAATCAGTGTTACTGACTATCTGCTGATAGGAATGTGTTTTCCTACACCATGACAAGAGTGTTGAAGCATTAACTTTTACTGATTTAGAGGCAGGCTAGTTAGCTAGCTTGCTTGCTAATTCCATGCTACAGTTACAGAGCATTAAAAAGCACGGGGTCATCCCTATGTTCCCTCAGCACAGGGGTGACCCTTCCCTAATGCACACACCATGTTGTTGCTGTTTGAACAGGCACTGCAGTGTACAGAATAAGTAATAGTTAGAAGTAATGAGTAACAGGTAGTAGTAATAAGCAATAGGTAGTAGTAATATGTAATAGGTAGTAGTAATAAGTAATAGGTAGTATTAATAAGTCATGCAGTAGTAGGACTGAGGGAACATATCCCAAAAGCACCACATGAACCGCTGGGCTGGTCTACTTGAACATGAAGCTGGACATTTTTTTTTACTTACCCTTAAAGAATGCCCTTTACATTAGCTTATGCTAGTCGCTGGTGCAAATGCTAACTGCTAGCTGCTAGCTGTTGCTCTGACTCTGTTTGTTGATGACGAAAGCTGACTCCGGATGGGCTAATAGTAAAAGTAAATCGCAACAGCTGGGTTTCAACCGGTAGAGAGCAGTCGCTATGTATATTGATAACACAAATCATTTGCACTATAACACAACTAAACACACAGATTCATGGGTTTTCAGATGAATAGAGCGGTTTGGGGGTTTAGTTACTCTTTAAGACAGCTGTTTATTTGGCCTCCTTATGACTTGTTTGAGCATAAAATGTATCTATTTTGGTCGAACACTTAAAATAACTTCAACCGCGTTCATTAGAAAGAGGCCATACTGAATGACAAGCAGGCATCCGTACTGGTGAATACTGGCCTTAATTTAGCTCTGCGTCATTCTTCATCTACCAACTATTTCACCAGGCTGCCAGTAGATGCCTTGAGTCTTTCCAGGAAGTAGAATTTAGTGGAGCTTGTCATTCATAGTAAACATACTTGGCTGCTCATTTCCAAGTCAGGGTGCAGGTCTTACCTTCGATGTGATGCGTAGTTGCCAGTAATGTGTCCACTGCCATCACAGCCTGGGGTGGGACAACTACGGCCAAGACACACACTCACAGATCAGTGATCAGTCGGCTTATACTGACTTGCCAGAAAAAAACAAACCATAGGCTATTTCTACTTGTTTTTGTTCCACAAGAAATTTAAGTTGTCAATATTGATTCTCACTTCCAATATGTCTTTTTTGGCGACTCTGAACCTGCTGAAGGTAAGGATGGACATATTTGATAAGTTGTACGACTGCAAGTTTAATATACTGTGCAATAAAATATAGCAATACATTCATGTGATGAGGACTGTTTCCCATTCATTACCTGGACTGTGCAGTTTCACAATGAACTGTACATATTTGTCTCAATTTGTCTGCCTGGGGGATTCAAATGTTGCTTTTAAAGTGCACCAGTTTGATGCATTAAGCTTTAAACTGTACAAAATATTCAAACAGTACCACCATTATTTATTAAACTAGGGTTAACACAAATGCAGTGGTTCAATCAGCAACATCAGCAGTGAATGCAGTGTATGGATGTGTGCTGTGGAGGTGTGGAAGTTGCAGAACCAAAAGACAGCGATGCAGAGTGGAAGCAAGCTGCGGGAAGGGAGAGACAGCTTTTATATCCTGGAAGGCTCATTCGAGCGGAACCAAGCCAACAACCGTGGGAGCAATGTCAACACTACTTACACATTGACATTTACAGTAACTGGCATGTGACATGAACACAACATCAGGTTTAGAGAAATGCATTTTGGGTCAAGGTTGCTTTGTTGTTTGATGGACTTATGAGCGGGTGTTACTACCTGAACTTTGATGCTCTTGCTCCCTTTAAACTCTCTTTGACTGGTGATAATGTTTATATATTAATGTTCCAGGCATCTCTTCTGACTAAAGGTGTGTTCACACCAAACACAAAGCATTTGCGTAACTGTGTGAGTTTGACTGCGGGTTCATTTGTGGTTTATTTGTCACTCGCACGACATTCCAGAGAGGAGGAGGCAGGGCTTCCCTCCATGTAGACACCAACCAGGTTTCCTCCATCATGGCTGAAACCACCACTATTGCTGCTTTACTTTGTAAAGTCCCAGATACGCCGGGAAACCAAACGCCATCCTGTTGATGACATCATCCGGAGATGCTCGGTGGATTTCACCAAGCTTGATTCACTGGATCTAGTGAGACTCAGGTCGGCTGGTTTACCACAGCTGGAGGAACCCAGAATAAACAATTTAACTGTGATTTAATATAAATAACCAGATGAAAAGGATGCTGAAATAATTCCATAATGATGGTGATCAGTAAAAAGTGTGAAGTCGTGCTTTGTTAGGTCCAAGCTAACTACTTTTAAAACGCTTGTTTTCTGAATGGAGTCTGGTTGATCGGTGCTAGGCTATGCTAACATTGTAGCTGCTCCATCAACACTCCAAATAAGGTCATCTAGACATAAATACGCAGCGACCTTGTTGTTTGGACCACATTGTTGTTTCTCCACAAAGTCTGGTCTGGTCTCTGGACTAATATGAGCTACTATGGTAGACCTCTGGGGGACCACAGGACCCAGGAGACAACATTTATTTCCTCCATTTCTGATTCTGGAGACAGAAGGAGAATCTGAATTTTCCCTGCACAAGTTAAAACATTTTCCCGCAAATTTTGCTTTTCTGACTTTTTGCCTTGCCTTTTGCGATGTGACGTGATTTGTGCATTTGCATTGTGCCGTGCGGAAAATAAATTTGCTTTGCATTTGGTGTGAACAAAGCATAAGAAAGATCAGTTAATAACTGAACCATATTTTGATTGGATGTGTGGTGAACATTTTTACTTACATAAGAACCTCTTTTTTGCTGTCTTTGGGCTGAAACTTGACCTTGAAGCTGCTGGTGGTGACCTCACCGGGGTACTTCCTGTCCTCTAGGTTCTCCTGGTCCTCTTCCTCGCCATCAGATGAGGTGTATGATGGAGCTGCATATTCCACCTGAAGCAGAGTCAAAACAAAATCCGGTAGGGTTTTTTTTTATTATTTTTTGATCAGAATGTCTTTTCTCCCAGTGATGTGATTTCTGCAAGCTTGTACCTCTTCATGGTTTTCCTCTTTGACTCCACTTGGTTTGGTGAAGTCTAGCGGCCCCTCCCACTCTGGCTGAGTGTGGCCCTGAGACAAGGTGGCTCCAATGTGTTGAGAGGACGAGGATGAGGAGGATGAAGGCTCTGGAGGCTGCACGCCCTCCCTCTTGGTCTTCTTCATGCTGAGGTCCAAGGTGCCGTTCTCATCCACTTCAATGTCCGACTCCTACCGGGTTCAGACATTCAGTCACAACTAAATCATGGAGGAGAGGAGAATGTGTGTGAATGAAAGCCAGCGTACCTTGGTGCAGGGCTCCCTGGGCTTGGTGCTGATGGTCTCTGGTCTCTCCCAGCAGCGGGTGGACAGGTTGAGAATGGCTGTTGCTGCCATGTGGGCTGCCTCTGCATCTTGGCTGTAGTCATAACTACTGGAGGATGAGGCGCTCTTCGAAAAGCCTCCCGACACACTGTGACTGGGGGAGGAGGCCTTCGGGAATGATTTAGCTGTGTGGGAACGGAGCAAAGAGCAGAGCATTCAGTGGCCGCATCCTCATCATTTGAAGACAGAATGCATCATAGCTGCCAAAACATTTCAAAGACTCCCTCCAATGCAGCCTAGAAATGTGGCCTTATTTTTCCTGGATTCAGAGGATCCAGCTGATGGATCCTTCACAGCCCAACCTATCCCAAAGTTCATTGCGTGCCAGGGGGAGACTGGATTCTAATCAACATGGCGTCTACGAGTGGATCTGCAGCAGGAGATGAAGCAGAATGCACTCTCAGCCTGAAATCTATCATGAAGCATCTCCTCCATCAGAATAAACAAGTAAGAGATCATATATAATCTCTGGCTCCATTTGAATCCAATGACGTTAGTCACTTCTTGTACCAGTAGTTGGTTGCTAGGCGATGGGAGCAGCAAAGGTGACACGGTAGCTAAATGTAGCTATTTAACTCATTCACACACATTCACACGCCAACACACAGGGGCACTTTGTGCTAGCGGACTGGGGGAGCCGGGGATCGAACCACCGATTGTACGTCAAAGCCACAGCCGTCCAGTTTGTGGACTACGATTTTGAAATCTCGAGCTCTGCATTTTGGCTGTGGTCATCTTGGAATTGTTTTGCAAGCAGTGAAGGAAGTGACCATATTTGGACTGTGGAGGAGCGACGGGTGGATCTGATGAACACAAGCAGCAGAGCGGCCCCCTTTATGATGTCTTTTTTACACCGTCCAGGATGACCTTTTTATAAAGATAATTTCTCTCCTTTCTATGAATCTGATTTTTAGTTAGACCTTGTGTGAATAACTTAAGAAATAAGTTCAGGACATAAACAATTAATTTAAACCCAGTATCTATACATAAGAAAAACTAAAGGCTACACATATCTTGACATTTAAAATGTTGAATGCTATTCTGAGTCCCGAGGCTTAGCTGCGTTTGTGCTCTGTCATAGTGGAAAGTAAATGTCACATCACAGAGAGATTATTACTGTAAGAATGCTGTTGGAGCATTTACCGTGCTAATGTTGCTAAGGTTCATCAGTGGTGTTTTACTATTACTGAGAATGTAACTGATTTAACTCATCATTGATTCATCATTGTGAGGGATACACAGGAGAGAACTGATATGGAATGATGTCATCAGTCCAGTCAGTGTGTTTAATGTTTGATCGACGATGGTGTTCTATCATCTGTTTTTGTGCCATTCTTTGGTCTATTTTGACTTTTGGACTGAGATATGTATGCAGTGCCACTTCAACAGCTTCAACAGCAGGTGATGATTGCACACAATGTCCCTGTAAGTTATTAGTAATAATATTCTGAATGTTATAAGTCACTCAGGCAATGCACATCACAGACAGCTACAAGCTTACAGAATTTCTGTTCAAAAATCCTGTGCAGTTTGAAGTGCAACATCATGTGAGAATGAAACAGAGAATGGAGGTGGAGAGTGTCTTACATTTAAAGGCTTTGGGTGATGTTTCAGTGCTGCTGGGTGTCTTTGGAATTAGCATACGCTTTCCAAACACCTGGACATCAAAGCTTGCATAGTCAAAAGACACCTTGGAGTATTTCTCCAGCTCCTTAGCCAGGTTAGCTCGAGGCGTGGTGGTCACCGTGTTGGGCCGGTAGCTGCCATACTGAGGGATCTCCAGCTGTTTCACAAAACACATGGGCCTGCAGGAAATGCCATTAGTTACGCACTTTCCCTGTGACACGGATGTAGTTGTGTGTACGATGCATTTACATGGTGAAAACAACCCTCACCTGAGCACTCGGTCAGAGTTGGAGGAGGGTTCACTGGCTGAAGGCTGTAAAAGAACCTGCTTGTCCTGGGTCTTGTTCAGCTTCGTTGCCGCTGCGATGGGGCAACCGGACAGACTGACGGGGAGACGTAGCCAAACATTCGCATTTAATGGCACAAACCTCTCATGAATAAGAAGACATCTAAGACACAGACAGGAGTTTGAAGTATTGCTACGCCTTCTAGAGGCAGTGTAAGTATGTGTTAGTAGTATTAGATGAGATCGGTTCCTCTCGGGGTTTCATTTCATATTTTGTTGCGAATATTGATAAATATTGGTTTTCCCATATTCCAGAATGTGGACCATTACTGACAACTGACCATCTGCCAAACCATAGATTACATAGGAGCATTGATGTGTATGACATTCCTCTCAAAGCTCAAATACAAACTCCAGCCTTTTCCTTATTTGTTGTATCAGCAGCCCATGGCAGGTCAGGAAATAAAACACTGGTTTCTTATAATCCTCAACATAGTCCTCTGTTTATAAGCTAACATTCATCTAGTTTACTAAACCTAACTGTACATAGTTTTGCTTTACGCAATCATTTTACGCAGATATTTTAAGACCAACCGAGATGTTTTTTCGAAACCTAACTTTGCGTAATTCTGCCAGACTGACAGAAAAACAAGAACTTGCAGATTCAATTTGGTGACTGAGATACCGAAACGACAGAGAGTCTGTGATGATAGAAGTAGACACAGGTTCAATGGTCACCTTTGTTGTGCTGGTCAGGCCCGTGTGGTGTGTGTGTGGTGTGTGTGTGTGTGTAGGTGTGTCATTAACCTGCGGTGTGTGTTGCGGTTACTGTTGACATGGCCTTGGCCTGTGCAGCCAGGAGTCGGACACTTCAAGACGTTCTCATGCATGGCCAGGACTACAGACACACAGCAGACACACACTCAGTCCGTTTAGCTCGTCCAGATGTTTCACATCATTAGCAGCAGGAAGACAACATTTCAGTGTTGGAAAAAACAGTAGTGGTAATCCAGGTAGTAGTATTAGTATAGTATGTTTGTCTATAGCAGAAGGAAGTAGTAAGAATACAAATGCTGTAGTAGTTTGCTGTTGAAATGTGTTCTTTGACACCAGCTGTGACTCGTTCGTCCTGGCGGTCTATGAAAGGCATCGTGTACTCACTCTCCG
Source organism: Chelidonichthys spinosus (assembly GCA_029853015.1). Classification (NCBI taxonomy): domain Eukaryota; kingdom Metazoa; phylum Chordata; class Actinopteri; order Perciformes; family Triglidae; genus Chelidonichthys; species Chelidonichthys spinosus. The sequence continues at coordinate 23,797,974 of CM056829.1, read as the reverse complement.
GAGGGATCCGGTCTTTGTGAGGACATCCGGACAGACTGCGATGGTGAGGGTACAGCCCAGTCACATGACCTGTCCCGTCACAGCCTGGGGTCGGACACTTCACCTCCTTCTTCTCTGAAAAGAGGATGGTGTGATTTAGATGGAGTTACAATGAGTTCAATCATGACAGTAAGTAGTACGAGGACGCCACAAATGAGTAAAGTAAATAAAGTATGGTTCTGATTAAAAGCAGCAAAAGGACTACCATGTTGACTTGTCTTTTAACCCTTCTAATACAGGACCGGTTTGAATGGTAAATAACAAAAATGCTGAACTAACATGGTGAACAATGCACACACGTCCAGCAGTGTTTATAATCCTACTAACACTAATACTGATAGTGAACATCACATAGATATGTATGATATAGATATATAGATATGTTATTATCATGAAGCTCAGCAGCGTGTCAAGTTCTTCTCGTCAAATAAAAAAATAAAACAAATGAATTAACCAATTAAAAATAAATTGTTAAGGTATTACATGGAATGACTGAGTTCATAATGACCATCCCCATGCTCTATCATGTGTCATTCAGTTGTGGCAGCAGTGTTTGGATTTAGTGCACGGATTCAGTGTTAAATTAAAAATGTTTTGCGACTTTTTACCAGAATTGACAAAAAATGATCAAAATAGCACATTAAGATACCAAGACCTTGAGGAACACCACAGTATAACTGCGACGATTTGGCATCTTAAAGTTTTGACATTTCTGCAAGAATTGTAGTTTGGCTGATATTCTTCTAACACAGCGAGGAAAGCCACCCGTCCTAAGAGGGTCCCGGTCGGAGACCTTCACGTGTGGATGTGAAGGAGCCGGTGGTAAGAAGACACAACAAGCACCATCATTGGGGACGTTTTATAGACTGATTCCAGTATTCTTTGACTTTATGTGTTCAATTTTGACTTTTAACTTTTAGAGAGCTTATATAGATGTTTATTACAGGGCGATCACCGGACAGTATAACAAAATCCAAATGATAACTCAAATAAATAAAACCCTAAGGCTTCTTGTCTGCATATAGTCTTATTGGTCTTGGAGTTGAAAATTGAATCAGCAAATCTAAACAAAATAAATGGATTTGTGTGATGAATCGAATATTTAGACCTCATATGTAGTATTTATGAACTGGACCACTTTGAGCTGTTTGATAGTAGTATGAGGAAGGGTACCTTTGCTGTAGTGGGCCGTGCGGCGGCCTACAGCGGCAGGCTCCGAGCCCTTGCTGGAGCTGCTGTATGGTTGGTAGTCCGGGGAGCTCCGGGCCTCCTGGCCTCCCTTCACCTCCTCTGCCTTCAGGGCGATGGCCTGCTCCAGCAGCCCCAGGTTCCCCCGAGTCATATCCCAGTTCTCTGAGTCATCTGTGATTCCTGAGCCCTCAGAGACACGGTCCTGCTCCTCTCCTTCCTCCTCCTCCTCCTCCTCCTCTCCTTCCTCCTCCTCCTCCTCCTCTTCCTCCTCCTCCTCCTCGTCTTCATCCTCGTCATCGTCCTCCTCGGAGCGGAGTTCTATAACCACTGTGGTCGGGGAGGCTTTGCTGGAGTCTCGGTCCTCCTCTTCTTCCTCCTCCTCCAAGACCTCGCCTATCTCCTTCCCCTGCCTGTCATCCTCCTCTTCCTCTCTTTCATCTTCATCCTCCTCCTCCTCCTCCTCGGTCATAGGAGTGATGACCTTTTCTTCCCTGAGTGACATCTCAGCCTCAGATTCCTGAGTGCGTGGACTCAAAGTGTAAATCTCTTGGTGAACCTCACTCTCCTCTCTCTCCTCTCTGTCTTCTCCCTCCTCCTCCTCCTCCTCCTCTTCCTCTCCTCCTCCTCCTCCTCCTCCTCCTGTTCCTCCGTCTCACTCTGCTCCTCGGTTGGATCTTTGGCCTGATGCTTGTAATCTCCACTGGAGTACTGGTGATCAGAGTTTTCCTGGCTCATCACATGTCTTTCTATCACCTTCTCTTCGACAGTAACCTCGTGCCTCTCTTGCTGCTCCTCCTCTTCCTTTTCTTCTTCTTCTTCCTCTTCTTCTTTTGTCTCTTTGAGCTCAGGTTCTTCTTCAGGTTGCTCTGGTGCCTGATCCTTTGCCACCAGCTGACCTTCCGCCTCCTCCTTTGTCCCTGTTTCCTCCTGCTGGTGATCGTCAGTGACTGTGACTGGCTTCACTTCCTCACTGGTTTTCTCCGTTTCGTTCTCAGGCTCTGACTTGGAGCTTTCATCGTCTCCAACTTCAGCTGGAGGACCAACGGTTGTCTCCTCTGTTGTCACCAGTGAGCATTCTGCTGTGGATTCAAAGTACAGATCAATGTTACTGTCAATGTCCTCCCTACATGGTAGCATTGTGACCGGCCTTATCTGACTGCTTTAGCATTAATGACTCCTGACTCCAGTCTGTGTCATCCTTTCCTTCCGTCAGCATACAGCACACCCAAAACAATCTCTCTTAAAACGCCATTTAAAATGGTTCAACAACTTCACTGAGTCACCTGGTAAAAGTTTGGGTGTGAGAGCCTCACATTACCTTCATAACACCAATATATATATATATATATATATATATGCAATTGCATTCATTTGATGTTTTTTATTGTCTCATTTGAACGTCTTCCATGTTCTTGCCTTACAAGATGAGACGTAATTGTCAAAAAATAAGTTACCCGTTTCTTTCGTTACAATACCTGGTTGATTCCTCAGATTTCATGTGATTTCATAAAACGTCCTTAATGTTTGTTTGTAAAATGAATATGCCAGGCTGAACACCCATGTGCCGTCCTCTTTGTTTACCTTTTTTTTTTACCTTTGTTTCACATCACAATGCTATGAATTGTGGGTAATTGCCAATGTCGCAGCAGAACTGTATTTGCACAGTATAAGCTGGTCACACACTGGAAAAACAACACTCTGCACTACACACAAACATGTTGTAGAAGTATAATCTCCTGACCTTTGACCACTTTGTGTGTCTGATGGCGGTTTAGTGTACAAAGTGACCAATGATGTGGCTCCTCCAGCATTAATCAGATAATGGGAGGAGAACGAGGAGGACCAGCACAGGTGACAGTGTGATAGCCTTCTCTCAGTTATCTCAGTTATCTCAGAAGGGTTTTCTGATTTTAAATTCAAGAAGAAATCATGTAATCAATTGTGGTTTCTGTTGTGCTGCGTTAATGTTGCTGATGCAATCGCCTACTGTTTTGTAACATTGGATATATACTGGGAGTGGACTTGTTTTGAGGCGCGACCAACATCACTTTGGTTGTTTTCCCCGGGTGAGACATATTGGTGATTTTTTACTTCCAGCACCATCATCTGCATTTTCATGTGTCCAATCATTTATTTTAGGCCAAATACCTTCAAAACGAATGGCATTCCCATCATGCCAGCTTTTCTGTTCTAATTAGCTCATGTTAGCATGCTAACACGCTAAACTTTAATATCACACTAAACTATTATGATGGCCAAGGTAAAGTAAATGAAGAGTCTGTCAAACATCAGCATGCTAACAATGACAATGTTGTTCACATTGTCATTGTTAGCATGTTAGCATTTAGCTCAAAGCACAAGTGATTAGCACAGACTGTGGACTCTTGGAAACCATTCTGCTGCGGTTTGCAGACATCCTTAAATCTGGTTATTGGCTGCCGTATTGCAACAATTCAGTTATTACTATTTAAAGCAGCCTAACAATGAGGTAAGGGATGGTTCTCCTAAACAGGGGTGTGTTCCAGAAAGCTGGTTGAGCCCCCGGCCTTGGGTTACTGCTGTGTTAATGGAATAGGAACAATTACAACAATATTCTTCTGCTACATAAGCAGCTGAAATAAAAATTAACCCTTTAGATCAGTTCCCGGTCATTTTCTTCACCTATTTAAAAATATACGCTGAAGATTTACAAAACAAATGTTTCATATGAAAATCAAATACTTTTTTCTTCCAGCGTTATGTCCCGCCTCCTATCCTGTTTAACCGGGACATTGGACGCTGGAAATGCCGATCAGCTCCACTGTAAATGGTTCTCATGCTGCAGGCATCTAGCAGTGATTCAAACCAAACGTCGACGTGTTGAAGTGAACTGGTCTGATGAGAACCACATGAAAGTGAGTCAGGTTCCTTCTTCTGGCTCTACCTGCGGTCTCTCCAATGATTCATCGTTTGGTTTCACTCACTTTTTGTTGACTCTGGGCTGCTTTTTGTTTTGTCTTTCTTCTTTTCTTTGAGGTCTTCGTCTTCCTCCTCATCCTCCTCTTTTTGTGCCTCTTCCTCTTCTGCTGCGTCGCTGTCTGCATTGAAGCCTTCATCTTGTATGGCAGGCTGGTTCCTCCTCTTGGGAGCAGACTGGTTCTCTTCAGCCTCCGCCTCCTCCAGTTTCCTCTTCTTCACTATTGGGCATCCCAGTATGCTGAGGAAGAGAAGGGTGGCTATGTAAGTGAATGCTAAACATCCGACATGCTGACACTTTTAGCATGTCAGGCTACTAGCGGTGCTGTACCGTTAGATGATAACACTACAATACAAGGCTTTTCTCTTTCCAAGTGCTGGTTCTGTTTGCTTTTTAACGTCACAGAAGCATGAAGCTCTCGGTATGTGACCTGTACAAAACACCGGTAAGAACACCTACCTTCTATGCCGAGAGTATCTTCCACTGACGTGACCTTTGCCATCACATCCAGGGGTGGGACAGCTGCTGCTGACACACAGCAAGACCAACACACACTTTAGACACACAACACACACTGCATGCACCTTGATAGTGTTCGGTCGAAGCATGAAATAGATTAGACAGACAGACAGACAGACAGACAGACAGACAGACAGACAGACAGACAGACAGACAGACAGATAGATAGATAGATAGATAGATAGATAGATAGATAGATAGATAGATAGATAGATAGATAGATAGATAGATAGATAGATAGATAGATAGATAGATAGATAGATAGATAGATCACGTACCTTAACTCCTGCTTCATCTCTGGTCCCACGAGGTCTGATGACACTGAGAGGAAAAGCCACAGGAGAGTCAGCAGTGCAGAAATAAAAGTCGCATGAGAGTTTTGAGTGTGAAAAGGCAATGGTGCTTTTATTTCCAGGGACTTTTACTCATGAAGCATTTACACATTCAATCCTCGTACAATGTTCCTTTCTGTCTTCATGAGGTGTCTGAAACACTGGATGACCAATCAGCCACTGACCTCCAGGGTCATTGTCTGCACAACAACCACTGCACATTGCTGATCATCTTCTGAAACATTTGTTCATTTTTGGAGCCATCACATATAAAATGATGATATTCCAAACATACATTATATCTACGGTGTATCTAGGACTCACTATGAGGACGTAGAATTAGTTTGCTTTTTTTTACTGACAGCCACGTCTTTTTCATTGTTGCAGAGTTTGTTTGTTTGTTATTCTGTCATGTTTGCATTATGCAGCTCAGTGTCACATCCAATGTGATGACTGTGTGTGTGTGTGTGTGTGTGTGTGTGTGTGTGTCTATACTAACCTCGATTTCCTTTTGAACGTGTTCGTGTTCGTGTCTCTGCAGTGTCTTGGCTCATCTGGATAACAGAGGGAGACAAGATCATAAGTGATGGACGGATGGATGGATGATGGATGGATGGATGGATGATGGATGGACAGATACATACATTGATGCTGGTTAATTGGCTCTCCCCAGGTCTACCGGTGACTCAGTGTGTGACCTTTACACTCATTGTCTGTTGAGTGAAACACAGAAAGAACCTTTTCACTTTGAGCTGGTGAGAAAAAAATAATAATTTGACTTATTGACTTAACGGCCCTGCTATGAAGCATTGTCGCAAACAAACATCCTCAGAATAGAAATGTTTGTGTTTTGGTTTTAATACATTAAATCAAGAGTTCAGTCCCATAATAACATCTATCATTAAAGATGAATATTAATATATATATATATATATATATATATATATTACAGACAGAAAATATATCTGTAAATATTCCCTGTTATGCTCTCTCTGGGAGATTCCTCTGTGCTCTCGGATCGAATACAAAGGTATGTAATGGCTGACAGCTGACAGCGGACAGCAGTGGCAGCCTTTAAACTGTCAGCATGGCGTCACTTTCTATGTGAAAAGCTACATTTCAGGCAGATTTCCCCCAAACAGGACCATCCAGTGGAGAGCAGGCTCCCGGGCTGCTGCCAGCGGAGACGCAGGCCGGCTCGCTCACCAGGACGAGGCCTGTCTCCGCTTCGAAACTGGCACTCTGACAAAACACGAAACATACAAAGGCCTCGATCCGCTGTTTACACTTTGTTTTGGGTTTTTTTTAAATATCGACTGGATCGACGCCGGGCCGCCATTGTACGGGCCGGAAATAATCGCCGACAATAATAATCTGTTTAAAAGCTTGACCGTGCGCGCGGACGGACCGTGCACGAATCCGTCTCCGCGAAAAGGAAACCGCGAGAAAAAGCGTGCTGACATCCGCGGTGGGAGAGCCTTTATGTCGCCTCGCCGCGTCCTCCCTGCTCGGCGTTCAATCCACCGTCAGGCCTGTAGCCAAGGCCCCGGAAAATACCGACAAACAAGTGCGCTTCATGCTCTTTGTCACGCAGACATAAAGCCTTACCTTACGCTCAGACTACAGCACTCCCCTCCCCCTCCGCGTCCACATCTCCGGACAAGCAGATGGACGTTCTCCGGCGACTGCGACCACAACACACCGCCAGAACCCGGGGGAAGGGGCTGAATCAGTGACGGCAGCCTCGGACCGAGCCCAGCAGCCGCGAGATGTTCAGCACCATGGACAGAGCGAGCCGAATCTTCAGCACCATGGACAGAAAACCCCGCTGTACTGCCCCCTGCAGGCGCACAGGAGAGCAGCAGCCGGACGCAGCTCGTGCAGGGGCCGCCCAGCGTGGCTGCTGGAGACGGTCAATATTTCAGGGGCTGCAAAGCAGCTGGAGGACGGGGACTGGAGAAGGAATCACCGAGAACACCCCTTAGTCAATAAAACACCCAGTAACTAGTTCAAACCAGCTGAGACGTGTGGCTGCACATAGCAGCTGTATGCTACTAGCAGTTTCAATTCATATTTATATTACCCCAAAGCAGTGACGTTGTTTGGTCTAATTTAATTCATCTAATAAATTATTTGTCTTTTTATTTCATTTTTTAAATAAATAAAATTCAAATTCAAAAATTCTATTTTTTGTCTTTATTTTCAGAATAATCTCCTACTGATGGAAGGGTATACATAGAGTTTTAGGATTATAACATCATAGTCTGTAGAAAGAATAAACTCTGTACTTTTCTCTCGTTTTTTACAGACACTGTATCCTCATTTTGCTGGAATAAATACATACAAAATACAGTAATCTGGGTAAAGTTCATATTTATGTTGTCAGATTTCACTGTGGCCTTTAAACCAGTCTTGGTTGATTCTACTGCATACTTTATGACAGAAACATGACTAAGCAGAATCACTCTGATTGAATTAGATACGCTATCACTTTAAGACACATTTACATCATCAGGTTCTCAGCATGCAGCTTTAATGTGTCTAAACGTTAACATGACAGTAACTCTTGTTCAACACAAGAGACTGGGAGAAGACGATGTCTGTTGCCTTTAACTGGTTACTAACTTGACTTCTTCACTGGTTGTAGTTCTAATACAAGATTGTTTATGCTTCTACTGGCTGCTCAGACAAAATACCACACACCAACATGATGAAGTATTCATCCCTGGAACAAACTCCCAGCCAGTCACATCGTCGTTTGTTGCTGCCCTCGATATCAGCCAATCAGAGAGCAGCCCTTTGTTTTCCTGCTCAGCCAATAACAACAAAAGACAATTATTCACAATAGAAAAACAAATCTTAAAAATATACCTATTCAAACATGAACATATAGCTTCATTGTATTGATATTTAGTATTTTGTATGTTCATATAAAACTTCCTTATTATTGCTAGCAGTTAACAATAAATACATTATTACGAATGAATGCCTTCCCGTTTCTCACCTGTCTGATAATGGAACATTTATAACATTGAGCCAAGAGCTGTGTAGTTTTTTATTGTAATACTGTCATATGATAACATAACCACCTTTCCATACAGCTTTCTTCATTACTTAACATGTGTACCTGGAGGCTTGGTTCTACTGTATTTATAGTTTGACTTGACTGTGTGTATTTAGCACCTCATTAAACATTAATCCAGTCCAGTGAAAACTTTTGTTCCCAGTGACTGATGGGCAGCATATGCTCACATCAGCTCCTGAAAAAACGCAGCAGATGCTCGAGCTGCAATACCCCCTCATCCCTTTACACACACACACACACACACACACACACACACACACACATGGGCATTAATCCAATTAGTCAGCAATAATACATTTCACACAAGCTGCTATGTCAAAGCAGCATATGATGATGTTATCAATATACATATACAGTACTCTAGTCAAAGTCAAGGTGTTTTATTGTCATTTGTTCAGAAAACACAGGGTCATTCTGTACATTGAAATTATTTTTGCAGGAAAACAATAAGTATTATGCATGAAATGTACATAATAAAAATATACATAATAAATAATAAAAACACAAGAACATACTATAGAATACAAATATTGAGTAGAATAACAATGGACAGTGGACAATGAGGAATATACATATTGAATATAATAAGTAAATATGTAATTGGCCTAGCTTACAGTGGGGGAATGTGGGTACAGGGCTGTACCAGGATTACTCTATACAACAGAAGGTACAGTATTAAGCGTACCACGTGCATCTGTTTTTAGATGGGAAAGCCTCGAAGAAACCCACCCAAAGAGTAGAACATTGAAACTCCATTTAGAAAAGGTCACTATTTGAACCCTGGACCCAGGAGGGGACAACACAAACTACCATGCTGGTGTAGAAGCAGTAACAGTTCCTGTAGCATTGGCGTAGTAATGGCACTATCAATAGCCAATGACCATATTATTAATAGTTGTGCCAATAGTAATGGCAGTAGTTCTACACAATCACAACTCATCATTTCATTATGATATTAAATCAGGTGTCATATATCATCCCATGACGTCTCAATGACATAGCATGGCATAATAATAATAACATAAGAATGACACAACATAACAATTACATAACAAAGCATAGCATAGCCTGAGAATAACATAAGAATAACATACAGTCATAGACATATGACCATAGGGTCTCATTGGAATACAATCTCAGCTCCAGCAGGTGGCGGCAATGCACCGATACGCTGGTTTTTCAGACAACCATCCCACCACCAGCGAAGAAGAAGGCGAAGAAGAAGAAGAAGAAGAAGACGAAGAAGAAGAAGAAGAAGAGCGAGGCGTGACAAGAAGAAAAAGTAGAGGAAGAGGGGACGGAAGGTAACTGTCCAACTTTACTTCTCAGTACCCAGGCTGTTATGACAAACATTAATAATATTAATAATAAAAAAACACGTCGCTGTCGTTAGCCTCGACAGTTGAGCTCGCATCGTCGGGCCCCGCCACATTTCACTGAACTGCGCTGATTTGTGTTGAGGTCTAAAGTCAACTTAACCACGGGAAAGTCAACAAGTTAGAGGTAGCAACGTCTAACTAGCTAAGTGGCTAACGCTATGTAGTCTCTGTGTCTGTGGGGACAAAGTTAGAAAAGTTAACTGTAGCGTTAGCTTTGTTCAACTTTGTTACTTATCAGGGAGTTCGGCGTTGTTCTTCCCGCTCAGGCCTAAAGGTGGCAGGCTGCGAGTCTGCGGAGGAGCCGTCCGCTTGGTTCACCGAGCTCACACTAAAGCCCTCCATTTCAAAGCCAACTTTATTTGTATAGCGCCTTTCGTGCAAAATTGCAATCAGGGAGCTTAACATTACCATCAATTCCTCCCTTTATGGAGGTTTGTGAACTAATGTTCAGAAGTGCTAACTTATTAGTCCAACCCTGTGGCTGTTATTTAATTCCCCCCTGTGTAATAGTTTGTGTGTGTGTGTGTGTGTGTGTGTGTGTGTGTGTGTGTGTGTGTGTGTGTGTGTGTGTGTGTGTGTGTGTGTGTGTGTGTGTGTGTGTGTGTGTGTGTGTGTGTGTGTGTGCAGGATGGATATGTCCAGTCGGCTGGAGGTGTGGCAGCAGCTGGCTGAGAGCTGTGGGCTCAGTACAGTCCAGCAGGGCGTCCAGCAGGTCTGGAGGCTGCTGCTGCTCTGTCTGATCTGCAGAGTCTGCTTCCGACTGGGTGAGCTGCACCGACTGCACATCAGCACGCCTTTTAGTGTCAGCCGAGATTGCATTGTAATCTACTGCCCTGTTAATTTATGGTTAATTAATTTCCCAACCAGTCAGTAGATTTTCAGTGTTGTACATGTTTATTTCACCTGACTAGAATCACACGGATTCAACTGATGAGATGTGTTTCAGTCTCACGTTGGTCTCATTAATGGACACTTGTGTCCTCCTGTGTGTGTGTCTTAGGAGACGTGTCCACTGTGAAGCACGCCGTGTCCGTGTTGACTGGGATGTACGGCCTCTTCCTGTTCTTCGAGCTGCACATGCTGTGGGTGCTGTTGCTCAGTGTGCTCTGTTACCTTATTCTGCTCCTCACCCGACGCTCCAGCAGCAGAGGCGTCTTCCTCTCAGCCATCATCCTCATCTACCTCCTCGTTGGGTGAGAACACATAGTTTCCTGCAAACTGAAGTTAATGAAGGACCTTTAAAAAAAACAAACCAGGCGTCAATCTCCAGTTCTGAAAAGTGAAGCCAAAGCTGAAGTGCGTTTTATTCTGTCTACCGGCCATCAGGGGGGTGACTCTGATCACTTCATTATCTGAAATGCTTCACTAAATTGGAGAATTCTTGATTTAAATCAGGAAGGAACTAAGTGAGTAATTAGGTTGGTTGGTAGCCGAATGTTTGAGGCGTGAAAGCGAGCCGCAGTGACAACCCTTCCACCCGGAGGTCATGTCCAATGTACTTGGATGTGTTGTTTGTGAGAGTGAGATGTGTGTCTGCCAGCAGTAGTATGTCTACACTACCTCTTGGAGATGAACCATTACCTCAGTAACTTTGTGCAAACTCCCCATTAATCAATTTTATAAGTAGTCATGCAAACTTCCACATTGCTGGTGCAGAATGTAAAAGTCTTCTCATGTTCGTTTTCTTCCTCTTCTTTTCAGAGAGTTGCATTTGATCGACATCGTGACCTGGCATAAAATAAGAGGTAAATGTTCTCTAATTTGGTCTGAGAATAATAATCTTAATTTCTACACGACTGCGGTGTTTCCATGGCTACTACATTGTATCTGTGATAAAGCTTCTCTGTCAGATGTTGACAGCGTCAGCAGTGTTTTGAAGAGCATCTATTGAACTTTTTCCACAACTATTTACAAACAGTAACTTTTTTATTTTAAACAAATCTCATTTTCATGAACCTACCTGTCAGTTGTATTTAAATTAAAAAAATAATAATACAAATCTTTCAGACTTCATAGTGCTCCCTCCAGAGCCACAGAAACAATTCAACTATTACATTTACTAATTAAACATGTTTCACACACTGAATAGGCAAAACCATTGTGAATAAACTGAAAAATGCCTTTTTAACCCTTTAAGATCACAACCCCAGTCATATTGTGAAACTATTTAACAATAGATGCAAATGTATTTAAAAAAACTTTCTCATATTGTTCATATCAAAATCCAGTCATCCTTTCTTCCAGTAAAACTAAATATGTGTAAGCTAGTTCTAACCAAATCTGCAACCTTAACAGATAAGTAAGCTTGGGGCAAATGCAAGAGATTTAATTTAAATCCGTCTTATAGCTCTACATCTCATCTGATAGCTCCGTGGAATACTCACATTAACGTATTATTGTATACGGTATTATGAACTGGGTGGTAGGAACCTGTGGCGACTCGGCATGGGATGATGCGGAAATTCAACATTGCAATTATCCTACCTAAATAATCAATAGTCAATAATCATCAAAGTATGCTGTGTCTTGAAATTGCAGCCAAATATACTAGAATCATTTTACCTTGTGTTTTTATTGCCATCATATCACATCATCATATAGAACACAAGTTTTTTTTTAGTGGAGATTGGAAGGATAATTAAAAAAATTATAAATACATTTTTTAAATGGCAACATTGTGACAGTCGTGTCTATCTGATAATTCCTGGAGACATTTTTTAAATCGGCTCTATTTTTCATTTCTCTACCATGGTAGTGAGTTTGACAGGTTATTCAAGTCACTCTTGTGACCATAGTCACGATTATCCCGATAATGGACATTTTTCATTGCGATCCATAATAAAACCCACCGTCCCGTCCCTCGTGGCGACATTCCCGGGAAAAGACGATGCTGTTTGGATCTCTAATGCTGTGAACACAATGGAGATCTTTAAGATTGTAACTTTTCTTCAAATCAAGAAAAGTGAATATTGTTGAATGTGTTTCTACCTGAAATGCATTCACTAAAATGTTGCCACAACATCAGTATTCAGAAGGAAACAGAAGGAAACATCGGTATGAATGTTTGTTCGGATCAAACAGCCACATATGTTTCGACCCAATAAAGCAAGATATCAACTTTTTCAGTGTGTCCAGCCTTGGTCCTGGTAGATCCGGTGGGTTTTTTAAGTGTGTGTGTGTGTGTATTAGGCTCTCAGATGGTGGTGGCTATGAAGGCTATCTCTCTGGCCTTTGACCTGGACAGAGGAACAGTGGGCAGCCTGCCCTCCCCAGCTGAGTTCCTGGGCTACGTTCTCTTTCGTGGGCACCGTTGTCTTTGGCCCTTGGATCAGCTTCTCCAGTTATAAGAACGCCGTTGAGGGCAAGAAACTGGTGAGTAGTCCAGCTTTGTCTGTGTGCATGCTGTTAGTTGTGTATGGTACTGTGGTGGTCATGATGGGGTTTGTTCCTCAGAGCTGGCTGTGGCTGCGGAGTTCCTCCCTCAGCCTCCTGAAGAGTCAGATCTGTCTGCTGGTCTCCACCTGCGTCGCTCCCTACCTCTTCCCTTTGTTGATCCCCATCCATGGAAACACAGTCACCCAGAAGTAAGTAGCTTTTCATTTGAACATGCCAATACAGCAGCAGTTACAATGCACAGGTGTGTGAACATGCGGTCTGTCTTTCTTTCCCTGTTTTAGAATTCACAGGCTCCCATCAGTCTACTGCAGTGTGTTAGAAATAGTACTGATGGGATCATGCTGCTCCGCCCCTAATTATGTTCATATTTCTAAAAAGTAGGTAGGTCAGTTGAAGAGTATTGTGCTTGATAATCAGTATTATGTTAGTAATCGATGATCGGGTTCGTTGACCAAAGATTCTGAACTCAAGGTCCACTTGACTTCAGAATCTTTATCCGTTGATAACGATGGTGTCCTCATGTGGCTTAAAGGTGCTAAATGCGACATTCAGAGCCTATCTATTTCCTCCGCACAGCTCTCAACATGACGACAGCTGAGCCAGCGGCTAGCAGCTGACAGTGCAAACAATGGGAACAGTACTGACAGAGCTAACCGTGTTTATCTGAGGCGCTATGCTTTCTCTGCTCTACTCCACTTAAAGGTGGCATTAACACACTCATCCAGTACAATGTGTGCTAAGATAAAAATAGTCACATCAATCCAATGAAATAATTGAATCCATATTTGTTTAACCTTTCACAAACAACATCATCACTGCGGTTGTTTTTTGAAGCTTTTGTCTAAAACCCTCAGAAGCAGGTACTTATTTGGCTTTACAGTGCAAAACCACTGGTATAGTCCTTTTATGTCATGTGATAATACAGGATCTGTTATGGTGTGTGAAGCTCCTCCCCCTGCGTTGTTGTCTACCATATGTGTGGCTACATGGAAGCCCCACAGGGGCACGACTATTGGGAGTGTGCGACCCCACTTCCTGTATTCTCTCTTCACCTGCCTTCCTTTTTAGGCGTGGAGCACCTGAAGCCAGGCTGGGTATAAGAGGGCCCCTGAGAGGGAAGATTCTCTCTCTTTTTGAGAGCCTGCACAGCACAGGTGTGCTTTTTCTTTTGGGGAATTTCTTGTTTTTGTCCCCAATTGTTTCCCTCCCCATCATGTCTTTGGACGTGCTGGGTTTTGTTGTTTTAGTTTGGCTGGGAGACGACAGTTATGGGGTCTACTTTTGGTTCAATTTAATCTTCTGTGTTGATGGTTTAGGGCCCATTGTGAGGTTCACCCACTATCTTCCCCATCTTTTGTTCTGTTTGGCTGCAATCTCCAACCCCTTTTGTTTCTCTCATTTGTACTTTGGGTATGTTTTTTCTTTTTCTTGGTCCTAATGAATGAAATACAAAAAGAGTCTGGCATCAGTTTCCACATGAGCCTTTTTATTGTTAGGTAACGGTCTGTTTCTGAAACCCCGTTACCACACAAAGTGAATTATCAGATTACTTTAGTGCCTGTAAGTAATGTGTGCAAGAGAAGCACTTGAGTTCAGTTTAAAGCAGGTTAAGATTGAGATCAAAGAAACTCAAGCTGATGTGTCTTTGCCTTTGACAGGTGGCTTCGTGCTTATGAGAATGCAGTATCCTTCCACTTCAGTAACTACTTCGTGGGTCACCTCAGTGAAGGCACCAGCATGCTGGCTGGTGCCGGCTTCACCGAAGAAAAAGACAACATCAGATGGTAAGCTGGGCTGAGCTGATGATGGTCGACTACAAAGTGAGATTAGTGGGTTAGTGTATGTTGAGATGGGGCAATATGAAAATTGAATCGCCACGATTATCCTGACCAAAATATTTGCAATTCACGATATTATCACGAGAACTTTTACAATATGCTTAAAACTCTAAAACACTCAAACATACTGGAAATCACTTCACTGTACATTTAGTTCAGAAACAAACATTTTTTCATTGAATCACAGAGAGAACCTTTTTTTTTAGTTAACATCCATTTTAGTGAAGAACAAATAAACAATTTTAATAAGGTAATGATAAATACATTTACATTTACATTTAGGTAATTTAGCAGACGCTTTTGTCCAAAGCGACTTACAATAAGTACATTTGTCAAAAGAAGGAAACAAAGAAACCACAACGTATCATTGCAGATAAAGTAAGCGCAGAAATAGAACAAGTGTTAGGTCCTCATCTGAGTAAAGTAGTACTTCAAGAGCAACAGTGCTACGATCAGAGTGCTATAGGTAAGTTTTTTTTTTGGGGGGGGGGGGTCTTGAGCCTTTTTCGGAAGATGGCAAATGACTCTGCTGTCCTGACATTGGTCGGGAGTTCGTTCCACCACTGAGGACGAGAACAGAGAAGAGTCTGGACTTTGCTGAGCGACATTTGTTTGATTTCAGCGATGGTGGTACCAGCCGGCCAGCTGAAGTAGAGGAGCGAAGTGCTCGCTTCGGGGCATGAGGTTTGACCAGTGTTTGAAGGTAGATGGGTGCTGTTCCATTGATGGCCCTGAAGGCCAGTGTCATCGTCTTGAATTGGATGCGTGCTGCAACAGGGAGCCAGTGGAGGTCACGGAGGAGGGGGGTCACATGGGAGAATTTGGGTAGATTGAAGATAAGGTGTGCTGCAGAGTTGTGGATACGCTGCAATGGTTTAATCGCAGAGACCGGGAGTCCGGCCAGGAGAGAGTTGCAGTAGTCAAGGCGGGAGATGACCAGTGCTTGGACCAGGAGTTGCGTTGCATCCTTTGTGAGGAAGGTCCAAATCCTGCGGATATTGTAGAGGGCGAATCTGCAGGATCGGGCCACAGCAGTGATGTTGGGGGTGCAGGATAGTTGGTCATCGAGGATTACACCCAGGTTCCTCGCAGTTGAGGAAGGTAATACTGTGATGCCCTCGACAGTGACCGACAGGTCCATGCGAGGGCAGTCTTTCCCTGGGATGAAGAGGAGTTCGGTTTTGTTCAGGTTGAGCTTGAGGTGATGTGCAGTTGTCCAGACAGAGATGTCAGCCAGACAGTTCGAGATGCGAGTTGCAATGTGAGTGTCAAAGGTTGGGGGAAAAGAGAGGAACAGCTGGGTGTCATCTGCGTAGCAGTGGTAGGAGAATCCATGCAATGTAATAACAGAACCTAGTGATCTGGTGTATAGTGAGAACAGAAGCGGTCCTAACACTGAGCCTTGAGGGACACCCGTGTCCAGAGAGGCTTCACTGTAGCTGTCTTAAAAGCAGCTGGAATGACACCTGAGGTGAGGGAGGAGTTGATCAGGGTGGTGAGGAATGGCAAGATGTCGTGTGAGATGTCCTGGAGAAGAGAGGAGGGAATCGGGTCAAGGGAGCAGGTGGTGGGACGGTTAGATGTCATAAGTGCGTGAACGGCTTCAGAGGTGAGGGACTAAAGCTGGTAAGGCCATCAGAGTTGAGAGTTAGTGGAGATGTTTTCTGGGAGGGAATAGGCGTGAATGAGGATCTGATGTCCTTTACTTTCTTGGTAAAGTAAGTTGCAAAGTCATCGATAGGAAGGGGGGGGGGTAGGAGGGGTGAGGAGGGAGGAGAACATGGAGAAGAGTTTCCTGGGGTTAGAGGCAGAAGAGTTGATCTTAGCCAGGTAGAAGGCAGATTTAGCTGCCGAAACAGTTGAGGTGAAGTCAGAGAGGAGGTGGTTGTAGTGAGCAAGGTCCTCGTCCTGGCCCGATTTCTTCCATTTTCTCTCTGATACTCGCAACAATGATCTGTTGGTTCGCAGAGGTTCAGACAGCCAGGGAGGGGAGGGAGATGATCACGCCGGTCGTGAGATTGGGGGACAGAGAGTGTCCAAAGAAGAGGAGAGTGAGGACATCAGGATGGAGGAGGCTTCCTCGGTAGGCATTAGGGAGAACTGTTCCGAGGATGGGAGCGAGGAGATAACAGTTGAGGAGAGAGCGGAGGGAGTGAGGGATTTCAGGTTGGGCGGCTGGTGACCATTCGAGGCATAGAGGGGAGGGATGTGGTGGGCTTCATGGGGAGAGAGAAAGACACAAAGTGGTGGTCGGACACGGTGAGCGGGGTAACAGAGAGTGTCGAGATGCCACAGGATCTTGTGAAGACAAGGTCAAGTTGGTTCCCGGCCCGGTGAGTTGGTGGAGAGGGGGACAGTGTAAGGTCAAATGCAGAGAAGAAGTCAATGAATTCAGATGAATGCAGCTTTCCCGGGTGGATGTTGAAGTCACCGAGGACGACGAGTGGTGTGCCATCATCAGGGGAGCAGCTCAGGAGGGCATCCATGTCATCCAAAAAGTCACCGAGAGGACCGGGTGGGCGATAGATCACTATGTTATGCCTACCTCAATGGACTTCCTCGATGGACTCCCTTGTCTTTGTTCAGCTCGGAGCTGACTCGGAGGTCAAACAATGTTACACAGCTGGCAGTCTTCTGACCTGACCAGACCGCCACGCTGCTCTGGAGGAGCTTGTTCAGAGATTTGGATCGGAATCAGTGAAGCGTCTTTCACTACTCTTCTCTGTGCCAGAATTGTAAGAGCATCTCTCTACTGGAGAGTGTTTAGAGACTAGGGATCGACCGATATGGATTTTTTAGGGCCGATGCCGATACCGATTTTTTGATCATCAGTTTTGGCCGATGACCGATACGGCCTGCCGATTTTCTTGAGCCGATATTTGGAGCCGATACTAGTTTTGCTCCCTCAATTAACATGTTAAAAATTACACTGATAACAAATGTTACGAGTCTCAATTTAAAAAGGAATATTTATTGAACTTAAAAAAGGTGAGGTAGAACAAGAACAAGTAGTAGATTAACAATATTTAACAGATATTAACAACAGGTGAGGTAGAACAAGTGAAGAGCTGAAAAAGTGTCAGCCAGTGCTGCAGGAGTCGTCTCGCTGAATGCTGCCACACTGGATTGGTTTTCTGAGTCTCTGCCATTTCTTTAAAAAGAATAAACAAAAGCACATATCAGTGTCAATCTCTGGTGCAATCATCTTACATTCATATCACCCACATTATGGTTAACATATGGTTAACTTTGCAAGGGGGAAAGGCTTCCACATCTACAACACAGTCTTGATGCATTGCTTGCTGACATATTATGAAACAGATATAATCAGATCACTAAATTACTTTTGTTTTGTAAACACATTTTAATAATTAACGAAAACAATAAACCTGAAAATAGCAA
Organism: Chelidonichthys spinosus; assembly: GCA_029853015.1. NCBI lineage: Eukaryota > Metazoa > Chordata > Actinopteri > Perciformes > Triglidae > Chelidonichthys > Chelidonichthys spinosus. The sequence goes on along the minus strand of CM056829.1, from coordinate 23,779,837 downwards.
TCGAAATAAAATGCTTGATTTGTAAGTTAAGACTGCCATCAACAAAGTATAAAAACATTCTCTCAGAGTTAAGGCTGTCCTTCAGTCAGCTCATATATGGCTGTGGGACGCGTGTGTGCCTGTGCGTGCGTGCGTGCGCGCGCGCGTCATCGAGTGGGACACGGACACACACGCACACACACACACACCCCTCCCCTCTGTGCTCGTATCGTTCTCCCCTCGCAGCCTCCCACCTCCCTCTTATTTTACGAAAATAGTTCACCGAAACGTGTTTATAATAAATAAATAAGCTATGCAGTTGCTGAATCTGTTTTTATTATTTATTTTATTTAGATCGACAACGCTCAGTTTAAAAGATTATCGAGAGCTTGCGGGAGGAGGCGGCGGCGTCTCACGACACTCGCCGCGACGGCATGCACGGCTTCTCACATAGACAATGAATGGGAACGTCCCGCTCCGGTAAAAGTAAACAGGACGGCGTTTAGTTTCCCGGCGTGTCCGGGACTTCCACAACATGTACAAAGCAGTAATAGTGTTTATTACGGCCATGAATGATGACACGTGTAAATGCTGGGGGTGCCGGTCGGATTTCTCTCTCACCCCGACTGCAGTACGTCCAGGATCCCAAACTGCTCGCCGATCACTCGCCAACCCCCTCCTCCCCGCTGACGCCGCAGCCTCAGCCAAAATCCCACTCTGAACTCAGTAAAACACTTGAGAGCCTTGGTTTTATCATAGTTTCAAGCAAAACGGAGCATGTTTTTGACATTGAGTGTTTCCACTTTCAAAGCACAAGGCAACATTTCAGCTCAGCTAAACAGTTAAAGAAAGTTTAAAACTCACCTTTGTTTTGAAGACCATGCTCTCACTACTGCGGGGGAGGGAATGTCCGGGCTTGTGTCAGTGCTACCAAGCAACACGCAGCTGCCTGCGGCGCCTGACTGTAAATGCCGGGAAAAACGATCGGCCAAAACAGCAGTCCGCATCGGCCGATACCGATACGTTCAAAAAACGTCAAAATCGGCCGATCCCTATTAGAGACCCACTACATCCGCTGGCTTTTCCAGACGTTATCCTCTGAGTGCTAGAGATTCTTAGCTGGGGGAGTACAGTATAAATACAAACTTGTAGCAGTACAGTACTAAGCCATGCAAAAACAGTCGTGAAGGGTGTTTGCACAGGAACTTGCATGCATTCTGTTGATGATAAGTTATAACACTGTACGTCAGGCTGTTCACAAACGTGTTCTTGCTTTCACTGATCTATTTAATATCTCTGTAGAGAGTTCTCTGGCCATTTAAGGCTCTCTATAAAGGCTCTCATTTGTTCCACTTTGCTTCCTGTAATGTTAACACTGAATGTTACACAAAACACCATCCATACAGTAAAAGAACAGTGATTATGTATTTATACTTGGTCCTGAGTTGCTGAAGGTGGTATTGCAGCTAAACAAAGATTAGTCAATCGGTATTTGTTATCACAGATAACATAATCCATCAATCATAATGATTCCACTTTGATTTGGCCACTTAAAGTGATTCCTATGGATCCTTCATTATGACACAGAGCTATAATATAAAAGTATGATGTTTGAATGTGTTTCATCAGGTTTGAAGTGCAAGAGCTGTAGACTGTGCAGCTGCTTGTTAAACAATACATGCAATTGAAGTGCATTGAGTGGTTAAATGAATATATGAACTTAATAATGTCCAGCCAGCATTCCTCTCCTGCCTCATTTGTAGGGACTGTGTTGCATTTTGATGTAATCATGTTTTTCACTTCATGCCAGTTCAGTTAGAGCGACCTGTTCCTCTTGATGAAAGGATGCAGCTGATGCAAACGTGTGTTCTTCTGCAGGGACATGAGTGTGGTGAAGCCTCTCAGTGTGGAAATGCCTCGCTCCATGGTGCTGGTAGTGACGTCCTGGAACATCCCCATGTCCCGATGGCTGAAAACCTGTGAGTCCTAGTTCAACTGTCCAATTACCCCCAAAAGCCCACACTCTTTTTACCACTCTCCCCAGTCTTTATTCAGTGTGTGGCTGTTTTCCTGCTTCGAGAATTAGGAGACAGCCATCTCCATTAAAATTTGGCCATAAAACCCTGTCAGGTGTCTTCATGGAAAACACTACTTTCTAACAAGCGGGTGGATTTCTGTCAACGGCAGCATTCAGCCAACCTGATGGTCTCTGGTTTCTCTACATGGTCTGGTCTCTGGACTAATGTGAGCTACTATGGTAGACCTCTGCGAGACCACAGACCATCTCTGGTCACAGAGAGGAGACAACATTCGTTTCCTCCATTTAGGATTCAGCATCGTCAGGACAACAGGAAGAAAATCTCATTGCTGATTTGCTTTCAAAACACAGTGTCGCGCAAATTTCTTGACACGCTTTCAACCCCCACTTTGTACCAGGCTGATCAAATGTGATTTAATCTTAATTAGATTGAAATCCTTCTTGTAACGGTACATTCCTCAAATCTTCTGTTTCACTCTGAAGCACGTCACAGTACAGAAGCTGATGACGCTCTAACGTCCGTTTCATGGTCCCCAGATGATGATTTCTAATGTTTTGGGGATTCTCAGTCACCCATAACCATTATCAGACTGCCTTCTTCACTTAAACACATGTATTTGTGTTTATCTGATCTTATTCTCCTTGTATCTCCTAACTGCTGAGTGGGAGATTGTGAGCAGTTTCATCTTATTGTGTTCAAGCTGCAACAATTAATCAGTCAGTTGACAGAAAATGATTTGACAATGTTTGTCAATTCATTGTATCACTTTTAATTAAGCAATAATTCCAATTTATTCATTCCAATTCCAAAATACTTGCTGTTCTTCTTTGTTTTATTTACATAATAGTGTTTACATGAAAGTTACATTGAGCCATTCTGATGTTTTCCTGTGTTCTGTCCCATGTTCTCCAGATGCCTTTAAAAATGCCATGAAACTGGGGACTTTTCCAGCCATTCTGGTGACGTACACAGCCAGTGCCTTACTGCATGTGAGTAAGATGACGCAGAGCCCTTTACAGACGGCCCATTCTAAGATGCACTATGGTGGAGACTTTTATAAGCCCATTGTCTTCCATTTTATTATGGGAACGCATAACTTCAGGCTCTTGCCATCTATGTGGGTCTCTAAGTGTTGAGCTTTAAGGTAGACCACGGCCAGTTGTACACTAGGTAGGAGGGGTGTAACCCGGCCACACACACACACACACACACACACACAAAATTTGGTTGTAAATCTAACGTGAGTGAGACGGAACACACAGGATCTGGCTTCTCATTTACATTGGTCATGACGTAGCTAGCGAGGTGGAGAATCTGTCCTCACTACTAGAGACAACGCATACATCCAGTCCACTAGAACGCCGTCACCAAGAATGAGACCACGAGTCCTGTACTGAAAGCCCTGATAGACACTGATGCTTTAATGAGAATCCATATCATATCATTGAACAATGAATTAACATAGAGATATACATATGTGGGCAGTAGATGTTGAACTTCATGTTTGTTTTCTTCAGGGTCTGAGCTTTCACCTGGGAGCAGTTCTACTCTCGTTGGGCTTCATCACATATGTTGAACACGGTATGAAAAACATATCAGCTTGTACATGAGAGTATATTTAACTGTTTGAACCATTGAGTATAGAGTAGAACTATTATAATAGAGGAAAATATTACTCTTACCTACACAGTCGATCTCAATTGATTGTGCCGTCGATTGATTGAATCTCAATCAATCGACATTACATTTTTGTGACTTAGTCCTGGAGGGCTGACCCTGACTGTTCTGAGGCCGATGTCTGTGCTGTACTCAGACACTACTGTGACGATGTTAGCCAGTCATAGTTGTTTGTTTCTCTCCTTATCCTCAGTTTTGAGAAAGAAGCTTGCATCCATCTTCAGTGCCTGTATCCTGTCCAGGCCCTGCACCTCTGACTGCAGCCATCAGCACAAGAAGGTACAGCTGCGTGAGCAATGCTGAGCAATCCAAACATGCACACACAATCAGGTTATCATAATAACAGACGCCTCGCAGTGCGGCTGAGCCTGGTCTGGGAGGGCGGGTCCCTTCAGGTTCATGGAGACAATATTCGGGGTGGATTGTAAAGCTCCTTGAGACGAAAGCAGTTTATTTGGCCCTGAGTCATTTTCTCACAGCTGTAGTGGGAACACAGCAGGGCCCGGTGCCTTGCTGCTCGTGGGCCAGATATGGCCCCAAGGTTTTTCTGTTGAATCTGGCTTTGTCATCCCACAGCGGATTCTTCTGTTGTGGCCTTTTTGTTTTACATTCCATTTAAACGGCATGAGGGAGAGTTGTCCACCAATCAGTTGGATTCCCTGCTCCTCCAGTCCGCATGCTGAAGTGTCCTTGGACACGATAATTGCCCCCGAAGGCTGTGCCATGTGAATGAGTGTAAATGAGTTGGATAAGATTAGGTTCCTCTGCCGTCAGTGGATGAATGTGTGAGTAAATCCACTGAATGTCGTGTAAAGAGACATGTGTATTATACTTATTATTGTGTGTGTGTGTGTGTGTGTGTGTGTGTGTGTGTGTGTGTGTGTGTGTGTGTGTGTGTGTGTGTGTGTGTGTGTGTGTGTGTGTGTGTGTGTGTGTGTGTGTGTGTGTGTGTGTGTGTGTGTGTGTGTTTAATAGGAAAGTGCTTGCTGCCCTGGTTTCTGGATTTATTTCAGAATATTCTGATTCTGCGTTTTAAAAGCCTCAATTCTTTAGCTGTGAAACGCTTAGGCAGATTAAGTTTCACCATCACTGGTGTGAAATGTGCACTTCAAGCCCCACAGTGATGTCACAGCGTCCTGTAATACTCCTTTACATCGCTGCAGCTAGCTGAGTAGTTCAACCTCTGGACCATTAAAGGTTAAAAAGATGGAGAGAGAGACTGAATATGTTGTTGGAGTTGTTTCACAGTTGTTCTCCTCTGCTCTGTAGGAGTACTGGGTGATGTTGCTGAACTTGGTTTTCGGTTTCCTGGCCATCTTCCACCTCACCTACCTGGGCTCTATGTTCGATCCTGGAGTCGATGAACAGGAAGCAGAAGAGGTCAGTACAACTCCAGGACCAAGGAGTATTTCTATGCCACGTTCACGCTGATGTTCCAACGGATTCAGTGTTTTATATTATATTCAGGCAAAACTGATCGTTCTCTGTGAAGTTTACAGGAGGGGATGTAATCATCAACTGTCCTTTCATGATAACATAAACTGTTTTACATCGAGTAGAGAATTGAGCTGTAGTCCTTCAACATAGCTGGTCTGCTAATTAGGTTTTCATTAACACTAAGTATTGTAAAATGTAGTGTTTTGGTATCCGAGTCGGTATTGTAAAGATTCAAATGAAACCCGGGCTTAGTCCAGGGAGACGAGCTGATTGGCTCCAGCCGCCCATATGCATTTATAGATAATGGATGGATTGTTGTAATAATGTCTCTAATATTAGCCTGACTCAAACAAAGGCCTGGTTCTCTCAGTTGAGGCAAAGAAATTGAGAATTGACAAACTGCATATACAATTTATATTTTGAGTCTGACTATTGCTTCTGTCTGCAGGGTTACGCAGCCATCCACACCATCCAGAGGTGGTCTGAACTGAACTGGGCCAGCCACTGGGTTGTGTTTGCCTGCTGGGTCTTCTACCGTTTGATTCAGTGAGGTCAATGGAGCAGGTGGGAAGGCTGGCAGACACCAAATACTGGATACAGTTGGTTTGTGGGTCTCATGATCAGATGGGAAGTAAGGACGAGGATCTGCTCAAGTGGAAAGGACCGTGGGACGGAGGGTGGACGGCGTCCATACTGAGGTGGACCTCGTCAGACCGGTTGAGAATTATGACTAATCTGTTACGGAGGGCAGGATGGAGGCAGAGTGAGAACATAGCACATAAGTATACTGAATGAGCCCTGCAGAAAAGCATCCAGTGATTTGATTGCATTGATATATATATGACTGAAAGAAAGAAAGAAGCAAGGATCACATACAAAGGCATCCATGCTTTTGGAAACAGGGAGGTTGTATTTGTAATTAGTTCCATTATAATGATGGTGTTGCAATATCCAAAAACATTTCAACAGTTTTGCATGCGTAGGTACATTTTATCTTTAAAGGGTCCATAACTGTAAATGTTCATATGTTATTCATTTATTTTTGTACTGCTGCTATTATGTTTTTCTCTTAAATGTGTCTATGAATGTAAACAAGCTCCTGGTATGTGTTTTTTACAGAAACAGCATAGAAACGGTTTGACAAAGCCAAGATGTAATCCTCAACTATGATTATTATGGGTGTTTTTCTGTTTTTATAATCACCTACCTCAATTAAAAAAACACTTAATAAAGTATATAATCAGATGTGTTTCAGTACATAGAGTGCAGCAGTGCTACATAGTGCTGCATTTACAGTTTCACATTCTTGTGTGTAGAGTTGCACATTGTTAACCAACAGAAACTTCTCCTGTGTGCCAAACTGTTACCGTGAAACACAAATAGCCCCACTGAGAGCCACTGTTTGGGTTTTCCCTTCTGGATGCTGCCGGTCCTGTGATGAGGACCAGCTCCTTATATAGATAACGAAAACACAACACTTGTTATTTTCAGGTGATTTATACTCTTAAAAAAAACAAACTTAATAGTTATATAATCCGTTTCTGCCAGTGGAGCCCCCTGAAATAATCATCAACAATCCAAATGTGGAACAGTCCCGATGTCCACACTCCCAGACTAATCATTGTAGAATTATTATTATTGTTATTATTAGTTTTTACTTATGTCACATGCTGCCTTTTAAATGACTGTTTTATACTATTTTTATTTTTCATACTTGGATGTTACATTGTTGGCATTCTGTGGACAGCAAAATAAGAATTTCATTGTCCAGACAAACAGGCTTCTTTACTGTGCATATGACAATAAACACTTTGAATCTTGAATCTAATGCCAAGATTCTTTTGATGAAAGCAAGTATTCAAACAAAAATACATTTTTATTTCTTATTTGAACTCTGTGTTGTTATGCAAATAAGCAAATACCAACGCAAAAAGGATCATATTTGAGTTTCTGATGATTTACACTGACTTTGGGACGGCTGGAATCATTTTTTAGGACCTGGAGTCCTGCTGTCAATTATTGTTCCTAGAAACAAAGGTCACGCTTAAAACAATCTCGACTCATTATACAGCATAACAAAAGGATCATCTATTACTCCCGACTTATTCTTACTGAGACGTAGGATTCTGCCCTTTAAAGGAGGTAGGTGAAACACATCCAGCAGTCACAACACATTATCATTCAGCTGGAGTGGCGATTGTCTGATCTGATGAATGGAAGCTCTGTTTTTTGGTCTCCACTAACTCCTCAGCTCCTGAATGCTCCACTATGTTTACCAGCTCATCACTCAGTCAGTCTGGAGTTTGCTGCTGAGCAGGCTGTGAACAGTTAGATCAGAGCTTGAGTAAATGAAAAGTATGCATATGCAAATATGAATCTGACTAAAATGTAACAAACTGTTGATTGAAATATAAGTAAGTGGGGTTTTGAATGACTGGTTCTTCTTAGATGAACTTCTCACCACTCACAGAATGGACTTAGATCCCCCCACCTGTCTCACTTACCTGGATCTAGTCAATCATTAACGTCTCCAGCCAGACAAGAACCGCTCACGGCAACGCGGAAACACCAGGACGCAATCCAAACACCTTGGACTCTCATCCCCGATCCAGAGAAGCTTAGCTTAGCTTGGTGCTGTGTCAATTGCTCGGCCATTAGTCAATAGAAGGCTTTTGTAGTTGATTGTGATACATAGGCCTGCTGAAGTGTTGTGTGACAGGAGGACAGTGTAGATGACCTTTCATATAGAGAATGGGAAGAGGGGCCAACTGTAGCTGGATTGGGCCTGAGATCCCTCTGTCATCACACTTCTTCAACGGTAAGTAAAGGTCTCTACTTAAAGGTTTTTATGGGTTTTTTTCTTTTACAATCACTAACATCCTTTTGAATCTGTAGCCACATTTCCAAAACACATTTAACACAACAACTGCCTGTTGTGGGCCGTTAACCCACTTCATGTTGTTCACAGTCAAATAACGTGTTTCTAAAGTGCTTCAGTTTGCCAACATGTCTTATTTAGAAATGCTTGAACACAGCATGCCAGGGAGTACCTAACGTAATTAAAAACAGATGTATCTGTACACCAAATAGCCCCCATTTAAGGGTTTATTTGCACTCTTCTTGAGATTGTAAAACCTAATGTTCAAAAGCTTGAATACAGTATGGAGCTATAACAGCGGATTAGTATTTTTATATGAACACATCATGCAAACATTGAAAACAGGACAGGATTTTTGTGTTTTCTTCCCTAGCTGTGTCTGCTGGTGCTTTTTTTCATTTTAGTTTTATACATTTGAAATCACATGTTTGTTTTTTGTGGATCACTGGCTGTTTTTCAATGTCGTCGTGGTGTGATTGACTATTTCCTCCTGGATAGAAAAAAATGCTTGTGTTTTGAAAGATATAGATTTGATATTGAGTCCAGTTTGCTATGTTATGATTGTTGGAATGTAGAGTTTGTATTTAAAGGTTCTCTATGTTCAGAGCATTAAAAATAGCAGGAAACAAGTATTGTCTAAAGAGAGGCTTTCCCCATTCAGTGTGCCTCATGAAGAAACAAAACTACTGCAAGATTTGAATAGTAGGCCTACTATGAATTACAAATATGGTGTTCAATTTAAAAGATCACTTTGAATGTGAAAATACTCTCAATGTGTTGTAGGTTCGTCGTATCATTTAGTGTGAAACTGCTCAGTCAACTTCTTCTCTGGTCTCTCACAACGTACGTCACCAACACGGCCATTAGCTAAGCTAATGACCATGCTAGCTAACTTAGGTTCCATCACTAATGTAACATTATCTTGAAAGAAGGTGAGAGACCTGTTATAGTAACGTTACATCCTGGTACCCAACACACAGAGACCTGTTGTTATAGTAACGTTACATCCTGGTACCCAACACACAGAGAGACCTGTTGTTATAGTAACGTTACATCCTGGTACCCAACACACAGAGAGACCTGTTGTTATAGTAATGTTACATCCTGGTACCCAACACACAGAGAGACCTGTTGTTATAGTAACGTTACATCCTGGTACCCAACACACAGAGAGACCTGTTGTTATAGTAACGTTACATCCTGGTACCCAACACACAGAGAGACCTGTTGTTATAGTAACGTTACATCCTGGTACCCAACACACAGAGACCTGTTGTTATAGTAACGTTACATCCTGGTACCCAACACACAGAGACCTGTTGTTATAGTAACGTTACATCCTGGTACCCAACACACAGAGACCTGTTGTTATAGTAACGTTACATCCTGGTACCCAACACACAGAGAGACCTGTTGTTATAGTAACGTTACATCCTGGTACCCAACACACAGAGAGACCTGTTGTTATAGTAACGTTACATCCTGGTACCCAACACACAGAGAGACCTGTTGTTATAGTAACGTTACATCCTGGTACCCCACACATACAGAGACCTGTTGTTATAGTAACGTTACATCCTGGTACCCAACACACAGAGAGACCTGTTGTTATAGTAACGTTACATCCTGGTACCAAACACACAGAGAGACCTGTTGTAACTTTACATCCTGGTACCGAACACACAGAGAGACCTGTTATAGTAACGTTACATCCTGGTACCCAACACACAGAGAGACCTGTTGTTATAGTAACGTTACATCCTGGTACCCAACACACAGAGAGACCTGTTGTTATAGTAACGTTACATCCTGGTACCCAACACACAGAGATACCTGTTGTTATAGTAACGTTACATCCTGGTACCCAACACACAGAGAGACCTGTTGTTATAGTAACGTTACATCCTGGTACCGAACACACAGAGAGACCTGTTGTTATAGTAACGTTACATCCTGGTACCCAACACACAGAGAGACCTGTTGTTATAGTAACGTTACATCCTGGTACCCAACACACAGAGATACCTGTTGTTATAGTAACGTTACATCCTGGTACCGAACACACAGAGAGACCTGTTGTTATAGTAACGTTACATCCTGGTACCCAACACACAGAGAGACCTGTTGTTATAGTAACGTTACATCCTGGTACCCAACACACAGAGAGAGATGCCACTTACCACACTGTTGGTGGAAACTCTTTATAAATATGTATTTTTTACTGTATTATACAGTATAACAGTTGCACTATAAAACGATCCTTTTAATTGACAAGTGTCACATGAGTAATTCATGGCACAATTCAAACAAGAACAAAAAAAATCCCATTTTATTGAGTTAACAAAGCTTCGGTAACATTTGTTTTTAAAGTTTTTAGAGCTAGTTAGAGTGACCTTAAACAAAAAATACCAAATACCATATCATGTTAACTATTTATAAAGTGTCATCGTATGTAGTACCTTTTGGCTATTGTAGGTCAGAGGTCAAAGATGTTCAGGTCCTGCTCCCTCACTCCTTAACCCTCTGGTCTACAGGCTGCAGCTGGACCCTTCTTGTGGGTTGGGCTGTTAACGCTGTTGCTGTGTCGAGTTAACTCTCTGGCGGTCATTGTGTGATGTATAGTGTTGCCGTGTTAATAGTTTAGTGTGTCTTTGATCACACTCACTAAGACGATGTCTTTTCTCAGCCATTAAAGATGAGCTGTGGCTGTTCCTCATCCCTGCCGGCCTGGCTGTCATCTTACTGGGAGTGTTTCTGGAGGAGGTGGGCTTCTTCCTGCGCCACATTCCCTCGTCCAGACGAAAACGCCTCTACCTGTGGATTCTAGGGATGTACCCGGTAACGTCAACCTCCTCGTTCCCACACAGAGCTCCTCCTCTGGCTGGAGCCAGACGTTGGAAAGATTCAGGGCTCAGTCCAAGCCCTATGGGGGAGATTATTTTCACATTTACAGTGATAGCTTTATGCTCTATTTTAGTTAATTTTGATAATATAAAAAAATCTGTACATAATTAGGGAAAGACAGTTGAAAAAAGGTCCTGTTTAGTTTATGATCATTCTCCACTTCCACCACCAGAGGCAAACTCCAGGTCTGAAGAGTGAAGCCAAGCTCAAGTACCTTAAACTTGTATTCTCTCTACTGACCATCAGGGGGCGACTCTTATGGTTGCAAAAAGAAGTCTGATTGCATTGAAGTCTATGAGAAAAAGAACTACTTCTACCTTGATTTATGGCCTCAGTAAACACACCAGCCTGCTTAAAAGTGGCCCTATGATTTCCACGATGCGTAAAACGCGGACAGAATCACGGAATTTGACACATGTTCATGGTCTCTGAATGACAAGGAATTATAATTAGAATATTTCTTCAATACATTTCTTATATTTTCTTCTTAATTTATTGAATTTTGATTAATCAAACACATGATTAGACACCATTTGATGGAAAAAAAATCTCTTTAATTCTAAAACATAGAATTTAAAAAAATTTAAATAGAAAAATGAATAGAAAAAATGATAGTACAGTTGCAGGAGTAGTATTAGTGGTGACAATGTTAGAGCGGACAAAGATGACAATCTTTTCCCAGTTTACGATTTGGGGCTTTTTAGAAACATCCCCAGAAAGACGTTCCCCCTCACAGCTGGAGATATATTGAATTTGTTTTGCTCTATGGTGCACTGACATTACGTCTCCATGAATGTGCTTTCCTTCTCAGGTCTTTGCCCTGACCTCCCTTATTGCGCTGTATGTGCCGCGCTCTTCCTCACTGTGTAATTTCATCGCCTCGCTGTGAGTTTCAAGATTCAAAGATTCAATTGACAGATTTTACTGCCATTCTAAAAACAAAAACAACAAGATCTCCGCTCACATAAAAGTACATTAAGATGGATTTAAGTGCTGAGAGACTGTTGTATATTGCTGTGCAGGTATCACTCCATCACCTTGCTGAAATTCATGGGCCTGATCACAGACTTCTTTGGAGGGAAAGCTCGTATGCTGGCAGCTTTGTCTGGACAGCAGGTATCTCCAGATCCGTTCCCCTGTTGCTGCTGCTGCTGTTTCCCAATGGTAGCCATCAACAGGTACACACATCTGAGTAACACACTGCACTTCACAGGAGCCACGTCTTCAGAGAGCTTTCAGTTGTGACAGTGGCAGCCCGGTGTGTGTAGAAATATGGACAATATCACAATGGAGTCTCATGTGCTTGTATTGATTGTATGAAACTGACATGTTGAAGCTTCGTCCCTTCTCTTGAGGTTAGCAGCAGCCGTGGCTGGATGATGGCCGCCGTGCTGCAGCTCTCTGTCGTCCGCAGCATCTTGTTCTTCGTCACTCTGGTCCTGTGGACCGACGAACAGTATGACTACGGTGATGTGAGTCCTTGATTTGAAATGAATCTGTGTTTATTTTTAAGCATTAGTATGAGGTTGTAGTTTTCCATATTCTCTGTTTATTTATTATCAAAGTCAACAGTAGATGTTTTTACAACCTTACTCTAACATTTTAGAACATTGTCAAAATAGTATGACTCAGCAAATGTTTGCATTGAAATGAGTACAAAACTAAAGGCTGACAAAACGTGAGGCTGAAATGAAGTGATGGTCAGGTCGTCTAACAGTGTGTTAACAGCTTGGTGTGAGGGATGAGTTGAAGGGTATAACCACCTTCTTGTCCTCCAGGTGGATTCAGTCAACCCCAACCTGTATGTGAACGGTATTATAGGTGTGTCGACCTTCGTGTCCTTCTACGGCCACCTTCTCTTCTACAGAGCCACGAGGAGCGCTTTACATGGCTACGGACTGAGAGCCAAGTTCATCTGCATCATTGTGGTGTTGGTCCTGTGTGGCCTGCAGAGTGGCATCTTAGAGACCATGGGCGCTCTGGAGGTTATCCCCTGCACACCACCCTTCTCTGTCCTGACCAGGTCCCAGTGTAAGTCCACCTCACTTCATGTTCACTAAGCTTGGTCTGGCGTGTGAATGACACGACGCTGTGTAAGTCATTAAGTTTGCGTCTGTACTGACTGCAACTTAAACACATACGCAGGAGGATGCTACGCTCAGTCACATGTGATGTGGTATCAACAGCGAGAAAGGTGGATTCCCAAAGTGTCGCTGTGTGTTTTCATTTTGGTCTGCACGTGAAACTCAATGAGAACCTTCACAGAACCGACACTTGACAACATTTACATGACACTGACCTTCATGACTACAGACACTGATTATGTAGTCTGAAACGGCTGCTTAATAGAGAGCTACATGAGAAATTACTATTAGATGAAAACTAGCCATTGTGCTAAATAAATATGCACTGTCCCTATTAAATAAACAAATAAAATAAATAAATTACAAGTTCATTTAAATACCCAAGTTCTAACATGTTATTATTTAAATTTGACAGGTTTCTTTACTAACCCCTAAAATAATGTAACCAAAACATATAGAAATAGTTCTGTGGATAATTACAAATAAATGCTTTGATGAATGAAAACTGATATGGCACTTTTGGCAGCCAAATTGAAAAGAAGGTAACGATGATACATGTGGCTGTTTCCTCTGTAAGGATCTGCATTGTAGATGCCCTTTGAACCGGTGCCTTGTGTCCTCTGTCCACCCTCAGTGATCTACCACTACTGTGTGATCGTGGAGATGTTCTGTATCGGCCTATATGCCCGCCACACTTTCCGCAAGGTGGAGCCGAGCGTGGTGGAGGAGGTGGAGGGGCCAGTCGGTGTCTGGCAGGTGGAGAAGGCTGTTCAGACGGACCACGTTCAGGTGACGCATCGCGAGCCTGGCCCGCGTGGCCGCTGCCCGGGTGGCGCCGCCAATCCCATGTACCGCAGCGACAGCGAGGACAGCCTGTGCAGGATCGAGCATGCTCCTCTGGATGGTTTCACCTTCCCTCAGGCCAGAGTTCAGCAGGCAGGCAGACCAGAACCAGTGGAGCCCATGTCTGCAGAGGAAGCTGGTGTAGATCTGACCCACATTACTGTCAAGGCTGATATTAACCATCAGGACTCTAACGATGTCACTATGGTTTGACTAACTATGGAAGACCTTTAACAAAAGACTAAAGTTTAAGCTTGAGGGCTGCACACGCTGTCCTATGATGAACAGAGCAGAGAGTGACACATTTACCTGAAAATACAGGAAACAGAATGAGGAAGTATTCACCATTTGCTCTCACCAGTATAAAAGTATTGATACATCTTTCACTCTTTAATCCCTAGATGGGTGTGCAGTGACCTAGTCCTATTTTTTGCATTGTGGTTGTGTAAATATCATATTAAAAGGCATGAAGAATACATGAGAACTTATAACCTACAGATTTCAAAGGGCTTGAAAATCCTGTACCTCAACATACAGATGAAGGACCTCTCTGCATGTACCAGCAACATGTGCTTGATGTACTCTGGCTTGGATAGTACCTCATTTATACACAGTAATGGATGAAAGAGCCAAATAATGGTCCTTTTTGCCCAGGCTTGCAACTGTTTGTACACTGGTGTTTCATTTAAAGGCCAACTTAAACAGATCTGATGTGTAAGTCACATGACTGGTACATCCTTTGATAAGAAAAATAGAAATACATGTTGGATCTAATTTTATTTATGTGGTTGGCTCTCTGTCTAAACCATTTGGGGGACTTGGGGAGTGGAGTGGATCCCAGCTGACACTGGAGCAAGAGTACACCCTGCAGTTGACCAGGATGTTCCAGCGCAGGATTTACACTTTACCTACTTCGGCTACATTTATGGTCAAAGTATCAGGATGTAACCTACTTGTCGAGTTGACTGACAACAGAAAAAGAAACATATTTAAATGAGAATAACCACACATGCGTAAGGCACAATGTCACTGATGTCTGACTGACAAAGAAGGAATAAATTATCATAGTATAGCCATTTTTTTATTATTTTGATTTCAACATGGAGAGGGACGTTTTCAAATGTCTTGAAATGATGTGGACACGTTTTCAAACATAAATGAGCAGGTTTAACATACCCACAGTATCGTTTGGTTATCTGGCTTATCTAACCCGAACAACTGTGATCCTGCTAAACGGTCCTACGACAGTGGTTATCAACTCAGGGTTTCTCAGTCTGACGTTCACTCAAAAGGGGCTGAGGTTTTCAACATCTGACCAATCACAAACATGCAAAAGTCTACTGTCAGAGTGGCATACTTTTCAAACGAGGAGCAAACAATATTAGACAGATATGAAGACATTACACACATAATCCAGACAGAAAGCAACCGTGTTGCAGCTACCAAATAAAGGAAGACAGCTGGTAAAAAATCACTGAGTGTGTGAATGTATAAATGAATCTGACTATATTACATTTGTCTGGAATATTAAATTGGTGTGGTGCTTAGAAGTATTCTAATAGATTAGAATAGAATAGGATTATGCAGAACTGTAAAACACGACTCGGATGCTCTGTAATCCGGTTGAAGAAGATGACTCAAGGGGATTTATGATATGAATGTTTGACCAGAGAATATAAACTGACCCTGGGGCAGAAAGAATAAGGCTTAAATATTTTCATACATGCCATAGGACACAAGCAACCCATTCATTATATATAAAACTCACATAGCTCATTATAGTCAGATCCATGTCGCTAGATGGGCAATGAAATAAGTCTTTTCATTTACTCACAGTCTGTGAATCTTCTTTTGACTGCTGTCCTTTCTGTTAATTTAAAATGTTTAAGTCTGATTATGACTTATTTGTGTGTGTGTGTGTGTGTGTGTGTGTGTGTGTGTGTGGGGGGGGGGGGGGTCTTAACTCCCATGGAATATAAACACGCGCATGCGCACAACTCAAATAATGTATTCTCGTAATTAAGGTTATTTGCGATTGGATAATGTGGAATTTAAAAGGGACTTGTTCAACCGGATATGAGCGACGTATTCGGCTCTCGGCTAGTTTTTAAAGTCCCCCTGTTGTTATGCGGAGGAGGAGCTATGGGGAGTTGTGATAGTTACGTCGACAGCGCACAGGCAGCTCCGTCCATCCCCGGAACTACGGAGGTTCGTAATTCTTTGTGTGAATTCAACTAGCGTTAGCTTCGTAGGCCGTCTCTTCCGGCCGACCCTCCAGACTAAATCTGAACCAATGAGAAGGTTGACATATGACGCTCGTCCAATCAGCAGCCGCTACAGTCTACTCTGCAGCAGGATCCGCCCCACCGATGTAGTTTCTCCTATTTTGGCGGCTTTGTGGAAAACATGGCGGAAAATTTGAAAGGTAAATCATGAGCACTAACTATGACTTTATATTTCGATATATATATGTATTTGTTGTTATTTGGTACACTTGTAAGCGTAAAGACCTACGATATACACGCTTTGTTGCCCCCACTTCACACAACACGACCGAGAGTTGTTGCATTATCGTGACTGTGGGAGGCAACTCATAGTTCGTAGTACTTGCACTTTCTCGCAGCCTCTATTGTGAGGAAAGTCTCCGCTTGTGAGTCCAGATCAACTTTGAGTCGGTTTATAAATAATGCTGAACTAGTTAGTTTAGCGCCTTGCTGCGTGGTTTACCGTAACGACCGAATCGTAGCTGTTGTCGGTGGTTTTACGCGCCATGCAGCGCCACGTACATGTAGACATGGATTTAAACGCGTTTCTGCTTAACGTGATGCTTCTGTGGGGGGTATGTATGCGACGGGGGTCACTGTCTCGCCATCAGACTTCCGTGTTTTGCGATAAAATGTTCAGTTATCAGACCAGAAAATGAGATCTTCCTGTTCGTTAAAGCCCTCTTGGCACGGTTACATGTACGCCGAATTAACGCGTGCATCTAAACGATATTACCTACGTTTGTGATGCTGCTTTGCGCCTCCAGCAAATGAGCAGTGTGAGAATCCAGTGACTTTTCCGTGGAGTTTGGTGTAGGCTCGGTGCGTTTGACTCTCTGTTAAGAGGAGTTGCTGTGTCAGTTTGCAGCGTGCCTTGGAAGATGTCCTGGGATGAGCTGGAGGCGCTGTGTCGCACCGAGAGGCTCCACTGTCAACAGCTCGGGGTGAAACGAGCCAACGTCAACGAGTTTGATGTGGAGTTCCTCTGCGACTACAAGAGGACCAACAAGGTAAACCATCTGTCCACTCACCGTTACAGCTCGGCTCATCACTATATGGCCTGTACACTTTACAATGACTTGTGTCCTAGAAACTGTCTGAAGCTCCAGGCCACAATGAATCCTTGACATGATGATTCCTGCTGAATCAGCTCAGGGTGATGGTGTAAATGTCCCAGTATTCCTTGTGTGATTATTATAGCCATACACACTTTATAATTCAGACTAAGGCTACGTACCTGTCTACTCCGTGGGTTCTTAACTTTTTCCTCTAACGCCTCCTCGCTGTACTATCTTGCATCCATGCTTTGCTCTGTAGTCAACTGTGCACTCCTGGAGACGTGGTGCACATCGACTTCTTGGGCCTTATTTATGAAATTGCATAGGATTCATTAAATCAAATCAAACTTTATTTATGTAGCGTCTCGTGTGGGGGAAAATTGCAATACAAGGTGCTTAACTGGAAATAAAAATGCGATACATGAATACAAACACAACATGCCTTATACATTCTAGATTCCAGACATAGATGCATTAAAATAATACATAATAATATAATATTAATATGAATGCACAACTTGTGCGTACTTGGACAAGCCTTCATTTCGGCCCACGACACGTTATTGGCAATGCAGCATACTGTGAAGAGTATGGACTGGTGGGGAGGCAGGCAAACAGACTGGCTGACACCCTCATATTAGTTAATATCCAGTCACTTCAGTGTCACACTGAAGTGACTGGAGAAGGTGCAGAGATTGTGATTATAATAATTGCATCAGTTAGTTAATGTGTTTGTTAGGAAAGTGAATCTGATTTCTGTTTTCCTAGATCTTTTAGAATGTTTTATGGAATCATTGGATTTCTGCTATAATACATGTGCTATTAAGTTGACTATTAGAACAACAAATATGATCTCTAACTATATGTATATGAAAGTGAACATACTAAGATGTCTTTGGAGTCATCCTTTGGATTATAAAACATTAACAAGGAAGTCCTGAACACCTTTGGTAGATGTGTGAGTGGTCTGATTAAACACTGCAACATGCAGTGCAAGACATTTTAGTCAAGACAACACTAAGACGGTTATAAGAGCAGAGTTGTAATACTTTTCTGCAACAGTTTTCTTAACTCAGTAAAAAAAAGCTGACAACACTGTCAGGAGCTTAGTGGATGTGTTTCAATGTGTTGCAAACCCAGAATATGCTCTTTTAAATAATCTTTCACTAACATAACGGTTGTTCCAGACAGTATATTAATATACAATGAGACAGTATACCTTTATCATCTGTCAAGAGATTTTGCTCTTTACCATTTATACTGTGTTCTCCAGGTATAAAACAAACCCTTCATACAAAATAACTATTTACAAAGAGGACTTTCTGCCACCTTAAAACATTACGCATTTAAATGGATTCAAATATAGAGTTGCCCTCTCAGACACAATCAAGCTTTGCTGAAGGGGATGACAAACTTCCGTTAAAAGTTTAACATAGTCGTGTCACATAGTGCAGATGAAGAAGTGCTTTATCTTGAGGTTTCCCAGAAAGAAAATGAACTGGTATACAGGTTCGGTGTCATTTCATCAAATTTCTGAAAATCTTCCCACCTGACCATCTCAGAATGTCCTGAAACAATTCAAGTACAAAGACACACTTGTGACAAATCCAAAATATTAGGTCTCTACTGTCAATAGTTTTCTCATGAAACATCATTGAATGAAGGGTAGTTTAGACGGTTTTCGGTTTCATGCTCTGGTAGTGACTCTGTTGGGCAAAGATGTGTTTACTTCCATTTTTTAGCCTTAATATCTGTGAAACTATTCATCTGAGAGAGACCATATTTTGTAGAATGTTTAAGCTAACACCAGAGATCGAGGCAGAAGTGATAGAAGTCTTTTATCTGCAAAAATGGGAGCTCAGCCACTCTTCAAAGGTACTACTTTATTTCAACAAGCCACATTTTAAGTACCTACCATACCAGGTTATCATTGAGCTACACCCCTGATATTTCATGCCTGGAGGCTATTAGTAACAGATATACTCTGTAAAAAATTTGAAGGCCCCAGATAGTTTTCCAGATATTGCTGTTTAAAAAATGGCTTTTCAGAGTATGATGCCAAAAACTGTCTAAACTACCCTTCATTCAATGACGTTTCATGAGAAAACTATTGACAGTAGAGACCTAATATTTTGGATTTGTCCTATTAACAAGTGTCTTTGTACTTGAATTTTTTCAGGACATTCTGAGATGGTCAGGTGGGAGGCATTTGATTAAATGACACGGAATGACCCATACATGTTTATGTTTGGAAACATTCAGCAGGCTCAGAGAAACATTAAGCCGGGCGTGCTGGTTTGGGACCGAGTTGTCCAACCAATAACACCCATCTGCACTGATACATAGATTAGAATTAGAAATGAGAAACAATATCCAATAATATTGAAGTTGTGTGTTTCAGGAGGAGTTCTACCTGGTAAAGTGGAAGGGCTTCCCAGAGTCTGACAACTCCTGGGAACCCAAGAGGAACCTCAAATGTCCCAAACTGATGAAGCAGTTCCACCTGGACCTGGATCAGGAACTGAGGCGTCACAAGAGACGTTGCAACCCTAAAAAACTGGATAAGGAAGTTGCCTCTTTCCTAGTCCAAAAAGCCAAAGTCCGCCAGCGTCTGCAGCGCTGGCAGGCCCATTTAAACCAGACACGTAACCACCCAGGTCGCATTTTTGTCACAAATGAAGTTGACTTTGAGGGTCCTCCAAAAAACTTCACCTACATCAACAACTACAAAGTAGGCCCAGGCATCGTGCTAGATGAGATGGCTGTGGGCTGTGAGTGTAAGAACTGTTTCGAGGAGCCGATAAATGGCTGCTGCCCGGGGGCCTCTATGCACCGCATGGCCTACAATGAGAGAGGGCAGGTGCGGGTCCGGGCAGGAAAGCCCATATACGAGTGTAACTCTCGATGCAGCTGTAGTCCCGACTGCCCCAACAGAGTGGTGCAGAAGGGCATCCAGTTCGACCTTTGCATCTTTAAGACGGAGAACGGCCGGGGCTGGGGCGTCCGCACACTGCAGCATATCAAGAAGAACACGTTCATCATGGAGTACGTGGGAGAGGTAAGACCTGGGCAAAAACAGGTGTCAGCTCAATGAAATCCTGTCTGTGACAGCAGAGTCACTCGCCATCTTCCGCAAAAGACTCGAGACTCACCAGACTTCACCTCGACTCTGCATAGCATGACTCACTTCCACAAAAAACAACAACAAACAAACAAAAAAGCACTTCTATGTTCTTACCTATATCACTGATCATAGCACTGTTGTTCTTAAGGTATCCTTGCTGAACAGAACAGCTACTACTTTACTCAGACGAGGATCTAACACTATTTTTTAGCTCTTACTTTATCAGCAATAATATGTTGTGGTTTCTTTCTTTCGACAAATGTACTTATTGTAAGTCGCTTTGGACAAAAGCATCTGCTAAATGACCTAAATGTAAATGTCTAAAGTATAATAAGTGTATATTGTGTCTGTATGAGTGCAGTACTCAATATTAAACAATCTGATATGGACTGAACTAGAACTAGACATGCTAAAATCATGTAAACGTAAGTTCAAAACTTTTGGTGAGCATTATCTTGGCACACCATATTATTATCCAACTATTTACTGAAACTAACTACAAATCCTCGGGTAGAATTACAACAGGATGTAAAACCTCAAGACTTTTTTCATAATGTTTGGTAGCTGTGTTTATTTAAATTTAAAGCTTGATGATACAATACACTTCATAATTCAACCTTTGCCGAGCACATAACTACATATATATATTATTATATATAGTTAGGCGTTATTGAGCAAGGCCAAAACATTGAACATTGTTTCATATAAAATACAAAATAGATGTGGCTTGATTGGGGGGTTAAAAAAAGCTGACACAACTCACCACTTGTGTGGGTTGCTGAAGTACTTCTGCTATTTCTCTGCAGCTTTTTTCTTTCTTTACTTTTGTCATGACAGTCCTTTGAGGAAACATCAAAGAGGCAGGAGCGGTTGTTGCCATAGTAACAGAAATGTTTCCTCCATTTCACAATTCACAGCAGCAACATTGCTTGTCTTTGGCTCCGCCGTTGTTTACAGTGTGCAGATCGTTCTGTGCTCCTATTGGTCAAAGAGATGTGGAAGGCAATAAGAGAAAAATCAAACATGCTCGACGTTCCGTCGGGACGGCGAAGACGCGATGACGGCAGTCGTCTCCTTGGAAACATGACACGGTCTAACAGGATTAACTGTCGCACACGACACCGTCTTCGACTTCACCATCGTTTAGAGTTGTGCGTGCCTGTGTGGCAGATTATGTGCTCCTATTGTCAAATAGGTGAGATATCAAAAACATTTTAGTTTTACAGGATGAGGGATTATGAATACATAAATACAGATATTTGCGTCTTGGTGCAGGGACACAAGATAAGAACTTGGAACATTCACTGTGTCGTGAATTCAATTTATTTCAACTCAAAGCAAGCTCAGCATCTGCACACAGATAACGGAGTCAACGCTGTGAGCCTGGAGTCGGATCTAATCCATCTCGTCTTAAACACAGTCTTTTCTCTACTGACCTCTGCTGGCGTTGCTCTCCTTCGTGACAGCCAGGTCTGACAGTGCAGCATTTCACTGAGAGTGCAAAGGTCACCAGGGGAATGTCACAAGGTGCTTCTAAGTAACGTGAAGGTAAATCCTGTGAGTAAGTTGGCGACGAGCTGGAAACTAAACTTGTCTGTCCATGAAGTGAAAGAAGCTTCATTCTGTAGCATTGATATCCACCTGTGGGTGACTGGGTGCTTCTGTAGTTCTGTTGTATGATGCTACAAATGTCCAAAGTAGTCATAGATGGATGGATTGCTACTGGCTACATACTGCAGCGCTCGTTTGGTTTGCTGCTGGTCAAACCTTCCCATCATGCTTCATTATTCTCAGCGAGTGCTTCTCCAGTGCCAACGGATTCATTACATGTTCATGATTCTTCCAGTTGAACTTTCAAATCAAATTAAACTTTGCTTTGAGTATCATAATAATCATTTACATTTATTTATCAACTTCATAGTTTCAAGGATCAGTATGAAGAAGTTTGTGAAAATACTGTATGCCAACTTCAGAAAGCTGCAGCTGTTATTTCATAGTCGGATACATATTTAGGTAAATAAAAGTATCAGATCAGGTTCGGTATTGAAGATAGCTGATATTAAAGAAATTGTATCGGGCACTAGAGTAAGCATGGGGCGAAAATGTCATGGCACATTTATCCTGCCAAAAATAATTGCGATTATTTATATCCTGATAATGCTGAAAATGTGCTTAAAATGACAGCAAAGCATACAAGAATCACCTTTACACCTTTTTATTGCCTCACATATAAGACATCTCTTTTTACTTTACATCCTTTTTTAGTGAAAAATAATCAATCTGAAATAAAATAATCATAAATCCCTAGGATGAAGGATAAATACATTAAAAATAATGATGAGTACGTCTATCAATGTTGCTCTGTAACCGTTTTTGAGAATTGATTTCTTTAGTTTTGTTTCTTGTGCATGCTGTTATTGATATTTTATTGGAATCACTTGTTACATTTGTGTTGTGTCCTAAAATATCTTCTGTTCCATGTCCTCGTTTCCTCCAGATCATCACAACTGATGAAGCAGAGAGGAGGGGTCACGTGTACGACCGCCAAGGCTCCACGTACCTCTTTGACCTGGACTATGTGGAGGATGTGTACACGGTGGATGCAGCTCACCAAGGCAACGTCTCCCACTTTGTGAACCACAGCGTGAGTGTTTTCAAACCGGATCCAGAGTGTACTGTACTGCAGGCAGCTTGGTTGAGAGGTCGCTGTGTGTCAACAGGATCTCTGGTCTCAGGTCTGTGTGCATCTCAAAGCTTTAAAACAGGGCTTTCTCCTGGAGTATAACAGAGCACAACATTAGAGTCATTAATTCATAATAAAGCTTACAGAAGTCAAGTGACATTGTTCCTTTTCTGTATTTGAATATTAATATGTATATATTTCTGAGTATTGAAAATGATCCATAATGCCTGGTTCAGACTAGATGTGGTCTTGTGTTGACTCGGCTGGGTCTCGGTGTGTGATGTCATCCCTACTCATCGGAGTATTTCTCTTTATGATATCATAGGACCCTTGAGGAAACATCAAAGAGGCAGGGCTGTTGTTGCCATAGTAACAGAAATGTTTCCCCGTTTAACAATTCCGCCCCACAACACAACACCGCTCCTCTCTGGCTTCGCCGCCGTTTACGGTTGTGTGCACGTCTGTGCAGCACATCTCTCTATGCTGCTGTCGGTCAAAATGAGGAACATGATGTGGAAGGCAAAACGTCAAACATCGCGTCCTATGATCACCGCGATGAGGAAAACGGGCGGAATCGCAGAATCCGACAATGAAAATGATCAACTGTAACGTGGAAATCCGTGGAATTTGTCCAAAATCTGGATACAATTTATAAAAATCGATGTTTTCTCTCACATTATAAGTGTTTTTCAACGCACCTAAGCTGAAAGAAAAGAAAACGCATGTTGTCGAGAGTCTGTGTTTTAGTGTAATTAATGTGTAGTGAATTACAATTAGAACTACTTCAGTAAATTTCTTTATTTTGATTCATCAACCACATAATTAGACACAATTTGATGGAAAAAAAATGCTCTCAAATTGTAAAACACAGAATTTAGAAAAATGAAAACAGAAAACATGGAATTTGGGGAAAAAAATAAATGGAATATGTAAAAAAAAATTAAAGCAAATTTCATAGAGCCCCATGCTCTACTTTGTCGTGAGGCACCACAGCTCGGTTGTCGACTCTATGACACACCACACCAGGAACGTTCCCACTCCACCACCTTTCTTGTGTACAATAATTACACATATTTTCCTTCAAAACACAAGATAATAAAGATCTATACTCCTTACTCTGATTATGTTTTATAAGAGGGTGAAAATGAGGGAATATTGTAATTTAAAACAAACGTTCTTGCAATTCTACACCTCCCATATTTGGGATGAAACGGTCACCTGCACTAGTGTTGATCAGTGAGATTAAGGGTGATATGAACACCAAGTATGCATCAAGAAATGTTAAACTGAGAATGTTTCTGAGAGACAGAGACACACCGTGCACACACAGTTGAAACAAATCAGAATGCATGGAAATGAATTCAAATAGAATAGATTTGTGAACATTTCTCACTTTTACCCTGATGGTCTAAATAAGTTGCTGCTGCCTCGTCCGTCCTGTCGTACTGTTCTATATCTGTGATCCGTGTGGTGTCGCTATGAAGCCTATTTGTTACCAGAACTGATCGGCGGGGTGGTCAAGCTTGAATGGCTGGCCGTAGTTGAATATGTTGGCTCTGCACAGCATAAAACAAGTGATGGTTGAACACCACACTCCTTATGGCTCTGATGTGAGGCGACATGCCTGTCAGCCCAGAATCAGCTGATATCCTGTAGAATGAACCAGACTTAAGTCTTTAAAACAATGTCTGTTTCTTTTGATTTTTGCTGTTTTAAAGCCTGAAAAGCTGCTAACACGAGTTGTGTTTTCTTTTTGCAGTGTAACCCCAACTTGCAGGTATTTAATGTGTTCATCGACAACATTGACGAGAGGCTCCCAAGAATTGCTTTGTTTTCAACACGAGCTATTCGGTCGGGAGAGGAGCTCACCTTTGACTACAAGATGCAAAGTAAGTGTGTTTGATTGAGCAGATTCAATGTTGGCACAAAAGCTGGCCTTTAAGGGCCGTACCAGTGTAAGTCTGTCTTCTGTCCATCAGCAGACGCCCCTCCTGTCTTCATCAGTGTCTCCCTGTTTTAACCTCCCGTCATGTTGATGCTTAAGTTTGGGTTTAAGGGTAACTCGTCCTTGTAAAAGTCACAGCATTGTTTATTTGATCTAAAATTACTGTATATCTCTTATTAAAGCCATTAAAATGTGCGCATTGATATCAAATCGCGTCTGAAGCTAGGAGCAGGTTCTGCGTTCACTTGTTTTTATGTCCGGCTGCTTCCAGTTTACGTCAGTGGCCCGGGTGGAGCTAGCCGCTAATATCAAGTTCAATAGAGTCTATCTCTGATTGGACTTTGTAACCAGGAAGCAGTGAGATAAACAAGCTTGTATGAGATTCAGAGTCGTATCAGTACGAGCCTCAAACTCACCCGAGGTTTCAGCCAATCGTTGAGCCCCTTTATACTTTGGCTCCGCCCTCTGAGCTGTCGATCACAACAGAGCCAAGAGAGCCATTGAGAAACAGTTCCTTACAAGAACTGAATTAGAATGGAATAGAAGCAAATAAAGCAGGCTTTTAAATGTTTTATGCCCCCCTTTTTATTGAATACAATAAAAATATTTCATGACATGATTATTATGGTCGGAATACTTTACCATATAATCTCGATAATCATCAAAATATTCTTAAAACGGCACCAAAACATCCTGGAATACTTCACATTTTGTTGAACAAATATTGTGAACACCCTTTTTAGTGAAAAAGTCAAGGCTCTGGTTCTATGTCAAACTACATATATATGTATATGTATTAATAACAACGCTGTGTCTGGTAGTCGACATTATTGAGCTGATTGACTTTCCTTGGGGTTCTGATCTGATGCAAGAGAGACTCTTGCGGAGGGAAGGAGGCGCCGTCTGCTTGTGATGGATTATGCATTAATTTGTCACAGGAAACCGAATGTTTCTTGTGTAAACTGATGACTGTCGTCTAGACAAAAGAGATCTGTAAACACAGAGCGGCGCTTAGAAAAGCAAGTGTGGGCCTGATCTCCACCGGCTCCACCAGAACCCCAGACATATACGTCTGTCACCCTGCAGACCACCTCAGGCTTGGTCCTGCATCCGTATGGGCGAGATGAATATGTGAAGCAAAGTAAAGCTGCTGGCCGTTGAACCGAGCCCTCTGTTTGTTTCCAGTTGATCCGGTCGACACAGAAAGCACCAAAATGGACTCCAGTTTCAGTGTAGCGGGGCTCCCGGGCTCCCCGAAGAAGAGGGTCCGAGTGGAGTGTCGGTGTGGATCGGACTCATGTCGGAAGTACCTGTTCTGACAAAGGACTGCTGGGAAGGCACCGCCGTCATCTGTGTAAAGATGGGGGAAATTGTACAGATTTGTATATGAATTTTGAATGTTTTTTAAATGTTTTTTTTTTTCTCCACCATGATCGGTAGATTATTTGAGAGCTTAATTCCGATGATTGGAAATATCTTTCTGTGAAAATAGCTCTGGGAGCGTCTGAGTCCACAGAGTGCAGGACAACTATGAACCCTTTGTAGCAAAAGCTTTCTCCGTCCTCAATCAAGTATTCTAGAATGACACGACATATTTCAGCCCCGTCATTGCTACCAGTGAAATCTGTACTCACCACAGCCGCTGACACACAAACCCAAAAGGCTTCTTGTTCCACAGTTGGTCCTGTTTTTAAAGGACGGACCGTTTGTCGGTCCCGTGAAACCTGATATGACAGACTGAGCGTCTCAGAACTCAGCAGGTAGAATCCGTCTTCATGGCCGAACGCCACCAAGGAGAAGTAAGAACATTTATTTTGACTGGTGAAGTGAGGATCAGCATAATAACCGTGTCTGTCGTTTCTGAATGTACAGTATCTATATTTTGTAGTCAAATAGGTGATTTTCTTAAGGTGTGTATATTTAAACTTTTTAGTTGTTAGTACTTGATTGCATGGATTTTTATAGGACAACAAAAATAATGTAAATAAATGGCTTTAAGGACAAAGAGAGTGTGATTCACATCTAATCTGTACACTAAGCCTGACATCACCACACTGCTGGCAAACATCCTGACATTGTTTTAATCCACTGGTAACGTGGAGTCACTGTCTTTATGAAAACTTCAAATATGAGGAATTTGTCCAAATGTGTCATGTGACTTTCCTTTGGCGGTGTAATCGATATGTCATAGGACCGTTTAGAGCACAAATCCATTTCTCTTCCCATCAAAAGGTTTTATCATATTGGGATTTCTTGATGCCTTATTTAATATGATGCATAATATGTTGTTTGTAGCATGAAGTGAAAGCTGAAATAGTCTGGAGGGAGAAATACTACAGAACATTTCCTTATCTTTGATTGCCTGTGTGTTTCCAGTATGTTCCCTCTGCTAAGGCCAGTTTGAATGACGAGGCTAAAGGTGCAGTTCCTCTTCTTGCTGAGTCGTTTTAATCCTTTCAAAGTATGCAACACTTTTTACCACTAGATGGCGCGTCTGGCCAGCTGTGGCTGTCTGCACGTTGAGGAACATGTTTCCTCTTCCTCCAGCACACTGGCTGACATTTCTACAGTATGACACAGTTCTAACAGAAGTCCGTCTGCTTCTTATCTGAAAACACATTCAGTACTTACACTTTACTCACTTTACAAAAACAAAAGATTGAAAAATGAAACAAAACTCTAACTCCAGACAGAGTTGTATGGAACAGGTCGACAAAATAATTCCAGTGTGGCCTAATGAACTAATTGAACACTTAATAGTGCGTCATATGCGTTTGCATACGAACCCAACTCCTACACTTCGACTGTGTTTACTATAAATAGCACACATACTGGCGTAGGTTCTGCCCCTACCCAGAAAACGTGCCTCTTTTTCTACTTCCTGTCTCTCCAGAGTCGACGTTAAAGTGCAGTGTTGCATTCATGTGCAGTCGGAGATCCGGTCCAGACAGGTTCAAGGACGAGCTTTGACAGTGATGGAGGTTGGAGGAGTCGCTTACTAAAGAGAGTCAGGTCTTCGTCTGACTTGGATCACCGAGTCAGTCAGTCAGTGACAAATGATTGTGGAGCAGTGAACTCTGAGACCAGCTGACACAAACAACTCACATCTACAGAAAGTAGCTCAATTAGACTAAACAGACGGTTCAATCAAAGTCAATTTCAAATCAAAGTCAAAAGGGACAAATATGAAAATTCATATTCGGTTATTAACTGATCTTGTGGGTGAGTTGTGCGGCCCGAGTCTGACGGTCATCTCGAAGCCGGGACACCAAAGTGGCTGCTTCTCTGACAGCAGGGCACTAGCCTTTAACTCCCGAGTCAGAGGCCTTTCACTCGTGACTCACACATCACTTCTTTGAACGGTAGTTTGTGTCTGATATGGTTTTTCCATCACAATCAGCAGATAAAATCACATTTCTCATTGAAACATCCAGGATCTGTGAATATGCAGAGTGGAGTAGGTGATTCTATTCAGAAACACTTTGTTATATTACTTGCAATCCTCGTAACATGCCGCTAGCAATGAATACATTAAATGCTCTGACATAAATAATACAATTGTCATCTGTGGCCGTGGCAGGACTGTAAAACCCCCGTCCAATCAAAAACGTTGGGCTGGAGAAAATAATTGGACGGCCTGCCTGTCTGTCAATGCTTACTTCCTTCAACTCTTCAAGTATGTTGATGTATCCAAACTGACCCATGATCCCTGGCATGCAAGAAATAGGCCCGACACCATAGTAGGACAAACATCCCATATCATGACGCTTCACTGTCTTCAGTGTCCCGGGGCTTGAATTCAGTGAGGTCAACGTGAGGCTAATTCTGTGAATCAGAGTTTGCTCCTGGGTGGAGAATGTAGGCCAGACTGGTGTTCACCGTGTCCTCAATTAAAAGCCAAACATTTAGCTTGGCTCCTGTGACGGGGATTAATTTGGATTTGGTGGATTTGTGGAGGATCAAGACTCCCCGAGGTCCATGTGAAGAGACACAGGTGGTTGATGTCAACCAAAGGTGAACAAGCTGGACAGTTTGTCTGCTCGGATGAAACCACAGCGGCGCTCAGGAACAGTCGGATCAACTGAACAGATTTTAGGAGGGTTTTTTTCTTTCTTATCTCGCTTCTCTCTTTCTGGATGCATGGTCATGCCCATATGTGAACACAAGTAGTGTGTCCAGCATATTTCTCTATTTAACTCTTTGTACAGTGTTAGCACTGAATGAGATAACGTCAACATGAAATGTAAAATGCTTTTACACCACATCCCCATCATATTGGCATATCTATTTAACATATGCAATCTAATATGGAATCTAGTCATCTTTTCTGCCTGTAAAACAAATGATGCACGCTTACATCGGCTGACACCAACTAATTCAAACCAATAAAATCAAGACATCGATCCACCAATCAATCTGCAACTTTTAGTGATAAACAGGTTGTGTGGAGGGTTACACTCAGTGGTGTAGTGGAGGGTATACGCAGGTATATGGGGTATACCCACCTCTTTTTCTGGCAGTTTGCAGTATACCCGCCTATCAGCCAGAAAGCCATTGGACTATATAGGAGAGTATACACACTTCCTCCTCTGTAACCTCCCATCTACCTAGCAGTACAGCCACCTCATCGGCTACCACTACACCACTGGTTACACTATAAGCACGCCCACTTTATTGGGGATCCAATCAAATGCAATGATTTGATTGAAATCCCTCTTGTAACCCTGTTTCACTGGGACTGTGAGGCGTCGTATGAAGTGTGATGCTGTCTTCACACCAAACGTGAATCGAATTTTCACCAGAGGTGCTCGGTGGATTTCACCAAGCTGGATTCACTGGATCTAGCAAGACTCATGTGGGCTGGTTGTTTACCACAGCTGGAGGAACCCAGAATAAACGATTTAACTGTGATTTAATAGAAATAACCAGATGAAAAGGATGCTGAAATAACTCCATAATGATGGTGATCAGTAAAAAGTGTGAAGTCATGCTTTGTTAGCTCTGTCTGCAAGACCACAAGCTAACTACTTATAAATGCTTGTTTTGTGAATGGAGTCTGGCTGATGGGTGCTAGGCTATGCTAACATTGTAGCTGCTCCATCAACACTCCAAATAAGGCCATCTAGACATAAATACAGCAGAGACCTTGTGACAGTTTCTAGTGTTCATTTCGTAAATGAAAACAAGATGAAGTATATTCGTCAACCCGTGTTTCTGAGAGAGACGATGTCTCACATCACAAGGAAGATCTGCACACTGATAAGGCCTTGGCATCACAGCATCACTTCTTGCTCGCGTGTTGGCCTCATTCACATCGTGTCATTCTCACCGGCTGCCACAAAACTGTCTACTTGAGTCTTTGCATGGACTTTGTAGGCTTCAGAGCCGAAAGCTGTTTGGAATCAGTTGAACCACGAATCAGTTGAATGGTCTAAACCATGAAAGCAGTTGAACTGAACGTCAGTTGACTTTGCGTGCACTGTAAATAGTTATAGTGTCAGTTGGTATGAAAAGAAGTGACAGCAGTTGAAATGTAAGTTGAGGTATTGAACTACCGAAGAAGTAGTCCCCAGATTTTCTTCGGGCCGATCACGCCGAGACACATTGCTAGTAAACGCGCCATCTGCTAATCCATTCTCTAGCGCTGCACGTGTCTATCTCACGGTTTTTCGCCAATGTCACACTCCCTCAGACAGGCCCTCATGGAGCAGGAGGCGGGCCTTTCTACTTCACCACTTCCTTCCTGTTTTGGTGGCTGTAGATGTGGAAGGACAATGAAAAGTTGATATGAGTGGTTTTTAATTCGGAGGGACCGAATAAATGTCCAGGACTGGGAAGACCCTGCCGACGGTAGTCATAGCAATGTTCTGATCATTTCAAATGAAATTTATTTTCATTACAAAATCGACAACAGAAATCATAAATCGCCAGAGACATGCGTAATAGCTCAACCATTTAAAAAAAGAATACAGAACAAAGGGAAACAGCAGCGTCTGACTCCCCCTGTGATTTGGTGCTCAGAAGAAATTCCTTTCACATCCTCCAAACCTTTTGATGTTTTGTGTATATTCTTATTTCAGGATGCACAGCGATGTAATGAACCTGACATTAAATCTTTTCTTTCAAAGTTAAATTTAAACATCTTTATTGGCAGGCCTCTCAGACTTGATCTCTGTTACTGTGTGTAACACAGGTTTGGACGTTCACTCATCAAACTGCGACCTGGCTCGTTAGCGGCTCTAGTTGAGCTAGCGGTAGCTGCTAGCCTCTGGTTGTTCTCATGTGACCATTATAGAGCCAATCTGTCCATTATAGGGCCATTCTACCTACTTGGCTTTATTTCATTTGTATCGGTCTCTTCTTGGATGTGGCAGCGCGGTGACATCACTGCATCAAAAGTTGGACAGGTTGGAAACAAGCCACTCTATGTGGAGGTCAAAGGTCAAAGGGCGTGTCAGTAATAATCCCCTCACTTAGCAGGTGGATCAGGTTCAAACTGAAGCAGGAAGTTGGATGTGAACTGTGATGGAAGTTTGAGTCCAACTAACCTGCTGGTTTGTTTCCAACCGGCCGGTTTCACCGGACTGTGACTACGTTTACATGCACACTCATATTCCACTATTATTCCCAATATGACAATATTCCTTATTGATACGTGTAAACATCATATTCTGAATGGAGCATGTTTAGATGTTATATGTTGATATTATTCAGGTTTTAGCAGCATTCCTTAGACATTATAAAGCAGCATTCACTGAGTCTCAGTTGGAGTTTGTACTTTGTGGCGCGCTTCCTCTTTCCTGTTTCCACCCGTTGTAAAGCTGAGATGCCAAAGGACAAGGCGGAGAACACCTACTTTTAATCCCCATGGAGGACTTGGATTTCAGCAGGTTTTTGGTAATGAACAAATATCACAACGCCGTTCAAGTAGGCGGCTGAAGGGATGAGAGAGGGAAGCTGAGTTCACCACTGACGGACTACTTTTAATGCAAAGTATCTAAATGTGACAAGCAGCTGCTGCCGTCCTAGTCATGTTCTGATGTGATGAACGGCGTGTTCGGGCATCGACCCGTCAAACACAGAGAGCGGCGGTGACGTGATTCACCGCCCGGTGGTGAGGGCGCGGAGGCAAGCTGGTAGAACAGGGCCAAAGACAGCGTAATATTCATTTTCATCAGCCATGTAAACGGACTCGTAGGAATATTGTCTTTTTAGGGGAAACGTCATATTTGGTGAATGAAAACGAAGTCAGAGTCACTGTGTTGCTCATCATTATGGATGTTATCCTTTAGAGAAAAGAACCATTTGTTGTCGAGTGAAACTGTTTGTATGTACAATTCTTGATTATTCCTCATCATGAAAATTGTAGTTTGAGACGTTTTTTTTTTTTTTTTAAAGTGTATTAATTCTTCAATGACACATTCAGAAAGAGGCCAGTGTATCACATCTGGCCCCTCCGGATTCTTTTTTACCTTCATTATCCCTAAATATGTACAAAAAATCCAATCAATAATAATAATAATGATAATAATAATAATAATAATAATAATAATAATAATAATCTATTACATGTTTTACAAAAGGAACTTTTGAGTAAACTTCATTGGTTTGAAAACACATTCAGATCTTACTGAGGAAGCATTTTGCAGGAATGATATCTTCAGAGTGCGACATGTCGGGTCAGTATTCTCCCTCTCGCTTCATCCACGTCACACAATCATAGAAACACACCCACACACACACACACACACAGTAAAAATAGGATGATCAGGAACTCTTCGGTTGCATTTCAAAGTTGGTTTGCTGTCAATATAATACACACTTAATAGTACAGAGGTCACAGTACATTTACAAAAAGAGAATCTGCCGGAGGCAACTGAAAGCGGCCGGGCCTCTCCAGCATCAACGCCTTCCTCTGGCTGAGTCTCACAAAGAAAAGGGAAAGACCAGTCGTTATTCCTCCGAGAAGAAAGCCATCCCACACAGATCCACAGTGGGGTTCCTTCACACTGAAGTCTCTTCCACTATAACGTTTCTCCTCATCTGTCCGTGAGCACAGTTCCTCCACGCTGGGATGTTCCAAATGTCTACACAGTGTTCTGTTTCCTCCTGCAGTGCATACAGAAGAGACAGGCCGTCTCCTCTTTGTTGCATTGGTTGGATGTTTTTTATGGAGTAAGGCCATAGTTACTGAAAATAAAAACAAGGTTAGCGGTTCTCTGTGGCATGCTGTCCCCCAAACACGCCGTCATCCCTCAGCCTTAAGGACGGTGTCGTGTTTCACATTCACTGACAACTTACAATCAGGTGTGCCCCCCCCCCCCCTCCTTTACATCCACCAGTTCATTTTCAGAGACACCAGAAAGGAGCACACTTCATCCATTTTTAGAGTTTGTGCAAAAATAAAGCAGCAGATGTGCCTTCTACCGCGTCCTCGTGATCATTTATGTCTAATTTCACATCGTGTCTGCTGAACGATCAAACGGTCACCAGGTTGATCTGGTTCTATTATGAGCTGGTCTTATGAAGATTTAGCGCCATCCATGTGGTGGCATGAACGCCGTATGTAGCACCTCAGGGTTTCATTCTGTCCTGCGTTTACTTTCAGCTCTTACTATGTTTGATATGTGAATTTTTTTAAAGTAAGAATCCCTGTGTGTGTGTGTGTGTGTGTGTGTGTGTGTGTGTGTGTGTAGGGGGTCTGTGCTTTGGTTGTATATTTTCACATATCACTTGTATATTTGCTGTTGAAATAAACAAGTGATTGGAGAGCGACATGCAGTTATCAGTGCCCAGTCACATCGCCCACAGCAGGTCTCAGATCAGGGAATACCGTAAATGAAGAAGGTTTTGTCAGGCGTACGTCGACCCTCAAAATAACTCCTTATTCTATGCTTCATGTTGCACGACTGTGATGACAAAATGCTTTCGGCACAGATGGAAGTTTTTGTCTTCGCATCAACAAACAGAATGAAAATGTGCCGAGACTTCCTCCTGTCTGCTCCTCAGCTCGCTCTGACTTATTCATCTACCTGTCTGTCTCTCCTCCCCCACGCAGCTGCATGTTCTCTGATTTCCAACACACGTTTTCAATCATCCTAAAATAACGATCAAGATTTCATTCCTGCTGGACTCTTAGAAATCACTCCGGCTGTGTCGCTCCCTCATAGCACTCTGTGGTGAGGAAGCAAAGTGAGAAATCACATGACTGGGATTTACAGAACAGCAGAGGCCCAGTAATGCCAGCTTTTCAAAGTGAGATTCAACAGATCGAAACGAGGAGGCAGAGTGAACTTCATAAGTAAAGTTCATCAGCTGAAAGAAAAACTATCTCAACACCTCTGACCTTTGAGGGAACGGAGAGCCGGAGAGTCCAAAAGAGTCGATCAGCCGCGTATCGCCATCCAGGCTTCATGCAACCCTCCTCCTCCTCCCCAGTATCAACCGACACACTGAATTATAAGCATACTGAAAACACGTTTTCAAATAACAAAATATCAAATACATTGCAGCCGTCCTTTCCTGGTTTTAATGAGCGGTCGTGGTTCTGTCTGATGCTTTGTAGTGAGCAGTGACTCACAGCGGAAAGAAAGCTGTGGACTTCCTTCAAAGAGAAGTGACGGCAACTAACAAGGAAATCTCACGTTGCGGTTTTCATACATAAAGTCAAGTAAAAATGAATTATGATTCATTTCAATTCGCTTGTCAACAAATACAGGCATTTACATACATTAACATGTGAATTTCATGCTGCATAAACACAAGCTGTTTGGACAGAAATAGACTGACAGCATAAACGATATCTGCTGTGGAAGCTGAGAGACCAGCCGTCTAGTAGACACTGAAGGCTTGTTAGTATGGTAGTGGTATGATACTTCCAAACATGGAAACCAAATAGTGAACAGCGAATTAAGTGCAGCAGGCATCCAATGGGATGGGATTTCCAGCACATCCTCAGTATTTGACCATAGCTACGGAGGTCTTTGTAGTGGAGAGACCTCGATCACACCTCGACGTCGCAGTGGATGCCACCGCTTCAAACGCGCCTCTTGTCAAAGTACGTCAGTCAACCAGCTGATGATCCCGTGTCGCGGGGTGGGAGATCATCAACCAGCTGATGTGTAGTGGGGGTTTGTGATCTACCAGGGGATCACGATCCACAAGTGATCCACAATGTGGATTCACGCGGACGTGGAGCTCTCGATGTTGCTCTGCTGTCGGGGAGGGAGGGAAAAAAGAAACGTAAAAAGATAATGGAAAAGATATATCGTTCATCATAATTAAAAAAACACTAATTTCAACCTTTCATTGTAATTGTCAAAACAGGAAGGAAGAAGTTAACTGGTAAAGCTCCACTTGATGCACTTTGATCAACTTTTATGTGCGTCTAAAAGCTGTGATTTACATCATACCGAAGGAAATCATTGGTTTTGTGGGCGACGCGTTCCCGGCGACGCGTTCCCGGCGACCCGTCTCGGCGTGATCGGCCCCTATGAGAAGCTTTTTATGGCACTGGGCACTGTGTTCACACTCAATATGCTGTTAGTGAGAACCCTCTGAAGGCTTCTCTTTGTCTTCCAGTGAAGCCCAGAATGAACAGATCATGTGTTTGGGTGGTAGAATTCCTGCAGTCACCTGGTTTTAGTCAGAATTAAAACAACAGACGGACTGAGAAGTCATGGACATGGATAACTTTACAACAAAGATGAGACCAAAGAAAATAGATCCTCACCGTCACAAAAGCTTTAGACAAGTAGCTTTAGGGTCCTTGTTCAGTGAAAGACATTCACATCATTAGTAACTGAAGACCAGTTTAAACCATCCCACTGTCCTCCGGGTCAGAGCACCTTAGCGTTATATTCATAAACCTTCATGAATCCAGTGTTCCTCCCATTCTCTAAAAACTCCAATTGATTTGAAAATCATTGTCAGCCCAGAATTTGACATTATGTGTTCAAATTTGAAGTGATTACCGACTTCTACTAGGACAGATAAATGACTCTAGTTATACTATGGGATGATATTTCTTGAAACAAGTTTTCAAATAGCAGAAATGAAACTCTAATAAAACAGGTTCAGGTTAGGGTCAACCATCGTTCAAATCTGTCCTGGGACCTTCGTTGTGACTCTCTCATCTCCTCCCGTCATTTGGCTTTACCAACTTATCAGCAGGTCAGTGAAATTTAAGCTGTGTTCGAAATCATTCACTCATTCACTCACTCCCTATCCCCTACATCGTGTATATGATATAGTGCACTACATCATGTACACGATGTAGGGTACGACGGGAGGAGAATTCGGACACTACACGGGTCATTTTCTGAACGTGGTTACGTCAGCAGATGCGCCAGATACTCATGTGACGTGAGTGGGCGCGCCGAGCATCATGTAAACATACCTGACGGTATAAAGATGTGATTCTTCATGGCGGTTGTGTTTCTTGGTCAATAAACTGTTGAAATATCAATGGTGTGTGAGTTTGGTTTTGTCAGCTACTGTTTTGTGTCCTCGTCATGAGCTGTAAATGCTCAGGGTTGCGCACAAGCTGTAAGATACGTAGCGCGTGCGAACTAACGCTAGTGGTCAGTAGCTATTTAGCTCGTAGCTAAGTAGCTAGTTGTCAGTAGCTATTTAGCTCGTAGCTATCGGCTACTTGTGTATCGGCACGGCAGCATTGCATTGTGGGATACGGGAGCACAATGTAGTGTACATCGCTTGTTCACTCAATGTTGCGGTGCATTGTGGGTATTTTGTCGTCCACTACATAGTGGATGAAATCAGCCACGGAGAATTCGAACAACACTACAAAATGGCGAACACACTATATAGTGCACTACATCCGTGATAGGGGGCGATTTCGAACACAGCTAATGTCTGTCCTCTGTGGGAATCTTTTTGTTTCGCCAAATAAACTCAAATATCCTTTGTTTTTCAATCTGTTTCTCATTCTTTATGAAGCAGCTCATGTATTCAGTCGGTTTTTCTGGCTTGGTTTCCACAATGACTACATTTTTTACTTGCATGTGTTGCTATTAAACTATTTTTTTCTTGACTCTGTGTCTGCTGTTGTTTTGAGTGAAAAAAGGGTTGGTTGATATAAATACATGCTAACCATTCCAGTGTTTTTACCATGACCGTTATCACTAGTTTGCACCCACGGCTTAAAAGTCGATCGCATTGAATCAAACACCACAACAGCTCAAGCAAACACTCCCACAACACATCTATCGGCCGCCCCTCGTTCAGATCATCGTCTCTGCTTACATGACACAATAAGGCTCTCGTGGCAGATGAGGTTTAGTCCTGCAGCAGGCTGGTAGGTGGGAAAGGAGCCCTTTCTTCAAGTCTTTGTTAAGGAAGAAACAGACAATGGGGTTGACCCCGGCTTGGGCGAAACTCATCCACACGGTGGTGGAGAGGTACCGGTGTGGTATTGTGCAAGCCTTGACAAACACCCTCCAATAGCAAGCCACTATGTAGGGAGACCAGAGCACCAGGAACAGCAGAGTGATCACGTAGAACATCCTGCCAAGCTGCTTCTCTGCTTTGAACTCCTCCATGCCCAACAGGCGCCGGTTCTGGTTGTGCAAATTCTGCCGGATTCCCAGCAGAGTCGGAGGCATCGGGCCCCTGCCAAAGCCTGCAATCCAGTTGGCTGCTGCTTGGCCAGTGGCCCCCGGCCCGTGGAAGGTCCAGTTCTGACTGATGGCTGGCACCATCTGGACCGGCTTCATCTTGCGATGCTTGTACTCGAAGAGAAGGAGCTTCATGTAGACGACGTGCGTGGCCAGAATGAGCACCGCCAGCATCAGCATGAAGCCAAGTGTGTCATTGGCTTTAAAGTAGCGATGCTCAAAGATGCACTGGTCCTCCTCGCGAATGAATTTGTAGGTGCCCACGTCAAAAACTGGCGGGAAAGCCATTGCCACGGACAGCGTCCACACCATGCACACCACGGCCACACATGTCCAGAACGTCATGCGCTTTGAGTAGAAGCGGTGATGTGCAATGGCCATGTAGCGCGTGACGCTGATGCAGAACAACATGAAGGCCGCGTGGAAGCAGAAGAGCACCGCCATGAAGGCCACCACCTTGCAGCTCAGCACGCTGTAGGTCCAGGCCGAGCCATTCTTTATGGATACCAGCACGAAGGGGAAGCAGATGGCTGAACGGATGGTGTCTGCCAGGCACAGGTCCAGGAGGAAGTAGTACGGAGCCTTGTGCAGGGCCCGGTCCCGCAGTACAAGCAGGGAGACCACCAGGTTGCCCACCAGGCTGATGCAGATGATCAGCCCCAGGAGCACCAGTTTGATATAGGTAGAGACAGCCGAGGATGGACTCTCTGCCACCAAACCTCCTGCAGTAGCCACCACCGCCGCCATGGGCCCAGCAGGCCCTTCGCCGCTCTCGTTTCTATTAGCCATCCCGAATGCCCCCCCACCCATACCAGCTTTTCTTCAAACCCCAAAGCCGCCCCTCCTCCACCGCCTCCTCCGTCTGTCGGTCGTTCCTTCGTCCTCGTGGTTGCTTCCTTCCTGCGGTTCACAAGCAACAGGAATGCCTCAATCCACATTGCCCCATTTCCAGCACGGTCCCTTTGTCGGTGTACGATGTCGTCTCACCTCCTGATCGCCTCCACGAGCAACTGGAAAAGACAAACAATTAGTTTGGATAAACCTCCGTTGCATGTGTGAGTGGAGGATCTTTTCAGTCATCAGGTCTTACTTTCGCTTTTTAACCCAGAATAAAACTGATTTAAAGTAGACGTCTACAGACAAATAGGTGTGAGTCAATAAGTGATACAGGGCAACTCAGTTAGTGCAGCAGGTGAAATGATATAAGCACATAACTAGGATACAAGAAAACACTATATTGAAACTCTGAGGCTGAATGAAATGTTTTCGCATGCTCAGTAGTTCCCTATAAAATGAGAATATTTGGCCTCATGATGAATTTGATGCACATAAAGTAGAAAATAAGATATTACCTGATAAGACCTGCAGCAGAATGCTGCATTTATAATATGTTATCAAATAAGTGATATTTTCTAATGAAACAGAACAATGATATTACTTAATACTGATTACAAAATACTTATTTCCACATGCCATCACAAAGTGGCCTCATGTTATTCTAAGTAGACAGAAGAGTGTAAAACCATGTACACTGTCAGGAACGTCAGGACGCTAAACAGCAGCTCATCCCATCCATATCAGTGATGCCTGTACTAGCAGCAGGTGCTGGGAATCAAACCAAAGCCAATGATCCACAAGCACTTTGTTTAAGCATGCTGGCCCCTTAAACCTGCGTCTCATTTGGGACTGTTAATAATTGATAGGGACAGTCATGGAAAGCTTGGCGAGGCAGCTGAGGGAAGTAAACCCTACATACATTTGTCAAACCAACCGCTAAAGCTGGATTTATAGCTTTATGTTAAGTGACAGCGTAGCTAAAGAGCCTCCACGTGTACGAAGAGCTGCGATTGGCCACCATGGCTGTCGCAAGGGGAGTGGGACTCCAACATAATTTAACATCTATGCGACTTTTCCTTCCTGGATTAATGTATCCGGTGGCAGATGAGTGCGAGCCGATATAACAGACCATTTTAATGTCATGGTTCATCAAACGCTCACTGTTCTCACCGCCGTTTCACACGTTCGGATGCCTCGTTGAACTGATTCAACTCTGAAGTGGAAGGTATTGATGTGTAACAGATGTGTGTAATGTATGTATGTATGTTTGTATGTATGTATGTATGTTTATATGTATGTATGAATATACCTGGAGATGTTTTTGCTCTGAGTAAACTGCTGTCGTTAATGTCAGGAATTAAAGATCAGTTAGAACATTAAAGGGTTAGTTCACCCAAACGAGAAAAGCTCACATTCATTTCCTGCTGGAGGTATCTGATAGTTTTATCCGTCCAGCTTATAAAATGACTAACTTCAGTCCTATTCAATTCAAACGTGAATGCAATTTAATTTGTTCTGCTCACATTGTTTAAAAATGAACCAAATCAACAGCAATGATTTCATACATCAGTGTCCTCTGAGCCTGGCCGTGCTTCAAAAACACACTGTCCAAAGATTAGTGTATTACCTGCAACACATCAGCGTCTTAGCTCTGTCCTTGTGAGCGTGTTAGCACACCAGTGTTAGCATTTAGCTATGTTCAGGCTAACACAGCTGCTGGTGTGCTGTGTGGAGTTGTCATGTGGGTGAAACAACCCTTTAATACGACAGTAGAGGCTCAAACGTTTCTGCCTGCAA
Organism: Chelidonichthys spinosus; assembly: GCA_029853015.1. Classification (NCBI taxonomy): domain Eukaryota; kingdom Metazoa; phylum Chordata; class Actinopteri; order Perciformes; family Triglidae; genus Chelidonichthys; species Chelidonichthys spinosus. The sequence goes on along the minus strand of CM056829.1, from coordinate 23,739,653 downwards.
ATGAAGAGATGAGGTGAAAGCAACCAAAAAAAAAAAAAAAGATCTAAAAACATCTCAATTCATCATTGAATGAAACATGAGGTTGATGTGTCGGTACAGCCACATAACAGGTTCATGTCAGTTCTTGAGGAGATTCCATTCGGAAAAAGCAAACTTGAAGAAATCACTCGGCGCTCCGCTAAACGACGAGCTCAACAATGAAGTGAACTTGACGCCGTGATTTCTGAGCAAACAAGAGATCAAATGGATGGAATAAAAATGGCACTTGGATCAACTGTTGTTATCGGGTTGCAATGCTCACAGCTCCACAGGCTTGGGAGCTGTATGGATCCGGGAGAGAGGCTGTGTGTCTTGAAGGAGGGGCTTTGTGAAGCTAGAAGTTGGTTGGCGGCGGAGGGCAGAGTCACTGTCAGGAACTGGGTAGCAACAGCAGCCCCAATACCTCTGGCTTGATGTCGGTGGGAGGAGGCGACAAAGCTCACTGGATGAGATGTAGACAGAGCTGGTCTCTGACAGCGGGGCCCAGCACCAGGCCTCCACACATGGACCCTACAGGTCTGATGAAGACTATAGAGCCAGCAGCTGCTGCAGACCAGCATTAAGGAGCCACAGCACCAAGCCTGTACTCCTTCAGGAGGTGGCGCTCTGTTCTTTAGGGGGCACATTACACTAAATCACTTGGCTGTCCCGGGGCTGAGCCGGGCCCTGCAGCTGGTGGAAGCCCTGTTATTCCCCATCAACACACTGACCACTGCATGCTGCTGTGATGCATGCATCAAACATTTAGCTCTGCATAATGGGGGCCCTCACACAAAAGGCAGCCGGGGCCCGCTACAGGGACACGGCTCCTTACAGTCAGGCTCACGGCATGCAAGGGATGCAGAGGCGGCCAACGTGACATGTTGCAGACCTGTAGGCAATACAAAATGGTAGTCATGTTGTGCTGCTTACCTTGCTGTGGGCTGCTTGTCCTCCACACTATGGCAGGCGGGCCCGTCTGTTGCAGTCCACATGAAATGTACAGCGATCCACCTGGCTGCTGCCACACAGAAACGACTAGCTGGAAACAACCGGTACCCAAGAAAGACGGCAGCACCTCACGGGGTACTGGCAACTGTGTCAGCGGTCCAAAAGAAGCCTGTTGCGGACTCCCTTTAAAAAACAAAGGGTTTAAGGAACCCAAAGCTGCGCTTCCTCTTTTTTCTTGTGCATGTCATGTCTCCGTTTTGTCCACAGAAGCTCGTGCCGGTCTCGGATGCGGGTTCATCACCATTCAGATCGGGTTTACTGCCGTCCGCTCGTCCCAGCCTTGGTATTATAGTCTCCTAAAGCAGCGCTTGGGAACTCATCTTTTCTAGCAGCTGACAGACACCAGCAGACGCCCTGTGGAGCTTCTCCTGCTCCCAGAAACCCTGTCGCTCCGCCGCCGCATTCTTCCAGTCAAGCCGAGAGAAAACTCCCGTTTGTTGTCCATGAAATCCCGATCCGAGGCTGGCAGAGAGGATGCTGCTAGCTAGCTAGCGTGCTGAGGCCAGGACGCCCCGAGCGGGCAGGGCTGCGGGATGATACCGAGGCCAATCCTCGTTCTGTCCCGCAGCCCGTCAAGCAGCCAGCCGGCTCACACACCGGCTAATATGTGGGACAAGTGTCCGGTGCGAGGCGCCTGCTCCCGCGGTGTCGCTTGCAGGTGGAGCGGCTGTATTCTGGCCAGGTTTCAGGAATAAGCGCAGCATCCAGTCGTCAGAACAGACAGCTGCTGCTGCTGCTGCTGCTGGTGGTGTCGGCAGAGATTTTAATCCCGTCTGAATGGTCCCTGGTCAGGGGCGGCCCGGAGCTTTCGGGGGACGTGGGCAGACCCATCCCACCAGAGAGCCCCAAATGCATTCGGGTTTATTGTGTAAATATATAAAATGTTTGACTTGATATGTATGTATTTTAAATACTAGAAAAGACATACTAAATATACTAATGATTGGTAAATGCACACAGCAGGCTAGCCAATTTAATATGCCGAGCATTCCCACACACTCATGTTACATTTCAAGCGAAACATTTTTTCATGGATAATGTTTGTTCTTGATGTTTCACATTTTCCTTTCAAACAAGTCCACTAGATTTCTTTTGTTTCAAGATTCAAAAGGTTTATTATCATATACACATTAAAGAAACGTGTTTCCCTGTACAAATTTGCTGTCCACAGAATGCCAAACAATGTAACATCTAAGTATAAAAATCACCAAATTCTTTTAAGCAAAAAAATAAGTTAATAGTCATATAATATGACTGCCCCTTCATAAGAGCACTACTAGATCTGATTGATTAGATGAATGTGTTAAGTGTACTGATAGCTCAGTGGTAGATTTAGTGCCCCATGTACTGAGGCTCCCTGCAGTGGTCCTGGGTTCAAATCTGCCATGCGGTCCTCTTTTAAAGCATGTCGTTCCTCTCTCTCGCCCCTTTAACACTCACGCTGTCCTCCCGCAACAAAAGGCCCAAAATATAACTTTAAAATAATGAATGTGTTGCTTAGATGTATTCTTATAACGTGGTGTATGACAATATCAGCCTAATTCATTCAGCTGCAATCCTGTTGATGTAAAACGGACTTGGGAGCAAATAAAATAAATATAAAAACATAATTCAAAATGGTAAGTAGGCAGTACACTGACAGAGAAAAGTAATTCCCTCCGATGAGAATCTAAATCTCTCATATAAAACATCGGTCTCTGAACACTAGTTCTCCTAAGAGACCCTCTCACGATTCAAACTTGTTTCTTTTTTTTAATCATCTGTGTACAGAGCTCCACATGATCTTGTTTTCATGACAAACGTTGAAAAAACTTAAAAAAGAATATTAACACATAACTCTCCCCCCCCCCCATTTTCCTCCGCTGGTCCATTCTGTAAATACCAAACGGTCCCTAACCACATCCTTCTTTTCAACACATGACAAACAGACTTTTTCATATACGTTGAACTATTATTTTATATTTATATTGTCTTCTTTATATTGGTTTTGTTCATATTTTTGTCTTAATGCCTTTTAAGTCTTATGTAAAGCATTTAAATAACCGTGTCGTTGAAAGGGGCTTTACAAATAAGCCTTTTCATTTCAAACATGAAGGGACAAAAGTTGAGAATCGGATACAGGTGAAGTCACAAATCTCTTGATGTCCCATATCGGACCTTATGGCAGCAAGAGGTAAAGTTCAATGTCGAGAAACAAATATTTGTTTTATCCTGGTACCAAAAACACAGAGAGACCTGTTGTTAGTTTGTGTAACATTACATTTACATTTAGGGCATTTAGCAGATGCTTTTGTCCAAAGCGACTTACAATAAGTACATTTGTCGAAAGAAAGAAACCACAACATATCATTGCCGATAAAGTAAGAGCTAAAAAATAGAACAAGTGTTAGGTCCTCGTCTGAGTAAAGTAGTAGCTGTTCTGTTTAACAAGGATACCTTAAGAACAACAGTGCTATGATCGAAGTGCTATAGGTAAGAACATAGAAGTGCTTTTTTGGGGGGACGGGGGTGGAAGTGAGTCATGCTATGCAGAGTCGAGGTGAAGTCTGAACAGGTGAGTTTTGAGCCTTTTCGGAAGATGGCAAATGACTCTGCTGTCCTGACATTGGTCGGGAGTTCGTTCCACCACTGAGGACCAGAACAGAGAAGAGTATGGACTTTGCTGAGCGACATTTGTTTGATTTCAGCGATGGTGGTACCAGCCGGCCAGCTGAAGTAGAGGAGCGAAGTGCTCGCTTCGGGGCATGAGGTTTGACCAGTGTTTGAAGGTAGATGGGTGCCGTTCCATTGATGGCCCTGAAGGCCAGTGTCATCGTCTTGAATTGGATGCGTGCTGCAACAGGGAGCCAGTGGAGGTCACGGAGGAGGGGGGTCACATGGGAGAATTTGGGTAGATTGAAGTAAATTCAATTTTAATTACAGTGTCATATCACAACAGAAGTTATCTCAGGACACTTTACACGTCGAGCAGGACTAGAACATGCTCATGATTTTTAGAGTAAATGAATTTCGAAAATCCCAACAACACCAGGAGCACTCGCCACACTTTTGGGTGGAAAGCCTTTAGAATTAAGTATTTTTACAGTCTTATACTTCAACAGCTATATGAAAAAATGTGACCTTTTCTACGTGCATAATATATTTTTTTAAATTGACAAATAGCACATGTGTAATTCATGGCACAATTGAAACGGGATAAAAAAAAAAATCTGTTTCCCATTGAGAACACTTGGAAGGGGAGGGCGAATTGTCACGTTGCGGTTCATCTCATTGCGTTTATTCATAAACAATTAAAATAACATAATCTAGGCATAAATATGGCAGTGACCTTGTTGTTTGTACCATAAACAGTCTCTCAAGATTCAGTACTCATAGTTTCGTTCGATCGTAGAGCTCTGGGAGACCACAGACCGCTACGATATGTTTTTACTCCATTTCTGACTCAGTGACGAGTGAAAGTATTTCAAGTCGAGCAAATAAAAAATGTGTGCTGCATCAGTAATGTCATTCGCATCATTCGTGCCGATCGCAACGCAGATATTGCCAGCAAATAATTGTGTTGCGCAAATAATTTGCGTTGTGTTTGGTGTGAACGCAGCCTTTAACCTCTCTGTAGGTTTTAAGTTGCAAATGTTTTCGGTGATCAGAGTAAGGTTTTGACAACAAGGATGATTACTGTGTTGACTAACAAAGCAGCTGCAGTGGTCTTCCATGTATTCTAATGGCCGTCACGCTGAGTGTCTGCAGCCCACTGGGCTGGAGTTAGCAGAGGTCACCGGAACATATGGCACTGGTGCTGAAGTGAAAAGCTTCACCGTATGGCCTGGATCACTGCCCTCCTCGTGGCCCGGCAGTTCTGTGTTTTTGTGTGGTGGAGCTCTACACCTCAACAGCTGTGTGCTCTGCTGGAAGCTACACACTGCAACACACTAACACAACTGTCTCCTCCTTGAATAAGCAAATGACCTGCACAATCTTGGCTAACATCATTATGTGGAGCATAGTAGAGAAAGCTGTTGGAAAGATTTAACATTAGCATGTTGTTATTGCTGAAATTAACAATCAGAGCGTTAGAAATAAAAACGCTGCTCTGACACAATGGATGCCAACATAGGAGAGAGAGACGTAGCAAGAGTGAGGGAAGTCCAGGACCAAGGAAGATCTCTGATGAGATTCGGACCACTTAGGTCTAATGATGAGGGCTGCTGGACAGAGAGGACAACTTGACTGAAGCAGGTTCACAGTAAGAACTCTAATCCTCACAGTATCTTTGTGTTTTTAATTGGGTATGAAAACTGTGTATAGTCATGATTTACATTCACACAAGAGATTTACTATTCACACTAATTTAAAGCATCTTTGAGTATCCAAAAAGCGCTGTTTCTTATATATTATGATGATGATTATTATAATTACTATTATTATTTTGTGTAGTGTTTTACACTCATACTAGTGTTTTACATTCAAACTAGTGTTCTACATTTATATTAGTGATTAACAGTCAGCAGTGGTTAGTCTCCCAGGTGGAGCTACTCACGGAAGTAGCCTATGCTGCGTTTACTTGTAATCGTAAATCGGTAACTTCCAGCTGCTGAGTCAGGCTCCCTCTAGTCTAAAGTGTTTGACAATGTTTCACAATGGAGGATCAACAGGCAGAGAAAGAAGACCATTCAACTTCCAGTCCAAGAAAAAGAAACAACAAACTAATGGAAGTGAAGAAGGAAAGTCATCAAGAAGCAAAGTGAGGCCAACGGACCTCCTTTCAGTGTGGAGCATTTGAAGGCATCACGCAGATGAGAGACAGTCACACTGTTGGTGAGGGAGATGAGTCCCAGAGGCTCGCCTGCAGTTCCATCTAACGCCAGAGAGGTTAGAAGCTAGAAGCAACGCATCTCAAATCCTACTGAGTACAACTTTATATTACAGAAATTGATTCCATGACTTATTCAGAGGATCTATTCATGCTTACATGCAATTTCAATTACTTTCAAATGAATTCATGTTGATGTTGATGTTGATGAAGAGTATATTCTCCAATAAACTACATCCCTGTCATGGATTATTCCTTATGCACTTTCCCACTGATGATACAAGCTCAAACGATAATGAGCTAATTTTCTCAAGTGACACAACTCAACATGTAAATAACTAAAATACAGGTTGAGGACCAGTCAGATTGTATTGATCAGAATGGAGAACCTCATTGCAAGGGACTCAGCGGTGAGGCTGTAATGAACTGCTTCTCAACTGAAAGTGAAACTGCAGATCAAAGTAATGATTTAAAAAAGTGAATGGAACTAGTCCCTCCCTCATGGTGTGAGACCAGGGGCATTGTGCCTCTTCCGATCCCGAATCCCACGCCGCTCAGCCCATGGTCTCATCCTTTCCGGTGAGCTGAGCAACTCTTACTGTGCTGCTGTTGCTGCGTTTCATTCGTAGTTCAACATGCCCTCGTTCACTTCCCCTCTGCACTTGCCCTCGGGGGAATCCCCTCCGCCATCATAAGTTCATCAGGTTCCATTTGTCTGAAAAAAATGAACTTGGTGAGATCGACCCTCAGAGAGCTGAGGGATCGAGTGAACAATGGTGGATATCACCCATAATGCATTGCAGTTGGTGCAAGAGAATACATCCATGGGTAGGTGGCAGTAATGCACGTAAAACTCACCACTAAAGAAGAACAATATACAGAAACAAATTGAGCAACTTTTCATTAATAATCATTGCAATACCAAACATGTCAGGGTCTATCTTCAAGTGTAAGTAGCTCTCTGCCCGTGTTGATGTTACATGACAACATTTTAATAGCTGATTGTTTTCCCATGTAGAGACAAACAACCATTCACGCTCACATTCACACCTATGGGCAATTTAGAGTAATCAATGAACCTATCACCATCCTGCATGTCTTTGGACTGTGGGAGGAAGCCGGAGAACCCGGAGAGAACCCACGCTTACACGGGGAGAACATGCAAACTCCACACAGAAGGAACCCGGGGCCGACCCGGGAATCAAACCCAGGACCTGCTGTGAGGCGAGAGTGCTGCCCACTACACCACCGTGCAGCCCCTTATATATATATATATATATATATATATATATATATATACACAATTACTTCAATTACTTTTAATGTAATGTAAATTTAATGTAATGTAAATTAAACTATTAGCCTACGGTTACATTTATTTATTTGTAGTTGGAGACTGTTGGCTCACGATTTTTCAGATAGGATTTCTATGCTCTGTGTTTACTGACTCAAGTGACTCAAGTCACTTGTAAACTTGGATCAGACATTTACATTTACATTTTACATTTAGGGCATTTAGCAGACGCTTTTGTCCAAAGCGACTTTCAATAAGTATATTTGTCAGAAGAAAGTGAAACAGCAATATATGGCTGTCGGTACAGTAATGATGTCAATAGAACAAGTTTCAAGTTTCGGATCAGTTTGGTGATCGACTCAGAGATCCGTGAGTCAGCACACTGAGTCAACTTTACCATCTCTTATAAATTGAACAACTTTTCATTAATAGTCACATAAGTCAAGTATATAATATACACAACTTGTGTGACTTGTGGCTATTTTGCAAGATATCATACAACCGTAGTTGTTGGGCTGCATAGTGGTAGCTAGCACTATTGCCTCACAGCGAGAGGGTCCCGTGCTTGATTCCCATGTTCATGATTGCATCTTCCCTTCTTGTTCTCTGGCTTCACAGTCCAAAAACATGCAGGATGGAGATAGGTTCACTCTCTAAATTGCCTGTAGGTCTGAATGGTTGTCTGTCTCTACATGTATAGATGTATAGATAGACTGCCCAGGGTGTACCCCCCATCAAAGACAGATGCAGCAGGATGGTAGAAAAGGCCTTTATCTCATTGAAATTAGTTACATTCTGAACGGCTACTACTTTACTCAGATGAGGACCTAATACTTGTTTCTATTTTTTCCCTCTTACTTTATTTGCAATGATATGTTGTGGTTTCTTCTTTTGACAAATTAACCTATTGTAAGTCGCTTTGGACAAAAGCATCTGCTAAATGCCCTAAATGTAAATGTAAATGTAGTACCGGTATTTCTCATTATTTGTAAGAAGCAGTATAGCACTACGCCTACAACTATCGGTCGATCTGTGATAGTTGGGCTGAAAGTGAACAAGGGCAGGTGTTTCATTTCAATCCTTTTCTTCTCCCCCGCCCACCTTTGGGTGTTGCTGTTACGTAGTACCAAGGGCTGATGGAAGTGAAGGAGAGCATGTTGAACCACTAATGAAATGCTGCATATCTGTTTAACCTTGCGCTGTCATGTGACTGCCTGGCTGTGTTTGATTGGTGAAACGGAGTCATGTGATAGCCTTTGGTGGAAGTCTCATCTCATCTTATCATCAACCGCTTATCTGGGGTCGGGTCGCGGGGTAGCAGCTTCAACAGGTGACCCCAAACTTCCCTTTCCGAGGCCACATGAGCCAACTCTGACTGGGGGATCCCAAGGCGTTCCCAGGCCAGTGTGGAGATATTGGGCCCGAGTTTCGTGGCGCAGCGCAGGGTGGCGGAGCCGGCGCAATTCAAAATTCGACCCGCGCAGCCTGGCGCACGGTCAGTTTGGCAGTTTGGTGGATCGCCTGCGCCAAGATGGGTGTGGCGGCGCAGCAGGGGGAGGCGTCACAGATTCAGCTTTGCGTAGGGGAAGTTTCGTGGCAAAAAGCCTCGCCGAGACTGCGCTGAAAGCTCGCCAACTTCAACCTAGTCTACTCTCGGCGCAAGGCGCAAGGCGCAAATAAAGTCCATTCATTCAAGGCGAATTACAGCTGGCGCAGTGGAAGTTTGGCTGACGGCGCGCAGTGCGCACACGTCACCGAGACCTCACAGGCAGGTTTCCACAGTTCCAGGCATATTTAAATGCAATAAATACTCACAACAAACACTATTTAATGCAACTAATTGAATCAACACGTGAAGTTATATCTATATAGATTGTTCCGTCACATCTGACGTCATCAGCCTCTCGGACCAAAACATCTCCCTCTCTCTCTCCTGTTTTTTATAATATCGGCATTGCTATTATTATGATACGCGTGCACAGCGCGTGGTGGGAGCGGCGGCGCTGCTTCTGTCATCGGGTTGTCAAGTGACGGAACTTGCACTGAACCTCCCCTAACGCATTAAAGGTGAGGAGAGGAGCTCATTTGATTGGTGAAGATCTGAATCGGCTGTATTAATCCCAGTCCACGCCTCGTCTCCTCCTTGTCTCCCACTCACGCCTTCTTCTCCTCCCTCTTTCCCACTTGCGCCGGTGGGCGAGACGGGAGGTGTGCCTGCGCGAGCCTGCGCGATGCACGAAACTTGCAAAGTCCAGGCGGACACACCCCGTCGGCGCGGCACAGGTGCGCTGAATGCTGACTGCGCCTGGTCTACAAAACTAGGGCCCATAGTCACTCCACTGTAGGGACCTCACCATCAGGACTACACAATGCGGCCTACAAGGAGGCCCAGAAGCCTAGACATGCAGTCAGAACAAAGGGACAAAGGGGATAATAAAAAACTACAACCGCCATTTTGGTTCCACTTCTCACCAAGGTGCGAAGTGCGACGTCACACAACTGGTGCCCTATTGGCTGACAACCACAGGTACCCCGGGGGGTCCCCGAGAGCAGCCGTGAGGTATAAAACCCGGCGCCGCCTTAAGAACTTTCTCTTCCATCACAACACCATGTTGCAACAGGGGGTGAGCTCCTCCACCGTGGCACACGGCTGCAACAGGAGGCAAGTTTTAAAATCTGCAGCGTTTCCTTTGTCTTAAGGCCCCCACACACCGCCCAGACGTCCAACTGCCTTATCCGACCACTCTCCGCCCACTCTGTTGCCTCTCGTCTGACCCGTTCGGCAGAAAAGTTGTGTTGTACACACCGCTTTGACGTGCTTCCGACAACACAGCAGCGTGTACGTTCTGCGCTTGCGCGAGATGCAATAAGCCTCCTTAACAGCGGGTGGCGCTAGTCTCGTGCCAGTACTCCAAAACAGGAAAACAGGAAATGACGGAATGGAGTGCAGATAAAAACAATGAACACACAGTCTTGGTTCAGTATTCGTTCGACTCGAGAAGACCTTTGTGGACTAAATACTTGGCATTTCTGGAAAGATGACTCTGGTTAGGGTGACACTCGCGTTATGTGCTCTCGGGCTCATTATTTTACGAAGACGTCGTCTCAGTAGGGAACGAGTAATACGGAGAAACCATCGTCACTTCCGCCCCGCCCACACACCGCCATTGGATACTCTGATTCGCTAGCACACCGCCAATCAGAGTATCCAATGGCTCAGACGTCCAACGGCCCACCTCCTCAGACTTCGCATGAACAATGTCCGTGCAGCTCCGAAAGCTTCCGACGCAGCCATACACACCAAACATATGTGTTCCCGACCTCGTCCGAGCCTCTCCAAACGCTTCAGACGTCCAACGGTTGGGCCGGTGTGTTCCTGCCTTTAGGCCACAGTCTTTTCCCAAACTTGCTGGACGAGTGACAGACTGTTTTCCCCCGTTTTCCACGACTCGCCCCTTTTCTTTTACTCGTTTTTGCATCCTGAGAGATTGCCGCACCCGTGCGATTCTTTGTTTGCCTGCAGAAGAGTAACGAAAGGTTCCTTTATTTCAGCGACCAAAAGGAAGTATAACCTCTGCGCCCTGCTCCTGTCTGAAGTCAGCTGACTAAATCGCCAAGCCGTGCGATTCTATAGTGTCTGTCTTAGACATAAGTTTGATAGTGTAGGATATAGGGGTGTAAGAAAACATCGATACACTTATTTGACGATACCGTATCGATATTCAACAGCACTGTATCGATTTTTTTTTTATTAACAATTAACATGCAAATATTCACGGCGTGTGTTCATTTTTGTGTTGCAATTAAATCTCCGGCCGCTAGTTGGCAGCAGTCATTAGGTCCTCTGCGCCAAAGGAACAATGAGATCCCGAGATCCCGCGAGAGCGCCAGTCTGTGGCAAACTGCATGCTAACCACTAACTTAGCACAGTTCACCGGCGAATGCGAACTATTCAAGAGGTTAATTTTTTTTTTTTTTAACTACCAGCGACCTCAACTCGCACAACCAAGATAACACAGTCAGTACTTTCTTTTAAGACATGCGTCCTCTGAGTGTTGTGGAGAATGAGGGATTCAGGAATATGATGACAACACTGGAGCCCCGTTACACCATCCCTTCCGGACAACACATCACGGACATCGCTCTCCCCGAATTTGTACAGAGAAGTCAAAGCGACGGCGCTGGACTCGCTCAGCTCAGCAGCGAGTTAAGTCACAGCGTCGCTTTGACATGCACAGCGTCGCTTTGACATGCACAGCGTCGCTTTGACATGCACAGCGTCGCATGTCAAAGACTTAAATAAAAACTTAAAAGTAAATTCCTTTATTGAGATTACACTGAAAAAGCGGATGTTGCAGGGCTTTGTACTTTATTTTGTCAATAACAGTTTCCATTTTTTGTTAATATTTTAAGAATCCTACAAGCACTTTCATATTTGATTATAAAGAGAGTATATGCTAATTTCTTTGTGGTAACAGCCAGAAAAAGTGTTATGACGTTTGAAGGTATAGAGACCATATTTTCTTTCGATAACTACTTTGAAATAAAAAACTCCTCACTGTTTGTGAACCTCTAAGCAGATATCTTAAAATATCTACAGCCCTAATGTAACATTGGGCCCTAGTTTCGTAGACCAGGCGCAGTCAGCTTTCAGCGCACCTGCGCCGCGCCGACGGGGTGTGTCCGCCTGGACTTTGCAAGTTTCGTGCACCGCGCAGGCATGCCTCCCGTCTCGCCCACCGGCGCAAGTGGGAAAGAGGGAGGAGAAGAAGGCGTGAGTGGGAGACGAGGCGTAGACTGGGATTAATACAGCCGATTCAGATCTTCACCAATCAAAGGAGCTCTTGTCCTCACCTTTAATGCGTTAGGGGAGCTTCAGTGCAAGTTCCGTCACTTGACAACCCGATGACAGAAGCAGCGCCACCGCTCCCACCACGTGCATCACGTGCTGTGCGCGTGTATCATAATAATAACAATGCCGATATTATAAAAAACAGGAGAGAGAGAGGGAGATGTTTTGGTCCGAGAGGCTGAGTTTCCGTTATGCATGCCATCCGCCTTTGATCTGACGTCAGATGTGACGGGACAATCTATATAGATATAAATGCACGTGTTGATTCAATTAGTTGCATTAAATAGCGTTTGTTGTGATTATTTATTGCATTTAAATGTGCCTGGAACTGTGGAAACCTGCCTGTGAGGTCTCGGTGACGTGTGCGCACTGCGCGCCGTCAGCCAAACTTCCACTCCGCCAGCTGTGATTCGCATTGAATGAATGGACTTTATTTACGCCTTGCGCCTTGCACCGAAAGTAGACCAGGTTGGAGCTGGCAAGCTTTCAAGGCTTTTCGCCACGAAACTTCCGCTACGCCAAGCTGAATCTGTGACGCCTCCCCCTGCTGCGCCGCCACACCCATGTTGGCGCAGGCGATCCACCAAACTGCCAAACTGACCGTGCGCAAGGCTGCGCGGGTCAAAACTTGCATTGCGCCGGCTCCGCCACCCTACGCCGCCGCTGCACTAGGGCCCATTGTTTACATATATTTTCTTAATTTTAAGCTAATGACAGCTAATGACTAATTAGCTGTGCTGAGCATGGAGGTTTAGTTCTTGCTTATGCCACAAAGTTTTACATTTTTACTAGTGCTGGGCCTTCAACACCATTAACAGCGTTAACGGACATCAACTGCGTCGTTAATTAACGGCGTTAATGGTGCCGTTAATGTCCGTTAACACTATTAACAGCGTAATACCGGCGTTAACGGCGCCGTTAATACGGTCCAGCACTAATGTCAACAAACCTTCGAGAGAAGCACGAGTTTCCTCTTGTTTTGTTTTTTTCCCCTCTTGCTCGCGCCTGACTCGTCGGTTGTTTTCGAAGCCTTCACGTCTTCACCTGCAGCTGCCTGACAAGTGCCTGCAGCGTATGTGCATCTGACCAGTGATTGGTCAGATCGATTGCTGTCAATCATTGCAGTGACGGCGCGTGTGGTGTCAGATTACAAAAAAAAGGTCTCTCCTTCTCTTTCTTCTCCTGCCTCGCGCTGACAGCTGATCTATAGCGCGCCCACGGCTATGCATATGCGCATCCTTTGTGCAAAACGGGGCCCCTATTGGATTGCGGGGCCCTACGCACAGTGCGTGTTCTGCGTGTAGGCAGGGGCGTCCCTGGTTTCCAACCTCGGACACATTCACAAGCTCAGTAAGTGATGTACCATTAGTTAAAGGACCGGGGTCCCGCCGAACGAACGCCAGTTCATTCATGAGCTCCCGTGTGATGGTAATAGCTTACTGACCCTTCGTGTATTACGCACGCATTCTCTCTCTTTTTGTTCCGGCTAACACACATGTGCACACATACACCGCCCCCACACATATCCTCCGCCAGCTGTTTCCGTCTCCGGACGCTAGGGAAATAGCTCCATCTGGTGGCTGTACCCGGCCATCTCTCTCTCTCTCTCTCTCTCTCTCACTCCCTCTCTCGCTATTCTATCTGACATCAGTGGCTCCGCCCCTGAACGCTGTGAGGAATAGTTCCACCTGGTGGTCGGGCCGGCCATCTCTCTCTCTCTCTCCACACACACACACACACACATGCACACACACGCAAGCACACACACACACGCACGTACGCACACACACACTCCACGTGTGTCTCTTCCTTTGTTTAGCTTAGCTTTGTGTGTTAGGTAGTTAGGTAATGAGGCTTTGTTAATTTCAGTGTTATTGATTGTGATCATTATTACTGATTTTAATAAATCTTATTATATTATAACTAGCGGTCTCTTGTGCTTGTTGTGTATATGTCACTGGATAACAGCAGGTTGTGAAGGCTAGTGCTCGAATTTCACGCCTTTTTAATTTTAAGGCAGGGAACGCCCTGGACAGGTTACCAGTCTATCACAGGGCTGACATGTAGAGACAGACAGGTTACCAGTCTATCACAGGGCTGACATGTAGAGACAGACAGGTAACCAGTCTATCACAGGGAGACATGTAGAGACAGACAGGTAACCAGTCTATCACAGGGCTGACATGTAGAGACAGACAGCTAACCAGTCTATCACAGTGCTGACATGTAGAGACAGACAGGTAACCAGTCTATCACAGGGCTGACATGTAGAGACAGACAGGTACCCAGTCTATCACAGGGCTGACATGTAGAGACAGACAGGTAACCAGTCTATCACAGGGCTGACATGTAGAGACAGACAGGTAACCAGTCTATCACAGGGAGACATGTAGAGACAGACAGGTAACCAGTCTATCACAGGGCTGACATGTAGAGACAGACAGCTAACCAGTCTATCACAGGGCTGACATGTAGAGACAGACAGGTACCCAGTCTATCACAGGGCTGACATGTAGAGACAGACAGGTCCATCCTGCATGTCTTTGGACTGTGGGAGGAACCCGGAGAACCTGGAGAGAACCCACACTTACACGGGGAGAACATGTAAACTCCAAACAGAAGGAACCCGACCCTGGACTCAAACCCAGGACCCTCTCGCTGTGAGGAGACAGTGCGACCACCGTGCAACCTGATTTACAATCATACAAGTGAGTTAAGGCCTTTGCACACTGAGTCCGTTTTTTCATCCAAAACTGTTGCACGTTAAAAATAATTTCAACCTCAGGATGTTAATCACGTTTGAACACCGACTCTGAAACTTTCATCCGTCAAAAAGCTTTTCGGAACAGTTTGATTTTCCACGTTTTTCGCTTCTGTCAAAATGTGTTTTTTGACCATTCAGAGCCACCGTAGAGCCCACAACCATCCAAGATATCAACAGATGAGCTCATCCACCTCGTCACTCAAAGCAAGGCGCTGTACGACAAACAGTCTGAAGACAATGAAGATGCAGAGATGAAGGACAGATTGTAGCAGCGATCTCCGAGCAGTTTGGGATCGGGGACGTACTGCAGCCGCGGTTCAGGGTCAGGTGGTTCTGGAGATCGGTGGTCTTCTTTCTGATGTGGGTCCCAGTAGTGCTGCAAACTGGACCACCGACATCCTGAAGTCCACCTGGAACTGATCGGGATAGTTAAAAATAAACGGGGTCTTCCAGCAGTGAAGACGATGTTGTGATTGTCTCATTCTTAAAAGAAGGAAAAGGAGGGAGCTGCATAACTCTCCTGCTAACTGACTCCAGGATGTCTGCGGTCCAGATTGCAGCACTATTGGGACCCACATCACAAAGAAGACCGCTGATCTCCACCATCCAACTGTTGCACAGCTCTTTTTATTTTTTCATTAAGTGTGTCTCCCTCACTGCTGGATGACTTTAGCATTTCTCCAACGAGTATATATAAAAAACGCATCTGACTCAGTGTGCAAGGGCCTTTACACTCAGAATAGTGATGCATTCATTTTACACTCATACTAGTGTTTCACATTCATGTCAAATTCCACTGAGCAATTTGACGTATAAAATAAATTTAAGTTAAAGTGAAACGTTAGTTTAATCATCAACTTATAAATGTCTATGTGTCCTTGAAACGTCTAGACTAAGAGCAGACTACTGCTACACTCTCACTTCATTTCAACTAGATGTCTGCAGACATACTAGTGATTTAATTCCTAGGTTGACAAATGTCTCTTTATGTGTGCGTGTGTGATTTCAACGCAAAATACGATTTTGAGAAGACATAGTTTTAAATGTTTCATGAGGGTTTTTTGTGTGTGTTTTTGTGTTTGTGTATAATGTTCAGAAAATGTGAGGAAAAACTGCAAATGGCAATAGAAAGATGAGCCTACAACATTTAGTTCATTTTACTTACTTTTTTATCATCACTTACTCACTGCATCGCCAACATCTGTGTTATTTAGTCAACGTAATGGAAAATTAAGGACCCTAATTAGCAGTTGTGTTGTAATCCTTCTCAGACTGTTGTCCTCTGAGCTGGTGATCACTTTGTATGTAAGGCCAGCCTTTTGTGTTCAAAGGAAATCATTTGGTTCAGAAGTTTTGCATATTGAAACCTTGAGTCAAAGCTATCGGAAAATGCTGCATGATGAAATAATGGATCTTTTTTAAACAAAAGGAACTAGAAAGCATCAGAGTCTATACTTCCATTACATTCCCTGCATTTGTTGGAGTTTTAATCTCCATGAACATGCATGGTTTTATTTTATTTGTAGCAGTTTTCATGTTATACAGAAAAAAAAGTACAGCGACCATCTGAAAATGTCCCATAGATACAGCTAACCTGATGATCTTAATAATAATAAAAATAATAACGGCAACACATTCTAAAAGACATCAGGCTTCCGCTGTGCCTTGTGGCATTCTACTGAGATGACCTTTCACAATAGAAAAAATAACCTCAGAACAAACTGTTTACACCTGTTAGAATGTCATCCCGCATGTTACTGGGCTTCCCCCCGCTTATTGCTGTTAAGCTTCCTCTTCAACAAGGTACTGGTGTACCATTTGAGGTTGTTGATACTGAAAATGACTGAGATGATGAGTTTACACGGAACAATCATACTGACGCCAGGAAATAATATTTCTGAGGAGAACAAAAATGACACGCTGATGATCAAAACGCATCTAGTCTGAAAATTAAATATTTTAAAGAAAGATTAGAAATTGGTTTTGGTGTCAATCTAACAAGTCACAAGGAAAGACAGTTTTTCAGTCAATTACCAGGCATCATTGTAAAGGTAGTGTTGTTAGTTCATCACCACTGCTGTGCGTGAATTCTGTCACTTTTAGTCTAAATTTGGGTCATTCAGGGTTGAAAAGTGAAAGTTTAGTTGACGTCTTTAGCCTAGACAGTAAAAATGTCTAAATCGGTTTATATGATACACTTAACAGTTACTCTGTTAAAGCAGAGGTGTGCATTGTTTATATTAAATATCAATTTTAAAAGTGATGATTTTTTAAAATATGGTCTATATGTGTGGCCCAATGAATCTTCTCTAAAATATCCGAGAGCATAGAGGCTGTGTTCAGTGAGAGAAAGGTGGTCCGGCAGGTTTGAAAGAAAACTTACTTCAACTTCATTTCAACTCAAGTCTTCATTATAACCTTTATTTCATCAGCTAGTCTCCATATTATTATGAATATATTATTATTATGTATGTGCCGGTTCCACATCAGCTTTAATCCAATTTTATTCATGTAGCTGCTAATCATAGCAGAAATGATCTCAGAGCACTTTTGATATAGAGCCGGTCTTCACGTCACTCTTTATAATAGAAATCATATCACTATCTTGGAAAATATCTAGGTGAAGACTGAGCAGCTTCAATTTCTGTACGTATGAATATGAATGACAGGAAGATGTAAAATAGTTCTGGTTATGGTTTCATTTTGCTTTGTCAGCATTCAGAACAAGTTTAAGGTTTAAGGCATAGAGGTCTGAAGAACGTAATGAATGGGGATGAGCCATGCGCACACAGGATTGTATCATCTGCATAAAAAGGAAAAATGATTTTTACAAAAACATTTTTTTAATTCCTATTAGCAATAATAATATATAGCAGTGCATTTATACGTGTCTGACATCATTATGGAAAGGACCCTAACAGTGGAATAAAAGTTTTTCTTTGCCTTTCGCTTGATCAGGTCTGTTTGTTATTTTATTTGTTGTTTTAAAGTGACAAAGTGACAAAGTGGACATCCTTAAAAAGCCCTTCGGGGTTTCTTTTGTCCCACCCGTGCATCTATGTATGTCTATGCAAATCTTTTTGCCTTTTTTAATCTTGTTTATTTGCACAAATAAAAACTAAACTAAACTAAACGTTCACTTTCTGTACTCCAACATAACAAACTCTGTCACTTAGTTTAGTTCTGTTTTGTGGAATGTACGTGCAACATATTAAGGGAAACATTGTCTATCATGTTTGACTCCTCTACATTTATCTAACAGCTCTAATTACAGATACGTTCTAAACAGATTATATGGTTTATACCACAGGATCTAGAGTGCAAGGGCATTTAGGGTGCATCAGACTCTTTTAAATGACGATGCAAGCAGCCTGCACGACATTGTTATTTTAAATGTTGTGTATCTTAGAAATGATCACATCTATCTTTACAATGCTGAATCATTGGAAATGTTCAGATTAACTCTTCCCAGTGAGCACTAGACGTCTTTTCAACCTTGCCTCCTAAATACCGAGATGTTTTACATGTCGCCTGGATTTAGAGCATGTTTTATAATCGTCATTAGAAATACATAACAACCTGCAGATATTTAATATAAGCGTGGTGCGCCCCAGTATTTTTTGTATGTTTAATTTTTGTCATATACACAGATTCTGTTTACAATCCTACAATACAATATTACATTAAATGCACATTCAATATACATTTCAAATTCCACAGCAATTTGACGTCTAAAATAAGTTTAATAGAAAAATGAGATAAGTTAAACTGAAACGTTAGTTTAATCATCAACTTATAAATGTTTATGTAGTCGTTGAAACGTCTAGACTAAGAGCAGACTGCTACACCTTCACTTCATTTCAACTAGATGTTTGCAGACATGACGTCTCACATATTCATCTTTTAAACATATTTTAGGTGGATTTAGATTGGATTAGTTGGATGGTGTGAGCAAATGGATAGAGTGGAAGACGCACCAACATTTTTTACAATGTTTTGGTTTGTATTAATGAAAATGTGAAGACAATACACAACATTCCCCTCCCTACCAAAACCCTGAAAGCAAAAACTGAATGAGGCTGCAACTTTAAAAAAAAAAAAAACTTTCTCTGCGCTGCATCAACAACCCTCACGCTCACTGCTCGCTCACATTCTGCTCTCACATACACTGAGGATGAGGAGCGGAGATGCTGAGACAGACAGACAGACAGACAGACAGACGGACGGATCGACGGAATGCAGGAAATTGTTTGATGCTCATTTTCATTGTGAACCCACCTATGTCGTTGCATCCTTCTATCTGAATAATTGAATAATGTGCTCATTCACTGCGGTGCCATTGTTAGACCCTAAAATGTTACCGAGCCTCCACAAATCATTTGAGTTTTAATTTATTTTTTATTTTACTTTTGAAAAAAACAAAATAAAACAAAAAAACAATATATATATATATATATATATATATTCCTTCTTTTTATATATTTAAAAAGAAGGAAGCATTTCTGTAAAGCCTATCCGTCTTTCTGTTTTTGATTTTTTTCTAACCCTTTCGAGACACTGTATCCTCATTTTGCTGGAATAAATACAGCAAATACAACAACAAACAAATACATACCAAATACAGTTATTTGGGTAAAGTTCATATTTATGTTGACAGATTTCACTGTGACCTATAAAACCAGTCTTGGTTTATTCTACTGTATACTTTATGACAGAAACATGACTGAGCTCTGATTGAACCAATCTACAGGACAGTAACTGTAATTAAAGTACATTCATAGACCTGCAGCTTATCTAATGGAGAGAGGAATTAGGTACGCTATCACTTTAAGACACATTTACATCATCAGGTTCTAAGCATGCAGCTTTAATGTGTCTAAAAGTTCACATGACAGTAACTCTTGTTCAACAGAAGAGAATGGAAGAAGACAATGTCTGCTGCTTTTAACTGGTTACTAGCTGGACTTCTTCACTGGTTTTAGTTCAAATACAAAGATTGTGAATGCTTCTCCTGGGGGCTAAGCCCCCCCCATCTTTAAATCCTAGTTACGTCCCTGGTCAGCGGCACAATCCCTTTCTCTAAGAACAGTGAACCAGACCACACCTTATTTTAATGCCCATGACTGAACAGATGGGTGCATCATACTCGCACAACACAGGCAAGAAACATGAAAATGACAAGTGTGTCGTCTGAAACTGGCTGTGACAGTTGTGCTGCACTGAAAGTTTCGCTGGGTTGGGCCCGTAGACTTGTAGTCATATAACGGGAGTCTTGGATGCACACCCACGGGACCCACACGGCTCTCACACACGCAAAAAGAATATGTAATTTCACTGGGAAAGTCCCATTACTGACAGCTGTGGGTACAAATTCAGATTTTTCTACGTGCAGAAAAATCATAATCGGATTTCCTGAGAAATTAGTTAGTATGCTGTGTTAGTGCGTGAAAATATCAATTTGGATGACATCATTTTGTATCACTCCATCTCCATATATGATTACATCACGATATGATTCCATTAAAGAGGGTCATATCGGAAAATCGCCCGACACTCGTTGGTGTATCGGCCTCCTGGAGACCACCACCCAGACCTCCTCCCCACGTGGACCTCCATGGACTCATTTGAAATTTCATTTGTGTTGTCAAGAACAAACATAATCCACAACAAAATCATTCACAATGCAGTTCAGTTGTGTGGGAACATCATTTTTTTTCAGGAGACCAGGAACCATCACGCCGGTCTGAGACCATGGCACACATGTAGACTCGTCATACCAGGAAACACAGGTGGCACTAACAATATGAATGATCAACCCAGGAAAGTCACACAACTGAAATCTACTGATTCTTCTACATGGATTATTTTCTTCATGTCACTCAACACGATTTAAAAACAAATGTATTTCTATCAGAAGTATCATTGTGTCTGTTTTTCTGTCAGTCGGGACAATATTATGTTACAAAAGCAATGTTTTTTTTTTTGGCAACAAAACTCTTAGTCGGGTTAAGGAAAACTGGTTGAGATGAAACTAAACTAATGTTCGTTCACTTTGGGACGCTGGAAGTCCTGTGTTGTTGGACATGTCTTTCTCCATATCTAAGACCACAGTTTGTGTCACCACAAACTGATGATGTTCCATTGGACTGGATTAGTGGTGCAGGAGTGTAAAGCTTGTGTGGTCGGGTGTGTCGGGCCCGGCTGGTGGACGGCTCCAACAACACAGGGCTTCCACCGGGAAACTGATTTTTGATTCCATAGTCATTTGAAGCCAAACCATGATGTTTGATGACGATGACCTAACTATGGAATTTTGTAGTGTTTTTTTGTTTTGTTCGTTCAGCACAAACTGTTTCCCTGGAAACCTAAATGAGAGTGCTTTTAGTTGTTGGGAACATCATTTTGTAGGAGACAGGGTTGGATAGACTCAGCTATCAACAGACAACAAGATTTCACTTTCATAAGTACTTCAAGAACTGCCGTGAGACTGTCGTGCTGGCTGACTACTTACGGGAATCAAACAGTGTTTCCTGTTAGGACGAGTCAACATGTGTGCCATGGTCTTAGACCAGCGTTAAGGTTCCTGGTCTCCTGAAATATAGATGTTCCCACACAACTAAACTGCATTGTGAACCAAGTGGTTTTGTCTCTAAAACAACCAAAATCAATTTCATAGTCATTTTAAGTCATACCATGATGTTTTTAATTAAACCAACCAAGTTTCAAAACTATGTAATTGTGTATAATTTTGTTTTATTTGTTAACCGTGTGTTTGAAACTGTTTGAAACGGTGACAGTTGGGTCTGGAGGAAAACAAGTTTCCCTTTAAAGGTAATTAATAGTGAAATACATCTTTATTTTGTAGACAGAGGTGGATGGTTTCAGTAGAAACAGTAGGTTTCGGGGGTTCAGAAAATTATGGAAGCACTTTGCTGATCTCACATTTAAAAAGTTGCATAATCACTTGAATTAATGCAACTATGAGTCACATTTACTCAACCAACTTGCACATGAGCATAAACATAGAGCGGCCTTATGTATGAAAACCTGACATCGTAGTTGTGAGTTGAGACATTTTCACACACTTTAGTCAAGCAATTCCACAAATGAGTACATTATTTTACCATGTCTAAACCACAGATGGAATAAAAATACTGTAAAGAGAAAGGTGACAAAGATCCTGTTTTCTTTGAAATTCTGAATTGAATAGTTTCACTTTAACATGTCACAAGCGCTGGTAGAATTTGACCTGTAATGAAACAAACCTACTCCGGGCTGAATCGGCTGAGTAAGCCCTCACCTCCAACACCTTCGTCAGGGAAGGAGTGAATCATATCCAGGGTATGATCTACACCAGACCTGACAGCGCAGCATCATTTACAGTACACATGCATCTCGTCAGCAAGAATCGAAGCAGGAATCGTCACCTCCACGTCGTGTGCTCATGTTGTGGGATCAGAAAGAACATTCATCAAAGCTTTTCTCACACTGCTAACACAGTTCACACAGTGAGATGCAGAACTGGCCACACAGATGTTTCCAGCTCACATCTGCATCACATTTTTATCAGAACCCGAGCCGACACGTCAACGAGTCCTTGCGTGGCTGCGTCTGTCTGGTGGAAGAAATCCAACAGTTTGCTTCAAAATAGTCAGGAGCTGAGAAAAATGTGCTGAAAATGAATGGAAGTTGGTCAAATCCCATCAATGTGTGCTTTGGAGAAAAGCCAGCAGTTATTCAATGTATAGGAAATAGATTTCATCAAGCAAATGATGGCTGAATTCCAATTAGCTGCTTCCAGTTTTTTTCCAGTTTCATGACGGGTTGTGAGATATCAAATGCAATCAGTTGGTTTCATGTACAGGGACACAAAAAAATGAAATACACTTTTTCATGGTGGACACATAAATGACACACATCCACAAGACACAACGTACAGAGCTTAAATATGGAGAAAGACCAACATCACAGGACTTCCAGCGTCCCAAAGTGAACGAGCATTCGTTAAGTTTCATTTCAACCAGTTTTCCTTAACCCGACTAAGAGGTTTTGTTGCCAAATACATTGTTTTTAAATCGTGTTGAGTGACATGAAGAAAAGTATCCATGTAGAAGAATCAGTAGATTTCAGTTGTGTGACTTTCCTGGGTTGATCATTCATATTGTTAGTGCCACCTGTGTTTCCTGGTATGACGAGTCTACATGTGTGCCATGGTCTCAGACCGGCGTGATGGTTCCTGGTCTCCTGAAAAAAAATGATGTTCCCACACAACTGAACTGCATTGTGAATGATTTTGTTGTGGATTATGTTTGTTCTTGACAACACAAATGAATTTCAAATTAGTCCATGGAGGTCCACGTGGGGAGGAGGTCTAGGTGGTGGTCTCCAGGAGGCCGATGTTAGTGTCCTGTTAAAAACAAGTTATAATTCTGATGAAGTTTTGTCTTGTTTTTCATAGTCATTTATTTCATACATTTATTTTATTTCCACTGTACCTCAAGGAGTTTTTTATGTCAAAATGATCTAGTTGTGTAGCATGTTTTGTTTTGTTTCATACTTCTGACTGTTTAGTGTGAAAAAAAAAGTTTCCAAAAGCATTTCCATTCTCCTCGACTGGATTAGTAGAAACCCGAACTACAGTAAACTACAGTAATTACTGCTAAAAGTACGTTCAGAAATACGTGAGTCATTGTAGCAGAAACAAATCCTCCAAAACATTTCAGTGTTTCAGACATGTTTCAGTGCATGTTACAACTCTGCACATTAATCTGAATACAAAAGTGAACGTAACGTTGTTTCTTGAAGGCAAAAAGACAAACATAATATCAGATATTGAGTATTGTTTTATAAACTGGTCATTGACTAGCCTGACCACTCTTAAAAGTATTGAATCCTTTTTCAAGAAAGCCAATCTTTGGAATAGCCTGCCCCTTCTAATAAGAGAGTGTCCAACACTTTTAAAACGCACTTAAAACAGTGGCTTTTAGACAACCAGACATGCACCCACTTTTAACTGCCACACATTTCATCACACACAACTGTTTAACTGAATAGAGGTGGTTGAATGTTGTATTTCTGTTTTGTCTTTGCGTGTCTATTCTGTCAGCCTACTGTATATGTCACCATTCTGAGTTTAATTCCTATCCTATGACTGCCTATAAGCTGTTTGTCCTATGTCACCTGCTTAGGGACTCCAGATGAAAAGTAGTTTTTTTATTAATTCTGGCATATTTACATAACAAATACTTTGTTCATAAATATGCATGGTTCCTATCAAATAAACCAATAAAATAAAATAAATGAAAAATAAAATAGTTGATTCAAAAAAAGAAAAATGCATCTGTATTATTTGAAAAGCAGCCGAGAATTTGTTTTCAATAAATGGATATTTCCTTTTATTCATAATCCAAAGAAATCCCATTTGATCAGTGTGCAACAGTGGCATTTTAATAACGTCTTGGGAAGAAACGCTTGATGTGAAGGTTGGAGTAGAGGGAGAGATGTGTCTGAACTAATGAAACAAGCCGCTGGCTGAATGCTCGGCATGTTTGGACTGCAGCTGGTAAAACGTGTGGAAAAAGACGGCGTGAAGCTCCGATACAGCTATGTTCTCACTCAGGTATTAAACAGTTTACTTTCCAACAAACATATTTTTTCAGGTTGTCGGAGCGACGTTTGGAAAGTGTTGGTTGCAGTTCTTGTGTTGTGATTTGCTGGAGTCCAACTGTCCTCTGCTGAGTGTGTGTATATATACTGAGTGGCTGTCTCACTGCGCTTACAGGCCGTCTTCCTCTCAGGCTGGCGACAGGTGAGTGTGAGCCTCCATTCAAGTAGCAACACTTTCTTTTTAAGACAGTGCTACAATGTTTGAAAGTGAGGTTTATAAAACAGCTGAACTGAAACTAAAACTATACATTTATACCTTTTTTATACTTTTATACTAAAATGCACACTTGATATTTGCTTTAGATGTTTAATGTGAAGTACACCTTTTTCTCTTTCATCGTTTTCTGTTCCTTTATTCGTGTTTTCCAACCTAAATCATACAATCGTGCAGCCCTCTTCATCTGCGATAGTCTTTCTTTGTTGAGTTGCTGAAAATCATGTTTCCTGTGGAATAACTCCCCCTCTCAATCATTTCAAAGTACCTCAGAAGCAAAGAGGAGGTTCTGCACGGAGGTGATACGGTAAGCACAAATCTTACTGTTTTACACCCAAACTTAAATCTTCCGACTGGGATCATTGCAGAGTGACTTCACTATTTGCAGGATTAGAGGATGTTCATTGAGAGTAAAACCTTGTGGATGTGCTCTGAGTGCAGTCGTGAATCTCCCAATATTTCAAATCACGTTTTAACAACTCCCTCAGAAACACGGGCCTTG
This sequence comes from Chelidonichthys spinosus, assembly GCA_029853015.1. Classification (NCBI taxonomy): domain Eukaryota; kingdom Metazoa; phylum Chordata; class Actinopteri; order Perciformes; family Triglidae; genus Chelidonichthys; species Chelidonichthys spinosus. The sequence continues at coordinate 23,714,522 of CM056829.1, read as the reverse complement.
TTGGGTTGATGCGTTTCTGGGTTTCACCACTATCTTGTTCTTTCTCCAACGCTGATAGAGGACTCTTGCTGAATAGTTTCAAGCACTTTCTTTTTCTCCTTAAAAAAATGGATGCATCACTTTGCTCAGTACAATGAAATTAAAGTAATTCATCTTTAAAATATGGAGACTCTGCATAAACGTTAAATGTGTCATTTGCAGCTTTTTTGTAGCTTTAGTTAAGGAACGTCACTTTGTCAGATGATATGAGAACGCTCAATAATTTATCTATAGCTAAAATTAATCTGTCAATTTGATCAGAAATGACGAGATTTTATTCATCATCAAAGAGGTTAACATTTAACTGTTTTCAATACATGAAATACATTTCTACCTCAACAACATCACACCCATCTGTTGGAGCCTCATCATCAGATATAAAGTGTGATATGAAAGACATCATACATGAAGATTATGAATAAGAGAGCCCTTCCCCAGCAGACAAAAGAAATACATGTACAGTGTATTTTTTTCCCTGCCTCTAGTCTTTGTTTTCCCTAAAGGAATGACTATTTAATATGATTTTACTCAAATGAAAAAATACAAATAAAATCACTCTGTGGTCTCTCACTCGCTCTTTGTTAACTGGCGATGAGAGACTGGGGTGCAGTCACATCTGAGGACAGTAGAGACAATGACTATTCTTTTGCTGCCAAAACCAACTTTAACCTTGATATAAAAATAAAGACAGCATATTTGGTATTCCCCAATAAAAGTTAATTTCCATCATTTATAATTCAACTAAATGCTGCCTTTATTTACAAACATGCAGTGCTTGTCTATAGTGCAAGATGTAAATTAAAACGTGTGCGTTTTATGGATCGTGCGTCACAGACGAGGGAAGATATTCATGATATTGAACAAAAGAGAGCTTGACAGCCGACACTTTCATGTTTGGATTTTTCCGTTTGGAAAGTTCAGCTTCGTTAACACCGTCTTTATGGCTGCATGACCAAATGCACATGGGAAATGGAGGATTTCATGTCTCCCCGGTACCTGAAGCGACCTGGCCCCACCAACGCAGCCCCTTGCATGGTCTTTAATGTCTGCAGCCCTCTTGTTCTGCCAGACGAGTGTGGGGAGAGGGGGATTTCAGACGCTGTTTGAACATCCTACGGGAGCTTCTTCTGAAGTCTTTGCACGCCTTTAATGTTGGTGCACAATGCACCAACAATGTAAACTAAAATACTTCTCTGCAAAATAACATGTCAGCATGAAAGTTCATTCTCAGCTTTGGAAGTTAGAAAACACGATCTTGCTCTTCTAAGTTCACATAATCCTCATTTTTCTTCTGCTGGGGGAGGACGTAAGGTGTGCTGGAAAGCTCCGGGAAAAAAACACAATAGCAGAAGAGATTCTATTCTAATCATTTTTCTTTAATCATACAGTCTAGTCAGCGTAAAGTTTGACATATAATACTACAGAAGTTGCACTCGGCACAGATATAAAGGTCTGGCTGTAGTTATGATGACAATATTAGTGCTATCTCATCATCTCTTGAGAGAAAATGACGATAAGATTCTGTGTGGGCCTTCTTTTTCCTCTTCTCACTGTCATTTTAGATGGTTTTATCTGCAGGGATATCTGAGGGGAATGATGGACGCTACTCTAGATATGAGACCTAAGAGTTTCAAAAAATATGATTAAGTTCTGATAACATTAAAGTCACCCAAAACTCTAAATCTGTTTTGGTTTGGTTTACTGTGTATCCAAAACGCTAAATTAAATTAAATCATGTTCATAAATGAATGTAATTGATTGATATTAAGCTCTAGACATTTCACCCTAAAGTAGTGCATTGCACAGTATTATTATACATATACATTTTGAATAAATCCACTTTGTGTACTTTAAGAACTTATTATTTAAGTAGTAATGAATGCCAAATGTGCCTAATGTTATACTTGGTCTCCAAGGACACAGAAAAAATGCTTATGAATGTATGGCATAATTGATTAATTATTATTGGAGTGTTAAAGTATTCTAACTACACTGTGAAAACAGTTACTTACAACTAATACAACCATTTTGTTCTGAGTTTGGTGAATATATATATATATATATATAATATATATATATATTAGTGAGTTAGTGAGATTTTATAGTAAATGTAAGACTAATATTTGAGTAGAGCCAACAGGAAAAAAGCTGATGAAATGACTTCCACCAACAGCTGGAAACCTTTCAATTGGGTGTAACATTAACAGGAATAAACAGATTATATCTACATGTTAATGTACAAGCTGTACTCTCTGTACTCTCCAAAGGTCATGTGACAGCAACGTCTATTTTTAGCTGAACAATTAACCCTTAAACACTTAATCGGCATATAAAGATCAAAGACCTGAAAACACATTTCTTTAGAAAGTATGAATGTGATTGGGATGTGTGTTTTGAATATGGGAGTTTATGAGTAATAAACCCACACATCATAGTAGTAGTAATATGATGCATCTGCAACTTTCCACACTGTAATGTGGCTGATTTCAGTATTTTTTGTGGCTAATTTCAGTATATTTCCAAACAGGAAATACATCGACAGATGTTGACTCACAGAAATACCAACCACATATCAACCATCACATCGGATCACTTTGAGTTTTGTGTTGTGACTAAAGCTCTCCTCACCTTGACAGAACACACACTTTGATGGGAAAGCCAGAATGAGAGATGACAGTGAGGAGCTGCAGATGGGCTGAGTGCCCTCACTTTCTACTCAATTCCTGCTTCCGTTGGCGTGCATGTACACACATGGTGTTTGGTTTATAATTATTATTGTAACCATGACGATGGAGCTCCCCCAACCTTAACCTTTTAACTGATCACCGTGTTTCTCTAATTATAACCCAAAGCACAATGTTTCTCTCGCCTCCCTGAACTTTAACTGCAACTTTGTCACAACATATCTTTGACCTCTGAAGTTTTCTGAGGAACCAAAGTGAAGCCGTTACCATTTAGTTGTTTTAGAACTGGAAGTGACCATGTCTGTGTCTGTAATGACTCACTACTTAATATATAGTGAGTTAAATTTACATTTACATTTCGGGTATTTAGCAGACGCTTTTGTCCAAATTGACATTTGTCAAAAGAAAGAAACCACAACATATCATTGCCGATAAACTAAGAATGCGAGGGCAGTCTTTCCCCGGGATGAAGAGGAGTTCGGTTTTATGCAGGTTAAGCTTGAGGTGATGTGCAGTTGTCCAGACAGAGATGTCAGCCAGACAGTCCGAGATGCGAGTTGCAATGTGAGGTTGGGGGAAAAGAGAGGAATAGCTGGGTGTCGTCTGCATAACAATGGTAGGAGAATCCATGTGATGTGATTACAGAGCCTAGTGATCCTGGTGTATAGTGAGAACAGAAGCGGTCCTAGTACTGAGCCTTGAGGGACACTGTGTCCAGAGAACAGGGTTTAGACATAGAGCCTTTCCATGTGACCTGAAAGGTGTGATTTATCAGGTATGATGTAAACCAGGTTAGAGCAGAGTCAGTTATGCCAAGTTCAGCCAGAGTGGAGAGGAGGATTTAGTGGTTGACTGTGTCGAATGCAGCAGATAGGTCGAGGAGAATGAGAACGGAGGAGTGGGATGAGGCTCTGGCGTCTTGCAGGGACTCGGTCACTGTGAGGAGGGCCGTCTCAGTGGAGTGAGCAGTCCTGAATCCTGATTGATTACATATTCCTCTGTATAGTCTATATAGAGGGTGGAGGTGGGGAAGAGTGATGTTCGGTGGAGGCAAGTCCTGTTAGCTAATTAGCATGATAGCTAGTTATAACACAAACTAAGCCAGGAGCTAATTCTAGTGCTGCTTTGGTTAAAAAACAGTTTTTTACCGTAATTCAACAACTGTGATATTATTTGGGATGCTAATTAATTAATAAACTGGCTTGTTTGTAAGGTACAGTATCTAGGAAACTCATTATCATCTAACTTCTACAGGTTGGCCAAAAAATGCCCAGTGTACAATTAACCACACAGCAAGCGATATTCTTTCTGATATTACATGAATAAATCTCCAAAAGGTAGCAACACCACAAACACTGCTGAGAGGTTTAGTTCAGTGACTCAACAGCAGACAGACAGCAACCTGAGAAGGCCCACACCTGTCACTCAAAGCAACCACGACGTTAATTATGCATTAAGCCTCAATAGAATTTAAACAGTGGAGTCATGTAAAATTCACCAACCACGGTTTCCATGACCAAAACCTAACTTTACAGACCAAAACCTTTTATCTGTGCCAGGCTGTTCATTTCTGCTGTAAAGTAGTACATTTTAACATGGTGGTCTATTGGGATTGACTCGCCTTGGAGCCTCGAGTGGCTATTTGAGTAACTGCAGCTATTTGTAGATCTGCAATGGTTTCTGTCCCAGAGGTTGCCACTTCGTGGGCACATCTTAAAACAGTTTTTTAATTATTTATTATGAATTATAACTATTTTACAGATCAGTTGTTTTAAAATGAAATTTAGTTTTGTTAAATTGTATTTGTTTATTTTATTTGTAAGGGACCATGTACAATATTAAACATAAATGTTACCATTTGATGCATTGTACCAGAGAAAAATAAATTAATCTTGCCTTAGAGTCTGAAAATGAGTCTGCAAAATATTCCCGGCACATCTGGTTACACCAACAGCACAGGTTACAAAAGCTCAGCTAACTCTTTCCAAATAAAACAATGCTGAGCTAGCATTGACTCATAAACATACATCATTGACTAAACATGAATCATTTGAGTATTCATTTTTTATTTCTACCACTGAAGTGTGAGAAAGGTTTTTTTCCGAATCCAAAAATCAAATAAAAGTTAAAAAATCAACCTAACTATGTAGTTTTGTAATGATTTGTTGTTCTGGTTGTTATTCACGTGTTTCACAGTTTAACCATTTGGTCCAGATAAATACATTTCCCTGGAAAGGTAATTGAGAGTGCAGTTTATTTGTATGGGAACGCATTTTTTTTGTAAGAGAGAGGGTTCCCTTTAAAATTTAACAGCTTTGTGACGAACTGAGTGTCACACTGTAGAGAATACAACTCCAGGAAAGACACCATCTGATGTGGAATCAACCTCCAGGCATCTTCGGCAAACACAAGTCCCAGTGGTTGCAGGTGACATATTACTGTGCTGCACAAAAGTGGAGCAGCTAATCTCCCACTCATTCCGTAGACCTGTGGTGATGCTATCACTGTGTGTTTCAGCGCACCTGTGAAAAACCACAGCTTTCTATCAGGAGGCCTCGACAGGAAATGTTTTGAACCACTAACACTTTAATCTGTTCATGGCTGCAGTGAATGCTGGATGCTGATTGGCTAGAGTGTGTGCCTTATTTTCAGACAACCACAAAGCTCTGATATTGAGTTAACTTATTCCTCAAGTCTTTTTTTAATCTTTTTTTTAATTTCACCTTTATTTTTCCTGGATTAAGATTTAAAATATTGTTTTCTGAGGGAGTCATGTCCATGCCGAACAGCGCAAGAGTTTCACTCAAAAACAAAAGAGATACTAAAGTGACGTGAGGTAATTACGACGGCATATTAGTGCCACTATAGGAAAAAATAAAAAAAATAAAATGGAGCCGAGAGGGGATATTCCAATATTCCCGATCAATAAACACCCATAAGATGACAATTTGGCCCATATAAATTAAACCAACAATAACCAGTTTTTTTTTTTTTTTAAATATGAGGCCAAATTATCATCTTGATCGGGTGGTTGGGCTAAGATGCTAGGAGTAGTTTTCACTTGTCATAGAGGAAGCAAACAAGTTGCTGGACCGGATGTTTGCCATTGCTGTGACAACAAGTGAAAGCTACCGCTCGCATCTTAGCCCAACCACCCGATCAATAAACACCCATACGATGACAATTTGGCCTCATAAAAAAAACAACAATAACCATCAACAGCCGTCACCGTAAGGACCTTAACAAGGCGTTGTCACACTTTCAGATGGATAAATTAGAAATGTAAATGCGACATTCATGGGAAGTTAGCTAGCATAAATTATGGTTGTTAGCATCTTAATAAAGTATCAAATCTTTGATTTCATAAAGTGCAACTTTTTTTCTTGGAATATTGCCCACCCCTCACTCTCAACTCCATTTTATTTTTTGTCCTACAGTGGCCCTAATAAGCCGTTGTAAGTAATAGACTTTTAAAAAAGCATGTCATCAGCCATAAGCAGTGTTCAGTAACAGGACAAGCACATTCAGTGTAGCTCCAAAAACAACCAAAGACAGCACAAGGTGCAGAAGATGATGTACATGATTTGTCCACATAATCGGAGCTTGCAGCTATAACAGTTTGAGGAATCAGTTAACCAATACTCCATTCAGCGGTTATATAAAGAAAACAGACCAACTCTCACATAAACATTGCAATGATGTGAGCCAGAAACCTGAAGCAGAGAGAAAGTTAATGGCAGCTTGATAGGGAATTTGAACTTGAAATTTGAAACCATGCATATATTAAAGGCTCCATATTATGAAAAATAGGTTTCTACACCTATAAACTGGTCCTCCCTGAGCCTGTCAACTCCCAGAATGAGGAAAACAAGTGACTCCTGCAGCCCCCCCACTGGTACAATGGTGCTCCTACAGGCTGTTCGGATTCAGCTCCCGTTGTTACGTAATGAAGGCAGTCATTTGGCCGAACTCCTCTGATGATAGGAGATATCCGAGGGGGCGTTTCTACACAGCGGGGAGCTTTAATTATGATGACGGAAAAAAGTCCAGGTATTTATTGAGATAAATATTGAGATATATGTTCAATCACCTCATTAATAACAGTAACAATCTGACACACGTCATCAGCTGAACATAGTTCGTGCTCTCCGTTTAGACACAGCTGGAATAAATAACAAAATAAGTGATTAACACAATCACACACAGCAGTAATATTGGATTATTTCTAATAAATATAGTGGATGGATTTTGAAATGTGATCATGCCGGAGGTGAATCGGGGGAATTGAAACAACGGGGAGAGAGGGGAGAGCAGAATTAGATGCTTAATTTCATACCGAATACATCATGTATACAGTTTGTAGGAGATTAGTAGTGTATTTTATTGCCAACTTGGCTCATGCGACATGGGGGAAATAGACCAGTGCCTCATTTATTACAATAGGTGTTTAAATCAAAAGGCAACTTTAGTTCCGAATCAGAGGAGCTTTGATCCATTATCTTTGTGTTTCTCTTTCAAGCTGCAGGCCTGGAAATATAAAATACTGATTTGGGGTATTTGGCATACTAATTTTGTTTTATTGATTCCAGTATCCAGCCTTAGTGACTGTAGTAGCACAACGTTATAGGTGCTGGAAGACTGTGACTTCACAACATTCCTAATATTTAGAAGATTATTCAAGCTGTCAGTTAACATTTAATTAACAAATCTCAGAGATCAGTTTCTCCACTACCTAAAACATATCCAATTAAATTGCTGTAGCCTACAGGAGATTTCACTCATAATTGATATCTAAACCAGGAATTGTCCCATCCTTTATTCTTATATTTTCTAAAAAGCAAAAACTTACAGAAACTCAGGAAATATACCTATCCTATGTGTATACAATAGCTTGCTTCTCTAATTGTTAACTTTTAGGGCCCTAGTTTCGTAGACCAGCGCAGGGCGGCGCAGGTGCGCTGAAAGCTGACTGCTCCTGGTCTACGAAACTAGGGCCCTATGTCTCTTAATACTTTAGTTGTTTAAGCTAAGAGGGGGGGAAAATCAATGCGTTGTTGTATTCAAAACCTCAAAGCAGTTGCAGTGTAGATGCTTACAGCTTGTGAATGTTTCACTGTAAAAAAAAATCACTGAAAGAAATGACCCATTCAATGTTCATTCTCTAGATGGATCTTATAAACAGTAAACATTGCTTCTGAATTAATTGCAATGGGTGCGTTTTGCTTCCAGAAACTTTTTTCTTCGGCTAAGAAGAATTTGAAACACAACCTCTAAGTCACGTTATCGTGTCTCCCGTCAGAGATGCCAGAGATGTCCGGTGAGAGCGTGAGACTTGGACGAGCTCAACCACAACGTGACAGGATCATACAGCTGAAGGAGTCACACTCTCCTCCTCCTCCTCCTCCTCCTCTTGCTGGTCCTCCTGCTCCTCAGACCAGCGGCGCCTCAGGAAGTCAGGTTTGCAACAAATAACCTCATGCAACACACTGCACAAAACAGTTTGGTTGAAGAAGCTAGAATGCATTATCTGAAAGACAGAATAAGGAAGCCCTGGGATTAAGACACTTTCTAGACAAATGAATGCTCACACGGCCGGACTCTTGCATTTGCACGCTTCCTTGTGACATAGAAAACAGTAACGTCATGCTTAAAATATCTGCAGTTCATATGTGGGACTCTGACAGACAGGTAACCAGTCTATCACAGGGCTGTCATGTAGAGACAGACAGGTAACCAGTCTATCATAGGGATGTCATGTAGAGACAGACAGGTAACCGGTCTATCACAGGGCTGACATGTAGAGACAGACAGGTAACCAGTCTATCACAGGGCTGTCATGTAGAGACAGACAGGTAACCAGTCTATCACAGGGAGACATGTAGAGACAGACAGGTAACCAGTCTATCACAGGGAGACATGTAGAGACAGACAGGTAACCAGTCTATCACAGGGCTGACATGTAGAGACAGACAGGTAACCAGTCTATCACAGGGCTGTCATGTAGAGACAGACAGGTAACCAGTCTATCACAGGGAGACATGTAGAGACAGACAGGTAACCAGTCTATCACAGGGCTGATATGTAGACAGACAGGTAACCAGTCTATCACAGGGAGACATATAGAGACAGACAGGTAACCAGTCTATCACAGGGCTGACATGTAGACAGACAGGTAACCAGTCTATCACAGGGAGACATATAGAGACAGACAGGTAACCAGTCTATCACAGGGCTGACATGTAGAGACAGACAGGTAACCAGTCTATCACAGGGAGACATGTAGACAGACAGGTAACCAGTCTATCACAGGGCTGACATGTAGAGACAGACAGGTCCATCCTGCATGTCTTTGGACTGTGGGAGGAAGCCGGAGAACCCGGAGAGAACCCACGCTTACACAGGGAGAACATGCAAACTTCAGGTCGTATCTATCAGGCTGAAATGAGCCATTAATGACACATTTTTCAAGCTGTTAAGATTACAAATACCAACATGTTAATTCACCTTCAGTTTGTCACATCAGCCACATGTTGACATTTGTGTTTTGACAGAAGCAGCAGAGACCATCAGTGCTACGTCAGGGTACCCAGACAGCTTCCAGACGGCAGCACGGTATGCAAACGCTACACACCTGCATCAGCATTATTCCACGTGACATCATTTTATGTGTGCAGACCTTTCAGCTAAACGTCATTCTGTATTTTATGCACAAACAACGGTAGCCTATACTGGGCCATTCTTGCATCACTGCTTGATGTTATTTGTTTTGTGATCTGAATAAATCGACTGATTTAAAACTCACTCAGCATAGACAGTGGCACCAGCTCCTCTAGCAGATCAAAAGTTTACATCTATACTTTCTTCCCTTTGTGCTTCCAGAAAGTAGTGCAGCCATCTCTGTTTGCAAGGAAGAGGTGGATGCAGTCTGTCTTCCCCAGTCATCTTCAACAAACATGAGCACCTCTCCGAAGCAGACTCATCACTTCCTCCCCTCGAGGAGAGATCATCCAAAGCAGACCTTCATCGAGGCCAGGCTTCATGATGGGTGAGTTTGGCATACATACTCTATGACACATTTACAAATGACTCAATGCATCATAAGCTAGTTTATGATTAACTAATGATCATGTCCATTTGGGGTATATGGTGGGGGGTAGGGGTACTACTATGGCTGTGTTTAGAGACAAATAATGTCTCGTGCACAGCCTTGTCCCTGGTTCTGTTTGTGACATTCCTGGTCAGAATGTCAATGTGCAGCAGAGACACAAGCAGCGTCAACTTTGGTAAGCCCAGGACGGTTCTGTGGCACTATAGTGGCAGAGATGAGTGCCAGCAACTCTAAAGGGAAGCACTACATGTATCTTGAGGTCATGTTTCCTGGTGAGGGTAAGGTTGTTAAATGGTAGGTTGACAGGTAGATCCATGGTTATGAATGAATCCCATATATGAGTATCCCTTCGCAGGGTGGTTCAGTTGGCGCTAATGTCTGGTTCAGACTACCTTTTATCAGCCTGATTCCAGACCAACGGTCTCTTTGGTTCAGATGGATAATAAACGTTGCAGGCAACAGTCCGTCGTTTTTTACCCTGTAGTGTGTCACCTGCCTCCTCTCTGGTGCATCCAGCATGAGTGACAAGTGACTCCAATAGAAATTATTGACTATTCGAGCATGATGTTTCGGTTTCAACACAGCAATCCACATGGACACTTTCTGATCTGGCGTCTTTATTGGTAGGGAAACATTGTTTATTAAAATGATAACAAATCCATCAAAGACCATCACAAAAATTACAGATACAACCGTTTTCTGATCTGCCATTAAAATTAATGTAAAGACATCATTAAAATAGGTTTATCATTGGAAACAGAAGTTATCAGGTGATGACATGTGATAGATAGTCTCTCAACCTGGCTGGGCAGGACAACACAGCCGTGGCTTCATGTACCATTTAGTTTTGGAATTTTAGTTTGTGAGGTTGAAAAATCACCAATACAGCCCAAACAAAGCTTGTATGTTCGTTTTCCAAATTAGAGTTGCTAAATCTGCACACCCAACTCAAAAACTGGAAACCTGGAAGCTATGAAAACTGTATAAACATCTCTAAATTATTCAACTTTTTATCCAAAGGTATATCCTTGTAAAACACTTAAAGTCTGAATGTACTATTGTTACATCACTACATGACATCACTGACACGTTTTTTTTCCTGCCAGCATCCCTGAGGGGATCACTGCTCTGTTTGCCAGTGGTCTCTGCCGCTGGCCTGGCTGTGATGTGGTGTCTGAAGACTTCCCTAGTTTCTTAAAGTAAGTCCACTAATGAATACTTCATTCATGGAATCACTCACTATGAAGTGGTCCCGCCTTCCAGTGGACCACCATCGGACTTCATTTTGGAAAAAATCTGTACTGTAGTCAATGGAGAGAGACCAATATTCTTTTGATTTCATTTGAATTGTACCATGCATTACAATGAAAAGGAGAAAATATGTAATTATGCTGATGACACCCAACAGTGAGGTTATTTGCATCTTTCTCTGTTTTCAAACACACGCAGAATCTCATGAGAATATCGTCAAGCCTGGTAGCCCCACTGAGACAGACACTATGATGCCAGAACATTCTAGATAGAACAAAAAAACAAACAAAAACAAAACAGATGATGATCCTGTGAAATGCAACATGGCGGTTAAATGTGATTAACGGGTAAAAAATGCATTCAAGCAGATGTGCAGCCCTTGCTGTTGCTCTGCTGTTGGATGATGAGAAGCGGAAAGACTATCTGTGATTCATCCTAATTAAAAACCACTAATATCAACCTTTCATAGTTCCTACCACATCTACCGCCATCAAACAGGAAGGGTAGAGTAAAGAGTAAAGCCCGCCTCTTGCCTGATTAAAGTTGAGAATATATTAACTTTATATGCATCCACCCACTTCTGGAAAAAACATGTTGTGCGTCAGCCGTGCCGTACAATAGGAACAGAATGGGTTTGGAGGCGACAACAATGCAAGCAACACATTTCAGTGTGATCGGTGTGTTCGTGCGGCTTCATCGAAAATGTGTAGAATGTAATCATTGAGTGGTTGTGAGGACCCAGTTTCAGCACAGGGCATCTCAAAGATGTCTCCACGAAGAAGACCAAAGTGATGTCGTATACCTACCCAAAAATATATGAATGCAAAAAAATAATTTAAACAATAGTAGAAATGTCATAACTGACTATATCTTTTGTGTGTTTGTTATCTTTAGCAATACATTCTGAATAGTTTACAAGCAATATGATTTTAGACATAAACGCAGGCCAAAAGCTGAATACATTAGCCTGCTACATAGTTCAGGAGCACTTTTGCAGAGGGAACAAAACGTTTCCATCCCCAGTCATTATCTTGAATCTGCTGGGCAATGGTTGGTTTCTGGTTCAAGTAAGACACACAGATTGATGGGGACAGTACTTGTCCACAATGGTGGACCGGTTTCTGGACTGGACACAAAAGGATTCGGGCTTCTCATCAGATAAATGTATTTTCCTTACAACACTGGACCTTTAACCTTATCCTATTTTGTGTTGTAGGCATCTCCACTCTGAACACAGTCATGGAGACAGAAGCATTGCTCAGTGGAAGATCCAGCAGGATATTGTTCAGTGCATGGAGAGTCAGGTGGGACCTCGAAAAACCTCAAAGCTTTACAACTGAATAAACCAAATTCTCAAAAGAAAGCACACGTACTGTGTAAATATCTTGAAGTAAGAAACCAAAAATATGAAAATATGACTGCGATTCAACCTCTTCTGGTAATGAGCTGCGTTGGCCAATCAAAATACACATTTCTGTTTCTGTCTACATAAAGTGAATGTCATGTTTCTCCTGATCTTTCAGGATGATTACAATGAAACGAAATAGTCCAGTGGTGGACTATTTAGTTTCATTGTATCTGTGATGGAGAATGTTGGAAAGAGTATGAAGGCGTATTAGGGCCACGGTTGGGAAAAGAATAAAAAATGGAGCCGAGAGAAGTGGGCAATATTCTGAGAAAAAAAGTTTGCTAGTTTGAAGAGGCAAATTCACAAGTTTATTATGATCATAACAACTGGCATTCATGCTTGCTAACTTCCCATGAATGTTGCATTTATTTTTCTAATTAATACATCATAACGTGTGCCAACGCTTTGCTAAGGTCCTTTGGGTGATGGCTGTTTATCGTTAATGTTGGTTAATTTTATATGGGACAAATTGTCATCTTATGGGTGTTTGTTGATCGAGTGGTTTGGCTAAGCTAGCGGTAGATCATAGAGGAAGTATACATGTAGCTTGACCCGGATGTTTGCGATAACAAGTGAAAGCTACCGCTAAAAGTGACATTCATGGGAAGTAAGCGAGCATAAATGACGGTTGTTAGCATCAGAATAAACTAGCAAATTTGCCAGTCTAAAACTAGCAAATTTGCCAGTCTAAAACTAGCAAATTTGCCCCTTATACGCCGTCATAATAGAGAGAGTTGATGCTGCGGTATTATGAACCTGCGGCATCTGAGAAGCATTATAATGCTTTTTTTTTTACACAGGACTACTTTATTTCTTTATAAGCACTTGGTAAATGAATTCAAAGAGAGAAATGTAAGGAGCCATAGTTGTGTTCATGGTTCAGACACTAAAAAAGCAGCATGACGACACTGTTTCCTGACATCCACATGCACAGGAAATACAGTGAGGTTAAAGTAAAGTAGGGTGTGGAGGTCCTATCACATCCTGTCTCATACTGGGATTTAGTTGCCTGACTTTAACCTTCATTTAAGCATACATTAGTTGAAGAAATATTCCAGTTGTTATCATTGTGTATATTACAGCTGTTACTTATTTGTTTTGATTAGCAAAAAGAGACTTGGCTTTAATTCTGTCAGAAGTCAGGACTAGACAGGACCACTACCACGACCACTGATGTCACCCCGCCCCCACAGCCGACATCATCACAACAGTATAATAGACTACAGCCTCTTTTCATCACATGAAAGTCGCCCTTCAATGTTGCTATAATACATTTCAGTAAAGAACTAGACCATGTGTCATTATTCACACATTTGATTTACAACAAATAATTTTATCTCACATTAGATTATCAGTAACTATTCTGTTCAATGACTAATCACTGTGTATAATAATCTTGAAATGTTTTTCCTCTCTCTGTAAAGAAAAAAATAGCATTTCTTTCTTTTCAAGCATTTCTAGTCCATCAATGCCCCCCTCCACCCATGTTTTATGAGCAATAAAGGATAAGGCTCAGACGCTGTTAGCACGTAACCCTTGATTGAAGCATGACTTTTGCCATCTACTCGTCAGAAAATCTCTGTACCTCTATCCTTTGTGGTCCAATAACTTGGCCACTTCTGGTTTGTGCAGGCTTTGATGTGGATGAGGTCTCAATGTCAACAGTCTCTGTTGTACATGTGACTGGTGGTGTGGCGGTGGTGTGGCGGTTGGCTCCTACCCCCTACAGGGGGTACTGCTAAGAGCTCTTTCTTTATTTGTGCATAGTTTTCCTCGGTCTCTGTCAGTGCCCACGATGCGTAGGCAGAGACATGCCTCGATGCCATCTTTCGACCCATCAGCCTGTATGATGAGCTGTTTCTTTGGATCAAAGAACCTGAGCACAGGAGCATTTATGAGGGTGTCTTTCAGTTTATTAACTGCATCCTCATGTTGCCCTGCCTTGTCTCAGTGGTGTTGTTAACAGCATTCACTGTAGTCCTGCTTTGTCAGTGGGAGATGGCATCAGAGTGATGGCCTGGACTTCTCCCTCATCAGCTTTAACAACTTCTTATGTGACAGTGTGGCCCATGAAGTTGAAGTTGCTGACTTTATGCTGTAGTTTCTCTTTATTGGATTTCATGTTTGCTTCCTTTGCTCTGGTTATCACCTTCTGTATTATCTTGTCATGCTGTTTCTCTGTGGAAGTGGCAATGATCATGTCACCAGCTATGAGTGCTCTTGCAGTCTCAGCAGCTTGACAATCCTAAGATTTGGTTTCCTCAAAGGTCTGTCTTTAAACTAGCTAAACTTTCCGTTGCTAGTCTTGTACACAAATCTCCCATTCTGAGGAATGCACCTGGATGCTATCCAAGGCAAAATGACATCTCTCCTTCGGGGTAAAAGGTGACATACATCAACATTGTCGAAATTCACCACGATGCCTTTGCCAGTCAGGAACTCAGACACCTGCATCTCCACAGGTTTGTTTTCAGATTCATTAGGCTCCGGGGCTGCATCCGCAGCCACCCTTGCATAGGTTGGAGGCTTGATTTTGAGGCCAGTCACAATCACCTCATTCAGTTTTCCCTGTTGGTCCAGCTCCTCCACTCTGTTTCCCAGCTCCTTTATCAGCTCGTCTTTCTTCGCATTCTCCTCCCGGAGTTGTTTGATTTCAGCCATCGCCTTTTGGAGAGGTTCCATCTTTTTCTTCATATCTATCAGCTCCGCCATCAGTTCTTCTTTCATTCTTCATCAGTTCTTCTTTCATTGCCACCAGGCTTTCGTTCAATGAGTCCCACTTAGAGTCAGCTTCAGGGCTCTCCTCACACCTGGGGTTGTGTCTAGTAGGGTTCGGCATTGTCTCCAGACGACCTCGGCACTTCGGTATGAATGCGGGTGTAGAAGTAAACAGTTTGTGACGGTTTTTAATTCTTCCAAAAGTGTTTTTCCACCTCGGTTGGCAATAAGAGAAGTCCAAAATAAAGTTTGTGCAGTAATTCCGACATGGAACCGCGGACACCGTTAAAACACGCCTGGTCCTGTCGCCATCTTGAAAAAAAAATAAAAAATTTAACTTTAAACTTTAAATAATGAATAGCAAACTGTGGGTCTTGAACTCACTTATTTAAGTTAAACCCTGGGCCTTCTCTTCTCTTTCAGCTCATCCTGGAAAGGCAGAAACTCATTGCGATGCAACTTCATCTGCACCTCTCTGAACACATACACAGCGACTTGGTAGGTTTCTTTCACTGTACGATTTACTTAGTGTAGGCTAAAGAATTTTAAAATGTATAACTCTTGAAAAATGTAAAGAAAGCAAATGAAGGCGTGTCCATCGTTGCATGCTGAAGGCAGCTTCAGAGTGGTCGTACAGCCTTCCTCTGTTCCTGCCCCAGCCTCAGGTAACAGAGGGAGACAGAATGCCAACGTGGGGCATCAAACACCTGGAGGAGTTGTCTCAGCATGGCTACAGAGCTGCTGGTCCAGCCCACCTTCTTCCAGGTAAAAGCCTCTCTAGGTTTATTCTTAACTAAATTGGAAAGCAACAACTAAAGTAGTGAAACTTTGAATGGTCACGTTCTCTGGAATGTGTGAGGACGAGAAGGTACAGCTACATATATGATTGACATAACATGATTCACATGCATTCTTTGTTAACCATAATAGTGTTTTAGACTGATAGAACTCATTACATTAGATCAGGCTGATGGAGTTTGCATGTAAAGGAATAACAATTAGTGTTATTTGTGCTTATGCACCAAACAGCAGTTCGGAGTATTCGGCCTTGGAGACCCTGAATGGAGTCCTGCATGGGGCTCCAGTAGGGGACTCCATAGTTCTGTTGGGAGACTTCAATGCACACCTGGGCAACGATACAGATACCTGGAATAGCGTGATTGGGAGGAACGGCCTCTGAGTGGTCGTTTGTCATTGGACTTCTGTGCTAGACATGGACTGTCCATTACAAACACCATGTTCGAACATAAGGATGCTCATGGTACCAGAGCACCCTCGGACGAATTTTGTGATCATTGCTTTAGACACTTGGTTGAAGAGAGGGGCAGAGCTGTCAACTGATCACCATCTGGTGGTGAGTTGGGACAGAGGGTGGGGGAAACCTTTGGAAAGACCTGGTAAGACCAAATGGGTAGTGAACTGGAAATGGCTGGAGGACCCCCATGTCCGAGAGATCTTCAACTCACACCTCCTGTGGAGCCGTTCGATGTCCCCAGAGGTTGGGGGCATCGAACCAGTGTGGGCGATGTTCAAAGCTTCCACTGCCTAAGCTGCGATGGTGAGCTGTGGTCTAAAGGCGAGTCCACACCGGACCGAAAATCGGCGTCTTTGAGAGAGTCGGCATCCGTGACATGAGTCTGCTTGGTGTGGTCGCTCGAATGGGCCCACGTCGGCGTTCATTTCAGCCGATTCAAATGTGTAATCCGCCATTCGAGTCGGTGACTCTTTTACCATTCTGATTGGTGGAGGCTAGCAGCTTGACTAGCGAATCAGTGAAGCCCGGAAGTGACGATGGTAAACATACCAGATAACCAGTGAAATCGAAGAAGGTGGTCTAGAGAGGACCGCCTACTTCCGGTTTTCATGTTTTTTGGCCCACAATACCGATTAGCGCCGCCTGTTGTTTTGGAGACATTACATCTCGCGCAAGCGCGGAACGTATGGCGTCGGCTGTAGTTCTGTAGGTATGAACCGCCCATGTCGTTGTTCGAGTCTGCCATGTTAAGTAGCCCGACTTCATTTATCGGACGCGAATCGGGCAGTCGGTCCGGTGTGGACCCGCCTTAAAGGTCTTAGGTGCCTCAAGGGGCGGCAACCCTTGAACAGCGTGGTGGACGCCATTGGTCAGAGTTATTCCAGGATATGATATGTCAGAAGACTCCATAGGCGGTTGCAAGGTATCAACAGGCCCGAAGGGTGTGGAGGAGGAGTTTGGAGTAGCCATGGAGAAGGACTTTCGGTCGGCACCAAGGTGCTTCTGGTAAATCATCCGGCACCTCAGAAGGGGGAAATGGCGAACCATCCAAGCTGTATACAGAAGGATGGGACACTGTTGAGGCGGTGGAAGGAACACTTTGAGGAACTCCTGAATCCGACTCTATTGTAGAGGTAGAGTTGGAAGCTTATGGGATTGATTAGATCCGTCCAGAAATTCTGAAAGCTTTGGTGGTGGAGGGGCTGTCTTGGATGACATGTCTCTTCAACATTACGTTGTCTGTTCCCCTGTTCAAAAAGGGGGACCAGAGAGTGTGTACCAACTACAGGGGTATCACACCTCCCTGGTAAAGTCTACTCCAAGGTGCTGGAAAGGAGGGTTCGGCCTATCCAGTATTGAATGGTACAAATACAACAATATCAGGCCTCCGTACACCTACGCCTACTTGATTAGATGGTTGAGTTTCTTTCTATTATCGTTGAAGCTTTTTTTTCATTGATGTGCTTTAAGAAATCACTGATTTCACGAGAGAGAACCATTCACACTCTTTAGGAGAGTTTTAAGGAGTGGCAGACCAGGGTGGTGGTCCCCCTGTTCAAAAAGGGGGACCAGAGAGTGTGTACCTACTACAGGGGTATCACAGCACTCAGCCTCCCTGGTAAAGTCTAGTCCAAGGTTCTGGAAAGGAGGATTCGGCTGATAGTTGAACCTCTGATTGAAGAGGAACAATGCGGTTTCCGTCCTGGCCGTGGAACAACGGACCAGCTCTTTAGTCTTGCGAGGTTCCTGGAGGGGCCTGGGAATGCCCATCCAGTCTACATGTGCTTTGTGGACTTCATTTTTTCAATACACATTGTGAGTTTCAAACTCTAAACATTAAAATGTGATTGCACCAGCACACTGGAGTACTTTCACAAAGATCAGAAGATCAGTTGAATGAATCCCAATCTGATGTCTTTGATGACATGAACTGATGACATCATCTCTGTTGTTGTTCAGACTTGGTCCCCAGTATTGAATGTTACAAATACAACAACATCAGGCCTCCGTACACCTACGCCTACTTGATTAGATGGGTGAGTTTCTTTCTATTATCGTCAAAGCTTTTTTTCATTGATTTGCTTTAACAATTCACTGATTTCACGAGAGAGAACTATTCCCACTCTTTAGAAGAGTTTTACCGTCAATTGTAAAGTTGCTTTTCAGAACTTTCATGGTAATTTCTTTGAATATGTTCAGATACACATCTGGATTAAATGCAGCAAAGCCTGTGAGCTGGTTCAGTCAGACAACTCAACCTGCACTTTCATACTCATGTGACATGCCTCATAATTCATTAATCTTCTTCCATTCACATCCTCCCAAGTTGGCGGTCTACATAAGCTACAATATTTCCCATCTCCCACCTTTGGCCTACATCAGTATTGATGTCAGCTTGTTTCAACCCCTCCCCCTCCCCGGCATCCACCTGCAGGCTCCTGGGGGGTTTGTGATACTCACTTCCCATCATCTAATTATATTTGGGGAGCGTTGAGGCCGTAGCCTAGACACCTACTAACTATATTCTGCTGCTACAATAAACATTTAAACGTGAGTTGTCTGACTGAACTGGAGAAAGTGAGTTTCAATTAGCACTTAAATGGTATTATGTTGATCCAGAGCTGAAAAAGTGATTTTCATTCAAGTCCAGACAATTGTTTCATTATTATTTATAATTATAAGCTGATCAGTGCAAAGACAGGTGTTATTTAAGTTTACAATGATTGTCTGTCAACTCTGTGTGTTTCTCACTGTGTCGGACGGTTTGCAGTCCATCCTGGAGTCTCCAGAAAAACAGCGCACTCTGAATGACATATACAACTGGTTCACGACCATGTTCTACTACTTCAGACACAACACGGCCACCTGGAAGGTTCGACCCACTCAGATCACACAGTCACTCGGACACCTGCTCAAACCATCACACTATATTAAGTTAATTCTACTTGCTTGTGTTACTACTACATATTGAATGTGAACTTTAGACATTAAAATAGAGTGAGTAGTTGTTCCTTCATATAGAAAGTAAGATGGTCAGTTAAGTCACAAGCAGCCCAGTTGGCAGGAAAAAGTGTTAAATAGTACATTTCTGTAAACCACTGATATGTTGAATGTCCACGTTTTTCTCATTCGGTCAGAGAACGCTGACGTGGTATATTGAGCGCTAAGTTAAATGATATAACAACAAATATAACAAGCAAGAAAGTCCACTTAGGGCGGCTAGGAGCAGCGGTGGATGGGTCAAACAAACACAGGACATTGGAGACGGCTGTTCGTGTGAAACATTGACTTCAAACTTGTAATGTAGCGTTACATAAGAAACTCTGTTAAAGGCGGTTATCATTCATTGGCACTCAGTGTGTTGTGACAGCTGTTACGATTTGTTGCCTAAACCTAACCAATGGTTTCACAACGTTAACCCATGTGGCATTGTGCGTTTCTGAAAGTGTGAAACACAGCTGATAGGAAATATATTTATGAAACCTACTTTAGGTTCACAAATGTCGACATTCAGTGCGCCACAACATTTCGTACATGCAAATTCATCAAAAAAAGAACAAGAGTATGTTGTGCTCATTAGACAAACTGATTTGGCCAATCAGAGTGATGATGGCTGATTAAAGTTGAGCTGAAATGAAAAGAAATTTTTATACCTTCAAGATTACATTCACAGTCATAACTCTTTAACAAAATATCCAGCAAATTGACAAACATATTTCTTCTTCATATTTTTTTTCAAAAATCAAAATCCATTATTTTTTTCTTCCTGGAAAACACAATATGATGTGTGCTTACATCAGATAGTACCAACCAATTTCAGCTAGTACAAATCCAATTCCTCCCAAGGTTCAGCTTGACTTTCAGAATGGGGTTGTCATCTTCCTACATAGCTAGCTGAATGTGTGTTTACTTTCAGATATATCTGAGCATTCAGAAAAATCTGAGATTCTCCTTCATAATAATGACTTTGTTATGAATAGTCAGAAGCTAAACACTGTAACTCTATATGACTTTAACACCAATTAACGCGGCAGGAAGCGGTTTATACTTGGAAATATGCTCTCCATTTTGCGACACTGTTTAAAGCCAAGTAATATAATTCAACATACCTCGACACATCTAAAACAACACACCTTGTCTCCATACAATTGTACTTTTCCAACCAGAATGCAGTGCGGCACAACCTCAGCCTACACAAGTGTTTTGTGCGAGTGGAGGGAGGAAAGGGAGCAGTGTGGACAGTGGACGAGACAGAGTACCAGAGGAGGAAGGGACAGAAGTATCACAGGTACGATACCCTCGATGATCCTGCTCTGCAGTTTGACTTCCCTATGGCACTGGAGTGCTTTCATGGGCAGATATTTGTGGTTGGAAGTATTGAATTTGGATCACTCCTGTATTTCCTCCGCCAGAGCCAGAGGAAGGCACTAATATGAAATTCCAAGTTAACAAGGAAAGAAGAGGTAGGGAAGGAAAGAAGGGGTGGAGAAGAAAAGGAGGATGTAGGGAAGGAAAGGTAGAACTTTGAACTTCATTCCATTTCAGACTGAGCAGATTTCCAGCATCAAATGTCCGCCCATAGATGATAGAATGTAGTGACAGTAGGCTTGGGAGGCATCTGCTTTTCATACTGTCATAGCTTCCTGATATTTCACCAGGGTACACAGTATGTAGACTACCTGTCTCCGTCTCTTGGCCACACACAGCAGGTACCAACACATCAGTGGGCTGAACGGAGCTGATGGTGGCAGCAGACTATCAGTCGAATGAATCATGTGACCACAAACTAGGGATGTCAATGTTAACAAGGGCATTTTTGACGCTATAGGCTAATTGACTTCTGTATTTTAATCAACTGAGCAGCTCAAGCTGCAGACGAGGCGCACCATCTCTGTAGGCCAACACAGCTGCACACACATCAAATGCTCCGTGGTGGCCAGTGTGTGCAACACTGCTGGACACACACTTATTCACCCACACACACCCCGTCTCACACACAGTCGGAGCAGACAAACAAGTATTGATGTTTCAATTCACAATCTACGAGTCATCTGATCGTCTTTTCTGATCAGCCTTTAGAGAGACCATTGATCAAACTATTTAGTACATATAGCATCTGATTGGGAACAAGTATATACTACATATACACTATAATAACAGCAAGACATTTACAACACATAGCATTCAAACTTGGTGGATATAAGCTCATTAAGTCAGTGGAGTGCCAGAGTAAAAAGAAAGTGCCTCTTCTTTATCACTTTAATTTACAGTTTTTGGAGGAAGAAAATTATCCAGAAGTGACATCCCTACTATAAACTATACACTTTTTAAGTCAACAAAAGATGGAAACACTGAGTCTCCATCTTTCTGAACTCAGCTTCCTGTTACACTATAGAGAGACGACCTCTGATGGTGTCTTCTGGTCACTACAACACATCACATCAACAGCATCGCAGAAAGAGCAGCGTCTGCATGTATGACAGTATTGAAAATTGTACCATCAGGCTTTCTAAATACTGTGGTTTGCTGTGATACTGCCCAAGCCTAAGTGACAGCCTACTGAGTCAGTGTTCTGTGTCACAGTTACTGTGTGTTTTCAGGGACTGTCCTGTGAAGTGGCACACATCCTACTCCCATTACTGTCCAGAGGAGCCCTGAACAGCAGCAGATGGCAGCACGGAGCTGCTGGATGAGGAACTGTTGTAATGCCTCTTCTTATTTTATTTTATTTTAATACTTGTTAGGCACTTCGGTGTCATTTGCTAGAGCAGTTTTTGTACTCACTGATGTATCATTCCAAAAGAAGTCATGCAAAATAAATGATGCCAACATTTGTGGGTGTTTTGTCTTCTGCCTAATTTGACTCATTCATGAACGAGTGCTACCTTTCAGTTACAGATCTGAAGATCTATGAGCTTGACTTTCACAAATACTATTTGTTCCCACATTAATCCACGCAAAATCTTCAACTTCAACTGCATATTATCACACAATTGTGCTGAAATGTCACCATGGCAGCAGAGTTGGACTGTTGATTTCTGCAGTGTGTGGGTCTTGTTAGTGCATTAATGTATCTGCTTTAAGGGTTGATGTTTAATGTAATCATTAATATTTTTAACAATGCACCAGGTTAGAAAGTTCCATCTTTGTACAATATGCAGCATTGGTTCCGTAAAAATCTCCTTCCTGTTCAGGCAAAATTGGCTTTTAAACTGAAATTTCTCTAACTTCAACTTGTGAATGTGAAGGGAACATTATTTTGGAAACAGCGGCTGTCCTTGGAAATCCTATTGGATCATTGGGGCAGTGATGGTGGAACTGGGGATCACGTGAAGCACACACTAGTCCTTTTCCAGGACTCGTTCTGACTCATGAACACAGTGACCCCATACTGCTATCCCTACTTACTGCAGTGACTGATTTTAGATTTAACAGATTAAAAAAAAAAGGCACAGTGAATGCAGATGTAGAGTAAGGAGTAATCAAAACCAGATCACACAGGTTTTATTCCTTGTAGACAAGGCACTAATAATCTTAGGAGAACACTCAATGTTATATCATGTACTAATAATCCTCAACATGTTACTCAGTTGAGAATCTCAGAAGGCATTTCATAGGTAAGTTGGAGTTTCCTAACCATACACTGGAGGTTTTTGGATTACATTTAACTTTCATAGACTGGTTGAAATTGGTTTATAGAAATCCCAAATGACAGATCAGTGTTAATGGGTGTTGCTCATTTCTTCATGCCTTAAAAGAGGAGTCAGACAAGGGGATTCAGGTTGAACGTCGGCAGTAAATACGCGTAGGATATCTGCAGGGGATTTTCTGTGAGATAGGATCTGTATCTGGAATGGTTCACATAATGTAGGTAGATCCAAAGATAGCCAACATCTTCTGAACATGCCTCCTTGTGTGTGGAAAGTTCTCCACATTGAAAGAAGAAGAAGAATCCAGCAGTGATACTGACTGAATGTGCTCTGTATCCATCACACCGCAGGTCAATGCATTGAGCTGAACATCACTCAGTGCACTGTCCACGCTCCAGTGAAGGGAAAGGAACCATGTGCATTACATGCTCGACTGTTTTGAAGTCTGCAAATCGCCGAAACATATAGACTCTATATGTTTTTTATCGGCCACAAATCCCATGAAAAGTCCCTCTCTACTTCCTGATTCATTGTCTGTGGCAGGCTTCCTAAAAAGGCCCAGTCGCTGTAATGTTTAACAAACGTTACTCAAACTGGAGGAAATTCATTTGTTGGGACCTATTTTCAGTGGCGGATGAATCTGTATTTGGCAGTGGTAGCTGTGGCAGCAGCAGGACAGTGTGTTTTGGGCAACTTAACATCATATTATATTATAATATTCTGGCTTTTCATTATAATGCACGGACTGAACATGGCGTGTTGTGTTTGATATCGCTGCTTAATTCCAGGCCAGCAGGGGGCGGTAACGCAGCAAAATAAACGCACTCTTCTTTCACCGGCGGATGAACAAGAAGAACGAGGAAGTAGCAGAAAGCAGCAGAAAGCGTTCATCGTCTAGTGTTTTACTTGAATAAAGAGCCCGTCTGTCTGTTTGTCTGTCTGTCTGCCTGTCTGTCTGTCTGCGGAACCGCAGTCTGCGGAGCGAGAAGAATGGCAGACGAAGCGCCCTTCCAGTTTTTACACAACGAAGTGATCCAGTACATTTACAAGTCGGCAGACAGCGGAGAGACGGTGAGAGTGAGACAGGCAGGAAGCGTTCGTTCTCTAGAGGTCGGTAACTGTCTGTCCTTCATTCGTTCTGTCTGTCGCTCATTCAGGAAAATGGGAGAAATATCGCCAAGCTGGAGAATATGGGATTCCGAGTCGGCCAAGGACTCATAGAGAGGTAGCTGTGTGTGTGTGTGTGTGTGTGTGTGTGTGTGTGTGTGTGTGTGTGTGTGTGCTATGTACAGTATATGCGTGTGTGTCCGTATTTATATCTGTGTGTAAAACATCTATCTATCTATCTATCTATCTATCTATCTATCTATCTATCTATCTATCTATCTATCTATCTATTTATTTCTATCTATCTATTTCTATCTATCTGTCTATTAATTAATTAATTAGTGGTCGACCGATATGGGTTTTTCAATGGCAATGCCGATATTTAGAGAGCAGGGCTGCCGATGGCCGATCTATAATGCCAATATCATTGTATTTATACATTTGTCTGTATATGTCTATTCCTTTCCTCTAGACTAACAAAAGACACGGCACGGTTCAAAGACGAGCTGGACATCATGAAGTTCGTCTGTAAGGACTTCTGGACTTGTGTGTTCAAGAAGCAAATCGACAACCTTCGAACCAATCACCAAGTAAGCTCCGCCCTGCTTACTTTGATTTGAACAGGTTATCGTTAACGAGCCAACCAAACTCAACATGCTTCATGCATACTTAATATCCCTGGAATATAAATATATTGTCATTTCAGGGCATCTACGTTCTTCAGGACAACAAGTTCAGATTGCTGAGTCAGCTGTCGGCTGGGAAACAGTATCTGGAACAGGCCCCAAAGGTTGTTTTCACACTATTATACTTTATTATGACTTTGTGTTCTGTAAGGCTCTCTGTCCTCTCACACAATATACAAAGCCCCACGATAAGATGTGATACAATCTTTTTGTAATTTTAAACATTTTGCCATATGCTGTGTATCAATAACTTATATTACAATATATCTTGTATTTTATGACCTATTTTATACTCATCCATGTCTTTATGGACCTTGCTTTGTGCACTGGTGCAGTCATGTTGGAACAGGAAGGGGTCATCCCCAAACTGGTCCACAAAGTTGGGAGCATGGAATTGTCCAACATCTCTTGGTATGCTGAAGCATTCAGAGTTCCTTTCACTGGAACTAAGGGGCCAAGCCCAGCTCCTGAAGAACAACCCCACACCATAATCCCCCTCCACCAAACTTTACACGTGGCACAATGCAGTCAGACAAGTACTGTTGTCATGGCAACCGCCAAACCCAGACTCATCCATCAGATTGCAGCTGGAGAAGTGTGATTGGTCCCTCCAGAGAACGTCTCCACTGCTCTAGAGTCCAGCAGCGGCGTGCTTTACACCACTGCATCCAACGCTTTGCATTGCACTTGCTGATGTATGGCTTGGATGCAGCTGATCGCCATGGAAACCCATTCCATGAAGCTCTCTACACTGTTCTTGAGCTAATCTGAAGGCCACATGAAGTTTGGAGGTCTGTAGTGATTGACTCTGCAGAAAGTTGGTGACCTCTGTGCACTATGTGCCTCAGCATCCACTGACCCCGCTCCATCATTTTACGTGGTCGACCACTTCTTGTTGAGTTGCTGTCGTTCCCAATCACTTCCACTTTGTTCTAATCCCACTGACAGTTGACTGGAATATTTAGGAGTGAGGACATTTCATGACTGGACTTGTTTCACAGGTGGCATCCTATCACAGTACCACGCTGGAATTCACTGAGCTCCTGAGAGCGACCCATTCTTTCACATGTTTGTAGAAACAGTCTGCATGCCTAGGTGCTGCTTTTCTACACCTGTGGCCATGGAAGTGATCAGAACATATACATGTCACACAAGACGAGACAGAGAAACTAATAACAAGGAAACAGAAACAAACAAACAAAAAGAAGAGGGGGGAAATACAAAACAGCAAAAAGACAAACAGGGAGAAGGTGTGCAGGGGATGAAACATTATAACGTCTAAGAAGACATAGTATATCATATTATTTTCTATTTATTGATTATATATATATATATATATATACCGTATATATATATATACCGTATATATATATGTATATATATGCCAATAACAGTCATAATAATAATCATCATTCCATTTTCAGTGTTTTAGCAGAACACGCTGTTGTAGTTTGACAGCTGATGTACTCGGAACAAACGCTCCCTTGAATTTTCCTTGGGATCAATAAAGTATCAATCTATCATTAATCAGGATTTCTGAAGCTGTGTGATGCCTCTCTGTGATGTCATCCTGACTCATGACACGGATGCTTGTCTCTGCAGTATCTGGCCTTCACCTGTGGGCTGGTGAGAGGAGCTCTGTCCAACCTGGGAGTGAAGAGTATTGTGACTGCCGAGGTGTCCGTCATGCCTGCCTGTAAGAAACACTCCCAATTATGTGTTTCAGGGACGGGGGTGTTTTTCCCAGACCCAACTGTCTCAGTTGTAAACAGTTTGAGAAAATGTGGCAAACAAACAAATCCGAACTCATCACAAAACAACATTGTTAGGTTTGGACAACAAAACCACTTGTTTGGTTTGAATAAAAAGTAACAACGTAAATAATAACAGACATTCCTCGTTGGCTGCATGCCTCCCAGAGGAAATAGTAATTGATCTCTTCAACTATCACAAAGTTAAAGTCCATCATGAGCAGCTCCACACTACTAGAGCACTTGATTGCTCGTTCACACTGCCTGCCCACAATGCACGTGACCTCAAGTCTCCCCAGAACAGTTAACGAGATTTACACAGAAACACAATATTTAACAGAATATGTATATAATAAAATGAAAGAATATGCAAGATAATAATGCAATGGCAGCAATTACAGACATGACGCTTTCTCCTCTCTCTGCAGGTAAATTCCAGATCATGATCCAGAAGATGTAGTGATGACCTGTGGCCGCACTCACTCTGCACTACTCTGCCTTCTACCGCCTGGAGTTTTAGGCATTAAAGAGAAATGCCATGCATTGTACTTTTCTCTACAGTTACAATTCCAATTCAATACTTTGTCTAGAACGTCAACATCCCATTTCCGAGAACAGTCTTTACAGTCTTTCCTGATCAGTACTATTGAGGAAGCAGGAAGTGACCGACACAAACCTCATCTAAATTATGTTACTGCTGTTATTCAGATAGAAAGATACGCCTGCATAGGTGGGTTCACGACAAAAATTTGGAGCATCACACTACATTCCCTGCATTCTGGTGAGTATTGATACACCAATTTATGGTGGAAATATTTTATTTAAAAGGCTTTGGCCCCGCATGTAACAAAATGTGTCATCATGAGTCTATGTGCTGTTTTACGTGTGTGCTCTGTTCGTCTCTCTGTACGTGAGAGGAAACGTAGACTACTTGAGGGTTTTGAGGCTGGTGCCTCTTCAGCAGTTCTCATGTAAGCCCCCCCCCCCACCAACAAACAACTACAAAGGGTAAACAGTACCCTACCGATCAGTACACAGAATATAACACTCATCAATACAAGACAATTGTTGTGCTGAACAGTTGGTAGCTTTGAAGCGTTACATGAATTTTCCAATTCTGAGACTGCTGCTGTTCAGCTATTTGTTGTGTTGAACGCTACTCTTCATTCACAGAGTTACACTAAAGGATTGGTAGAATTAGATTCCGGTGATTGTAGGATCGTTTCTGACTCGTGTGACTCAAACTTTTCCAATAACTCCAAAGCGCTGTAAAGGCAAAATTTAATGAAGAAATATGGATGTCATCATTTCCAAAATACACAATGTGCTTCTTGCAGAAACAACATATTCTGCATCCATATGTATTTTCTGGCTTTTATTCTTAAAAATAAAAAACGTTTCACTGTCATAAGTCATTTAAATAACAATGCACGTGTGCAACATGTGGTGGCTTATAAAGGGGAGGAGAGATGTACTCTGATTGGTTGAATTCATGTGACACTGAAAACTAACTCAACCCTGTGCCTTACCTCGATCCCAGCTCACGCTCCGTTATAATAGCAGATGTGCCATTCACGCCATGTTGAATAGATGGTGCATAAGACTTTCTAACAAAGTGAGTGTGTGAACATTGAACGTGTTAGTGCCCTCTGGTGGCACAAAGGTATACTACATAAACAGTTTGCATTGCAACATGGTAAACTGTTAACCAATTTAAAAACAAAGATACAGCTTGAATAATATGCTCTAATTAGATCTTTAGTATGTTACAGAAAACGGTTTTATGTTTAAGAAGTTTATTAAGAAAAACTAAATAATGTATATATAATAAAGAAATGTATGAATGACAATTAAGAAATGGGGTTGCAGCATAGATAACACAATGTTTACGTCTGTACAATTCAACATTTAACAAACCAACACAGTAGAAGGCAGACAGAGTTCCTTTCCATCCTCAGATATGACTCTATGTGATTTCATGAGTGAATGACTAAAGACTGATCACTGTGTTCCCCATGAAGATATTAACTGTAGCACCAATACTGTTGAAGCATGGTCAAATCCAAAGTGTTTGTCTTATATGTCCATTCATTTTGTTTTTATTAAAGTTGCTTGGCTACAGGTTGTGAAATGTCTGTTTACATTCCAGCTGGCATGACTTTTCATTTTATGGTAAAAAAAACAAAACAAGCCCAGTCATAAACTATTCTGGCAGACAGATCATACAAGAAGTGGGCGGAGTCACGGTGGGTTTGAAGCCTCGAGTTTTGCATTTTGGCCATCACCATGTTGGAATTTTTCCCATCAGTGAAGGATGTGACCATACTTAGACAGGGTAGCCCCGCCCTAAGCATATGTGTACATTGTCCTGAAACAACTTTGTGATATTTAATTTCTGTCTGCAAGATAACCATCACTTTACAATTAAAATACAGTTAAAATACAAACAAAACGCACACAAGCTCAGCATTGATACAAACCACAACATCAATGCCATATTTCTGCCTATATGACATTATTTTGATGTTTATGCAGCATTTGGTCATCGTCTTGCAGACAGACCGAATAAACCATGTCTTGAAACTTTTTAAATTATCACCATTATGGAGTTACGTCCTTTTTATCGGTTTATTGCAATTAGATCCTAACAAAGTTGTTCATTTTGGGTTAATACAGAAGTCGGAAACCAGCTGAATGGCTTACTATTCCCAACATGTACAAAGCAGCAGTGGTTATTTCAGCCATGATGGATCAGTGTCTACATGGAGGTAAGCCCCGCCTCTTTCAGTCCGGTGACATAAATACACCTGTGACCAAACGTGTGCGAGTAATTCAAGGTGAACATCCTCTTGGTGAACGTAAGAGGACGAAGAGCTTTAGTTCTTTCACTAGTTCCAGAGGACTGCTGAGTCATGTTTGTCGTATCACACAGGAAACGCTCTGTGGAGGGGAGCTGCTATGAGAATAAAAATGAAACTACTGATGAGTGCAGCTTTAATATGTGGGGAGGTCTAGTAGGTTCTGCGTTGGTGGCGTTGTTCAGAGGCAGAGTCCCACATAACAACAACAACACACCAAATTAGGAAGCATCACACTCATCACATCAGCATCTGCAACACAGGCAAGGTTTCTCAGTTCAGTCTCAGTGTTTGATTCAGCATTTAGCCTCGCCACCACATACATAAACCATCAGACAGTTTATCAAGAAATGAAAAGAAAAATATACCTTTCAAATACTTTATTGAAATTTCAATCACAATGAAAAGATAGTTAAAGCTCTGCCAACATGTATTCTTCTCTGTTGAAATGACACATCCTTCAGTGTCAAACGAAACATAGAAGACATATTAGAAGAGACTTCTAATTAATAAGTTTTGTTTTGTTGAATATCATAGTTGATTATAAAAGCAGTTGGTCAGTCGATCATTCTGTGATAGGACCACAGTGCAGGATTCCCGTTCAGCAGCCGGTGCAGGCGACAGATTCACAGATCTCACAGGCGTCAGAGTGGGTCGCTACAAATGCTGAACAGGAGGGGGGGGGGACAAAATCATTTGTTGGGGAAACAGGGAATGATAACAGAAATCTGGCTACTAGAAGTTGAGGTATCTTGAATGAGGAACACCTCAGCATGTTTCAAACAAAGTGTGCATTCAGGACTGCTACTAACACATTTGGTTCATACTAACTAGTTTACTTGTTCAAATGTAATACATCTACTCAGTCCCCATCAGTAATCATCACAAGTGGTTTGGATGGGTGTCACATGAACATAGTACGGATGAGACGACTGGTTGGTTACGAACATCAAACTGTTAAAAAACAAAAAAGTCAACAGTAAAGTCTGTCTGATATAAACCTCCATCAATATTCACTGTTGACCCGCTTCCTGCTTCAACTTTGACCTATAGCGTATGTGACCTGTGCGGTGAAGGTTGTTAGCAGCATCTGCCATCCTCTGAACCACCGGGTGGCATATGTCATACTTTGATTTCCAGGAGGAATAAAATATTGTATTTTGATTAGGGTTGTCAAATGATTAAAACATGTTAATTAATCACAGGGTAGCTGTGATTAATCAAGATTATTTATTAATTGTAAATAAACCTGAAGAATTCCCATTTCTCTGTGTATTATTGAGGGAACAGAAAGATGAATGACAGAAGGTGTATATGCACCAGAATTTGAAGCCTCGACAAATGGAATACTTTTTATCAGACAGAGTACACGTACTTACATTTCAGTTCTTGCTGATACCGAGTACTGACAAGATTACTTAATACTACCTAACAATATCTAACAATAACTTTGAAAACATTCAACTTTGTGTTTTCCTGATATAACAGAGCAGAGTTTACGGAAGGGATATTAATAATTAACTGTTTAACTGTGCTTACACAAGAAATATCATTGATAAAAAAGCTAAGAGACTCAGAAAGCAGCTTAGACTCGCTAACGTTCCATCGGCCTGTCCATCAGTGAGTGTCATCATCAGACACACAGATGCTAAATGAACTGATGTTGTGGAGACTCACGGAGGGAACTTCCCATCCACGGAGCCAACAGTGTTAAAAAAATAAATCAAATGAATCATCTGGCATGAACACATTCATTTTGACAGCCCTATTTTGGATATGAAGAAAGATTTTTTGGCATTTTTTCCTGCATATATTGTCAGACAGATGCACAATATTGATAGGTGATGTGATGGAGTTAAAACATTTTTAATGTCATTTGCTCGACACAACTTCTACTGGTGACCTGTGTGGACATGAGCTTGTGAGCAGTCAAACTAACAGTGATTATTCCTTCTCAAATACCTGACGTAGTTATTCCATTTTTCACAAGAAACAAACAAACATTTGAGAAAAATCAGTAATAAACATAATTCTACATAACTTTGTGTAAATATTGTAGTTTTAGGTTAGGAAGTGGACTTTACCCAGTCTGGCCAGAGATGCTCCGGCGTCTTTCCTCAGACACAATGGTTTGAAGTCTTCGGGCAGAGCCGGGTTTGAACACACAGCTGCTGCTCTCGTCTCCACCATCCGGAGTTGCTGCTCCGCTGCTGCATCGTCTCCAGTCATCAGAGCCCCGAGGGCCTTCACCGACTCCAGGGAGAAGTGGAAGTCTCCCTCCTGCAACGTTTCACACTCTATTAGCTGACTGCTGGTCCTGGTGTGCATCAGGTTCCAGAATCTGGTACTCACTAGTAATCTTTTCTGCCTGATGTGTCTTTAGGAGCTTCATATTAGAAAGTGGGAGCATTTTGTTTTCAACAGTTAAAAGGGATTAGAGAGTTCAAACAGTTCTCCATTCCAGCACCTAAGAGTTAACAGAGGTGAGTTTGTGCAGAGGTGAGACAAGAGCCTCTCTTTTTTCATTTTTGACACAACTATTTCTGTCATTTTGCATGTGAACAAGTGCACTAGCCTACTTTGAATGTCTTCCAGGAGACTGTCTGTATGAAAATGTTCTCCGTTACCTCCATGTTTAAGTGATATCACATCTCCCCTCTCTGTGTCGGCTGGCATGTATAGTTCTTAATCAAAATACCTCGTTTCTTACCCTTTTACAGCGGCTAAGAACAATATATCACTTGAAACAGGTGGAAAATAATACGCTGTCACCAACATGTTGTATGTAAAGGTGGAGGCCTCACAGTTGCTTCAAATAATTTGCGATGAGTAATCATCAGAGTCAAGGCCAGGGAAAGCTAAACCAACCAATCATATTTGACTCCTCTCCTTCAAACCGACCAGATTACACATAAACAAGAAGACCTGGGTGATCTTTCTGGCGGGAGGTTTGTTTGAATGAAGATTTCAGGTGTTCTTACCTTGACGGTGGCAGCACTGCAAGACTGGCACAAAACCAGGAGGAGGACTGACACACAGATGGTGGTCTTCATCTTGTTGCCTGTGATGTCTTAATGAATTAAATTGTTTTTGGTCGTTTGTGAGCGTCTCTCAGCCCTTCTCAGTATTTATTGAGCCCTTCATGCACAGTGGGCGAGGCGAGGGTAGTTAATGATAAACAACAGGTAATGTTTATGATGCCATAAAAGCTGCACTGTTGTCCCATACCGTGGACAACTGAGAAGAAAAATGATGGCTATGAATTGTATTATATTACCAAGTGTACAGTACTCTGATAAAGTGGCGTCTTGCACTCCCCTTCGATAAGGTGCATACGGTTGGCTTCTGTTTCCTGCATGGGAACAGCTCTAAGCACGTGTGCTCCAGTATTAGTCTAGATTAGAACAGCACAGTTTTTCTAATCAGACACAACATTGCATGTATTTAGGCCTTGGTTGTTATCTTGAGTCACAGTCAGTGGTGTAGTGGAGGGTATCTGCAGGTATACAGGGTATACCCACCTATCAGCCAGAACGCTATTGGCATACATAGGAGAGTATACCTCCTCTGTAACCTACCCATCTACCTACCAGTACACCTCATCAACTACCACAGCGCCACTGGTCACAGTTACTGTGTATATGACTCTCCAGTGTCTATACAGTTGGGGCAGACTGTATAGGCCATGTCAGAACACCAAATCTCTGAATGCCCTCTCGCCCATTGCTTCATTAGAGACATCCTTGTGGCTGTCCAGACTCATGTCAAGACAGTCTGTATCAGACTTATGGTCAAAGCCCCCAGCTGGGGATTGGTAATGTGGCCCTGCCAGAGACCAGAGACCAGAGACCAGAGAGCCAGCCCTATAGCTCACTCTGTCGCTGAGTAAGTGAGTAAGTAAGTGAGTAAGTAAGTAAGTAAGTAAGTAAGTAAGTAAGTAAGTAAGTAGTTACTTACTTACTCAGTTGACTGATCAAAGCTGCACAATTGGTCAGGCGAGTCCACTACGTCACCAAGGGGCATTGTGGGATTCAGAGGATCAGAAACGGTCGCATTCAAAACTCGATACGGACACACGGACATCACTGCTGCAGTGTTTGTCTGTTGTTAGCACGCCTGCAGCCAGCGTCCAAAAAACTATTTACCTTCACCCTTGTAAAGGTAAGCGAAGCATCACAAACCTCAACAACATCTTTACGTTGGGTACGTTGTTGTTGGACAACACTGGATTGTTTACTGGGATAACTTGGTTGGCCTAGTTTTACTAGCATTAGCCAACACTCAACCACTGGCTGCCCCTGGAACTCCTATTTAGTTATTTAGGTATCTAGTCACCACTGTGTGAGATTTATTAGTATGCCCGACACCTTATTATACCAGTATTCATGAATTGAAGACTATTAACGGGGAAATATGGTATGACAGTATGAAGTACAGCAGCGGTGCTAACGCAACACCACAATA
Source organism: Chelidonichthys spinosus (assembly GCA_029853015.1). Classification (NCBI taxonomy): domain Eukaryota; kingdom Metazoa; phylum Chordata; class Actinopteri; order Perciformes; family Triglidae; genus Chelidonichthys; species Chelidonichthys spinosus. The sequence goes on along the minus strand of CM056829.1, from coordinate 23,680,543 downwards.
ATGTAACAGGAAGGACATCATGTGATTCATCAGCATCATCAACAACAATGTTGCCCTGGTGACTGACAGGCTGCAGCGTGTAGAGATGGTTTGAGTCAAGAGAGATGGATTTTACTTTGTGTGGTGTTATAAAACAATTTAAGTGAAAAAAACAACGTTGAGGTTTATGAGTTTAGACTTTTTTTTACTGAAGAAATGACATGTTATTCATTTTTCAGACAGAGTAAAGTACTGAAAAAAGTACTGTTGGATAACAGAAAAACAGGAAATGCTTTCGACTTCATGGGCTCATATCTTCCACTTTATAACTGTATTAAATACCGACTAATTAATTAACTACCATTAAATGAGTGTCATATAGATATAGATATGAGTACAAAGTTTTAGTCTTGTAAGTGCATTTGTGCTTCACCATGTCATGTGATTTGCAATTAAGCACATTGACCACACACGGTCCAGCTACATAAAAGGTTTTATTTATACTTTATACTGCATGTAAAAAACGGCATGTTTATCACCCAAAACAGCATGGGATTATCATAAGGTGATTATGTCTTTCAAGTGGAAAGTTGTGGGTACCCAACAAAGCCATTCTCATTCACATATCTTCATGTGAGTGTCAACAGAAGCCTCTGAATATGGCCATTGTTCTCATTCTGAGTGCTGTTCTTAACATTATATTGATTAATGTTTCTATTGTTTCCTGCCTTGTGTAAATAATAAACCCAGATGTATTAACAATTGATTTAAGGCTTTTACAAGGACACCTACATGTTCTCTTGGTGTTTCACAGCTGATCTCCGCTGAGTCACCAGTTAAAACGGTCACTCCTTCCATCCAAACACCGGTGGCATCGCTGGCTGCAAGCTATCAAATGTGTTGATTTCCACTGACCGTTTGCAGTGGCCACATTAAAGTCAAACCTCTGAGTCTATGTCCTGGTATTTGAAATACTGTTCATGACCACTGATAATGACTGTAATATTCCTAGGTTTCTCCACCAAATACATGTATGTAGGAAATGTGCATATGCATTCATACTGATGGTTACATGTACATTTTTATGTAATAGACAAGTAAAAGACATAATTAACATCAACACCGGGAGTTGTATTTCACATATTATTTTGTATCCTTTCTCTTTACTGGTCATAATAAATATTCACATGCTTCTCTGGTGAATTTAAACGTTGAAAATTTGACCACATGACATTTCAATCAGTCTCGTGTTTTTGCTCTTTCTTGGTCACTGTAGGCACTTAATGGTGGAAGAGGAATCCTGCTACACTGTCCATTCTCCAGACATTTATACACCACCGTCATCAGTTTTGCCCTGCTTGTCCTCGCTCAAAGAGTCCTTTGGATATTTGGACAAGAATGAATGATAGATGGAAGCAGAGGAGTATTAAATAAATCATTTAAATACAAGTTCAGATTAATCACTTTAAACTTAACCTTACCCAACAGTTGAAAACTGCCATATCAAGTTTCATATTAAGCTGAATTTCAGTCTTTATGTAGTAAAGAGTGGTCTGCCAGCCATCCTTGTGACGCCGTAAGTGTTGAGTCCTGGGGAATCAAACCCGGGTGACAAGCCTTTCTTGTTGAAGAGGTAAAAGTTGAACAGCTGTCTGTCCTGAGCCTCCAGGGAGACCGACGCACTGTTAACCTTCAGCTTGCAAGGGTATGGGCTCTCAAACACCACCCTGAACACCCTGTCCTGCAGGTAATCCAGACGAATAGTTCGGTACTTGGACAGGACAGTTGTGTCCACCTGTGGTCCAAATTGCTGCATGACCAGCACCCCGTCTGAGTTTGCTTTAACCTCATAGAAAGTCATATTCCTGTAAGTAAAGAAGCCCACATATGGAGCTGCATCGGGTGGCGGTTTGAGAGTTCGTCGAGCCTCCCTGTAAGCCCTCTCCACTGCAGGGATGAGATAGCTGTAGGCCTGGCTCACCAGGTCCAGGTGTGCAGGCCGAACCCCAGCCATTAGGACCACCAGTCCCAGTTTGAGCCGTGGCACCAGGGATAAGGTGGCGGCATAACCATCCAGGTCACCGTCCTTCCTCACCACGTCATAGCCAAACTGCTCGTTGATCTCCCAGGGTGTACCAGTGGAGTTGGCGAAGTAGCCAGTGTGGCATCGTAACACCGGTGTCACCATGGTGTTCAGGGTGTCCTGGCGGAGCAGGGTCCCGCCGTAGGCACCGAGAAGAGCCATCATGAGCTTGGCCATGTCAGCTGCTGTGGAATACATCTGGCCTGCAGGTCGGTACCAGCCCAGGTTGTAGAGGGGAGCTGGCTGGCCACTGCTGTACACACCCACAGCCATCTGCTTCTGAACGGCTGGAGTTATGTTGAAGCCAGTGTCCTCCATGCTGAGCCGCTCCAGAATGTTGTCTGATACCCAGCTCTCAAAATCTCTGCCAGTCACCTTCTGGGCCAAGACGTTGGCCAATAAGGAAAAGGCAACATTGCTGTAGTGGCATCTGAGGGAAAAGAGACAGTAGTGATTGCAGGTTCCCTCTGGATACAAAATGCCAAAAGGACCTTTGTTCTATAAATAGACATCAACGTCTTATTTCCTTTCAAACCATATAAATACACATAAGGTCTTAAGTCACTACAGTCACAAATAGAACAACACAGGAAGGAAACACCTACTTAGTGCCTGGGTCTGCGACCAGGACATCATCTTGTAACAGATTAAGGGCTGTCTCTGTGTCGCCACTCCAAAGAAGATTAGTTGACCTTAATCTTCTGGGTAACCCTGTAAAAATATCAGAAAACCTTAGTGAGGACCTGAGCTGCTTTTAAAGAGGGGAATACTGTGGACTGACGAGAAATTGATCCAGGATCCAACACCTGAAGGCAAAACGAGTTGAATCCCCCCCGAAAAAAAAATACGTATAGACTCATACAGTCATATTCCACTTCTGACCCACAGCTCGAAAAAAATGCAAATAGAGCTTCAAGACGTACAAAGCTTGTTCCAAAATGAGAGTGAATCTGTGGTTGCCTTACCAGACGAGGGGCCAACAACCACAACCAACAAATTCTACTCATTGTTTTTGTTCTATAGGTATTCATTTACATTTGTTGACTCAACATTCAGTTTCAAGAAATGCGTTTCCACAGGAAGACATTCTCAGGAAGACGATGTTGGTTAGTTGATCACATTGGTCAAGAAAGACATCAGAGACTTCCATAGTCGTTTTATCTAGCACAGGGGTCTCAAACTCAACTAACCTGTGGGCCGCTAAAGGTAGAGTCTGAGTATGGCTGGGCCACATCAAGTATTCCACAAAAAAGGGGGACCAATGTTGGTGGGTGCGGCTTATATTCAGGTGTGCTCAATAGTCTGGAAAATTATTGTACAAGTGACCAACATTGCTAATTTGTGTTGTTGTCACGACAGCTATGGTAGCTCACAAGTGATAAAAAAATACAAAACACACAGGGCAATGACTCACGCAGATAAAGTGAAGAAAAAAATGTGCGAGCCGCACTAACACCAAGCTTTGATTTCAGGGAGGGCCGCAAATATCGTTCCAGGGGCCGCAATTGTGAATTTGAGGCCCCTGATCTAGCACAACCATCATGGTCAAACTTTGCACATCTCAACATGGACTTGATGAATCGTCACATGATTTTATACAGGCAGTCATGGTTCTAGACACACATCCTACTGACTATTCCTCAAGCTCCATTATTATATTTTTGTCTTCAGAATGAAATGGCTGAAAGGAACCATAAGTGACAGTCAGATCATTAATATATCATCAATAGAAATGTAAAGATATTGTGTAGTATTGTCTACCGGCACAGAGAGAAGTCACTGTTCCCTGTGTGTGTGTTGTTTTTAGAGTTTCTCCTTGATGTGTTGCGATAATACTGTGAGTGCTTTTATTTTATTGTTCTATCTGTGCTAATTCAAATGTATGGTGATGTGTGAGCTCATTCTTCAATAGGGGATGCTGCTTAAACAATGTTAACACTTTGGCTGTGTTGGTGTCACATTGAATGAACACATGCAATGCAATTCAGCATACCAAAGCATCAGCTTGGCCCATTATCCAACTTGTAATGCTCTCGTTTAGCTCTCCTTAAATGAACACGTTTCAAAACACGCAACCTTTACTTTGAAGATGAGCTGACTCTGTTTCCAGCCCTCGACTGCCTCGCTCCATTTTCAGTTTACAAGTTGGATAATGGAACAAGCTGATGCTTAGATGCACTGAAGTGTGTTGTCGTCTTGCGTTAACAGTGTTTAGGCAGCATCGGTACTGCAGAACGGGCTCACACACATCACCACACATTGAATCAGGACAACTAGGACAATGAAATTGAGCAATACCCCAAGAGATTTTTCATTATGTGAACAACTGCAGATGAATTATTCTTCATGCAAAGGCCATGCAAGCTCAGGCATCACCATGGTGAGAGGCAATTCAATGCTCCCAAAGCTGTGGTATTATGCATCTTTAACAACTATTAGATGGATTACCTGTGGTTACATGTTTACCTCTAGATCAATTCTAATAACTGATCCTAACAGCAGGGCTTCCCCCTCCGTTAATCCCTCCGTTTCAGTCTGAGCACACAGAGCTGATTAGCTCTATATCTGGACGGAGCTCAGTGTACTGTAAATGTAGCTTCTCTCTCTGTTCATGTGAGCTGAGGTCAGCTACAGTGCTTGTGGCGGGTTGAGACGTGTCCTTAACGTGGCGATGTGAGAGTCTAGACCTATGCTTTGACACACTGCCGCTTAAGTCATCACATCGTAATAGGACACACGCATGGCTTTACGTAGTTTCCATGAAGCGCCGTCTCAGAGTCATCACAAGAGAGGGACAATGCACAATGACATTAATCTGCACAACAAGAAAAGATGCATCGGTGGTTTGTGCAAATGCCATAGAGTGCTGCAGGAATGATTCCTAAAAGCAGGAAATGAGTCAGCATTTGTACACTTCTTGTTCCCCCGTCTCAAAGTCAATGTGTTGTTGGTTCGATGCCTGCAATAACGTCTGTGGTAAATAAAAATAATCAGGCTGGTAAATACTAAAAGAGAAGTGCTAAAAGAGATGAGTATACGTCATCACTGGAACATTAGTTTGCCTTTAGTTGAGTGGTGTCGACGTAAAATCATGTGACCGTGGTGTAGTTGACTCTTCAAAAATCAGTGGTCTTCATTAGTTGAGATTAACAAAATGTGGAAGAATCATAAATATTTGTTTGCCACAGAGATTTCATTTTTGTTGCAATGGAATAAACCCAGAGCCAGAACCAGAGTGACCCAAACGCCCTGTTGGACAACAACCATACGTCATCGATGCAGCACTCAAAGGAGACAGAGGAACCTGATGTTTTCTCATATTATCCATCTCATGTACTACTGTCAGAATTAAGTTTGAGTAAGAACGACAAAAAAGGTATTTCCTGTTTTGTCGCATGAATGTAAATTTTCCATATCCTTCGAAACATGGGACATGTTGTGGTTACCTGAGAGCTGGCTGGCCATCCTGCGCAGGGTCAGTCCAGGAGAGCGGCTGCCCATGGTCCTGACTGTAGAAGATGCCGGTCCCCCGCTTTTCCCCAGCGGATGCTTAATAGTGAAGTTGTCTGCATATTTGTCCAGAGGGTCATCCAGAGAGTCCACCAGGCCGTCCTCCCACATCTTGTACAGCATCAGTGTGGGGAAGATCTTAGACAGGCTTGCAATTCTGCAACCACAGTGATTAAAGTGAGTGCAACATATATTGTGATTGATTCGACGTATCCTGGTTTCATATGCATCCCCACCGCAGCTGCACAGATCACATTTAAGCTCTTCATTAACTGAGTGCTTCAGTCTCATTGATCACCGCTTCTATATGAAGCTTACTTAATACAATAAAGGTCTAATCCTAATTCGGCCTCCGAGGCCTCAGATCAAATCCAATAGAAGAATTACACTGCAGGTCACATCATGTGATGACTGATCAGATGGAGCTGCTAATATTAAGGACTGGCTGGGCTTCGTTTTTAAGACCCATATTATTATTAACTAAGTATATGGCATTTAGACAAATCACTTCCCCTTTCTCATATCATATGTCATACTTGAAATGAATCTCTCCCCGTTCCACACACCGTGTGTGACTGTAAATCTCACCTGTACACAGTGTACTCGGTCGGTGCGGGCGAGGACGGGTCGCTGATGTTCTTCTTGCCAAAGTTTCCATTCCACAGAACAGAGTCATTTAAAACCACGATGGCTGATATCGCTGGCAGCTTGGTGGCGTGAATGCTCGACCTCAGAAGAACATCTATCTGTTTAGAGAGATGTCAATAAGACCAATGATAACTCGATCAACATGCTTAACAATTTGAAGAGTGACAGAGATCCACCTTTTCTAAGGCCACCCTCAGTGATGTGATGGGATGTTTGAGAGGCACCGGCTCGGGAAAGAGAGGGCATATCTCCTCCACTGTCGCCTGGGTTACACCCACTTCTGTGGGAAAAGGGGCAAATCATCACATATGGAACACAACTTATCTGTTACTGTTGTGGATATACACCCCAATAACCTTGTCCCCAACATCACGTTCCCATACAACTAAACTGAACTCTCCCACATTTCCAGGCAGATGTCATTTTTCCAGACCAAACTGTGGCAGTTTGAAAAGTTTGAAAAACGTTTTTAACGAACAAAAGGAAAGAAGAGACACACAAAACCATAAAGTTTAGTTGAAAAAACGTGTTTAGGTTTAGTAAGAAAACACCATGATTTGACTTAAAATGAAACAAAAGAAAAGACAAATACAACGCCTTGTTTCTAATGTGACACTAACGTTCCATTGTGTTTATGACCCGTCGACCCCCCAGACCGGGGGTTTTGATACATGGAGAGCAAACGTGATCCACGACTAAATATGATTCCCTCAGAAAATAATTCACAATGCCAGTTGTGTGGGAGCAGTATAACTGTTGAAGTAAAGAACATCATTTTCAGAAATAATAATTATAAAATATCTAGGGATGCCTAGTTCTCAATATAATATTTAACTGTACGGTACGCAATTTCAAAAACGTTTCCATCCTTGTATTTCACTCTGAATTGCTATGGTATATTTATTTAAAAGAGTGACTTTATGTTTATTTCAAATATCTACATTTACTTTTGAAAATGTTTACCCCCTTTTATCCAGTCATCAAGGCTAAGAAGCACTTTTGCATTTGAAAGTGTTACTTTTTTTTTTTTTTTTTTTTACATATTTATTTATTATATTATACAATACAATTAAAAGTGTCTGGATGTTAAACAATTCTTTGCTTATAAGCAAGATAAAGAAATAATTTTGGAATATATAAGTAGCAATTCTTTTTCTCCTTGCGGACAAAATATGTATCTATAATAATAACCGAAACCTCAAGAACCGAGGTACGTATTGAACCGTGGGCTAACTGTATTGTTGCACCCCGTCAATTCAAAAGATAACTAACACAGAGAGAACGTCTCATTCTGTGATGCAGAGGTGACATACCTTCCAGCAACTCATTATTCTGTCTATTGTGCATAGGTTGTGTGATTAACAAATTGCTCAGCATTTCATGTTTGGCAGTAGATTTTATTAACTGTGTGATGAATGATCTGTCCATCTTGTACATGACACGTTTCCTGTCTTATCCTTTTTTTCATAAATCAAATTCATTCCACTGTAGACTCCTTCTGCCTCAACCTTAAAACTATTTTGTTACATTTTTCAGTGTATTATTTTTTTTTTTTAAAGTGATATGTTTTCCTGTCAATTTAAGAGTTGACACACTAAATCTGCTAGATCTGTTACGGGTATCTAAGACCTGTCTAATAATGCAGTACATTATACAGTCTTATATTAGACAGGGTTCTGCAGATTGACATATTAATTAAGGTGCTAAAAACACAATTTATAGTATTAATGTTGGTAGGTAGTGGATACAGCCGTAGGGTACACACTAGCTGTAAAACAATCATATTGTGCTGTAAATGTGTCAACCTGCTTGCATTTCCCCGTCGGGTCATGAAGCTGAGTGGTTTTTATGGTGTGACAGTCAGACACCCTGAACACTGAGCTAAATTCACAGTTATGGTCTATCTATGCTGAAACATCCAGCAGTGCTTAGCTCCACTTCCGCTCCTCCTGTCTCCTAGCAGGACTTAAACCCTGCTTAATCCTGCTGCTACTATTTCCAGCTTTGTGTAATCCTGCTGCACCTTCTGCAAACGAGCAATTACACCAAAGAGGCTAAGGAAGGCCCGGGTCCAAAAGTAGCCGCAGGTTGCAAAGTCATGCTGTATGTAAAAGTCCATGTGTGGGAGGGGAGGGCAAAGGTGTGTTGGCCTGATGAACGCTACCTGTCTTCAGCTTGGGCATCCTGTACTGCCATATGAAGCAGAAGGTCATGACCACGGAGAGCAGGAAGAAGACGACCATACCCAGCATGGTCCATTTCACCTTCATCTTGTCCACCGGTTGTTACGGGCAGCAAATGCAGTCTAGAAAACAAGATCTTAGAGTTTGTTAAACAGAATGAGCATCTCCACATGAAGCACGAAGCTCTTCGGCATGTTTTTCATAACGTTTGAGGAAGACTTGCTTTTCCACTGAGACGGAAAGGTTAGGAACACAGCTTTCACAAACAGCAGATTATTTATCTTACCAAAGGTAAGGAAAACAGGCCTCAGATGTCTCTCATTGTCTTTGAGACACTCTTCATCTTCAGACTGAGAAAATCCACAATTTCCTTTCCTGCGAGGTCCATGGGGAACACGCCAGTCAGCTCTGCTGCTTCTGAGCATTCACTGACTACAGAGCATTACCTACATGCACTTAATCCAGATGAAGGGCTGACTCTAGTACCACTCCAGTGTGACATCATAATCTGCTGGGCAGCCGTGGAACGGAAACCCGCAAAGCACTCGTTCTCAACAATCAAATCACCATCTCACACTCTGGGGTTAATTCCATGCATGCATCACTCATCCACCGCTGGATGGACTTCATCTCCACATCAGAGGGATGGGGGAGGGTTAAATGACATGTGGAAATCCAAATTTAACAGATATGAACAGGCACGGGTCACATGCAGAGAAGCCATGTAGAGCCCGGATGGTTCCTGCAAGGGAACACTTTTTACAGTCCAATTGTTTCTGTAAATGTGTCTTCACACTCTGATTGAACCAATCTACAGGACAGTAACTGTAATTAAAGTCCATTCATAGACCTGCAGCTTATCTAATGGAGAGAGGAATTAGATACGCTATCACTTTAAGACACATTTACATCATCAGGTTCTAAGCATGCAGCTTTAATGTGTCTAAAAGTTATTACAGTAACTCTTGTTCAACAGAGGAGAATGGAAGAAGACCATGTCTGCTTTTAACTGGTTACTAGCTGGACTTCCTTACTGGTTGTTGTGTTGTTCTAATACAGTAGCCTACTAAAAAGATGCAAGTGCAAAGATTTTGTATGCTTCTCCTGTACACTTAGACTGCAAATAATCCTGCATCTCCAGTGCACCTCCCAAAAGATTTTCTAACATTGATTCAAACATTCTAAAGTAGAATAGAAGAGTAACTCAACCCTAAATCACTCCTTTCAGTTCAAGACCAACATATTTTGGTATTGATTCGTGTTGATTGATTCGTCCGGTCCAAATATTGACATATAAGTGCATCATTTGAATTCTACATGTGTTACAAATGTGCATAACCGCTGCCTTCTACTGGTTGAAAGCCATCTATTGCAACAGAATTTGCAATGCAGTTGCATTGTGGCAGAAAAAAGGCAACCATCAAACAGACCGACTGGACTGATGAAACAATCTTGAATTCTCGTTGCTGCAGCTCATTTCATGTCAGTTTTCTCTCGGTTGTCACACACAATTATAAATCAGCAATGGCATTGATAACTGAGTAACAGCCATAGCCTCAAACCTGCATTCCCAGTAGGCTGTTTTACAAAAAACAAACTTACTTTTCACTTTCTGACACAGTTCAGCTTCACCCACAAACACATCATCACTGTTTACGCACACAATAAGGTTTAAGTCTATGTAGGCAGCTTTAGTCCTTTAGTCACCAACCGTCAACGGCCGCCGCCTTGCCTGGAACACCGTCTCCAGTCTCTGCAGCCTGTGGACAAAAGTTTGCATGGAATCACTTTGTACTGTATTTATTTTTTCTGACTGTAAATGGACCATAATGTACTAAATGAACATCATGCTGGATTGAAGAAGACTTGAAACTAGAGATTGAGACCATAAACTCATGTTTACAATGTTTACTGAGATAACACATCAAGTGAGGATTGTAAGGGATGTAATTATGGGTAATGCGTAAGTTATGTATAAAGAGGTGGTTAGGGTTTGAATTATGCTCCACCCACATAAAGCCCTGAATTATTAAATAGATGTACAGGTTAATGTGAAAATACACAGAACTCGAAAAATAAAATATGTATTAATCTCTTTGATTAGTTATATATTTTTTAGAAATTTCTTTAATATTTAATTATTTCCCAATGTATTATTTTCTGTTTACATGTATTTTAGCTTTGAATTATTTCCCTATTTATAAATTATGTATTCATTCATTTCTATTTTAATAATTTCTCTTTTTATTTACTTCTGTATTTTTACACCCCTATATAAATTAATCTGAAATAAATGAAAAGGAGACATACCAGTAATTAAATAGGGGGATTTATGAATCGGGAAATAAATAAAAAATGTAAAAAGGAAATTATAAATTGGGAGATAATGACATTTTAAAATAAATGATTACAAAATAAATCATTTGTAAAATAAATTGTTTTTTTGTGCATATTTCTGTAATTTCAAATTAAGCTGCACATTTATTTAGAAATGTAGGCTTGGGCGCCAGGATAGCTCAGTGGTAGAGTTGGCGCTGCAGCAGCTCCGGGTTCGAATCCAACCATGCATGTCACCCCCCTTTCTCTGTCCTGTCCAAATGAAGGCAAAAAGGCCAAAAAATGACTCTCTTAATTATTTTTTTTTTATATATCTTTAAAACAAATACAAATATTTTTATTATTAGGACAAATATTAAAAAATAAATTAATAGAAATTAAGTACCTGGTCAAATAAATATATACATTTGATTTATTCAGTTTTCTAATTCCGTGCATATTAATTCATGTTAACATTAACCTGTACATGTATTTTATTATTGAGCCTTTTATTTGTATATTTCTTTCTTAATCATGTTATTTATTTGTTTATTTATTCATTACAATGTCAGATTTAATGGTAGTTTCAGTCGCTCTGTTCACAATGTTCCATGAACAAGTTGCCTCCTACTAATGTCTTGTGTGCAGTTACCTCTCCAACCACTAGGTGGAACTGTAGACTATAAATTCATCTGAAAAAAACGCTATAGCATTTCTGCTTCATGAACAGGGCTTTTTTTTCATTATGAATTATACACTCATAACTCATCACCTCACATAATAAGGAAACACTGTTTCAACATTTATCTTTCTTTTTAATATTTTTGGGTTAACAAATGACATTACTTGTGGCTCAGTTGTCTAACAGAGATGGCACTTAATTCACTGAGAGAAGGTTTTATGTGTAACTGCTAAGGATTGCAGGAATGCATTTGTGCCCCTGTGTATTATTTGGACAACAAAATGATGAGTCATCAGTTATTACCCATAATCCTCTAGACAATATGTCAACATGTCGCTTCTATTTCCCCCATCTTTATTAACACAGGCACAGCATTCAAACAGCACAGTTTGAAGATGGATTACATATCAGAACATATTCAATAATACATTCACCAAAATATCATTGGACATGGAACATGTCATTTCATACTGAAATTGTGCTACTTATAATTGTTGATACATATATTATTTTTACAACTTTTTTTAAATAACTTTCTCTTTTATTCGTAACATTACTCATGAACATTTCATTATTTTATAAATAACTTGTCATTTTGCAAACATGTTACGTCTGTGTGACAAAATCAATGACTCAATCAATTGATTCCACTATTTTCAGAGTTTTCATGTTCATGCTCTTCATCAGTATTTGCTCAGTTGTTTTGTTAAACTACTGTTTTCAAGGTCAAGACTACATTTCATGCTTAAACGCACTGATCATCTGAGCAGAGACAAACTGGCTGATTTCAGTGCAACGGCTTCATTTATGTAATACATCGCCATCTTGGATTTTCAGTAAAGGAAGTGACCATATTTAGACTGTGGGGGAGCGACGGGTGGATCTGACACAAGCACCAGACGCAGCACCCTTACTGGATCTGGATCCATCTGGATTCTGGTGTGAAGCTGCTAACAAAGTTAGCTTCATAATTCAAGGTCAACTTTACAACTAAGTGTTAAAGTCATCTTAGTAGCTAACTGCATTGGTAGCGACCTGTCAATCAGCAGGTAGCCCCGCCCCTAAAGCATCCCCTGCTTTCTGGTCTGTTGGACGCTAAATTCACCATAATGTTCTAAATGAACATCATGCGGGATTGAAGAAGACTTGAAACTAGAGATTGAGACCATCAACATTTACAATGTTTACTGAGATAATACATCAAGAGAGAAGTAGGAACATTTTCTCATAGACTTCTATACAATGAGACTTCTATTTGCCACCAGAAGAGTCACCCCCTGATGAAAGTTTGAGGCACTTCAGCATGTTCTTTTGAAGTGCCGCTCTGTCACTTGAAGATCAGATCCAGCCGACACTTGTCGGTCCAAATATTTACACTGTTACGACCATATTGTCTTTATTTTCTCCTTTCATTTTGTCAATGGCCTCATTGTAGAGAGTAAAATTGTAAAATTGTCCAAATATGGTCACTTCCTTGTCTGGTTGCAAAAAAATTGAAGAAGACGAGTCGTCAAGTAGTCCACAAACCAACAGGTGACGTCACCATGACACACCCACTTGTCTGAGACAGTCTATGGTTTAAACTGGTGCCTGCAGTGATAATAGAGACGCTGCTCTGCTACATTAACTCTACCACTGCCCTTCAGTGCAATTTTAAAATTTGATTGTTGACAATCATGTATTTTACCAGAGTAATATTTTATTTATATATTACTTATATTGTTATACTTCTACTCCATTTCATCAAACACTCTTTTTAATCATGTGTTGTTCCTCTACATACTGTGACATAATGTAATTCAAATTCACCCCGCCTATACCAGCCGCAACATTAAAGTGATGAAAACAAATGAACGTATCAACAATTTGAAAATAAATACATATTTTTCAGAAATGGGCCCTTCTGCATAATGAATACTTTTGGTACTTAAGTATATGTTGATGCTAATTCTTGAAGTATAATTTTGAGTGCAGAAGTGTATTCCTGCTCTGTGTGTACTGGTGTAACTGAAGGGAAAGCTGTGAGTACCTCCTCCACCTCGGTTAGCTCAGACTGGAGCTCCGTCAGTGAGCAGCCGCAGAAGGCCACCAGCTTTACTGCTCAATCTATGACCCACAAGTCAACACAGATTACGTCCGATTGGATCGCTGATGGTGCGTCTGACCTACAATATGCTGCATTCCCATCGCCATTTCCCTGGGCTAATGTTTCCATGGAAACAAGGCCTAGGCTTCTCTAATCTGTTGTTTGCAACCCTCACTCATCTGGAGGAAGACTGGATTCCTTTCTGTCAGGCCCATATTCTTCTGCTCTATTTCCTCACCCAGCTCTGATGTCTCTCCCCCCCTCTCTCTCTCTCTTTCTCTTAGTCTCTCTCTCTCTCTCTCTCTCTCTCTCTCTGTCCCCCTTTTATATATGTCTCCCCCATGTTTATCTCCCCCTTCTTCTCCCCCCCTGTCTCTCTTCCCTTCCTCCTTGTCTCTGTCTGTCTGTCTCTCTTCTCCCCCGTTTCATATATCTCCCCCTCCTGCCCCCCTTTTCTATATGTATATGCATATCCCTCTCTCTCTGTCTCCTCTCTTGTTTCTCTCCCCTCCTCCATCTGTCCCTCTCTCTCTTTCCTCTCTTCCCTCCCTTCCATTGTCCTCATCTTTTTCTGTGTATTCCTCCATGTCTCTCTTTGTCTCTCTCTCTCTCCCTCTCTCCAATCCCTCTCTCTCTTTCTCTCTCTCTCTCTCTCTCTCTCTCTCTCTCTCTCTCTCTCTCTCTATGCTTTCTCTCTCTCTCTCTATCATTTTAATTTCAAAGGCTTTATTGGTATAATGTTGTACATTGCAGAAGCAACGGGTCACATTTAAATTATAGGATTTGAACCGTGAATAACGAAATTAAAATAATAATAATGATAATAATAATAACAACAACACATTACAGTGAAATAGCTGTTACTCTGACATGCAGCGCTATATAAAAAGTGCTACATAAGTCCCATGAATGATGATGATGATGATGATGAGATTATTATTATTATTATTATTATTATTATTATTATTATTATCGTCTGTGTGTGGAGATGTGCTTTAAACTCATTCCTAACTCTTCTTAGTTCAGGGGTGGTGGATGAACACAGGACTTTCGTCCAGGAGACTGGCGTTTGTGTCATGTGCAAAACTAAAAGTTGATGTTGACATTTCACCAGAGTCACCAGAAAGTAAACATTAACAAATGGTTTTGTTACCTTTACTTGACTTCCTGTGAAGACAGAAGTTTATTTTGAAAGGACACTATGGATGTAACAACTCACGCCGTCCCAACACCTTGAGATCTACAGTAGAAGGGTTCCTAGTGCAAACTCCAATGTCAAGTGGTGGTGATGTGATTTGGATTAGGACTGAGAATGTGTTGAATCTTCTGGTTTCAGCCTTTACACCAGATGTTGGAACAACCTGCGACTTTTCCACCTGTTCTGACACGGGAGCATCAGTGGGGTCCAACACTGATGTTGGCTGATCAGGTCTGGCTCCCAGTCAGTGTTTCACTTCATCCCAAAGGTGTTGGATTGGGTTGAGCTGCAGGTCTGACACAGTTCTTTCACACATTGAAAAAAAGTGTGAAAAATAGTTGAACTTTGTACTGAAACATTGTTGTGCTGAAACAGGAAAAGGAAAAACAAGACACAAGCTGTGAAAAAACAGCCAGTTAGTGGAAACTAAGTGAAGATTATTTTGACATGCTACTTCAACACTTAATTCAAGTTAGCAAGTAGAACACTTAATAATAAGCACAAACTCAGTTGTATGAGGCAACAGATTTGTATTTAAATAAATATCTGCTAGTAATCCATCACCGAAGGAGGCAACACAACGCTTAAGCCGACAACCAACTGATCAGAGTAATGCAATATTTATTTGCAAGTTTGCAAATTGGGTCTTGGTGGCAACATTCCTGCTTGTTCTCTATTGTACACACACAAAAATGGAACTGTGCTCACAACTGTGAAAACGTAAAACTAACGTATCAAATAACACACAGACAGTGAAACTACTACTTACTAATGTATGTCTCTGTATATTATTAACACTGTCACTCTTATCATGTAAGCATAAGTAGAATCATATCAGTGGTCTTAATCCACACTGAAGAACATTCTATGAGAAATACTGATAGATTTCATTTGATTTCATATTCAGATTTTATTGGCTTACTCTGTATCAATCTATGATGCTAACATTAATAATTTCATAATTTCTTAATGAATTGATAATTTCTCCTCTTCCAGTCTTTTCTCCCCTCTTTATTTACTTGGTATATGATACATGACAATTCTACTTTTACAGTGATTTGTACTTTGCTACTTCCCACCTCTGAAAAAACATCATATTGCATCTTTAATGTTTGCGAAGAATAAACTGCAACCTGAATAGTTCTTAGGATATTTTTGGCAGAATGAATGTCTGAATATTGTTTTCATTAGTTCATCTCTCTCTGAAGAGGAAACACCGTTCTCTGGTTTTTATAATCATTACCATAACAGTCTGTTTCCATCTCTACTGTATGGTAGCTGAGTCTGAACATTGTTAATATACATCTTTGTTTGGGATTTTTAATGCTAACAAGGCAAAACTATTCACGCTTCAATAAAATACAACAATCTCATTTGGTGCTGGATGATGTTCCATTTTGCCGATATTTAATGGGTCTGATTTGTTTACCTTGTCAATTGTTTAGATGTGTTTTGGAAAGGTGAAGGAGTGAAGGTATATATTTGTATTACTTTGTTATAAATGATGCAACCAACATTATATTACCAACGTCTTATTAATTTATAGACATCGTTTTCAACCATTAATCCGAAGTACCTTCCAGAATATACAGGATATTCTATCTTCCACATAATCAAGTAACAGAGTGCATATCTGATCAAATGGACCAGTTTAACCTCTGGACCAGTATGTCAGATATTAAAGGGTAAAAGATTAACTGCAGCATGCTTTTACATGCAGCATATGTTACTACATTCATCCATTTTTAATTTGTAGGTGTGGCATATGGAACAAAAAGTGGTTCAAAATCTGATTATTTATTAAAAACCACTTTTAGCTTTGTAACTACTTCCCCCAGAGATGCTGGATATGAAAAAAGGTCTAAATAGTGTGTGTAAACGACAACTTCCTAGTTACACCTTACACACAGAGCTGACTACTTTGGATCCATCCCATTTCTGAGTTAAGGGGACTTCTGAAAAACCACATAGAAAGTAGTGCCGTTGCTCTGTTACATTAAGAGATATTATTAACATCCTCTCATAAACCTGTTTCTGTAGCTTCATCTGTCTCCACCCCAAGAACTTAAGTTTGCAAGACTGCAGTCTATACTTGTAAAGGGCCTTCCAGCGTTGTCTTACTGTACATCTATTGCTAAGTATTTTATAGTCATTACTAAGTTAATGACATGCTTCACCTCCATACATTTAGATGAGTTGAATTTTAGTCAGATTTTAAATGGGGATGGAGGGCTAAACTTATTACGGAAATTCCTCATGCGAGGAGCAATCTCTAGTTTCAAGTCTTCTTCAATCCAGCATGATGTTCATTTAGTACATTATGGTCCATTTAGAGTCCAACGCAATCCATTTATATAATTTATATAATTTACATGGCGACAAGAACTGTACTGTCTGTGCAGTGTGTTTTGATTTACAGTGATGTTTTTTGTTTTACTTTGTTTTTATATGGTTTGATTTAATTTTAATTTATTTTTTGTTATAATGATGCATTATTATAATTGTATGCATGTGTGCCCCAGGAAGAATAGCGGCAGCATTTGCTGCAGCTAATGGGGATCCTAATAAACTAAACTAAACTAAATTAAACAGATCAGAAAGCAGGGGATGCTTTAGGGGCGGGACTACCTGCTGATTGACAGATAGCTACCAATGCAGTTAGCTACTAAGATGACTTTAACACTTAAGACCAAGTTATGCTTCCGCGTTGACACAACGCAAGGGGGCTGGCGGACCCCTTACATCCTTGCGGACCCCCCTTACGTCCAACACAAGGGCCTGACGTGCACCTCCCAAAAATCCTAGACGCGCGTTGAGGCGACTCAACACCAACGCAGCGGCATTGGCTGTGATTGGTCCGCTAACTACATCCGCTGGAGACTGCTTTTCAAGTTTCCACTCATAAACACCACCATTTAAATTTTTAATAGGCTACTTTTATTGTTTTCACCTTGTCGCTTTTGCACAAAGAAATAAAACACCAAGTTCTGAAAAATAGTGGATGTTTAAAGCCGGAAAGTAAACAAATAGGCTATAACGAGGCTAACGACGATATACGTCAAGAGTCTCGGTCGGTCAGTCAGTCTTTACAAAAAACATAGCGCCCTTTACCAGTGTGGCATTGAATTGCATTTCGACACGTAAACCCAACGCAGAACCATCACGGTCTCCAAGCAACTGCGTGGCCATTGCCAGTAAGGTTGCTGCTCGAGGTGCTCTACTGCTTGTGCTCATCAGATCCACCTGTTGCTCCTCTGCAGTCCAAATATGGTCACTTTCTTCCTGATGAAAATGGCTGAAACATAAACCAATGTTTGACATCAGGATGACTATGTCCACTTCTTACGTACAGTTTATGGAAACTACTTTTTTTTTTAAAGTGTGATGAGTGATAGCAACAGGCAAATATCATATAGGCTACTGATAAATTGTTTAAAATGGCAGCTATTCTATTAAATGGTGGGGCTGGTCAGCACAAATGAAAATTAAATTAGGTGCTTCATGATTAAAGGCATGTTGTGACTGCATTCATAAATCATGTGTGTACATTTATTCATTAATGAGACCATAACCTTTTGTTTGCTCCTAAATGCGACATAGGGGGCTGCTAGGACATCAAGCTCCCTAGGGGCTGAATGTGCTAGCTCCACCACTGTTACTGAGAAACTGGACAGAGAGAAAAGTGTGCCAACCAGCCCCGGTCTCCCCGAGACCACAAGCCAAGTTCTCGTTTAGTTTAGGATGATGACCAAATGTACCGTTGGATGACACCTAAGTAATCTGTGGTTCCAGGTGAACCCTGCAGTCAGCCGAATGCCGGTGTCCCACGGAATTTTCCTCCCCCTCCTTTTGGTTTCGCCCAAACTGGCCCGGGCAGCAGCTCCACAGCCATTATTATCCCTCTGCTGCTGTTGCTGATGATGATGAGGAGGAGGATGAGGATGATGCTCAGCAGCTCTGAATGAATCCACAGTCAACGAGCCGCTGCTGGACGGCTGCGCGATGAACGCATTGGCTTGTGACAGGCCGGTGCCTGGAATGACTCTGATTATGGATATCTTATATTTTCTATGGATACTGCCGATGGTGTGGGCTGTCGAAGGTAAGCCGGCGCTCAACTCTTGTTTCAGTGCGGATGGTCGAGTGTTTGCGTGGATGGCGCGGTGCGCGGCAGAGCTCATCACTACTGTTATAAACAGTAGACTGTGTTGGATCCACCGGGGAGGACTCGTGTGGAGAACACCGGAGTAGTTAGCGGCGATGCAGCTCACTGGAGCCGACTGTGAAACACGGAGGCTGCAAACATGTCTGTAGGCTAGGCTGGAATTAATCTGCTTCTCTGGCTTTTCCTCTATTTGACATCATTAAAGGCCGCCGGGGACATTTATAAGAGCAGGCGCGTTGTCTCCAATCTGATCTCCTGGTATTTTTATTATTATTATTATTATTATTATTATTATTATTATTATTATTATAGATGTTATTGTTCACTTTGAGCCGGTTATGAATCATGGTGAGTCTGCCGTTACACTGGATGCCTCTGCAACATGTGTGTTTATCATCGATACTGGATGACATACATGAAAGTCAAATTCTAGGGAAAAGCACAGAAAGAGTGCTGATGAACTGGTGAACCTCCAGGGTCCAGAACAGATGAGACCATTTAGCAAGTAGAGATTACAGCACTGATGTATAGCATAATAATTCCCTATCCATCCTGCAGCATTGATGTTGTGAGTCAGGATGCTGAGCACACAAACAATCCAACACAATTGTGTGTTCAATTCTCGTTTCCAAAGATGCCACATCTGTCTGGGTGAGGAGATGATGATGATGATGATGATGAGGCCTGTCATAGTAATTATTGTATCATCTTATCGTACCATATATGGAAGTAGCCTCCATCATTTATGTTGTCGACTCATCGTATCGTAAGTAGATATGAACATGATCATTTTTATGCTAACGACTCATCATACCGTAAATGGACATGAACATGATAATGTTTAAGCTGTTTATGTTTATATAATGGCTTGATGCAGCCATAAAATACAATGTGAAGATTGCATTCTTTTTAAACATTAGTGATGGGAATTGTAAGTGACCTCAAGACTCGATTCAATTACGACTCAATTACGAATCTAGATGCGTCGCGATGCATCTTTATTTTGGATTTAAATATAATTAGAATTTTTCCTTCAAATTTTGCAAACCAATTCATGGTTGTATGACACAGTTGATGTGCTACATTACTTATACAATGTGGAAGATTGCTCCAAAAAATAGACTTTACTGCATCGACAAAGCATCGCGATGCATGACAGAATGGATTATTTCTTCCACCTCTAGTAAACATCATATAGCCTAAATAAGGTGTTGCAACCAGATAATTAAAACACATGTGATTCTGCTAGACACTGAAATCCGATGATTTTGACAGCCTTCAAGCTTCCCTCAATGGAACAAAGGAGAAGGATGTTGTGGGCAGAAGTTAGTGAAGTCCAGATCCACTGCTGTTGTGAAACACCTGTCGATCAGAAAACCAACAGTGTGCCAATGTGCCTTAGTTTGCAATATGTTCACATTTAGCCTACAAAACATAGACATAGCATGTAATTATGTCTCTGCTAATTAAATATTAATGATCACAGAAACCGAGAACGGGTTGGTCCATGAAAATGCAATTCTAAACTAGACTAAAACCTTTTAGATGATATGGAAAAACTGACAATGCAACCTTTTTTTTGCGATATCTATAAAATGTACAGGAAGAGTCACCCTAAGTTTACATTATAAAGTTAGATGCCTCAATGCGGTGCACTAAGAGCAACATTTAGAGGCTAGAAACAATCGTGGGCTCTAGTGAACACATTGGTTGTATAAATATGAATGGTGATGACATGGTAAAAAAAGTCACCCCAGCCCAGCATGGTAAACGAGATGGCATTTCTGGAAAGCCCTCACACTGAGGAGCCCGGGTTTGGCCCCATCCATCCCAGCAGGGAGAGAAGGCACAGCGGGCACGATGTCCAGACAAGAGGTGTTGTAAAGCTCACAGCTGGAGCCACCTTCACCTGGGCCTTTCTAGGCCGCTCACCAACTCAACATTTTCAACTCAAACTGGACGTTCACACAGGGCTCCCCTATGAGGCAGGGCTGGGGAAACAGGAAGGAGCCACTTTAAAGGTCCCATCATTTCAGTTTGCCTTGTGCCTCAGTGGTGCATATTACAGACACATTTGTCATTCATCAAAGTGCAACAAAACAAAGTCATTGTCAGAGGCAATCAGAGTCCCTGCATCTGCTGACGGCTGCTGTTCCTGCTGGCAGAGAAGTGTCCTCTAACTGCAGTTTTTAGCGGTGCAATGCTTATAGGTCATTTTCCATTGGGCAGGCACACGTGGCTGAAGAACCTCTGTCCGCTGTTCATACATTGGTAATAATAATTCTAATTCTAAATAGTAATTAGCATTATTAATATAATATTTAAATATCTGATACTAACACTACATAAACAGAAAGCAATCTCACACAAATATGATTTTATTTAAAATGAGAATCAGCTTTTCTGTATGTCATTTCATTGTTCTTACACAGAAACAGACATACAGCTAAAAATGAAGACAACAACTGTTTACATACAAATAGATGCACACACACTATATAGGTGTGTGTGTGTGTGTGTGTGTATATATATATATATATATATATATATATATATATATATATATATATATATATATATATATATTAGGGCTGTCAAAGTTAAAACGCAACATCCTCTTAACGCCGTTCATTTTTTTAACGCGCGATTAACGCTCGGTATTTAAAAAAAAAAAAAGACCGCGCATTGTATGATGTATGGCCATCGGTGGCACCTGTAGTCCTGATCCAGAGGGAAGGTGCGTGTCCACAGGCAGCGGTGTTTCCCCGCGTCCCATTCATTGTCTATGTGAAAAGCCTGGCAATGCATTCTGGTAGCGTCGCGGCGAATGTCGAGAGACGGCGCGCGAGTTGGCCGCTCCTCATTTGCCTAAAGTGTGCGCCTTTTATATCCTTTTCCTTGTCTGTTCAAGGAAATAATCTCCCTTCTGAGCTTAATGGGTAACTCTCTTGACTTAGCTAATTTTCTACCATGCATCAGGTGTATTTGAAACCACTCTTAATTGCTTTTATTAGGAATTCTGTTCAGGGGTTGAGTCATTTTAAAAACAGCAGTAAGTAAGGTAACATTTTGTATTGAATATGAAGAAACCGCTTGTAATGTTAGTTGTGTTGAGCTTGCTCTTGTTTAGTTTGTTTAATACAAACCTCTGAAAATTTGTAAATTATGCCAATAAAGCTAAATTGCAAAGGGGGTTGAATAATTTTGGGTGCAACTGTATATAAGCAACAATGAACAATGTCTATATACAAGGAGTACATTCTATAAATTACATCACTAATATCATCAAGAACTACGTATGGAATGATTCATGTCATTTGCATATAGACAGTTTGCTTCGGTTTATATTGGACAATGCTGATGAAATATGTAATCTGAAACAGTTTTTAGTGTTACAGGGTCACTGACACTGATGGCCTAACTAACTATCTTCATCGTGGCTATGAACCATGTGAACAGTTTCTCTTTTTAAAGTCTGAGAATGTAACCCCGATGATGGCATAGTGATGTCATTAGAGTTATCGCTGTTTGGGATGTGATACATGAGATTTATTTCTTTAATTTGCTCTGACCTTATGGAAAATCAATCCTATATATCTGGAGTACTCTGTAATGTAGGAAACTGAATTTAAGACAAATTCAAAAAACATATAGACAGCTAGCAAAGTAACTATCAAGTCCTGCCCTGATGAACGCTGTGCAAAGCCTGGGCAGGATGAGAAAAAGAACACTGGGACATTATTTTTAGATACTTTTCATATACTTTACATAAGTCTGCTCTGCATCAGTGAACATGCAGATGACTTCAAGTGGAAAAATCGGGAATTTAAATACTATCATTTTGAAAGAAACATTGCAGGTTCTGCTTTGATATAGAAATTAAATTTATTTGTCTACCTTGTTTTGAAACTGTCAATGGAACTTTATGATTTTACAGAAACATAAGTCAAACATAAATCTGCATGGAAAAATAAACTATATGACTGCATTGAAGACACTGAAGGACTTTAACAGGCATTCTGGATGGTTATGTGATTATTTGAGGCTTGCCTCTCAGGCTGGAAGCCAAATTGTTTATTTGCCATCATCAGAGGACAGGCTGCTCCAGTGATGATGAATCGCTGCAGGGCTGGAAAGTATTCTCCATCCTTCACAGCCAATGATTCAGTGAGTCATTTATCAGGATTCTAACAGTGTTGAAGCTGTAAATGTGCTTGTAAGTTAACATCCCGTCTGTTGACTGTGCCTGGACTGTTGGCTGGATGTCCACATACATTTGGCCATTTAGCCTGTAACTTTAAGGAAGAGATGGAACAAGCTCATAGACTATTAAAACATAATTTATGCCACATGTTTAGTGTTATGGATCTTTTGACAATTACCAATATGTCTTCTTCCGGAAACCAATTTGAAAATGACATTTTGTTTCCGATACAGTTTTGAGGATTAAAGTGTTCTTCATGAACTGTGGCACCTTGTATTTGACCTTACTGGGGTTAATTAACTAAAATTAGTGAATCCTCTGAATACATAGATAAAGTACTAAATGATCCATTGATGGTGATGTTGTAGAGTACTTTTATTATCTATTATTATCTTTAGTTGACCTTTTTGTTGTGGTGGTATTCATTTGACAATTGCCACAGACACAATAAGAGTTTCTGAAAGGATAAACAACTGACAACTAACAAACAATGTGAAAAGTATATGACCAACATTGTTCAGAAGAGCTACCTAAGACAATCCCTAAACCTGCCTTCTTTCTAATGGCCATCAGGGGGCGACTCCTGGTTGCAAAAAGAAATCTGATAGCATAGAAGTCTATAAAAAAATAACACTAAATCTCACTGGATTTATCACCTCAGTGAACAATGTAAATGTTTGATCTCAATCTAGTTTCAAGTCTTCTTCAATACAGCATGATGTTCATTTAGTGAATGATGGTGCCATTTAGAGTCATATAGACCAGAAAGCAGGGGATGCTTAAGGGAAAGGCTACTTTCCAAAACCAAGATGGCTATACCCAAAAATAAAGATGGCGACAGTCAAACACTTGGTAACAGCCGAAATCCAAGGAGGTGATGGCCAAGAACTAAGAAATCGATCACTAAAAATCAGGGAGATGTGGCAAAAACCAATATGGCAACAGCCAAAAACCAAATAGACAAAGCCAAACTCCAAGAAGGCTATGGTCAAAAACCAAGATGGGGATGACCAAAAATGGGGAAAGGCGAGGGAAAAACCCAAGATGGCGAGGACAAAAAACAAAGAGGCTATGGTAGGTGACGACCAAAAACCAAAATGGCGACGATCAAAAATCGGGAAGGTGACTGCAAAAACCAAGATGGCAAAGGCCATTGGGTTCGTAGACGTTTGGCTCTGCTACCATCTTCCCTTTATGTAAGCCCCCCCCAGACTTTGCAGTTTCAACCACATCACTGGATGTGATCATCCTTTCTACTCTGCCTTTTTCTGCTCTGCTTCCACTCTCCTTTCACTCACACACACACTGGCCATTTTTACCTGGCAGGACACATTTGCAGCAGCGGAGCAGAGTATCATGCATCCTCGCTTCCTCTCAGCGGGAGTTGCATTGCACATAATTGCAAAGTCTTGTACCGACCGTTGCTGTTGCTGCCATTCACACTCCGTTGTCTTTCCTCGGATGCTCGCACGGAAACGCTGCCATGTGTGGTTGCATGATAATGGTTTCCTTCACAACAGGGAGACGTGCGATACGACACAGCACATGCTGCACCAGCCTTCAGAAGTAATATAAGAAATTTAATTTTTTATGTCTGTTTTCATTTCAGTCCTTTCAGCCATATCCTCGTTCAAATTATTACATTACATGTATTATTATTCTTAAGTTACTTTCCTTTTAATCTTAATAATATTAGAACCGTAGATTGTTACACCAATCTTGACTGAAGCTGGTTAATTATCCAAAACCAAATATTTTCTTTTTTTAGCAATTTTCCTTTTTAGCAGGTGTACATCTTTGTTACCATCTGATGATCTCAGTACTCTCATTGGTTTTATATACATGTTGGTCTGCACTCAAATGGTCTGTATATCACTTACAATATGTCAACAGGCAATTCTGCTTTAAAACTCTGTGTTATATAACCCAACTAGTCATGTATTTTATACAGTGTGGCCATAGAAATAGAACAGACATAACACCCCATCCACTTCATTTTCATATTTTCATATTTGCATTATTATCTATATTTCCTGACACAAAATGAGAAGACTTCCCATTTCAGTTCGGCCTTAAAACTATGATTTGAACTTGTTCAACCTAACGCTTGTCCTCATTCCTTGTTGCTAGGGTTAGAAGCCAACCACTCCCAGTGGAACACAGTTATCTAAGCCAATCAATATTCAGTGTCAGGAGCAGCAAAGTGCTCTTTAGCCTCTGGGAGCAGCAATAGAACTCATCCAGCATCACCCGTGCCCTCAACAGCCCATGACCCACTTCTTCACTGGCCCATGCTCGTTTCACCAAACTTGGGAGCTGGAATGTGTGAGCATGACAGAGAGAGTGTTACATCAAAAGCCGGACCATGTCCACCTTGGAGCAGCTAGTCCATGAAAAGTCTCTTTTAACATTTAACTGAAGTGTGTTTATGTTTTATTTGTGTCTCCTCTGTGTCTGACTTGTTGTCTAGTTCCCTTTCAGTTCAATGTATAGATGATAACCACACTCCATCTGCTATTATTTCAACAATGGAATCAACTCCTGTTGGACCTGTCATTTCGCAGCATTTGGCTTCATTTTTCCAGAGCTTTTCTCGTTATGCACTACCTCTCAGCTCCACCTTTTTATCTGTCCTTCACCACCACTTACGAGGATGGAAAATCCTATTAAAATGAAATATTAATAAAGTGGCTCTGATAGAGAACATTATTTGACAGTAATGCACTTTATCCTTATTGTTTTAAATTTTGATGTCACTGCTGTAACATATTTAAAGTTCCTCCAGATCAAGGTGTCATGATTCGTAGAGTCATCGGTGAATGCGACGAGTGTCACTGAAGAGTGGATCTGTTGTTGTTGATGGGCCATGTTGCATGTGATATTCAGTGAGCTGAAGGACAGAGACACTGTGGAGTACAGACGTGTCATTGTCTAAATACTTCACTGACTGTCCCGTAGGTCATTTCCCATGATCCGATAAACAACTTACATTTATATTGTTCATTACAGTTTGCACATTTGCTCCCACAATCTCTTTCATGTTCACTTCAGCATTTCAACATTATTAATAAAATCAGCTGATACACATGCAGGGAGGGAATTTTGAGGAGATTAATTTGGAGACAACACCCGACTTTAGTCACACTTCTGGCAGGCATTCCATTTACCCAAATGTTCAAGTACTTTCCCCAACAAGACATTGAGACTGTGAAACCACCGAAGCGTGACGTTTTTGTAAAGCATAAACCCACTGAAGCATGTTGCTTTCCCCAGGAGATCAGTAGACTGAGTCCATGTGACATCTGTTCAATCAGACTTTGCTGCAGCAGTCCGAGGCCATGCCAAGCAATGGATGAGTTATCAGGACTTGACAGTATTCATTTAATGAGTTGGAGTTGAGTCATTTTAGCAAAGTGACGAGTTCACATTCAAAGCCCGGTACTCTCTAGAGCTGCTTTCATGAAGATATTTCAGGAAAGATATTTTGTGGCGGTTTTAAGAGATTGACACTTGCAGGCATTTTCCCCTTTACAATGTTTCCTCCAGTATTGCCGATAGACATCTTGTCTTGTTGGCTTAAAAGGTAAAGCTTCAAATTTCACTCTTGGTCTTTGAAATGATTTTTGACATAACAATCCCAACTCCAGGTACCAGCTGTTTCCAAGGCTTTCAACTGTATCACAATGTTCATTAGCAGATGGAGTCGCACTGTAATGTGAAAGATAAGATAATATTGTAAACTGAAAGTACAATATATAGGTGTAATTCCTCTATACTGGCCATGAAGTGATGCCTTCCAAATATGACACAATGAAAGGGGTCCAAATCCACAGTCCTCATTTTGGGTGAAAAATATTTTGCAGCTCAGATGAAGTTAATAGCTGAATCTGTGTTGGACCAAGTGGGCAAATTAAAAACGTTTCTCGTCAGTGTGCTGTGAAAATGCAGTCATATGGAGAATCTTCAAGTGAACCATCCAGTATGATCTCCAGCCATATATTGTTCGGTTGTTGAGAAGGGACAATTGTTCTGAAGGACATTTTTTCCAAAACGTCAAATTCCCCACTATATTGAAAGAAGCCCAACAGCTTGTTAACACAAAACAAATTCCTCATTGCAGTAGGTAGGTAATAATAAGGATCTACTTCACTGGCTCTGAAACTGGAAAAAGAAGTCAACAGAGAGGTCAAGGGTGCCATTAAAACTGCCAAACTGAAATACAAAAACCAGTTGGAGGAGAACTCAAGTGAGGGCAGCATCAGTGGCCGTATACTGAGGTACTGCGCTGAGCAGCTAGGTGACGTGTTTCAGCTTCTGTTCCAGAGCTCTATGGACAGTGGCACAGTCCCCCAGTTGCAGAAACGCTCCACAGTTATACCCAAGAAGGGCACCATCAAGGACCAAATGACCTCAGGCCTGTGGCTCTGCCCTCCTTGTAATGAAGGCTATGATGTCATCAAAAAGTACATCACTAAGGCAACCTCAATCCATGGGAAACCAGTCGAGATAGTTGAGGAGTATTGTACTCGGGCACACTCTTTGATGACCTACCTACTATCAGGAAGTGTTAAACAACGGTAGTATCCCCTAGGAAGCTAGAACTAGAACATTCTCACCACCTTCTACCGCTCCTTCATCCAAGAGTGTCATCACATTCTCCATTCCCTGCTGGTTTCACCCTGCAGAGACCGTCTACAGAGTACAGTCAAAGTGTGCCACTCTTAAGGCGAGTCCACACCGGACCAAAAATCGGCGTCTTTGACAGAGTCGGCGTCCGTGACATGAGTCTGCTTGGTGTGGTCGCTCGAATCGGCCCACATCGGCGTCCATTTCAGCCGATTCAAATGTGTAATCCGCCATGCGAGTCCGGGACTCTTTTACCATTCTGATTGGTGGAGGCTAGCAGCTTGACTAGCGAATCAGTGAAGCCCGGAAGTGACGATGGTAAACATACCAGATAACCAGTAGAATCGAAGAAGGTGGTCTAGAGAGGACCGCCTACTTCCGGTTTTCGTGTTTTTTGGCGCACAATACAGATTAGCGCCGCCTGTTGTTTTGGAGACATTACATCTCGCGGAACGTATGGCGTCGGCTGTAGTTCCGTAGGTGTGGACCGCCCATGTCGTTGTTCGAGTCTGCCATGTTAAGTAGCCCGACTTCACGAGTCGGGCAGTCGGTGCGGTGTGGACCCGCCTTTAAAGTGGCAGTCCGTAAGATTTGAGATGCATTGCTTCTAGTGGCCTCTGTGGCGGTAGATGCAACTGCAGGCGAGCGTCTGGGACTCATCTCCCTCACCAACAGTGTGACCGTCTCTCATCTGCGTGATGCCTTCAAATGCTCCACACTGAAAGGAGGTCCGTGGTTTCCCCTCGTTGGTGGTCAATTTGCTTTTGATGACTCTCCTTCTTCACTTCCATTAGTTTGTTGTTTCTTTTTCTTGGACTGGAAGTTGAATGGTCTTCTTTCTCTGCCTGTTGATCCTCCATTGTGAGTCAGCAGTAATGAAATGTACCTGGTCAAACACTTTAGACTAGAGGGAGCCTGACTCAACAGTTGGAAGTTACTGATTTCCCATTCCAAGGAAACGCAGCATTCTTCCGTGAGTAGCTCCACCAACTGCTGCTGTCTGACGTAGAAAAGCATCACTCATTTAGAATTTTAGAATAGATGAACATGTTACTGTCATATAGCAGTTTGTATATTTAAGTTATTGTTCACTGCAATTATGCACTTATATAATTATAATACGGTGTATATATGGCTGCATATGTATATAAGGTTTTTTTTCATTTATAATAATTGTTTTTATTCATGTGCATGTTCTTGACTGCAGTACTTTGCTTTATTGTTTATTCTTTGGTATTAGTGTAGGTCCTGAACACCAAGGCATTTTCCATGTATGTGAAAATGTACCTACAAAATTGATTACTATATCTCTGTTGTTTTTATTCCACTCTACTGGTTGAAATATTTCTTCATATCTGTCTGTATATTTATCCAGTTATACTGGCTCATAGATTAACCATTGATATACACTCAACAAAAATATAAACGCAACACTTTTGTTTTTGCTCCCATTTTTCATGAGATGGACTTAAAGATCTAAAATTCATTCCAGGTACACAATATTACCATTTCTCTCAAACATTGTTCACAAATCAGTCTAAATGTGTGATAGTGAGCACTTCTGCTTTGCTGAGATAATCCATCCCACCTCACAGGTGTGCCACATCAAGATGCTGATCTGACATCATGATTAGTGCACAGGTGTACCTTAGACTGTCCACAATAAAAGGCCACCCTGAAATGTGCAGTTTTGTCTCACAGCAAAATGCCACAGATGCCACAAGCATTGAGGGAGCGTGCAATTGGCATGCTGACAGCAGGAATGTCAACCAGATCTGTTGCTCGTGCATTGAATGTTCATTTCTCCACCATAAGCCGTCTCCAAAGGCGTTTCAGAGAATATGGCAGTAAATCCAACCAGCCTCACAACCGCAGACCACGTGTAACCACACCAGCCCAGGACCTCCACATCCAGCAGGTTCACCTCCAAGATCGTCTGAGACCAGCCACTCAGACAGCTGCTGAAACAATTGGTTTGCATAACCAAACAATTTCTGCACAAACTGTCAGAAACCGTCTCAGGGAAGCTCAACTGCATCGTCGTCCTCATCGGGGTCTTGACCTGACTCCAGATCGTCGCCGTAACAGACTTGAGTGGGCAAAGCTCACATTCGATGGCGTCTGGCACGTTGGAGAGGTGTTCTCTTCACGGATGAATCTCGGTTTACATTGTTCAGGGCAGATGGCAGACAGCGTGTGTGGCGTTGTGTGGGTGAGCGCTTTGCTGATGAAAATGTTGTGGATCGAGTGGCCCATGGTGGTGGTGGGGTTATGGTATGGGCAGGCATCTGTTATGGACGAAGAACACAGGTGCATTTTATTGATGGCATTTTGAATGCACATAGATACTGTGATGAGATCCTGAGGCCCATTGTTGTGCCATACATCCATGAACATCACCTCATGTTTCAGCAAGATAATGCACGGCCCCAAGTTGCAAGGATCTGTACACAATTCTTGGAAGCTGAAAATGTCCCAGTTCTTGCATGGCCAGCATACTCACCGGACATGTCACCCATTGAGCATGTTTGGGATGTGCTTGACCGGCGTATACGACAGCGTGCACCAGTTCCCACTAATATCCAGCAACTTCGCACAGCCATTGAAGAGGAGTGGACCAACATTTCACACGCCACAATTGACAATCTGATAAACTCTATGCAAAGAAGATGTGTTGCACTGCATGAGGCAAATGGTGGTCACACCAGATACTGACTGGTTCTGAGTCCCCAGACCCCCAATAAAGCAAAACAAATGCACATTTCAGAGTGGCCTTTCATTGTGGACAGTCTAAGGCACACCTGTGCACTAATCATGATGTCAGATCAGCATCTTGATGTGGCACACCTGTGAGGTGGGATGGATTATCTCAGCAAAGCAGAAGTGCTCACTATCACACATTTAGACAGATTTGTGAACAATGTTTGAGAGAAATGGTAATATTGTGTATTTGGAATGAATTTTAGATCTTTAAGTCCATCTCATGAAAAATGGGGCCAAAAACAAAAGTGTTGCGTTTATATTTTTGTTGAGTGTATGTGTTTAGTCAGCACCAGTTTGTGTACATATATCTATTCTCATGTTTAAAGACGCTGCTGTTCGTTTACTTGAACTGAACATTTACGCTGATGCTGAGTATTTCCCTATATGGTATCATCTTAATCTGTTTTTTTTTTTTTTGAATTTTTTTAATTAATTGAATCAGTTGAAACACAGGATTCCATTGGTCAAACACACATTCATGCAGGGGGAAATCTGCTGAAATTGGTCGGTTGAACAGAATTGTAATCACACAACCTAAACATATTGACTGTGGGTCCACTCTACTTTATGAGGTATCCCCCAAAGGAGCTATGTTGCTCCCATAACAACATCCTATGTAAACATGTGGATTAGCCATTTTCATGGTCGTACGGACAGAATCAGAGTTTGGGGACAACAGTTTCCCACCCTCTGATTGGTTGGATTGTGTGGCAACATTTTCTTATGGCAGAGGGCACTCTGTCAGATTTTGAATGTTTACAACTCTCACGCTCCTCCCCAACGACCACCGAGCTCCTCGACTTCCTGCCCTTTGAAATCCGTTAGATCACGCCACCTTTGAAACGCGGGTCCGATGTTGACTCTGTTTCTATCACGGGCACTGTCGCCATCTTTCTTTTTTTCCTTCTTTTCCACCGGTGTTTTCTTTTCCTTGGTTGTTTTGGACCTCCTCGTTTCTGTTTTTAATGAGGAATTGGAAGCTTGTTGCTACTTCCTTCCGCCTCCCCCCTGTGATAGGGGAACGACCCGAAGGGGGAGGGGCTCTGTGTGTGCTCGAACACAGCCCTGCATGCTGATTGGACAGGATGATCCGGGCGCTGTCGATCTTTGCAAAACAAACAACAGGCTCTACGTGCACGTAGAGGCGCGCTTTTTTTTCTAAAACCGGATGATTTTTGTTGTTCTATCGGAGCATAGTGTCGGCTTCAGTGGATATGATCAAAAGAATGTTGCCGACTGGGACTTTAACTCTTTTAACTCTTTAACTCTTTTAACTCACGAAAATTGCCCCAGTGGTCTCTCATAGACTCTCATGTAAAATCCATTTTTTTTCAAATATCAGAGCTTTCAATGCAATCTCTATGGGTTCAAGGAGGGCTTGCACTTACATGCTTTCGTCATACAGAGAAGAAGAATCACCACAGTCTGAGCCAATCAGAGGCAGTGGCGTGGCGTGGGGAAAATTCCCGAGGAAGCCAAGTGAGACACAACCTCTAAGCTGAGTATGTTTTATGGGGTGGGAGCAGAAAAACGGATGTTGCAGTTTATATGTTGCTCTTTCCCGTGGTCGGATGAACTATTAGAGCGCCCAGCATCATTTTACCAGGACTTACACATGCTGAGCACTGACTCTCTCTCTCTCTCTCTCACTCTCTCTCACTCTCTTATTCTATGATTATTCAGGGAGCAGGAATCCTTGTCAAAAAGGAGACAGTGCCAGCAGAATAGCCGCTGTAGCTTGGCGCTACCAGCTAGCCACTCAGTGCGGATGTAATTCTCCTCATTTAAGGTCCGAAAACCTTTCTTCCTCTCCGTACGGAATCCGTACTACGGAGCTACGGAGCTCTAGTTTTGGTGTTGGCCGGCCGTCAGATTTAATCCTGAGTTGCTGTTGTAGAGGCAGTTTAGTAAAATTATTTTTTACTAAATACTCTAAATCTCCACCCTCCATAATCGCGCTTAAAAAATTAGCTAGCTTATCAAGAGATGAACACAAAGCAACAAATCTTCCGTTATTTCATTCATTGACGCTGACGACGCTAACATACTGTGATTTGATTGGCCTGATGCCAACGAGTTTGCGTCTTTTACACTGTCCTGACGAATCACAGGGGAGCAGTGTCGTGACAATAGCCTCACCTGATTGGTCAATCATTCTTTTCTTTTTTTCACCAAGGGAGGCCAGCGCAGCTTGGCCTCCTCACAGACAACAGAGTGCAGTAACATGTTTTCAACGCTCATTCACCCCGTAACATTTAGAGGGGTGCTGTTTTACACATCATGAAACGCTCAATAATTAATGAAGAGAGACGAGGAGGAGACGACAGACACATCACAGAGGGATTACGTAAACTGTAAAAAAGTGATTTTATTAAAGAATGGTTATATTCTGAAAAAAACTGAGGAAGCCTGGCTTCCCTTGGCCTCTGCAAGAAAACGCCACTGATCAGAGGCAGAGTAGGGGCGGGCAGTCGTCTCTGATTGGCTCTGACCCATCCATCCATCCATCCATTTTCTACCGCTTATCCTGTATCTAGGGTCGCGGGGGGGCTGGAGCCGATCCCAGCTGTCATTGGGCGAAGGCAGGGTTCACCCTGGACAGGACGCCAGTCTATCGCAGGGCCGACATGTAGAGACAGACAACCATTCACGCTCACATTCACACCTACGGGCAATTTAGAGTCACCAATTAACCTATCCGCATCCTGCATGTCTTTGGACTGTGGGAGGAAGCCGGAGAACCCGGAGAGAACCCACGCTTACACGGGGACGGAGGGACATGCAAACTCCACACAGAAGGAACCCGGGCCGACCCGGGAATCGAACCCAGGACCCTCTTGCTGTGAGGCGAGAGTGCTACCCACTACACCACCGTGCAGCCCTAATGCTTATATCACCAAAGAAAATAATTGAGATTTATTATTTGTGTTGAGATGTATTCCTGTTTATTAAATGACCAGTGTCTATGAGAACTGTAAAGATAAGGTAGAATATATGTATTATTGCAGTGCCAGTGAAAATGTTTGCATGCACCTAAATGAAAAAGTTAGTCTGGAGCATTGGTGTACCTATTGAATGGGTCACCTTAATCATTATCAGATCCCCCCCGAAGAAGCCGCCACTGCAAAAACCATCATTCACCATTTTAATTCTGAGCTTTAAAGTCCAAACCAAAGCTTTGTTTCTCTGTTCCGTTCATGTACTTGGAAATGTGTGATAGGAGTTTTGCCCAGACTGGCTTTTTAAATGAACAAGTACAAATGACTGAGCCAAGCAGGCCTGGACTGAAGTGGACATTGGTGAGGGCTTCACAACGTGGAACAAATCTCAGGGCCCTCTTGTCATATACATATAGCAATACATACATGTATCAAGCCTGTGCAAACAATGTGCAGAAACATTCATGGACTATCCTAATCAAGAACTGTTAAAAAAAAAAAAAAAAAAAAAAAACTAAAGTGCTGCCTGCTTCTGGCCTCAAATGATGATCAAGATTTACTGGATGATCAAGTTTACTGGATTTTCTGTACAACATCACGCAAAAAAAAAAAAAAACACAAATCAAAACTCTCTCAGTTTCGCTTGTAAAACAGAAAAACTAACAGAAACGTTTTTCTTTTGTTTTGAAAGAAAATAACCAAAGAAGTATTTTTGGTTTAGTTCTTTTGTCTGTTTGTTTATTATTATTATTGTTTATTATTTGAGTGTCTTAACTGTTAAACTGACAATTAATTACTTAATTACAATTCATTAATTGATTACTTTCTGAGGTAATTTAACATTAAAATATATTTTCTGACGTTAACTTACCGAAAACGTAACGAACCCTGAGCCAAAAACCGAGGTACATACCAAACCGCTTCACCCCTAGTTAGAGGTACAGGTAGGGCTGGACTGGTAATACCTGGCAAAACCCTGTGGGCTGACACAAGTGAAGAGTTGAAATGCTCCTTAAAATGTGGGAGTTATTAGGACCCCTAAGTAGGGCTCCTACATTTTGTTAACAATTAGAAATTTTACCTCTAGAAGCATATTATATGGATGCTAGGATGGTGTACTGTCGGTAGTGTGCTGGTGGTTGGTGTGCTGGTGGGTGGTGTGCTGGTGGGTGGTGTACTGGTGGTTGGTGTTCTGGTTGGTGTTCTGGTGGTTGGTGTACTGTGGTAGTGTACTGGTGTGTGGTGTACTGGTGGTAGTGTACTGGGGGTTGGTGTACTGGTGTGTGGTGTACTGTGGTAGTGTACTAGTGGGTGGTGTACTGGTGGTTGGTGTACTGGTGTGTGGTGTACTGGTGGTAGTGTACTGGTGTGTGGTGTACTGGTGGGTAGTGTACTGGTGGTTGGTGTACTGGTGTGTGGTGTACTGGTGGTAGTGTACTGGTGTGTGGTGTACTGGTGGTTCGTGTACTGGTGGATGGTGTACTGGTGGTAGTGTACTGGTGGTTGTGTACTGGTGGTTGGTGTTCTGGTGGTTGGTGTACTGGTGGTTGTGTACTGGTGGGTGGTGTACTGGTGGTTGCGTACTGGTGGTTGTGTACTGGTGGGTGGTGTACTGTGGTAGTGTACTGGTGGGTGGTGTACTGGTGGTTGTGTACTGGTGGTTGGTGTACTGGGGGTTGGTGTACTGGTGGTTGTGTACTGGTGGGTGGTGCACTGGTGGTTGTGTACTGGTGGGTGGTGTCTGACCGATTGTGGCCACCTTGACCAAAAATGCTAGGACCAATATCCGGGGTGCAGGTGAATAAAACAGTGTGGAGAATAACATCAAATAATCAATGAATCCCTCTGCAGAGAGAA
This sequence comes from Chelidonichthys spinosus, assembly GCA_029853015.1. Taxonomy (NCBI): domain Eukaryota; kingdom Metazoa; phylum Chordata; class Actinopteri; order Perciformes; family Triglidae; genus Chelidonichthys; species Chelidonichthys spinosus. The sequence continues at coordinate 23,645,304 of CM056829.1, read as the reverse complement.
TAGGCTGTAATTCCAGGATTTAAATGATCATCACATCATACAGTTTGTATAATCCACACAATAGGCACCACATAGGCACCACATGTATTTTCAATTAGTCAAATGACTTGCAACCAATGTGCAGTTAACCTGGGGCGTTTAAGGTCCCTGGGGTTGTGGGACACTTTGTCTGGATGGTAATGTAGTATTGTGTAACCAGTGAGGCTGCATGCAAATCTCTCCATTATATCTTAAATGTATAATAAGGTCAGGTTACATGTAGGATCAATAATGTCTGATACCTAATTCAAAAAAAGAATGTGAATAAGGCGGGAGACTGTGTGAGAGCCGGTACTGAAAGCAGCATGGCGGCAGCGCAGTGACATAAAAAGAAGTGAATTTCGCTGATGTATCCCAGTGGGTTTAATCCAGCGTGGCATACAGAGCGTGGCGCAGCCTACAAGGATTATGTGTGCTGGACTTGGCCCACTCTCTCCTCCTCTTTGCCCTACTTTTCATTGAATCATGCAGAGAAAGGCAGAACAAGAGCTCACTCTATATATATACTGCAGGAATGCAAGGACAGATGGAGCCGGTGGGAAGGGGAGGGAGCCATTATTGGACGGAGAAGAAGAGACAGAGTGAGCTCGACGACACACATCACACCCAAGTCACACTCAAATATATCCACATAAATAAGAATCAGTGCGTTTTGAACGGGATGAAATCTGCGTAGCTGTTCCTTCATGTCGTGTTAATTTCTGGCAGCATATTGTGTCCAGTCAGTTGTGATCAAACTGCAGAGACTCAGGAGCTGCCATGACGAATGTCTAGTCACGAAAGGAGGGCAACATATACTAATGCACCCCCGCCCTCGCCAGCCCTCGCCAGCCCCTGCTGTCCCCATTTCCCTGCTCCAGCTCCCATCAGCACTTCCAGCCAATGGCAGCCCGTCTGCATGTTAAATACAGGACTGCAGCTCTGCTCTCCGTTATTAACAAATATTAACTTGTGTTTGCTAAGCTCCTCTCTCTCTCTCTCTCTCTCTCTCTCTCTCTCTCTCTCTCTCTCTCTCTCTCTCTCTGAGTTCGTGTTTTAATAAAGCTACACAGGCAGTAATGTGGCCAATTCCAAGGATGAGACCAACTTTCAGCTAGCGGAACTGCAGTGTCTAAAGTTAATATCAATCAATTAATATTTATTATAAATATGCAAGTGTCAAGCCCATATAAAGTCTCACTAAAATACAGTCACAGGAATATTGCAATAATACGTTCAGTATTAGTACTACCGACTTTTGTATTTCTTTCAGGCTGGCTGGAAGTCCTTATTGTGTCATTTTCTTTTTGCTAAATTGCATTGATATATTTTAGTATATTTGTAGATAGGGATGAGTATCAGACCTTAATATTCTATCATACTGACGGATGTAGCATTAAGTATTGAAAACAGCCATTGGATGTCTGCCTCACTGCTGTACTCAGCTGATCAGGTTTAAAGCTGAATGCTTTATTTTTCCAGACACTTTTGGGCAAAAGTCAGAAGAAATAGAAGATAAGCCACGCCCCTTCCCGGGACATTAGTCAACGAACAAATATATGCCATGAGCAACAGTCAAATAACACAGAATCTCTACGTGTAAAACTATATTTTAAATTGATATCATATCTGGTTCATGGCACAATTCAAACAGGATCGTAGTGATTTGTCTTTCCACGTATTTTCTCCAAAATAAGATCCCATAAGGGACACAGAAAGGGGCGGGACTTAGCCTCTCTACTTAGCAAACAGAGCAACTTTATAATTGATAATGAACTTAGATTAGTTCTGTCAGCCAGGTTGACGAGACTGAAACAAACAAGTAAGGATGAATGTTGTAAACCCAAAATAAGCTGAAAGACACTAAAGTAGACTTTGACTTAATGCTCCATGTGCTATGCAATATAATATATATAATATATGTGTCACATTAAGTAAAACCTTCGACATTATAGATGTATGACATTACATACATTTAATGTAATATGTGAGAACTTCACCTTAGCTTATCAGACAAAAACACTGTTTCATAGAAAACATATTTATATTTTTCAATGAATAATATGTTCTACAGGAGAAGATTTCAGTGTCATTTTGCTAATTTGGATGACTGGAAATGTTGTGGAAACAGATACTTTTACAACGGGAATAAACAATCAAGCAAAAACACCATAATTACAGAACGCTGTTCCCTTTTAATTCATATGATGAGTTCCTTGTAACTGACTCATGGACATGTAAAAGACATAAGCTGTGTCACATTCGGATCTGCAGTCTCCTCAGTCTCCTGCTTCCGTCTTGGTTGAGTCTGTGGGGATTCTGTCTGCGGGTTGCGGGTCAGTGCTCATGGCCTCTTTATTCCCGTTTAGTGGCGGGTCTGACACCTGGTTCGCTGCTCCCTCCTAGCTCCTCATTAATCGCTGCTGATACTAACAGGAAGCGAGCAGTCGGAAAAATGGGCCATTTGGGTGCAACAGTGGCTGCTCACATCTCGCCCAGACTCTGAAAACCAATACAAGACGGACATTAATAATATAAAGTTACATCATTTTTATAGCACAGATGCTTTTGTTGGTTTGTGTATGTTATTGTTGCTGTGTATATAGTCCTTATGTGTAATTTTCTGTTCACACCAATCACAAAGCCAATTTTCCGCATGGTGCGATTGCATACAAAGTCCATGATAAGATGCGACCGGACATGAAAGCCTATGAGCGTCGAGCTCTCCTCCTGTCGTCCTGACCTTACATCAGAAATGGAGGAAACAAATCTTGTACCCTGGGTCTGTAGTCACTCAAACTGGCTGTACTTCAAAACATGCTCACTTTGTTATAGAAAACATTTGTACGTATTTTAATGCTGTATTTTAAATAAACCCAATAAACTGACCAGAATATAAGCTCTTTCTGAGTCTTGTGACTATCTATGATTCCCCGGAGCATCACTATCAGCATTTAGACTAGTCGGTCACTGTTTGGCCACTAACCATAATGTTAACATACTGTACCACTGAGTCCTGTTGCAGTAATAGTCAAGCCTATAGGCTTCTATGTGCTGTTGTGACCAATCAAACAAAATCACAAATACTGGCAGAGGCGTCATGTTTCTTTAAGTATATTTTCACATGAACCTACTGTATGTGGTTCGGTTAAAACAAACCCAGACTTGTTTGAAAAAGCAATATTTCAAAAGATAAACTACAAATAAATCCAGTCTAAATAGAAGGGGTTGACTTTGTGTCTCAACGTGTTGCTGTGAGGTGATGTGTTATGATCGATTTTGCTAAACCTAACAGAGGTCTGTTGTCTAAACCTATACTTAGTTTAAGCCCAGCCAAGATGTTCTTCCTAAATCTAACTACATGGTTTTGTTGGCTAAAACTAACTTTCATCGTGTAGCGTAATGTCATCCCAACTAACAGAAAAAGAAGTGCCGGCGTCATTAGTGACGATTTTCCTAAACTTAACTCAAATTATTTAAGTCCCAGTCGGTAACATTATGTTGATCATATCCACTGAAGCCGACACTATGCTCCGATAGAACAACATAAATCATCCGGTTTTAGAAAAAAACACGCGCCTCTACGTGCAAGTAGAGCCTGTTGTTTGTTTTGCAAAGATCGACAGCCCGGATCATCCTGTCCAATCAGCACGCAGGACTGTGTTCGTGCACACAGAGCCCCTCCCCCCTCGGGTCGTACCACTATCACAGGGGGAAGGCAGAGGTCGCAGCAAGCTTCCAATTCCTCGTTAAAAACCTAAAGGAGGAGGTCCAAAACAACCAAGGAAAAGAAAACACCGGTGGAAAAGAAGGAAAAAAAGAAAGATGGCGACGGTGCCCGTATAACCAGAGTCAACATCGGACCCGCGTTTCAAAGGTGGCGTGATTTCAAAGGGCAGGAGGTCGAGGGGAAGGAGCTCGGTGGTCGTGCCCTCCATCCACCGGACTTGCCGACTGGGACTTTAATGTCCGAACCTAACTTTAGTTTTGTTGCCTAAACATAACGTTAGTTTTGTTGCCTAAACCTAACGTTAGTTCCGTTGCCTAAACCTAACGTTGGTTTTGTTGTCTAAACCTAATGTTGGTTTTGTTGTCTAAACCTAACGTTAGTTCCGTTGCCTAAACCTAACGTTGGTTTTGTTGTCTAAACCTAATGTTGGTTTTGTTGTCTAAACCTAACGTTGGTTTTGTTGTCTAAACCTAACGTTGGTTTTGTTGTCTAAACCTAATGTTGGTTTTGTTGCCTAAACCTAACGTTGGTTTTGTTGTCTAAACCTAATGTTGGTTTTGTTGCCTAAACCTAACGTTGGTTTTGTTGTCTAAACCTAATGTTGGTTTTGTTGCCTAAACCTAACGTTGGTTTTGTTGTCTAAACCTAATGTTGGTTTTGTTGCCTAAACCTAACGTTGGTTTTGTTGTCTAAACCTAATGTTGGTTTTGTTGTCTAAACATAACGTTAGTTTTGTTGCCTACACCTACGTTGGTTTTGTTGCCTAAACCTAACGTTGGTTTTGTTGACTAAACCTAACGTTGGTTTTGTTGACTAAACCTAATGTTGGTTTTGTTGTCTAAACATAACGTTAGTTTCGTTGCCTAAACCTAACGTTGGTTTTGTTGACTAAACCTAACGTTGGTTTTGTTGACTAAACCTAACGTTGGTTTTGTTGACTAAACCTAACGTTGGTTTTGTTGCCTAAACCTAACGTTGGTTTTGTTGTCTAAACCTAACGTTATTTTTGTTGCCTAACCTAACTAGATAGTATTTAAGCCCTACTATGATGTTTTTAGAAACCCAACAAATTGTTTTTTGTTTCTGAGAACTTATTATACTAAAGTTTTACGAGGCTGTGTGAGTGTACACATAACGAGCTACACTAGAATTGCTCTATTACATTCAGTTATCTCAGCTTTGTAACTGCACACAGTGGAGTTACAAAGACCACTCAAGGGCTACAATGAACTGGTGTGACGCTGAGTCCTCTTCTTTACCTGCTGTGAATGTGAAAAGCCTCACATCTGACTCACTGAGCACTCTGTATCTTTAACACGTCTTTTATTCAGATGGGGATGACATTTCTTCATGCAGCATTCATATATGTGGCACTCCAGTGTGACACCTGCACTCACCTAGCAGCATGAAGCGTTTGTTTTCAGACATACAATATATGGGTCATTTTGATTCCTTCAAGGTTCTGAAGGTAGAATAATAAATCAGTAGTGCCTTTGACCCAGTTTAGTTCAGTAAAATGTGAAATGAAAATGTTGTTAATTTGACGATTAAAGGAGCTGAAATCAGAGAATGTTTGGTGATTAAAATAATTAGTAGATTACAAAATAGTTTTCTTTTTATCGACTAATTAATTTCTAGATTCAGCTTTCCAGGGTGAACATTGGTGCTGCGCAGAATAATTCAAATAATGGCAGTTGAGAAATGTGATGTGTTACCGACGGTGTTCGTGTGAATGCTACAGCTCTGGTTTCTGGAAACTGAAAGCAGAATGTTTGAGAGTGTTCAGTGAATTCCTTCTGCTCTGTTTGTAGGCTAATAGCAACTTTTATGCATAGACTCATTGAAGTGGGCAAAGTGTGTGCGTGTGTGTGCAGATGTGTGTGTACGGGGTGGATCACAAGCAGACAATAAAAGCATATTAATTTTAAAGTGTTGTGTCTTATTTCTATAAATCTATTTGTTTCACCGTTAAAGCGTTCCTAGTTTTGTTTTTCTTTTTTACATTTTCATCATTGTATTGTCTTGCATGCATTGTTCTTAAATTGCTGAATGTGCTTTTTTCTTTTCTCTTTGAACTGCACGTGTCTGTTTGAAAGGTGGCAGACAAATAAAGTCTAATGATCGATTGAAAGGATTTTGTAATTGGATGTGGGAACGTGGCGGCCGTGAGGAACTGTGAGCTGTGATTTGTAGCTGCTCACATCTTCTGATCGTCTCTTCCTTTCCTCCGAGCCATTAAAGGAAGAGCTTTACTCAGCAGCGGACGCTCCTGGCGATGTGAATAATTGAGGATGTGTCGGGTACACGGGCCTAGCAGCATGGTTTCACCTGACATGGTTTCTGCTCTGTGGTGGGGGGGTTGGCACGGAGATTATGGATGTAGTGACAGAGAGAGCAGATGTCTCCAGGCAGCTGGGGCGGCGGTCTGGATGTTGTGGTACACAGCTAAAATTAGCACTGCGTGCTAAAGAAATGCAAGAGGCGTTTTTTGGTGTGTTGTTCAGCCTGCTCTCCTAAAATGATGTTCCCACACAACACAACGGAATTGTGAATTACGTTTTGAGTGAATGTTTTCTGTATTGGATTACATTTACTCTTGATGTATCACATAGCTTTTTGTAGTCCATCTTCAGCACATTGTAGTTTCACCACGGCAGACTGCGTCCATCATCAGCTGTCAATCATCAGCTGTCACATTATAAGCACATAACTTAGAGAAAGTGCAGTTCTCCTTGTCATCTTTCCTTGACCTCATGAAGTGTCCATCGAGGTCAAGGTAAAAACAAGGATGTTTTTTGGGGGACTTTTTGACTGCAGTCAGCGTTCCACCAGGAGGCTGCTGTTAGTGACCCATTTGGTTTGATTTGCCGAAATATAACCAAGTACATTTGGTTTTGTTCCACTTTCATAGTCATTATAAGCCAAACCAGGATGTTTTTACTAAACATGACTCAGTAGTTGTGTTGTGTTGGGGATGTAGCAGGAGCAGATTTGGTTATTAACAGATAATTATTAATGTCCATATGATTATCGATATTAGTAATTATATTTAATATATTATTATGATATAATCATAAATATATGGGGCACCACCCTGGGATCAGGGAAAAGATAACCGAAAACTGTACTCAGTCTCAATATAAAAGGTTTTATACTCACATGCCAATCATCGTGATCATTGGCATAGAAGTATAAAAACAATCGAACACAACCTGCTGTTATCCAGTGACACATACACAACAAGCACAAGAGACCGCTAGTTATAATATAATAAGATTGATTAAAATCAGTAATAATGATCACAATCAATAGCACTGCAATTAACAAAGCCTCATTACCTAACTACCTAACACACAAAGCTAAGCTAAACAAAGGAAGAGACACACGTGGAGTGTGTGTGTGGGGGGGTGGGGGGGAGAGGAAAGAGAGAGAGAAAGATGGCTGGGCGCAGCCACCAGGTGGAGCTATTCCTCACAGCGTTCAGGGGCGGAGCTGCTGACATCAGATAGGAAAGCAAGAGAGAGAAGAGAGAGAGAGAGCGAGAGAGATGGCCGGGTGCAGCCACTAGATGGAGCTATTCTGCTAGCTGTACATCAGATAGGAAAGCAAGAGAGAGAAGAGAGAGAGAGAGCGAGAGAGATGGCCGGGTGCAGCCACTAGATGGAGCTATTCTCTAGCGTCCAGAGACGGAAACAGCTGGCGTAGGATACGTGTGGGGGCGGTGTATGTGTGTGCACATGTGTTAGCCGGAACAAAGAGATACAGTAATACACAAAGGATCAGTAAGCTATTACCATCACACGGGAGCTCGTGAATGAACTGGCGTTCGTTCGGCGGGACCCCGGTCCTTTAACTGACAGTAGATCACTTACTGAGCTTGTGAATGTGTCCGAAGTTGGACACACACTGTTACCAAAATAAAAAATTGTGGGTACACAATCAGCATTTGAATACAACAACACAGAAAGCAACGGACTCGGCGGTCCGTGATCAAAATTTAAAGCACGTTAACAAGAATTACAAGCATATCAAACTTATGTCTCTGCCCAGACAGATAGCCTGTTACTTTGTCGATGTGTATAAGTCCGTCTTGTGCGGCGGCGGTGCTTCTTGACGCGGCGGCGGGCTGTGGTTCGCGAGTCCTCGGCGGCAGCGGGGGATGCGACGAATCGGTTGAGTCCAGAAGAGAGCGGGGCTTAGCAGTTATTCTTCTCGCTGATTGACTCGAATGAAGAAAACAGTTAGTGTTCCTTCCTTCCACGGGCAACAATAGAATCGCACGGCTTAGCGATTTAGTCAGCTGACTTCAGACAGGAGCGGGGCGCAGAGGTTATCCTTCCTGCTGGTCGCTGGGATAAAGGAACCGTTTGTGTTCCTCTTCAGCAGGCAAACAAAGAATCACATGGTTGCGGCGATCTTCTCAGAAACGAGTAAAAGAAAAGGGGCAAGTCGCGGAAAAAGGGGGAAAACAGTCTGTCGCTCGCCCAGCGAGTTTGGGGAGAAGACTGTGGCCTAAGACAAAGGAAACGCTGCAGACGTTAAAAGTTCGCCTCCTGTTGCAGCGGTGTGCTGCGGTGGAGGAGCTCCCCTCATGTTGCAACGTCGTGTTGCGATGGAAGTGAAAGTTCTTAAGGCAGCGCCGGGTTTTATACCTCACGGCTGCTCCCGGGGACCCCCTGGGGTACCTGTGGTTGTCAGCCAATAGGGCACCAGTTGTGTGAAGTTGCACTTCACACCTCGGTGAGAATTGAAAACCAAAATGGCGGTTGTAGTTCTTTTATCCCCTTTGTTCTTTTGTTCCGACCGCATGGGAAGGCTTCTGGGCCTGTGTAGGCCTCTCTGTGTAGTACTGATGGTGAGGTCCCTACAGTTGCCTCAACCTGACTTTGTAGTTTTGCAGCATGTTTTGTTTTGTTCCTTAATCACATGTTGCAAACTGCAACTGTTAAAAATGTTTCCCTGGAAACGTAACTGAGAGATTAGTATTATCGGGACGTAATGTTGTAGGAGACAGAGTCGTTTTGTTTTAGGAACCAGTGAGATCATTAAATGTGACCCAGGACTTCCAATTTGAGCAATTGATTCATGAGTTTCAAGGTTAACCAGAAGGTAAATAAAGGAATGAGACAAGATTTAACATCCCTTAGGTAAACAGCAGATCGTTCAGCTGAAACGTGATCTACCAGGAACGTGCATACGCATGTTGGCCAAGTTGGGAGTCCTTCTCTGCTTCGCTTACATCACGAGGAGACACACTTCTGATGTCCGTTAGTTAAAGACCCAGTCGGCAAGACCGGCGGATGGAGGGCACTCTGTCAGATTTTGAATGTTTACAACTCTCACACTCCACCCCCATGACCACCGAGCTCCTTCCCCTCGACTGCGTACCCTTTGAAATCCCTTAGATCACGCCACCTTTGAAACGCGGGTCCGATGTTGACTGGTTTTATCACGGGCACCGTTGCAATCTTTCTTTTTTTCCTTCTTTTCCACCGGTGTTTTCTTTTCCTTGGTTGTTTTGGACCTCCTTGTTTCGGTTTTTAACGAGGAAATGGAAGCTTGTTGCTACTTCCCTCCACCTCCCCCCTGTGATAGTGGTACGTTTTTTTTTCTAAAACCGGACGATTTATGTGTTCTATCGGAGCGTAGTGTCGGATTAATCCCACTGAAGTCTTCCTGTATGTGATTTTATTGTACCAAGTTAAAATCAAGTGAACAGGCTGGTGTGGTTTTTGGACAGAAAGAATGACAACATTAAATGGGTTGGATGATTTCTTTAGGAATTCAGTAAAGTTAGTATTTCTAATGACACGTCGTATATCCCAGAACAATGACGACCACGGAAATGATAAACTAATACCAGTTTGGTAGAAAAAATAACTAAATGAAATATTCTGTGATTAACTCTGGATAGAAGATCAAATATTTAATTCAAACTCTAATCCTTTTCATTTTTGTCCCCTGCAGAAATATTAATGGATTCAACGACAGCAACAGCAGAACTGGGTTGGATGATCTCGCCATCACAGGGGGTGAGTGAAACAAACCAAACACAAGGAACAGTGGGAAAAACATGCAGCCCATATGCAAATGTTGTGTTATAATGTGACAGGAGCCATGGCGACTTAGAGCATATCAACATCTTTTGACTGACAGCTGGACACCCATAAACAACCAGTGATTTGGTTGGAAAACATCATTGTATAAAAAGGTTGTTGTCATGTCCAATGTTGCTTGTTTTAGAGGAGGGAGATTTCATCCATTCTACGATGCATTGCGATGCTTTGTTGAAAGATTCCGCATCGATGCAGTATATTCTTTAATCGATTATTAATTGTTTTTTTGGGGGGGCAATCTTTCCACAAGGTATATAAGTAATGTAACAGATCAACTCTGTCATACACATAGGAACAGGTTTGAAAGAAAAATTCTCATTATATTTAAATATCAAAAATAAAATAGATATTGTTAAATAATCCCAATCGTAATCGAATCAAATCGTGAGGTGACTGACGATTCACACCACGAGCTTGTTTGTAATCCCATTTTGCTAAGAACACTCTCACACGCACACACGCACACACACACACACGCACACACACCCACACACACATACACACACACACACTACATTATACAGTGAAAGATGAAAGCTGAATTTAGGAATCTCACAGAGGAAAGTTTTTTAATTTAAATGATCAGTGTTACATTAAGGATAAAAAGGGAAGGTAAAAAACATATTTTAATAATGTTGACTGTGTATACATTAAAATAGGCAGTTTCATTATGAAGTTGGTGTTAAGCTGAAGTCAGTGCATGCTATATGTAACTCCCTGTCTAAAAAAGTATGAATGTATATCCACTTCCAGGAATGCACCAACAAACGTACACAGAACTTTAACCCAGGAGAAAAATATAAACCTCAATCTTACTCTAAGTAGTTTTGTTGCCTCAACCTAAATTCCTCTGAAGACAGAAGTTCATTTTGAAAAGACACTACATGTATAACAAGCACACTCTCTTTTATCCTCTTGTCTCTGAGCGTTTTGACAATCTAAAGGTCAGAGAACTTTTCGCCCTGAAGAAAAACTGTTACTCTTGGATATATTTGTAGTTTTTGTTCATATGTCACTGAATAAATTGCTTTGCTTCTTGTTTGTCTTCTAGTGGGAAGAAGTCAGCGGCTATGATGAAAACATGAACACCATTCGGACGTACCAGGTGTGCAATGTCTTCGATGGCAGCCAGAACAACTGGGTTCGCACCAAATACATCCGCCGGCGTGGTGCTCAGCGCATCCACGTGCAGATGAAGTTCTCCGTGCGTGACTGCAGTTCCATACCCAACGTCCCTGGCTCCTGCAAGGAGACCTTTAACCTGTACTACTACGAGTCTGACTCGGACACGGCCACTAAGTCGTCCCCAGCCTGGATGGAGAACCCCTGGGTGAAAGTGGACACGATAGCGGCGGATGAGAGCTTCTCTCAGGTCGATCTCGGTGGCCGCATCATGAACATTAACAGTGAAGTCCGGAGTTTTGGGCCAGTTTCGCGCAATGGATTCTATCTGGCGTTCCAGGATTACGGCGCCTGCATGTCCCTCATCGCTGTGCGAGTCTTCTACAGGAAATGTCCCCGTGTGATCCAGAATGGCGCGATCTTTCCTGAGACTCTGTCTGGAGCAGAGAGCACGTCTCTGGTGGCAGCCAGAGGAGTGTGTGTGCCCAACGGGGAGGAAGTGGATGTACCCATTAAGCTGTACTGTAACGGGGACGGGGAGTGGATGGTACCCATCGGGCGCTGCATGTGCAAGGCCGGGCACGAGGCGGTGGAGAATGGTACAGTCTGCAGAGGTAAGGTGTCTCCAGCGTGTCAACTGTATTCCACCTCTCTTGTTTTCTTGATTTCTTGTCAGATGTGTGTCTTCTTAGCTGCTTTCCTTTTGTGTCAGTAGCTGACCATTTCATTCAGTCAGTTTAGGATTTAGTGATAACCACGATTGAGCTGTTTAACACGTGTTTCCAGGAAGGTGAATCAGTCCACTACAATGGTCCAGACTAAAATGCATCTCCACAAATGTTGGACGTGGCAGTAAAATCACGTACATTTGTGCTTCCCTCGGCATGATTCCATTTAACTTCAGCAGGTCAAAGTTTTTACTTATCAAGTGAAATATAGTCTCATCCCTCCCACAGTCCAAAGACATGCAGGATGGGGATAGGTTCAATGATTACTCTCAATTACCTGTAGGTGTGAATGTTAACAGTTTGAACTGCTTTAGGGTCTGCTTATTCTAGCCAGTGTTTCAATAGTAACAGGTTATCCAGTAGACAATAGTACACCAATACATTCTGATACAAATTATGTTCTCTAATCTCGGAATAACAAGGAACAGTGCCCCTCTTAATCCTCTTCTAAGCAGATGTTATTCTGCTAGAGGCTTTAAAGTTCTCCTCTACATTATTTTAAAGTTGTTTTTTACTCATTTAATTCCACATTGCCAAAAACTGATCATGGACACCCAGATCTTTGTTACTAGGATGTTTCTGCACAGCCCTAGGGACCATTGGTCTCTATATAATAAGGAGGCGCGGAGATCAGTGGTTCGACTCCCGGCCCGGCAATCTCTTTCACGCATGTCTTCCCCCCTCTATCTCCCCTTTCCACACTGTCTCTCTCATAATAAAATGAAAAAGGCTTGCATGGCACTCCAGCCATATAAAATAATCTTAAAAATATATATATATATAATAAAGAGGCAGTGTCTTTAAATGTTTCTGTTGGAAACATAAATCTCAGGCATTGGATGGGTGAATTTGTTCATCTCAAAATCATCTTGCCTTAGTTATACCATTTTACATGACAGCCAATATAAGCACAGTGTCATTACCAGCCAATCAGATTCATGGGAAATCTCTCACAGCATTGGGGATGATGTTGTAACATAAATCAAAAGTTTTGGCTCAGAGTTCAGAGTTTGCATTTCAAATCCCTGACTATGAAATGCTTCAAGAAAATGTAAGAAAGGTTGTGAACCACGGGATGAGTTTTGCCTCGTCTTCTTACCTGCTGGAGGGCGGATGTACACTAGAAGAATCCAGAGCTAGTGAGTTGGTTTTCCCACTGGAGGAGGAAATCCTGGTTGTATTGAATCCTGCAGTACTGTTCAGTTTGTAGGAATAGACCACCGGTAGAATCAGAATATGGAGTCACTCAATGGTGACTACACTTTAGCTACTTCTTTGCACTTTGCACAGAATGCCAAACCGTAGCTGATGACCAGCTAATAGATGCTGGTATGGGAACACTTTCTAGCAATAACTAGTCAGTACGTGCAGTGCTTTAAGTGAAAACATTGTGTGCCAGTATTCATGTTTGCTGTCGTCAATCTCTTGCTACTTATCTGTCAGGCTTGGGCAGAAAGATGACTCAGGTGCAGAGGTAGGACAGTTCAGGCAGATCTCTATTCCACACTTGAAAAAAACACTCACGTATGGGACTCTTGGCGTGGGCTGTGGATAAACAAACAGGCTGGAAAACACATGGACGGACGAAATACTCGGACGCAGGACAAAGGAAGGCACAGACTATTTAACACATGAGGGTAATGGGCAACAGGGCTCAGCGGCTCTTGGTCACATGACACAGTATAATTGAGCCCAAAAGCTAGCTAAAATGAGTAAACAGGGAAAAAGGCTTACTGAAGAGAAAGAGGATGACCCGTCTCATTAGAAGCTCACGGCTCACACTAATTCTGCATCATGTGGAGTTGTATTTTTTATGCACTTCATATGTGGGATTTGCACAGAGATAGTAGAACTGTTTCCATCACTTTAGCGCTGTGTTTGGATGGTGATGTTTGTACACACACACACGCTTTGGTAGTATCCTACGAAGTTTCCTAGCTCTTAAAATAAATCATGAGTATTAACTTCTTTACAACAAATTTAGTTCCACATCCCGTTTTCTTTATGAAGGTTTTTTTTTATATAATTAATCATTTCCGTTGTATGTTTGCCTCACACCGGTCCACGAAAATGTTGCCTGACATTGATACCGATCCATAAAATAGGTTGGGACTGTAGAGGACTGTATAAAGGACCATGTTGAGGACTTTATAAAGGGGTATGTAAAGGACTATGTAGAGGACTGTATAAAGGAGTATGTAAAGGACTATGTAGAGGATTGTATAAAGGAGTATGTAAAGGACTATGTAGAGGACTGTATGGACCATGTTGAGGACTTTATAAAGGGGTATGTAAAGGACTATGTAGAGGACTGTATAAAGGAGTATGTAAAGGACTATGTAGAGGACTGTATAGAGGACCATGTTGAGGACTTTATAAAGGAGTATGTAAAGGACTATGTAGAGGACTGTATAAAGGACCATGTTGAGGACTTTATAAAGGAGTATGTAGAGGACTACATAGAAGACTACGTAGAGGATTATATAGAGAAAGATGTTGAGGACTATATAGAGGAGTATGTAGAGGACTATATAGAAGACTACGTAGAGGACTTTATAGAGGACCATGTTGAGGACTATATAAAGGAGTATGTAGAGGACTATATAGAGGACTATGGAGGACTATGTAGAGGACTGTATAGAGGACTATATAGAGAACCATGTTGAGGACTATATAGAGGACCATGTTGAGGATTATATAAAGGAGTATGTAGAGGACTATATAGAGGACTATGGAGGACTATGTAGAGGACTGTATAGAGGACTATATAGAGAACCATGTTGAGGACTATATAGAGGACCATGTTGAGGATTATATAAAGGAGTATGTAGAGGACTATATAGAGGACTATGGAGGACTATGTAGAGGACTGTATAGAGGACTATATAGAGAACCATGTTGAGGACTATATAGAGGACCATGTTGAGGATTATATAAAGGAGTATGTAGAGGACTATATAGAGGACCAGGTTGAGGACGATAAAAAGGAGTATGTATGACACATTATGTAATTACATATTGTAAGCTATTTTGTGAGTGCCCTCTTATCGGGAATTTAATATAATGCAAATAAGGGTTTTATTGTAAAAGGTTAGAACAAAAGAAGTGGTTTGCTGCCCTTGTCAATGTGGAGACAATAAGCATATTTTCCCAAACTTATGAATAAATTTCATGTTTTATATGACCATCTGTGTTATGATGATCTTCTCACATTAAATAGATTATTTTCATAGATTCGTCTTAATCACTCTGCTCTCTCTTCTCTCGTCCGTAAGTCATTTATCCTTCAGAGCAATGCATAATGGTATATGTATTGTTAGTCGTTGGTTGAACACTACTTTTCAAGATGCATTGCGGGTTACTTTGAGTCCACTTTATTGGGTAAAATAATTATCACTATGCATTCAGACAGCACAAACTTCTTAGAAAATAATTTGTATTATTATTATAGATATAATTCCCCAAAAAGACAAAACTTACTGTGGTTTTAATGGTTATTTACACATATCACCACCTTTTTCTGAAGAGCAGATTAACTATTAAACAATATTTCATGAATTATATTTGTTAACAAATTTGTTGAGGTAAGACGAACATTATTAACTTTAATTTCCCATAAACTAGCTTTAAGGTTGTTACATTACCACAAGACAAGTTGCATTGGTATTCTTTATCTGACACATTTCCCTGGACAATGTTTGGCAGCAAAGCGTTAGTTTGCACTGCCCATTGGGGTCAAAAAGGTTAAATGCTCTCATATGCTTGGAACAGGCGGCAACCTCCTGTTCTGAAAAGTGAAGGCAATGGTGAAGTACCTTATACATGCAGTCACTCTACTGGCCACCAGGGGGCAACTCCTCTCTGATTGGAAGTCTGTGAGAGAATAACCTAGAATTATTATTTCAGTAAACATTGTAAACATGAGTTTATGTTCTCAATCTCTTCTTCAATCCAGCATGATGTTCATTTAGTACATTAAGGTCCTTAGAGTCCAACAGACCAGAAAGCAGGGGATGCTTTAGGGGCGGGGCTACCTGCTGATTGCCTGATTGCTATCATGCTACCAATGCAGTTAGCTACAAAGATGTATTTAACACATAGGGCCCTAGTTTCGTAGACCAGACGCAGTCAGCACTCAGCGCACCTGCGCACGCAGACGGGGTGTGTCCGCCTGGACAAGTTTCGTGCACAGCGCAGGCTCGCGCAGGCACACCTCCCGTCTCGCCCACCTGCGCAAGTGGGAAAGAGGGAGGAGAAGAAGGCGTGAGTGGGAGACGAGGAGGAGACGAGGCGTGGACTGGGATTAATACAGCCGATTCAGATCTTCACCAATCAAATGAGCTCCTCTCCTCTCCTTTAATGCGTTAGGGGAGGTTCAGTGCAAGTTCCGTCACTTGACAACCCGATGACAGAAGCAGCGCCACCACTCCCACCACGCGCATCACGCGCTGTGCGTGCGTATCATAATAATAACAATGCTGATATTATAAAAAAACAGGAGAGAGAGAGGAAGATGTTTTGGTCCGAGAGGCTGAGTTTCCGTTATGCGTGTCATCCGCCTTTGATCTGACGTCAGATGTGACGAGACAATCCATATAGATATAAATTCACGTGTTGATTCAATTAGTTGCATTAAAGAGTGTTTGTTGTGATTATTTATTGCATTTAAATGTGACTGGAACTGTGGAAACCTGCCTGTGAGGTCTCGGTGACGTGTGCGCACTGCGCGCCGTCAGCCAAACTGCCACTCCGCCAGCTGTGATTCGCCTTGAATGAATGGACTTTATTTGCGCCTTACGCCACGAGTAGACTAGGTTGGAGCTGGCGGGCTTTCGGCGAAGTCTCGGCGAGGCTTTTTGCCACGAAACTTCCGCTACGCCAAGCTGAATCCCCCTGCTGCGCCGCCACACCCATCTTGGCGCAGGCGATCCAACAAACTGCCAAACTGACCGTGCGCAAGGCTGCGCGGGTTCAAAACTTGCATTACACCGGCTGCGCCGCCCTGCGCCACCCTGCGCTGCGCCACGAAACTAGGGCCCTTAGCTGTAAAGTTGACTTTGAATTATGTTAGCAGCTTCACACCAGAATCCTGATGGATTGAGATCCAGTAAGGATGTTGCTCGGGGTGCCGATTGTGCCGATTGTGTTCATCAGATCCACCCGTTGCTCGAGGCTTTAAATCCATAGTCCACAAGCCAACGGGTAACATCACCATGACTACCTCTACTTCTTATATACATGCTATATACATGTCTATGCCTTGGATCGCGGCTGCATGGTGGTGTAGTGGGTAGCACGGTTGCCTCACAGCGAGAGGGTCCCGGGTTCAATTCCGGGTTTGGGCTCGGGTTCCTTCTGTGTGGAGATTGCATGTTCTACCCGTGTAAGCGTGGGTTCTCTCCGGGTTCTCTGGCTTCCTCCCTCATTCCAAAGACATGCAGGATGGGGACCTGTCTGTCTCTACATGTCAACCCTGTGACAGACTGGTTACCAGTCTGTCTCCACACGTCGGCCCTGTGATAGACTGGTTACCTGTCTGTCTCTACATGTCAGCCCTGTGATAGACTGGTTACCTGTCTGTCTCTACATGTCAACCCTGTGATAGACTGGTTGTCTGTCTCTACATGTCAACCCTGTGATAGACTGGTTACCTGTCTGTCTCTACATGTCAGCCCTGTGATAGACTGGTTACCTGTCTGTCTCTACATGTCAACCCTGTGATAGACTGGTTACCTGTCCAGGGTGAACCCTGCCTTCGCCCAATGTCAGCTGGGATCGGCTCCAGCCCCCCCAGACCCTGAATACAGGATAAGCGGGAGACGATGGATGGATGGATGGATGGACTTGGCATTGTGATTGGTTCAGAGACAAAAATGTAATTCTTACACAAGTCAGGTTCACGGAGTTAGAAGGTTACAGGCTGAATATGATTAGGAATGATTGTCCTGGTCTGGTGACTTTTCAAAAATCAAAGTGCAGACTTTTAAACTGGTAAATGGTCTCATTTATATAGCACTTTTGTCCAAAGCGCTTTACAGGAATGACTGACATTCACCCATTCACACATTCACACACCGACGGCGGAGTCAACCACGCAGGGCAACAGCCAGCTCGTCAGGAGCAATTAGGTGTCTTTCTCAGGGACACCAGGCACTCAGCTAGGAGGAGCCGGGGATCGAACAGGCAATCTTGCAGTTACCAGTCAACCCGCTCTACCTACTGAGCTAAACTGCATTCAGGATAATTTCATCAGTCCAGTCAGTACCATGCAACCATAGAGTATATGTCTGCGTTTTGCTTCAATGGGACGATATTCTATAAAAAGCAAGATCATCTTTTGTTACGATCTTGTTCTAAGATGCCACAGCACACCAAGACATTTTGATTCCACAACATATCGTCTCTTTTGACTGTTTTTCTGCCACAACAACGAGCACACAACTGCACTGATGTAAATGTGACGTCTACTTCAAATTGGTTCATAGACCAGCAAACCAGAAGCAAACAAAGCATCCGCACACTCAAATGTGTGCAAATATAATTTCAATAAAGTCTGCTTTAGAATGGGTAGCAGGTTGCAGATTGCAAGCTTTTGGTCTCTTTTTAATTCTGTGGAGGAGTTTTTTGAACCATATTTATTATCACATTAAAGTCAAAGTGTTGAACGTTAAGCATCTACTGTCAAACACTCACTGACAAAAAAGGGAAAACACTGATAAAATACTGCAACCTTCTTGCTTTGTCTTGTTCTTTCTGTCTGGTCTTTTGTAGTCCCAGACAGTGTCCTCAGCTCCACATGTTGGGACAAGTTTTATAACCCTGTGTGACAGCATCTGAAGGAGTCCCAGTACATGTCACTTCAATGAGCTGACCTTTATGAGATGCAGATGCTTGGCCTATCATATGGTCTGCGGGGAAAATGTAGAGATGAATAATCTCTATGATATAGTATTTTTGGATCGGCTATCAATACTGATGGTTGTAAAGCATCTTTTTCTTTTGAAATGTATACCATGCATTTTGTTCCTAAGTTTGCTGGTCTCACTTCTTTTTTTCTGTCCTTCCTCTGTTCCGTGTGCATGCTGCTGTATTTTTCTCACACAGCTTGTGCATCAGGCTTCTTCAAGGCTGCACAGGGAGACAACAAGTGTCTGCCGTGCCCCATTAACAGCCGGACCACCAGCGAGGGAGCAACTAACTGTGTCTGCCGTAACGGCTACTACCGCAGTGACTCCGACCCACCACAGATGCCCTGTACAAGTACGTATGACAGCATATCATACTTGCTGAAAACAGCAGCTCATATAATTCCACATGAACACCTGTCATCTCTGAAGTGCACAAACACTACAAAAACATTATGGGCCAGGACCAACAGGAGTTAGATGCTACCACTTGGCGGCTCACGTTACCACACTTTCACAAGTGTGTCTGAGAACTACGGTGGCCTTCAACTATCGTAGCAACATGAAAGAACCATCTCTCTGTTTGGTTCGTTCGTTCGGTGTTGTAGAAACATGGCAGTGAACTTTGGCGGACTCCGTGAAGAGGACCTGCTCCCTGTGTAGATATGAAGTGCTAATGAAATAGTATATCCCATTTAAGCTAATAAATCCCGCTACACACTAGCCCTGTAAGGCAATAGGCACAGAAATGAATGCTGCTGTTTAGGCATAATGTCATGCAGATCACACATGAATGGATAGAAAATGGCTGCAACTGAAAAGGGGAAGGCTAAACAGAACAACAACTCCACCATCCAACAATTTTTTTTAATGCAGATCCACTTCATGGCATATTTGAAAGCTTTGACCAAGCTGCATTATTTGATGTCTTATCTTTCTAGTGGGATCTTTGTTTTTGATTTGACTAGAAGCTAAAACAGGAGAAATGTGATCCCTTTTTCTAGTTTTAGTCAGAACACGCGCTGCAGCATTCTGGACCAGCTGGAGAGATTTAAGGGATTTATTTGAATAGCCTGATAATAAGGAATTGTAATAGTCCAGCCTTGAGGTAATAAAAGCATGGACTCGTTTTTCTGCATTTTTTTGAGACAGCATGGGTCTGATTTTAGTAATGTTACACAGGTGAAAGTAGGCTGTCCTTGTAGTTTGTTTAATATGTGAGTCAAAGGACAGGTCCTGATCAAAGATAATTCCAAGATTTCTTACAGTAGTATTTGAGGCAATGGCAATCCCATCAATTCCATCAATAGTAGCTATATCAAGAACAATGATTTTCAGGAGAGTTTAGGGCCAAGTAGAATAACTAACAGTCTTATATGAGTTCAATATCAGGAAATTCCAGGTCATCCAGGTTTTCATGTCATCAACACATGCCTGGAGTTTAACTAGCTGATTGGTTTCTTCAGGTTTGATCAAAAGATATAATTGAGTATCATCTGCATAACAATGGTTTATAGAGTGTCTTCTAATGATATTGTCTAAAGGAAGCATATATAATTTGAAAAAAATTGGTCCGAGCACAGAACCTTGAGGAACACCGTATCTAATTTCAGTGTGCCTGGAGGATTTTTCATTGACCTGCACAAACTGAGATTGATTTGATGAAAAGGACTTAAACCAGCTTGATGAGGTTATCATGGTTAATGGTATCGAACGCAGCACTGAAATCTAGCAGGACAAATACAGAAACTAGTCCTTAGTCGGATGCAATAAGAAGGTCATTTGTAATTTTCACCAGAGCTGTCTCTGTACTATGATGTACTCTAAATCCTGACCGGAAGTCCCCAAGTAGACTGTTGTTATTTAGAAAGTCACACAGCTGATTGGCGACTACTTTCTCAGGATCTTAGAGATTGAAGATTTGCTATAGGTCTGTAGTTTGCCCTCCAAACCCAAAATCCCTCCATCTCCATCCAAAGTGGGGTGGATGCCAGCTATCCTGATCAGACCAGGTTTTCCCCAGAAAGGCTGCCAGTTATCAACAAATGCCACGTTGTTATCTGGACACCACCTCGACAGCCAGCGGTGGAAAGATGACATGCAGCTATACATGTCATCACTAAAGTTGTCAGGGGACCAAAGAAAACTACTTCTTCAACTTTTGGTGACGTCCGATTGGCGATTGATATCATTACCGCCAACATGAATAACAATCTTACTATATTTACATTTATCCTTAGCCAGCAGTTTTTAGTTGTGAGTCAGTGTTGCCCACTCTGGCCCCCAGAGTACATTTAACGAAGGTTGCTGGTGCCGCTTATTTCACATTTCTTGAACTATCTATGATCAGAGTTGGGTTCTAATTGCCTTCTTTCCTTTTCTCAGCTGTTCCATCAGCTCCACTAAACGTCATCTCCATAGTGAACGAGACGTCTCTGCGGCTGAAATGGAGCCCCCCACAGGAGGGCGGTGGCCGGGAGGACGGGGTCTACAACATCATTTGTAAGAGCTGTGGCAGTGGGCGGGGCGGCTGCACCCGATGTGGCGACAACGTCCAGTTTGTTCCACGTCAGCTGGGACTGACCGACAGCCGCGTCCACATCAGTGACCTTCTGGCTCACACCCAGTACACCTTTGAAATCCAAGCTGTCAATGGAGTGTCTGAGCAGAGTCCTTATTCACCACAGTACACGTCAGTCAATATCACCACCAACCAAGCTGGTGAGGCTAACGTTTTGCATCACTTCAAGTCATCATGAGTTGACCAAACATTTCAAGCCATAGCGTGTCAGTACTTTCTTGACAGCCTCTAACTTTGCTTACCCTTGTTTCCCCTCAGCACCATCAGCAGTGTCCATCATCCACCAGGTCAGCAGAACCCCCAACAGCATTACCCTATCCTGGTCCCAGCCTGATCAGCCCAACGGAGTGATCCTGGACTATGAACTGCAGTACTATGAGAAGGTACATCAATGCAAATGATGAAGAGTCGATCACTTGTCGAAGAGAGAAAGGCTTCCTTTCCACAATGACTGGTGTTGTCAATGGTATCAGTTACAACAAAGGTGGGCCCAAATGCAGAAATCAAAGCAGACAGGTGAAGTACACAGGATAAAAACAACAAAAAGACTGAACTAGCAGCAAACTAGTATGTAACTCAGGTAGGAACACAAGGAACAACTGCAGGAACAAAGACATCAGCAACTCGCACCTGTTTTTAAAGACAACTTTTAAAACGCTTGTTTCCTGAATGGAGTATGGATTGATGGGTGCCCGGCTAGGCTAACATTGTAGCTGCTCCAGCAACACTCCAAATAATATCGTCTAGACATAGATACGGTCTCTGGTTCATATTTATATATTTTGACACACAGTATGGTCTGCTGTCTGTACTAATATGAGGTACTTTCGTAAGGCATTGAAGATACTTTGTTTCCTCCGTTTGAGATTCAGCAATGTCAGGACGTCAGTGACAAAAGGAGGTTAGGCTTTTGCAACACAGCAATTTTACGGGAATAATGACAATGGCGTAAATATCCACCTCATCCGCGCCACCAAGTGCAAATGTGTGTCTTTTCGACTTTTTATGAAATCGTGCAATGTAAAATATTTGCTTTGTGTTTGGTGTGAACACAACATAAGGTAGACGAACACACAAAATACACAAGAAACTAATGAGACAACAAGACACAGGTGGGCAGACATGAGGGCAGGCTGGAAACAGGAAAACAAAGGGAACCAACTAATGACTGATATGACTAAAAGCACAGGTGATGGACAGAAAAAAGGAGGGAAAAACACAAAGACAGGATGCAAACAAAGGACATGAAGGGGAACTTCAAAATAAAACACTAAATCAACTAAAGAAAACCCAAGACTATGACACACTCCTGATTTGACAGTGACAATTTTACTGCTTCGATGACTCATTGTTTTGCAACATCTGATGCTTGTGATTTCAGAACCAGGCAGAGTGGAACTCATCTCTTACGAGGAGTCAGACCAACACTGCAGTCGTACGTGGCTTGAAGCCTGGAACTATCTACGTCTTTCAGGTTCGGGCTCGGACTGTTGCTGGATTTGGACGTTTTAGTGGCAAAATGTACTTCCAAACCATGACTGAAGGTACAAATCAGATTTACTGACCAACTATGAACTACTATCAGATTTACTAATGCAGCCATGTAACACACGTCTGTGTTTTCTGTCATTGACGTGTAGAGGAATATAACTCCAGTATCCAGGAGAAACTCCCCCTCATCATCGGTTCTGCTGCTACAGGGGTAGTCTTCATCATTGCCATCACTGTCTTCATAATTGTCTGCCGCAGGTGAGCCAGGAATGTTACAGGCCGTGAAACAACACAACAAGAACATATGTGTTTCCATTTAAAGTGGCAGTCCGTAACATGTTCAGCTATGTGATTGTCTTTTAAGTTCCTATCTATCAAAGAGTGAGTTAAAACAATGGTGATTGATCATGTGACCCACTAATGAAGTACCTCGTCACATTGAACCCAAAGTTACTCCCCAGACGCTTTCCCACTGAATTCTAAGTAAGGTCAACTTTCACTAGGCTGTGCTGTGTGTGATTGAATGTAACAATTTAAATGAAGCTTAAGTTTAACCAAAACACTAAGCTGTTTCCAGATCTTCATCTTCATCATATGGTTTGCATCAGGGGGAGGAGTTGCACAGGTCTTGAGGACGGATTTGTTGACATGCAAGCCTCTGTGATTTTGTCCCCAGCAGGAGAAGTTCTGACAGAACAGAGTCAGAATACACCGACAAACTCCAACATTACACCAGCGGCCACAGTAAGTATCACTTCTTTACTGCTGCGGTACGTTGTGAGCAGAAAGACTCTGCTCTTATGTGGCAGGTTTCTGGTTTAGGAGAGTATCTTTATGTTTCAGTTTTGTGTGTGTGTAGCTCTTGCTGTCTCCTCTATCTCTCTGTTGAAGTGTCACCAGGAATGAAGATCTATATCGACCCCTTCACATATGAAGACCCCAATGAAGCAGTCAGAGAGTTTGCCATGGAGATTGACTTTTCCTGTGTCAAGATTGAACAAGTTATTGGTGCAGGTAAAGTAAAGTGCATGACAAGGGAAATTACACTGAACAAAAATATAAACGCAACACTTTTGTTTTTGCTCCAGTTTTGAAATCAAATATCTCAGACTTTTACTATGTACACAAAAGGCCTATTTCTCTCAAATTTTGTTCACAGATTTGTTTAAATTTGTGTTAGTGAGCACTTCTCCTTTGCTGAGATAATCCATACACCTGACAGGTGTGGCATATCATCATGTGCCTAAGGCTGGTCCCAATAAAATGCCACTCTAAAATGTGCAGTTATATCACACACAATGCCATCTGTTTTGATGGAGCAAGGAATCAGCTCGCTGAATGCAGGAATGTCCACCAGAGCCGTTGCCTGTGAATTTGATCTTCATTTTTCTACCATAAGCCGTCTCCAAAGTCGTTTTCGCCAACATCCAACCGGCCTCACAACCGCAGACCATGTATAACCACGCTAGCTCGGGACCTCCACATCTGGCATCTTCTCCTGCAAGATCATCTGAGACCAGTTTCAGGACTAGCTGTCAGAAACCGTCTCAGAGAAATGCATCTGCATGCTTGTGGTATATATATATATATATATATATATGTATAGCATCTTTCAACAACGGGGCTAAGTGTTTTACATAACACATTCAAAGCATTGGAGAAAACACATTAAAACAAGCAAATAAAATAAAAAAATCTATAAAATAAATAAAAAGAAGTGATCTCTTCAGGGATGAATCCTGGTTTTCACTGTACCGGGCAGATGGCGGACAGTGTGACATCATGTGGGTGAGCGGTTTGTGGATGTCAATGTTGAATACAGCGGTCCATGGTGGAGGTGGGGTTCTGGTCTGGGCACACAGTTCTTACATGGTCTGCATACTCACTGGACATGTCACCCATTTAGAATGTTTGGGATTCTCTGGATCGGCGTATACAATCACCACAATCAACAACCTGATCAACTCCATGCGAAGTAGATGTGTTGCACTGTGTGAGGCAAATGGTGGTCACACCAGATACTGTTTTCACAAGAGGTTATTTCAGGGTAATAAGAACCCTTTAATAGGACTCTGAAGGTACTCATTGAGGGCACACGAGGGCATGACTTGCCATATCAATGCAACAAGTAATTTTACTGTCTAACAAAATAACAACACTTTATCAACTATTAGTCATGATTTGTTTGAAATGCCATCCACTGACTGCTCTCATCCTCCTGCCAGGTGAGTTTGGGGAGGTGTGCAGTGGAAACCTCCGGCAACCTGGGAAGAGGGAGATCCTGGTGGCTATTAAGGCGCTGAAGGCGGGCTACACCGAACGCCAGAGGCGGGACTTTCTGAGTGAGGCGTCCATCATGGGCCAGTTCGACCACCCCAACATTATCCATCTGGAGGGGGTGGTAACCAAGAGCAGCCCTGTGATGATCATCACAGAGTTCATGGAGAACGGATCCCTCGACTCCTTTCTCAGGGTAAAGAAACACTTGAGTGAACTATTTGGCTGGATTCTGGTCATCTTCTCAATAATCACAGAAAATGACATGGTCATTTTTGACAGATTTAGCTATCCTTGAGTTGATTAGACAGGAAAGGATTTTAGGAGATCTGATCCCAAGTCAGCAAGTATATGTAGTTGATTTGCAGTGGATTTATAGAAATTAAAATATACAGTCCCGTTTCAAGCACACATTGTTCAGGCATTTCATTGTCAATCAGAAAAGACCAACACAAATGGATGTTTTTTCTCTTGCAGCAAAATGATGGGCAGTTTACAGTGATCCAGCTGGTGGGAATGCTTCGCGGCATAGCAGCAGGAATGAAGTACCTGTGTGACATGAACTATGTCCATCGAGACCTTGCAGCGAGGAACATCCTGGTCAACAGCAACCTGGTGTCCAAAGTGTCTGACTTCGGTCTGTCTCGCTTCCTTGAGGATGATACTTCAGACCCCACCTACACCAGCGCTCTGGTGAGTCTTCATAGACTACAGCTGCTGTTCAAGCATCTTAGTGTCTTGGCCAGTAGGTCAGTAGGTCACTAAAAAAGCATCAGTAATGGAACGATGGATGTCTTTGTCTTTCAATCATCACACCTTCCAGGGAGGAAAGATTCCCATCCGGTGGACAGCTCCAGAGGCCATTCAGTTCAGGAAGTTCACCTCCTCCAGTGACTGCTGGAGCTACGGCATAGTCATGTGGGAGGTGATGTCATATGGAGAAAGGCCTTACTGGGACATGAGCAATCAAGATGTGAGTAAAGCCCTGTGGATCAGCCGGCCTTCATAGTTTAGTATATAGTATATACACAATATCAAATGAATTATATTCCAGTAAAGATCCGTCATTATGAAAATATCCCTTGTTTTCACATATGTCATATGAGAATATTAATCCCAGACCCTGAACTACCTCTGCACAACACAGAGTAGAAACCAGCACATTTATAATTACAAATATTAAAGTTACCATATGCACCATCTATCATGTGGTCTATCTCAGAAAGCGACAAACAAACATTGGTTTCACCTCCTTTCATTTGGGATCTGATGGTGTGTCTTGTGTCATGTTCTGAGATTCAACATTAGTTTTCATATACATTCTTCTAGGTCATCAATGCCATAGAGCAGGACTACAGGTTACCGCCCCCTATGGATTGTCCTAGTGCACTGCATCAGCTCATGCTGGATTGCTGGCAGAAAGACCGCAATAACCGGCCCAAATTTAGTCAGATTGTCAGCACCCTGGACAAGATGATCCGCAACCCCAACAGCCTCAAGGCCACGACACCACTGTCATCAAGGTATGAAACAGAAAGGACCTCCATCCCGTCACACTGTGGATGACCTCTCACACATCCACTTTAATAGGTTCATCTTTCTTTCCACCAGTGTTCACTTACCTCTCCTGGATCGCACGGCTCCAGACTTCTCCTCGTTCAGCACAGTGGACGAGTGGCTGGACGCCATCAAGATGGGACAGTACAAGGAGAACTTTGCCAACGAAGACTTCACCAGCTTTGATGTGGTGTCTCAGATGACCATGGAGTATGTTAGATACTTTGATACAGCCATGCTGTAAAGTAGACATTTACCCATAGAGAGATGTGGTGACACTGTTTACTTCAATCGTATTCACATGCCAGGGCTCCTAGTCTGTAGAAAACTATGATCTAATATTCATATCTTCAACATCTAGAATGACATTGGAACCCTGAAAGAAAAGCGCAGGTGAAGCGGCTGACACACTGACTATATACACCAGGAGACAGGAAACACACTGACTTTATACACCAGGAGACAGGAAACACACTGACTATATACACCAGGAGACAGGAAACACACTGAGGAGACAGGAAACACACTGACTATATACACCAGGAGACAGGAAACACACTGAGGAGACAGGAAACACACTGACTATATACACCAGGAGACAGGAAACACACTGAGGAGACAGGAAACACACTGACTATATACACCAGGAGACAGGAAACACACTGACTTTATACACCAGGAGACAGGAAACACACTGACTATATACACCAGGAGACAGGAAACACACTGAGGAGACAGGAAACACACTGACTATATACACCAGGAGACAGGAAACACACTGACTTTATACACCAGGAGACAGGAAGCTGACGAGGAACAGCTGAAACACATTGGGGCAAGTAGGTAATCTACACGAGAGGTCAAAAGAGTCAAGACACCAGAAACGACAAGGAGCAGGAACCCAACACGGGACAAAAACTTCAAATTAAAACAGGAAAGGAACCTACGAAAAACCAAGATCATGACAGTAATATGACATGTTTTTACTGAAATGGCATGTTGGTCAAATAAAATAAGGAGGGGGGATTTAAAATCCGATCCTTTAGATTTGATTGGTCAAAAAGTGGGCCGGGATTTGATTAGAAAGGAGACATACAGTTCATTTGGCATATTCTAATTATGCTATTATATATTCATTTTATATATCCTCCTTCCTTGTTGACACAGTATGCATGTAGACACTTTGTTACATTAGTTATTAGAAATATTTCTTTTTTATCTCACCGTGTCCTTAAAGCATGTTTTCCTCTTCGGTCCCCCTACATGTTGGAAGGGAATTGTCCATTACTGCCGTCGTAAATAATTTAGCCTACCGTCGCACGCACGTTATTTGTTTGTATGCAGAACCGGCTGTGGAAACGATGAACGAGTTGAACGATGTCCAGTGACAAGGTAGAGTAGCTAACGTCTTAGCTAAGATTAGCTAACATGAGCCATAGCGATAGTCACATACATATTAGCACAATAGCTAACACCTTAGCTAAATTGAGCCAATAAAATAATCGACTGTGTATTGTACACAGACGCACGCTGTTGGGAAAAAATGTTTACCGATATTATTTACAAGTCCAGCAGCAACAAAGCCAAGTCACCATCCGCCTTGCATTTTGTAGCCTCCTTCAGCTCTCACCAACGAGTGTGAGCCGGTCCGATATTCACTCTCGTTCAAGCTCTTTCTTTGTCATGCTGCCGTTTTCTTAGCCTCATTGGACATTATACTCCTCCTTTTCTTTGCAGGCTCATTCGTGACGACAATTTAAAAACTACCTAGCTGCAAGGTATCTTCCACGCACCTGCCGTGTGTTCTCCCACTGATCTCTACACAGAGCCTCCGCCTACCGGCTTTTGTAACGCTTGCCGTAAAGCAGGTCAAATTTGTAGTCTTATTAGAACTACAAAACCGCTACCCGACGAGGCAATAGTGCGGTTACAGCTGATAGACGGCTGCAGAGTGAATGCTGAAGTGCCGTTCACCCGGTTTTGAGGTGATGAACCACTGAAACTATTTTGGAAACATTATTTTAAGTCACTAAATACTCTTTAGTGTTGCTTCAAAGCTGCAACATGTAAGGTCTGACTAAATCCTCCAACCATTAGGGGTCAGCAGTCTTCTTCAAAAACATGTGAATACATTTTGACAGTTTTTTCAGCCCCACTCACTGCTGCTATGTATACGATCATTTTATTTAAAAAAAAATTTAAAAAACTTGGATTTCCTCATCCAGAGAACAGGATGTCCAAGAAGATTGGTTAGTTTTGTGGTATTCAGAGGTGGAATTGACCCGAGGTTTCTCTTCAGGGACATCCTCAGAGTGGGAGTGACGTTGGCCGGCCACCAGAAGAAGATCCTCAACAGCATCCAGTCCATGAGGGCCCAGCTGAACCAGATCACTTCAGTGGAGGTGTGATCTGGCGGACCGGGAGCACACATGCTCTGTTTAGTGAGGGAAACCCAGCAGCCACCAACCCTGCATTCTCCTGAACCCTCTGAGGACACAGACTGTGACTTCAGACCACCTCCACCCTCCTCCAAACTCTCCAGAAGGTTCCATCCGTCTGCAGCACCACACAGATGTTTGCTCGTTTCCTTGTAGCTGCTGTACGTTCAGGGACCAGTCCTGCTCGGGGGCATAGTGTTGTAGTTGACCACAAACAGAGCCATAGAAACCCAGTCTTCAAACTGCTCTGGCCATGTCTATTTCATGGGACACCTTGTTTTGGGGATTTATCCTATTCGGTGAAAACACACCATACTTGGCTGCACTACTACCAACAAATCATTTTCCAAAACCAGCCTTGCACTTTGATTTTTTACAAGACTCAGTGTTGTAAATGAAAATTAATGAATATGAAATATAGCAAACAACTAAATTCACCCTACCTTCTGAGGTAAAGCTGGTAGAACCCATTATTTTCTTATGTAGAACTTAGAGGTGCTTACCGACAGTAGGCTCTTACTGCTAGCTCTGTCAAACACTGATGCTGCTCTTCCAGACTTTGACTGAGAGGCCACAGGGCACAGTGCTGGTACCCTGTTTTTTTTTATTCAAAGTTATAATCCCCAACAATTTCTTCATATCAAACCCCAAGTTGGTGCTCTTGATGGCAGGCAGTTTATCATCAGTAGGTGGAATCAAGGAATTACACACACACACACACACACACACACACACACACACACACACACACAAATAGACATACAGCTTAAAACAAGGATAACAAAATGAATAAAGATAACCATAAACATTGGCTACTATGTCCAGATATAAATATATAGTATATACACAAGCACCGGACAATGAAATTGTCAACAGTAAATACATTTGCGTTATGTAATTGCCTCTCTTTAAGTTATTTGTATTATTTCTGGAATACTGAAATGCACACAGAATTCAATAGCATGCCTACGCACAAGGGACTTATGAGAAATGATGCACTTTTGCCTTCGCAAAGTAAAAATATTCAACACTTGCTCCTCTTCTGCAGCCAGTAGCCAATAGGTCTGCGCTTTGTAATATAATTCTAGATCCATATTATCACAACATACTTGCTGTTACAAGTAGCACCCACAGGTGGCACCAGACCAAGCAGGACCTTCATTTTTAATGATTATATTTTACCTGCAAATAATGAAATGAACTGTAATCCCTCAAAGGCACATAATGTCATTAAGGGTAGCCATCAGCAGCATGTGCTAACCAGCAGTGTGCTCTTCGCTCGATGCTACTTTGTTGCGTAGGCAGAAGCGGTAACAGCTTGCTCTTTGGAAGCACCTGATAGAGAGAATCGTTTACAACCTTTGCAAAGTTGTAGCACAGTGCTACAGTGGTTTCTGTTTGGTTCAGTTTGACCCCCTGTCAACACTGCAGCACGTTTAGACGTCTGCTGGTTGTGTTGGGTTTTTGCTCATTGTGTTTGTCGGCTCGTGGACCCGAATGAAGTAAAGAGATTTGCCCTTTAAAAGGGCTCTTTAAAAGGTCACCACATATTTCAGCGTCCGTGCTGTCAGAAGCTGCAGATGCTGTTTTCACTGCACGTCTGAGACAAATGAAAGATACTCCCTCAGTGGCCTCCTCAAAATGAATCATGTATGAGCTGTGCATCTGAAAACCACCACTCATATATCCAAAAGCCAATTGTTTGATGATCTTATTTTTGACGGATATCGTCTTAACATTTTTGACCTTAAAAAAAACCATTTCAGCCACCTGAAACAGACCATATGCAAACATTTGGATTGGACCACACATTGTCTGTCCTGCACTGTGAGTCCACTGTCCCATTTACTGTGAAGCTCCATGATGTGTGAAGGTAAACAATGCTTAGAGCTTTACAAGTTTTACCGTTCTACATATCAATATACTTTATTTTGACTTCAACCCCAACAAGCTGAATGGCGTTTGGTTAACACTCCATCACACATGTGCAATCTTTGTTTCAGTGTTTAAGAATCTAAATATACACAAAGTAATCTCAAAGCTCAATCGTGCTGTGGATTAAAACTCAAAACACAGGTTTCACAGAAGTGCATTGTACTCCCGAGAACAGATGGTATCGCCCATTTGTCTGATCCTGTGTTTGAACTGAAGGTCTGGTATCTCTCTGGACTCACTTGCTGCAAAATCATTACAGTCAACAACAAAGTTTAGCCTTAAGCGTTGAGCCGAACCTCTGCTTACCCCTTCTGAAGAGGGACAAACACACATATGGTGTTCCCATAGGGCTGCATTGGTTACATCGATTCATGCATGTCGTTATTTTGAGAAAACATTTTTTGAGCAAGTCTTTTTCTTGTTTGTTTTTTTAGATCTAAAGCCTCAGCAAACACCATTTCCGTCAGTTACTTTACGATCCATTTGGCTGTCGACAGCTATGGTTCCGGTGTGATTAGGTTTGGGCAGCTAAAACTGGTTGGTTCGGGTTTAAGGTATCATAACAGTGTGGCCTGGCTTGTGACAGACATCTTAATTATCTATTAGAGCCATTGGAGCTTTGAACCGAGGGTGTAATAGGACCAAACCGCTAATGCTGCTGTGCTTCTTGTGAGGACAGTCTTTGCAGGACAGAAGGCTGTATGAGCTCCCTCAGAATGAGTGTTTCTCCTCTCAGGTTTTCTGTAGGACATGCAGACACCATGGAATATGAATCCTCTTCTCATTATGTACTTATAGACTGCATATTTGCTTTTATGGTTCAAAGCGATCCAGCTGAGGTGAGATGCTGATTTCAGAAATGGGTTTGGATTCTAAAGGGAACATGATTTTTAGGCCTCACAGAAACGGTACACTCTCACAACTCTATTTTGTTGCTTTTTAAAAAGTTGAATTTTGATAAAAAAATAAATTAAAAAAAACTGCTCTTTTTGTATAAATGGTATGTGGTTGTGACAATAATTTTTACTTCACAGAACAAAAAAACATTTATTCTCACCTTGGGTCATGTGATGTTTGAGTGATTCTTTTTTGGTATCAGGACATTTGGCATGTTAAGCCCTTCCTTGTACTCTTCTAGCATAAAGCACATTTTACCCACTCACTGTTTACGTCCTGTACATGACTCCTTCCTAGCCTCAAAACCCATGAACCTGGTCTTTTTTTTTTTTGTAAATGGTCAGAATGTCGTCCGTTCCTTTTAGGATTCTGTGATCAGCTCTCCCCGGCTTGATGTTTTTAGATTCAGTTCTCTCTTCCTTCTAGACGTTATGATCTGTGAAATCATAATGTGTGAGGTAAAACAAAAAACAAACTCTCGTTAGAAATGCAGTGCAGGTTTGAATTTGTGTTATTGTTCATTTCAAGGCTAGGAAACCAACTGGGCAAAGTGGGGGGAAAGGCTGCAGTTGGTTCACTTTGACCTCCTCTCCTGTTCCATCCTAGTGCACAGTGACGTTGCACGCCACAGTGGAGATAAATGCACTGAGCTAACCGGTGCAATATTTAGCGGTGCATGTTTATGTTCCAACGTGTTCTCTATGTTTAGTGGACTGCACACGACTATCTCATCTAAAAATCTCATGAGACATGTTTGTTTCACATGTTCCGTGTCTAAACGCCGTCACCATCATGACCATCATGCTTGGTCATTTTCCATAAAAACAGGTGCTTCCACGTCCACTCTGAAGCTCTTCCAACAAATGACTTTTTTTCACGTCTTCCTTTTACCTTTGATATTTAGTAAATGTTGTTCAGTCGGGTTTTTTCAATACCAGCCTGCAATATTTTGTCATACTATGTTTGGCATTATTGTAACAATGGTCATATATGTTGTAGGGGTGCACAAAGACATTGTACTGCACTGTACATACGCATGATATGCACATTTCACTGATCAGCTCGTCATCTTCAAACTGGCATTATTTTATGTGTATTGAGATATCCACCTAACTTACTATTCTTCACAGAAAACACAGCGTGGTCCCACTCCCTGTACGTGTGAATGATTCAGAGCCTCTCATACAAATGTGAGCATACAATCATGACGGCATAGTGGCCAGGATTTTATTATTTGTGCTCTTCCAATTTTAGAAAAATGAGACAGAAGAAAAAACAAACGCCCTTCACCCTAAAGCATCTCCTCTTGTAGAGGAGCCAAACAATGAGGTCTCCTTGAAGACATCAATCAATCTGAATGTTGCCTTCAGTGACAGCACATGTGATCCTTCTGCCAGCCTGGATGAATGTCTACTTTAAACATGGGCTAAATTGGGTTTCAATAACTTCCCAACAATTCAAATGTGTTTCCTACAATGACGTATTCATTTTGGAATAATTAAGAACGCGAGGTGACTATTTTTAAAGTTGTTTCATGTGGAAAATGTCTCACAAGAAACTGGATTATTCTGTGACGAGCTTTGAATGGACCCAATAAATCTGCAAATTCTGTAGCAGTGAGAGATAATCCTGCAGCACACGTTGACTCATGATTTCCATTTGTTTGTGTTTATGATGAAATGACCATGTGAGTTCAACCACAGATGCACTGCTATAGGGGAATAGAAACAACCTCACTTGAATATGACCTCTCTATGTACAGTTCAAATAGAACAATGGTTTTGTGTGTTTCGGTGTGTGTGTGTGTGTATGTGTGTGTGTGTATGTGCGTGCTCCGTTCATACGCTGGCCCATGTTTGAGCTCGGTACTCTCATAGAGCTGAAATCAGACGTTCTGGTTCCCTGTAGACGAGTTGGAGACCCTCACCTTCTACACATTTGGACTCTAAGGGAACATGATGGGGTGCTTGATTTCATTGTGATGGTGAAGTGTTCAGATTGGCCTTGTGTCTGTGTGTGGAGTGCACAGCTGGAATCTGAACACGGTTAGCCTAGCTTAGCGTAAAGGCTGATTTGTTTACCCAAACAGAAAAGGAGGAGGGAGCGAGGAAGCAACACTTTCCAGATATCATCGATTAGCACATTGGGTTTAGATTTGAAGTGTAGACTTGGACCCACGGTCTTGCCATTTGTTTAGTTAATTTTGTGTTTTATTTTGAAGTTCCCTGTCTCTTGTGTCCTGTTTGACTTCCTGTCTTTGTGATTTTGTTCCCTCCGTATTTCTGTGTGTCACGTATTGTTTTAGTTTTCAGCCTGCCCTCATGTCTGCTCACCTGTGTCTTGTTTCCTCTTCTTCCTGTGTCTGTGTGTCGGCCATGTTTGTTCCTCATGGTCCTTGTTAGATACTAGTTTGTGTTTTAGGTCAGTCCTTTTGGTGTTTTTTCCTTTGTGTTTCATAGCCAGCTCTCATGTTTTTGGTGATTGGTTGATGAAGCTCACTTTTGTTTATATATATATATGTACACACACACACACACACACGCACACACACACAATACGACTGCTGTAAATTCAACAATATCTTTGTGTCTTGCTGTTGTTGATTTCTCTCTCTCTCTCTCTATTTCACATCATGTTGAACTATTCCTTAAAGCTACTCTGTGTACGGATCAAAACTTCATATTGAGGGTAGTGTCTTACTTTAACAAAATTCTGAACCACTGAACTGAATGCAAATTGGCGTCTTCCGCAGCCCTAAACAGAGCAGCTGATCTACAGTCTGAAGTTTATAGTTACGTCTCAGAATCCAGTATTTCAGCTTTATGGAGTACCTGATCCCTTTACTGCACAATCTTCCTTTTTGCCTGACCCGGGTGACCCTGAAAACATTTCTACTCCATGCACATGACACAAGGGTCGGTGTTAGAGTCCAGAGGGGTCACCCACAGCCAAACACGCCTCTCTTATCAGCCCTTACCACTGTGATCTCACTGGAACTTTTGTTTTTCTATTTGATGCTTTTCTGTATAAATGTATATTTGATGGTATACCTGTGAACGATGTATCAGTTTTAATTATTTGTAATTCTGTTATTGGTTTATTTTGTAAAAAACAAGAAAATGAAAAGCAAAGAAAGAAATGAAAACATGACAAACTTGAGTTTTGTAGCAACTGTCTTCAATAAAAAACAAAAACAATGAGGACTATACTCAGTGTTTCCTTCTTCACATGAACTAACCACATTGATTATGAGCAGATGAGGATAACACAATTTTATTTTATACATGAGACTTGATGGCATATACATTCTATTTGCGATAGTGACATTTGTTTAAACTACTATATGAAACAATTGCCATCACAACATTCACACACAATTGGAGATAAAAACGCAAATGCATTCATCACATGGTGGTTTTCACACTGTGATGCAAGCATTGGACACAAGAGGGAAGTAGAGTCACTCTTCAAATCCCACATATACTATACTATAATATACTATATAACAGGAGCAGTAAGATAGTGGTGCCTGCTTCTTTATTTGGATCCACCAGCAGTGATTCTTCCTGCATCCATTTAAACCATTTTGTGTTTGTAAACAACGATCACACATGTTATGGGTAGAGCCAAACTAGACAGAAAGTGACAAGTGTGACCAAAAAGACAAAGAATATGCATCATCTGGACACCTTCTCTGATGATTTGAATGGTTTTCCCCAGATTCACCTCCAACATTATCACTAGATGAAAATAAATGTGAAAACTATTCTCAAGATCTGAAATGCTCAATTTCTAATGTCAAGTTATGCAAGACATCAGCCTTCAACATCTGATCAAAAACCTTGGAACGTGTCGCCTACAACCAACTGTCATCCTATCTCTTGCAGAACAACCTCCTTGACCCTAATCAATCAGAATTCAGGACTGCTCACTCCACTGAGATGGCCCTCCTCACAGTGACCTAGTCCCTGCGAGACTCCAGAGCCACGTCCCACTCCTCCGTTCTCATTCTCCTCGACCTATCTGCTGCATTCGACACAGTCAACCACCAAATCCTCCTCTCCACTCTGGCTGAACTTGGCATAACTGACTCTGCTCTAACCTGGTTCACATCATACCTGACAAACCGCACCTTCCAGGTCACATGGAATGGCTCTATGTCAAAACCCTGTTCTCTGGACACGGGTGTCCCTCAAGGCTCAGTATTAGGACCGCTTCTGTTCTCACTATACACCAGATCACTAGCTTCTGTTATCACATCGCATGGATTCTCCTACCATTGCTATGCAGATGACATCCAGCTGTTCCTCTCTTTTTCCCCCGTCCTCTGACGCTCACATTGCAACTCGCATCTCAAACTGTCTGGCTGACATCTCTGTCTGGACAACTGCACATCACCTCAAGCTCAACCTGAATAAAACCGAACTCCTCTTCATCCCAGGGAAAGACTGCCCTCGCATGGACCTGTCGGTCACTGTCGAGGGCATCACAGTATTGCCTTCCTCAACTGCGAGGAACCTGGGTGTAATCCTCGATGACCAACTATCCTGCACCCCCAACATCACTGCTGTGGCCCGATCCTGCAGATTTGCCCTCTACAATATCCGCAGGATTCGGACCTTCCTCACAAAGGATGCAAAGCAACTCAGTGGTGGAACGAACTCCCGACCAATGTCAGGACAGCAGAGTCATTTGCCATCTTCCGAAAAAGGCTCAAGACTCACCTGTTCAGACTTCACCTCGACTCTACATAGCATGACCCACTAACACCCCCCCCCCCCCCCCAAAAAAAAAGAAAACCATTACCTATAGCACTTTGATCGTAGCACTGTTGCTCTTGAAGTACTACTCAGATGAGGACCTAACACTTGTTCTATTTTTAGCTCTTACTTTATCGGCAAAGATACGTTGTAGTTTCTTTGTTTCCTTCTTTTGACAAATGTACTTATTGTAAGTCGCTTTGGACAAAAGCGTCTGCTAAATGACCTAAATGTAAATGTAAATGATCATTGGTTAGAAATCAGTCCAACTTCTTATCAACAATCAGCTGGAAGACACTGACCCACAGCTAGTCTGGGAGGTGGAGCGATCCGTCAAGAAGACGTATTGGCCTCAACTCTGCACACTGCAGCAGCTCTGGATCCAAATTCCTCTCCATCCATCCATCCATCTATCCATCCATCCACCCATCCATCCACCCATCCATCCATGCATCCATCCATCCATCTATCCATCATCCATTCCATCCACCCATCCATCCATCCATCATCCATCAATCCATCCATCGATCCATCCATCCACACATCCATCCATTCATCCATCCATCCATCATCCATCCATCCATCATCCATCCATCAACCCATCCATCCATCCATCCATCCATCATCCATCCATCATCCATCCACACATCCATCTATCCATCCATCCTTCCATCCACCCATCCATCCATCCATCATCCATCAATCCATCCATCGATCCATCCAT
The DNA here is from genome assembly GCA_029853015.1 of Chelidonichthys spinosus. Classification (NCBI taxonomy): domain Eukaryota; kingdom Metazoa; phylum Chordata; class Actinopteri; order Perciformes; family Triglidae; genus Chelidonichthys; species Chelidonichthys spinosus. The sequence continues at coordinate 23,608,025 of CM056829.1, read as the reverse complement.
CCACACATCCATCCATTCATCCATCCATCCATCATCCATCCATCCATCCATCCATCCATCCATCTATCCATCTATCCATCTATCCATCATCCATCCATCATCCATCAATCCATCCATCCATCCATCCATCCACCCATCCATGCATCCATCCATCCATCTATCCATCTATCCATCATCCATCCATCCATCCATCCATCCATCCACCCATCCATCCATCCATCCATCCATTCATCCATCCATTGTTTACCACTTATCCTGTATTCAGGGTCGCGGGGGCTGGAGCCGATTCCAGCTGTCATTAGGCGAAGGCCGGTTTCACCTGGAGACATAACCAGTCTATCACAGGGCTGACATGTAGAGACAGACAGGTAACCAGTCTATCACAGGGCTATGTAGAGACAGACAGCTAACCAGTCTATCACAGGGCTGACATGTAGAGACAGACAGGTAACCAGTCTATCACAGGGCCGACATGTAGAGACAGACAGGTAACCAGTCTATCACAGGGCTGACATGTAGAGACAGACAGGTAGCCAGTCTATCACAGGGCCGACATGTAGAGACAGACAGGTAACCAGTCTATCACAGGGAGACATGTAGAGACAGACAGGTAACCAGTCTATCACAGGGCTGACATGTAGAGACAGACAGGTAACCAGGCTATCACAGGGCTATGTAGAGACAGACAGGTAACCAGTCTATCACAGGGAGACATGTAGAGACAGACAGGTAACCAGTCTATCACAGGGCCGACATGTAGAGACAGACAGGTAACCAGTCTATCACAGGGCCGACATGTAGAGACAGACAGGTAACCAGTCTACCACAGGGCTGACATGTAGAGACAGACAGGTAACCAGTCTATTACAGGGCTGACATGTAGAGACAGACAGGTAGCCAGTCTATCACAGGGCTGACATGTAGAGACAGACAGGTAGCCAGTCTATCACAGGGCCGACATGTAGAGACAGACAGGTAACCAGTCTATCACAGGGCTGACATGTAGAGACAGACAGGTAACCAGTCTATCACAGGGCTGACATGTAGAGACAGACAGGTCCATCCTGCATGTCTTTGGACTGTGGGAGGATCCTTGAGAACCCGGAGAGAACCCACACTTACACGGGGAGAACATGCAAACTCCAAACAGAAGGAACCCGACCCTGGACTCAAACCCAGGACCCTCTCGCTGTGAGGAGACAGTGCGACCACCGTGCAACCTGATTTACAATCATACAAGTGAGTTAAGGCCTTTGCACACTGAGTCCGTTTTTTCATCCAAAACTGTTGCACGTTAAAAATAATTTCAACCTCAGGATGTTAATCACGTTTGAACACCGACTCTGAAACTTTCATCCGTCAAAAAGCTTTTCGGAACAGTTTGATTTTCCACGTTTTTCGCTTCTGTCAAAATGTTTTTTGACCATTCAGAGCCACCGTAGAGCCCACAACCTTCCAAGATATCAACAGATGAGCTCATCCACCTCGTCACTCAAAGCAAGGCGCTGTACGACAAACAGTCTGAAGACAATGAAGATGCAGAGATGAAGGACAGATTGTAGCAGCGATCTCCGAGCAGTTTGGGATCGGGGACGTACTGCAGCCGCGGTTCAGGTGGTTCTGGAGATCGGTGGTCTTCTTTCTGATGTGGGTCCCAGTAGTGCTGCAAACTGGACCAACCTGGAACTGATCGGGATAGTTAAAAATAAACGGGGTCTTCCAGCAGTGAAGACGATGTTGTGATCATCTCATTCTTAAAAGAAGGAAAAGGAGGGAGCTGCATAACTCTCCTGCTAACTGACTCCAGGATGTCTGTGGTCCGGGTTGCAGCACTATTGGGACCCACATCAGAAAGAAGACTACTGATCTCCACCATCCAACTGTTGCACAGCTCTTTTTATTTTTTCATGAAGTGAGACAATCACACACAAAATCTCCCTCACTGCTGGATGACTTTGTTTTGAGCATTTCCGAATACGAATACGAATATAAAAAACGCATCTGACTCAGTGTGCAAGGGCCTTTACACTCAGAATAGTGATACATTCATTTTACACTCATACTAGTGTTTCACATTCATACTACTGATTTAAAGATCCCATATTATACTGATTTGTACAACAGAGCAATCTGCGTACAGAGTGACGACATCATGAACCACTGCTGTCTCACTGCAGGACACACCGAACTTCACCTCGGTGATAAACGCCCCCTCTCGGATATCTCCGATCATCAGAGGAGTTCGGCCTATGTAAATGACTCCCTTTGAACGGGAGCTGAATCTGAACAGCCTGTAGGAGTGCCGTTGTACCAGTGGGTGGGCTGCAGAGACCATGCAGGAGTCGCTTATGTTCCTCATTCTGGGAGTTGACCGGCTCAGGGAGGACGAGTTTATAGGTGTAGAGACCAGAGAAAACATGTTTTTCATAATATGGCACCTTTAAGAATGGGATGTCACTTCAGTGAATATGTGATTCAAGGCAGGTGAGCGAATACTTGTAGCAATATAGTGTATGTATTCACCATTTCACCACAGCAGTTGTTCTTGTAATGCTTGTGTCGTTTTACCTGTAATTGTGGGTGAAATCACAACAGAGACCGGTTTCTTGAGGACATGAGCCAGTCACTGTCACTGATTGACTTCGTCACTCTGGTGGTCCGACCATGGCTGCCATTCATCGTCCAGACTTGGTGTGACCCACTTCTTTCACATGATCGAGATCACAGCAGGAGCACTTAGTGAGAGATTTAGGAAGACTCTGGATATTTATGTAATGTTTCATTTTTCGCTGGTCTGACGTCATGTGCAAACAGAAGATTGGAGGATTTAGAATTAGTCTTCCATTGATTCTACCCCGACAACACTGACATCTGTCTCTCACTCTAAGGAATGACTGTGTGCAACTCATATTAAATTCATTGAAACATGCACATGTTTTAATTTAACTAACCCCAAACACTACTTCACATGATGCATGATATATATGTATATATATGTCGATGTTATATTGCAATATACAATATTATTCACAAATATGGATAATGGTATCAACCTCAGTGTCACTCTGCGATACACACAGCACTGTTTTTAACATTCGACCAAGTTAATTTGAATTGCAACATGTGACTCAGCCTGCAGGAGGCTGCTGAGTGACACCTTCCTAAGTGACACCTCAGAGCCTGCACATTCTGCTCCTGGCAGATGTTTCGGAGCTGTTGTCATGGCGATGGGACACCTCTTCTTCTACATCCTCATCCAGTGAGTGACGCCGAGGTGAGAAAAAGAAAAAAGGGGGGCTGAAGGAGGAGATGGGGATGAAATGGCGGTGATTCCAGAAGACGGCGTCGCTTGTGAGTCACGCGGCGTTGGACATCAGCCTCGTCACTTCAGCTCTGCCTGTGTGAAGGAGGAGCGCCGCCAGCGAGGAGGAGTTTGGCTGTGGTTCTGCCCGATGGTTTCCCTCAGCAGCTGACTAACGAGGCGTGGAGAGCTGTGACACGCACAAACACATCTCATGGCTTAGATCACAAACCCCGCCTCCCTCGCCTCTGGTTCGTTAGTCTCTGTTTACCTCAGTGTTAATCCCCCCTCCCCCTCCCTGCTCTCTTGCTCGCTGGCTCTGTAGCTCCTCCCCTGTCTTGCCTCAAAGCCAGCAGGCTGCTATTTGATCCAGACTGCTTGTTCCATGATCTCCTGGAATACAACGCTTCCTCGCTAAACAATGGCTTTTTGGCTTGTTGTTGCTTTAGAGTGCAGAGAGCATGGGCGGACGCCGGTGCCACGCTGAACCTACATCGTCTGGCTTTTCCTTCCCCTTCCCCTCCTGTGATCTTAACCTATCTATCCATCCGTCTCCCTGACCTCCCTCCTCACCCCCATCTCCTGATTAATGCTGCCGCCCCCTCGACCATGATACCATGCATTAACTGGCTGCAGCCTTTCCTTGCCCTGATCTCCTCCACCTTGCTCACGCGAGGACACATCTGTCCGTCCAACTGTTTGTGTCCAGACCACCACACCGTGGACTGCATCGGCCGAGGTCTAACCAGAGTGCCAGACTTCATCCCTCTGGATGTTCGCCGTCTCCTGCTCTCCAACAACTGGATTCCCTGGATCCCTTCAGACTTCTTGGTCCTCTACAGCGATCTGGTCTACCTGGACCTGAGAAATAACTCCCTTTCCCAGCTGGAGCCAGGGACCCTGACCACCTCCTCTAAATTAGTCTTCTTGGACATCGGGAGCAACAACCTGTCGGAGATCTCCTCGGGAACGTTTGGGGAGTCCAGAAGTCTGATCAAGCTACGAATGGGGAACAACCCCTACCTTAACATGGTCGGCAGGGACGCTTTCACAGGATTGACTTCTTTGAGGGAGCTGGAGCTGGAGAGGAATGGCCTCACAGCACTGGATGTCATGGTCCTGGAATCCCTGCCGTCCCTCCGGATGCTGCGTCTGGAGGGCAATCCGTGGCTCTGCAACTGCAACTTTGCCAAACTCTTTGTGTGGCTGACAGAGAACCGCCACAAACTTCCAAAGGGTAAGACATAAGCTGAGTAGTCGTCACTTCCCTGAGATCCATGTCCTCTTAACATTTGATCCATCAGCTTCTTTTCTCTGCACTGAGAAATGAAAAGGTCCATGTTGCAGACAGAGACCAGGTCTTCACGGGTTAACAGGGTGACTTTGTTCATCACAGGTTGTACTCTTCAACTCTATTGTTCAGGGGGGCACCTTTTCAGAAAGCTGAGGGGCTGGGGGCCACTCGACCCCTTTCTGGCCTCATGAAGTAACACCTTTTGGTCTCTTTGCTAATTTGTGTTTGCTGGGTATCATTTCTGACATCAATCCACATATGACATATATTTTTCTTCAAAATATAAGATAATAAAAAATCTATGCTCCTTATCCTCAGGGCCTGGATATGTTTTTTAAAAAGGGAGACTAAATATGAAGGATATTGAATAAATATTGGAATTTAAAACAAATTTCCTGCAATTCTGATTACACAGTCACCAGATCAGTTCAATTGAGGCCGCTACGATGACCAAGTAAAGACTCGGCATCAAGAATCATCTATTTCCAGAAAGTTTCTGAGACAGAGAATGAGAGCGTGCACGTAACCATAGTAACTCACTCTCACTCCTGCATGGGTGTGCGTGTGTGAGTCGCTGACTGAGAATACTCTGATTATGGTCTGATCACTTTCACTCCTGATGCTCTGAATAAGTTGCTGCTGCTCCACCTGGTCTGTCCGTGTCAGGCTGCTGGTGATATTCCTGATCCTGCCTTGTCTGTCCGTGTCAGGCTGCTGGTGATATTCCTGATCCTGCCTTGTCTGTCCGTGTCAGGCTGCTGGTGACATTCCTGATCCTGACTGCTGCTTCGTGCTGCTCCCACTCATCTGTCCGTGTCAAAGGCTTCTGTTCTATAATCCATGTGGAATCAGAGATGAAGAAAAGCCTTGTTTCATGCCACAATATTATCAGTTATGCATTTGTGTGTCACTGTGCGAGGAAATGGATAATAATATGAATAATGTCCATTATTTGCAGGATTTTCCCCCCTGCCTCCTGTTTTGTATGTGCAGTAAATATAGAAGACATTTATTTGATTTATCCATTCCATTGGGGAAATTAATTTATCTTTCACTTCCATCTTTTCATTTCTTTAAGGTTTCAGTGATTCAGCATTAAAAACACTCATACCGACTCAACAGTGCACCTGAGGCAAATCAATTTTAACGGCAGCCTATCGATGTACATATCTGTGTTGATAGAATGTTTGAAATAAAACCAACCTTGCATTTTTAAGGATTTATGTCTCAGCAGCAGCAGCAGCGTGTCATACTTCCTAGTAGGCTATGGCAGCAGCGGACTGATATCACCTAGCACTTATAAGTTACCGGTTCTATAATAGTTTGTTTACCTGCTGTCATTGCTACAGAGGCAGAGAAGCCTGCAGTGCTAGTTTCTTTAGTCTCACAGAAATGGACACTTTTGGAGAATATACTGAAACTTTTGAAGACTCTGATGAGGAGTTTTTTTCCACCCAAACCCAACCGTACCTGTACGAGCCTGAATATACAGAGGGAGAATTGCGCGAGAGGGATGCTCAAAGGGCAGAACGTGAACGAGCGTCTGTGGAGACCGAGATAGCTGGAGCTGAGAACCGGGACCGAACAAATGGAGACTGGTGGTGCCAGGAGGGAATCCCCGGCAACGTGTCCGAGGGTTTACGGTTCTCCGGACGGAGCAGAGGTTTGGGTTTCGCGGTGCGTAATTGTGGGTTCGCGTGGCCGTGGGCTGCCCGGTGTTTGAGTGAGCTCCGAGGGCTTTTCAGACAGCCTTGGGGGTATAAGTGCTGACAGTTTGGCCCGGTTCGATTGCCTATTTACGGGCAGTATTTCGGGCGGCGCGTCTTAGAGTTCTAAGTCCGACGGAGCAAAGTAAAATTCTGCTGCTGCTGAGAAACTAGTCCCTCAAAAAATGGATAATTCATGCGATGCGAGGTTAGTTGTGTTTCAAATATTATTCTATCAACACAGATATGTACATCGATAGTCTGCCGTTACAATGGATTTGCCTCGGGTGAACTGTGGAGTGGGCAAGACTGTTTTTAATGCCTGTCTAGCTAGAACCATTGACTTGCGCTAGCCATAGCATAAGCGAACTCGGCAACTAGAAGAACTGAATGAAATTTCTTGGAATTTCTTGAAAACGTCTCCAGACGTCTCAAACACACCTTCTCACTTGGAAAATAGGTCTTATGTCCAAAATTCCGAACTATCCCTTTAAGTTCATATGCGAGGTCAAGGCAGGTGAGCCAATACTTTTGGCAATATAGTGTGTATATATAGACGCAAACTGCTGATTTTCATTCCTTCTTGTTTACCTAAAAAACTGCCATGTGATATAGATCTATGAATAAAAATGTTCACGTGAAAGAATTTCTTTGGAGTGAGTTTTACAAGTGATGTTTAGCTCAGGTGAGTGTTGGTGATGCAGACTGAGTTAGACTTTTATATGTAGCTGCAGTTGTGTCGTTTAGCAATCAGGAAAAAAACTGTGAGCAACTATTTCTGCATGTGTCACCAATGCATGCATTTGGGGACACGCTGTATTTTTTGTTCATGCCTTTATGAATGAAAAACATGAATTGTTTTTGCTGTGTCTGTTCCTGCATATGTCTTCCATTGTGACTATACTCAGCGGTTGTGTTTAGTGGCTCTTGTGCTAATGTCTGTGTGTTTGTGTTTCCTTTTTTATGTTGCCCTATATGTGTCCCTGTGTGTGTGTGTGTGTGTGTGTGTGTGTGTGTGTGTGTGTGTGTGTGTGTGTCTATGTGAGCATGAGTCTGGCTGTCTTTTGCAGCGCCACGTGACTGGAATATCACCAAGTGATGAGGTCACTGAGTCCCTCTTCATGTGGAAAACCCCTTCTGGTCTTACAGTTACTCACACACACACACACACACACACACACACACACACACACACACACACACACACACTTGACAGTGATGTCTAGTGACTGATGGGTAGAGCAGTGCTACAGAGGAATCAGGTTAAAATGAGTAGACCATATTTCCGAGGTGTATCAGTGCATTGGTACCAAAAATACTTTCCATTTCTTAGTTTAGAAAACTCATGTTTGTTGAACATGGCCTGCAGGGATTAAAACAAATACACATTGAAAATAAAAATGGTTTGGTGAAGAGTCAGTTACTATTTTTGATGTTACGCTTTTGGGTTGAAATAGTTATATAATGATAATAATAATCGGGCAGCTCCATGCTAACTTAATCTCTATAAACAGATCTTACATTCACATCTCAGATCAGGAGGAAATTGGTTTACATTGGTAGTCCGGGTAGTATTGACCAATCAGGTTGGAGAATGCTTTGGTTGAATGCAGGTGAACAGTCCAAAAGAGGTGGGACTCATTGGTTGAAATGTAATCTGGGAACATCGACTATTGTCTGAAGATGGTTTAGCTTTTCATTGATTTAAAATTAAAAACTCGTCTTTCATCTGCAGCTATCTCAATTTGCTAAACAGTACTGTACTGTAACCAAAATAAGAATCATCATACCAACAGCCAAACCCCAAGTCCAACTCTGACTGGCTCAAAAAAACAAAATGAAGGTTTTGGAGTGGCCTAGTCCAAGTCCTGACTTAGATCCCACTGAGATGCTGTGGCGTGACCTTAAAGGGGCAGTACTGTCCATTGTGGCTGAATTAAAACTATTCTGCAAAGAGGAATGGGCCTCCACAGTGATGTGAAATTGCCAGTTATTGCAAATGTTTGATTTCAGTTGTGACTGCCAAGCGTGGTGCAACCAGCTATTAGGTTTAGTGGGGCAATTACTTTTTCACTTGGCTGGTAGGTTTAGAATAATCATATACAATCTGTATTTTGTGTTCACTCACGTTGTCCTATATATACAAAAAAGAAAGAAATCAGGAAGGTCCATTCTACAAATGATTCCATTTCTATGGCGGCTGGTTCACTTGTTGTTGTCTCTCTTGTTGTCTCCAGGTATGGAGGGGATCGAGTGCTCCCTCCCTCTGGATGGCCGTCGTGTTCCCCTGAGTTTACTCTCGGAAGACAGTTTTCGAGAGTGTCGCGGTACCCTAACCCTAACTGACTACCTCATCGTCATCTTCTCCGGTATATCCGTCTCAGTGGCGGCCATCGTGGCCAGCTTCTTCCTGGCTTCCACAGTCCACTGCTTCCAGCGCCTCAGCAAAGGTGGCAAAGGAGATGAGGAAGAAGGCAACGACTGATGGGGGGAAGGGATTCGGTCAAACGCAAATGTTTCAAAGCTCTTGCTCGGGACTTGACCAAACATGAGAGCAAGGAGAGATTGTGGTGGAGAAGGCATTGATGTAAAATGCCACACCAACAAAGCTCTTTCCTTGTCTCATCCCAGACCACACTTGAGCTGTCGTGATAATCTCAGACTGGTTAAGGTAACATGTGAACAGTTAAAGCATTTACCGAATGTAGCAATTTCCACTTTTGCACACAGCGATACCGCATGCATTGCAAACATTGCAATGGCTTCCAGTTGGGAACAGAAGAGATGCAGCTTTGCAGGGCAACTACACCATTTGTGTAAAATACATGCATTCCTCGTCATCCAGTCTGAGATAAATGTCTTCTAGATGGAGGGGAGGTGACAAATGTGTTGTGTTGTTGCGATGCTGGGGTATCAAAGGTCAGTAAGCACTGCAAGCGAAAGGCAGATCGTGTCTCCAGTGAATGATATCTGTGTTGCAAGTAGGAAAAGTAAAATGACTCATGTCTACAAGATATTATGTCTTTTGTGATGGTCAGTGTGTCAGATGAGACCATGACAGATTCAGATTCTGACTGACAGATGTCATGCTACAGCCTGTTATTTCAGACAACGATGAGAGAACCCACAACCTTTACATCGTCTCCATATTTACATGTGTGAAGAAGTCACTTGCCCTTTGTGATCTTAAGGGCCAACGTCACAGAACACATTATAGATATATAGTTATTAAAGTAGGCAAGAGGTGGTTGTGATCCACTACAAAACACTACACATGATAAAACAAAAATGTTTCCAGTCGACTGGACACTGTTGCAAAAACTGTAAGGAAATAGTTGAAGTTCTGCAGGTTTTACGGTTTCTACCCCCCCCCCCCCCCCCCCCCCCCAGCTGGTGGCTAAGTGCCTTGCTCAACAGCTTCTTGGTTGTTGAAAGACCAGTTGAATTTGATAATCAACTTTTTGAAATATTCCTATATATTACAACAATCTTTTTTATTGTGCATCCAACCATTCAACCATTATCAATCACCACTTATCCTGTTCAGGGGGCGAAGTCCAGCATTGCAGTAACTGAGACTGTGTCTCGACACACCGATGTAGTAGAATCAGTTCTCAGGTTGTATTAACCAAACTATAAATGAAAGGCCCAAGGCTCAGAGAACACACAGGAGAAACATTAAGCAAGGACAAGAGCAAAAAAATTCAAAAGCACAAAAGTCCAATGTTGAGAAAAGGTAAATGAGGCAGTCAAAAAACGTCTTAACTGAGGAGTCCTTAGAACATTTGCAGAGGAATCCAGGGAGTGCTGAGCAAGAGTCCTTTGTGTCATTCACTGACGAGACCAGACACTGGGTGCAGTCTAACTCCTATTCCTATCTCCTATTCCTTGACCTCTGGGGAAAACGTCACGGGGTTAAGGAAAGGTGATAGGAGAACTCAAAAGGATTCAGGAAAAGTCTGAGCGGTGCTCAGAGAATCCGAGCGGACTTTCACTAAGTTACGTCATTATAATGCTGCTGATGAATGACAGTGACACTGACACCCCTTGGAGAGCTCATTTAAATGGTAAATGGCCTCATTTATATAGCGCTTTTGTCCAAAGCGCTTTACAGTCATGACTGACATTCACCCATTCACTCACACATTCACACACCGACGGTGGAGTCAACCACGCAGGGCGACAGCCAGCTCGTCAGGAGCAATTAGGGTGAGGTGTCTTGCTCAGGGATACCAGGCACTCAGCTAGGAGGAGCCGGGGATCGAACCGGCAATCTTGCGGTTGCCAGCCAACCCGCTCTACCTCCTGAGCTAAACCCCCCTATGACAGCTGATTGACGTGCGTCTGCGCTGGAGAAACTACAATAATGGACTACAAAAAGCATGTTGTCCACTTCTCCACATGTTGTTGGTTTTATAAACAGCTGGTTCACTGACCGGATCAGGTCCAGCAGCTCCTCCTTCCTGTTTGACCGTTTGCTGTAATTACATTTCATTTGTGGTTTTAGTTTTGTTTCTGTCAAACATTTGTAACATGATTGAAATAAATTAAAATATAATTAAATTATTATCACTGTCCACACACATTTATCAACACAATTCCAATTACTATATGTCTGCATGAAAGTTAATGTTAAATATGCAAATGTACATATCGTTTGTTTTCATCAACGGCCGAGGTGTGCAGCACTTTGAATGTTGCTCTTGCAAAGAATTGTGGGTCGGCGTAATCTCCTTTCCTATCGCATAGGAAGGTCCGTTGCATCCTATGCTAAAGGAGCTCTGAAAGGAAGCATTGGAGCTCCTTTCCTTTGCATTTAGAGAATTCGAACGGCTCTTATCATGGCGGCCACTTGTTTACTTCCGGGTCACTTCTTCAGTCAGGAACCTTCCTAAGAGAAATAACTATTCGACCACAGCCACTGAATACTGGAGAAGTAAGGTTGAAGTAGGGCTAGAGTCCAGTGAAACACACGTGTAGGAGATTCAGTAATCAGGGGAGAGTGAACGGGAGACATGAGCTGTGGGAGACTGATTGAAGGGTGTGGCTGAGGTTGAGCGAGTGGCTTCTGGGGAACCTGGCCTGGCTGTGACAGCCTGCTAATGATTAAAGCATGAACCATTTTCTCACTAACTGCCGGGGACACAACGGTTGCACTTTAACAATATTTCTAAGGTAGTAAAAGGCAGTTTTAGTGAGATTGATTTTTGATATTATTATTAAAATGTATTGTCCCCTAGCACTGTATCCTTCCAACAGCCATTGATGTGGAATTCAAAATACAAATTAGGGTCTAGAGGAAATGTAGCTGAGAGTGCAGTTTAGTTGTATGGGAAAATGTTGTTGCACACATTTGTGTATCACCCTTACAGCTATGGAAATTAATCCTGTGTTCTTTGATGATATTTCCCAGTGGTAGCATAGAGACTGAACAACACAAGTGCCAGTATGGAACCTTGTGGAACCCCATATTGTGCTGGCGTTAGCTGAGGAGAGGTCATGCTTGTAGCATGTTAGTGGCAGAGTAGCCACCACCACCATGACCAAAAGCTGAAGCTAGAAGTGCCTTAAGATGACCATGAGCCACTAAACCTGCTTCAAAGATCTTCCTCAGTACAAATTCCTCTTCACATGATTCTTTGAATAAAAGTCAGTATATTTCTTTCCGTTATATATTGTTCTCTCAATCAGGGCTACAGCTATCATTGAGGTCACGTCCTCAACATTTGGGGTATCACCTGTTAAAACTTAAACATGGTGGGAATGTTCAAGGTTGTATTTCTACATCAGATAATCATCATTAAAGTGTAGAGAAAACTTTGAAAGTATTTATGGCTTGTTTTAATAATTTACTAATTATGTCTAGGATGTTTCGTGAGAAGAATCATATTATTTGGTTTTGTTTTGGGGTTTTATATACTATATAAAGGAAAAATAGAGACGCAAGTATAAAAGTTTTTTTCTTTTTATTCAAATGGCTTCCTTGATAGATATTTGATAAACATGCACAAACAAAGGCTTGAGGGCATCATCAGCGATATGGGTTGATATCACACAGTGCTTGAATTGGAATAAAAAAGGTGCCAGTACTCTAAATCAGCAACTGCACAGCACGAGCGCTTGTGGCTCTCGTGGATACCCTGTGTTTTTGCCTGGTTTACCTAGATAAACCCTATACTAGTTACTTAGATAAACCATATACTAGTTGATCATTTTCACACACACATTTCTCTGTTAAAAAAAAAAAAAAAAAATTGTTTGTCTGAAATGGATACAATGTACAGTGAAATGGCAGCTATGTGTGGCTTTATTGTAGCTACTTGCTTTCTGCTTGCTTGTTTGCTCTGTCTCTCAACTTGCTTGCCCTAGTGAGAGAGCTAGAGAGAGAGAGAGAGAGAGAGAGAGAGAGAGAGAGAGAGAGAGAGAGAGAGAGAGAGAGAGAGAGAGAGAGAGAGAGAGAGGCTGTCTTGGAATAAAGATATCACAACTTAGATACTCACTCTTGAATTCCTCTGTCTAGTCCTCTCCATCCAGAGAGGGTGACCGGTTTTATTTTTCCATTTCTGCTCCCTGTACATAAATAACGGCGGAGGTAAATAACGGCCGGTCTCTAATGGAGGCGAGGGCAAGTGTCGACAGGCAGCGTTATTTCCACGCTTCCCATTCATTGTCTGCGTCGCGAAGATTTTTGGCTGATGCTATATTAGGGGATTTACGGTATAACCTGAAATGCATTCGACTGACGGCAAGTGTGGAGAGACAGTGCGCCGCAGCCTCCCGCAAGCTCTCGAAAATCTTTCAAACTGAATCTTGTCGATCTAAAATGAAGACAGATTCATCAACTGCATAGGTTATTATAGGTATAGGTGTAGGTATCCACAACATGATAAAAGAACTACAATATGCTACCTAGATGCGTCATGAGGTGGCGGTACGCTGTAAGAAGTAACGGTACGCAGATGGGTAAAAATCAGAAGTCCCGGTGTTATGCCGAGTTCTGCCTGCCGCCGAGAACTGCATGCACCTCGCGGGAGCGCGCACAGCTGAAGGGAAACTACCGTAATGATTTCTGAAGGCGTGGCTGTGCTTTAGCGTGGGATTTCAGATAGTTATGCTAAAACAATATTTTTTAATGTGGAAAATTAATGTGTGGTGTTATCCACACTGTCAAGGTCGATCAAATAAAGTCAGCTGGTGCTGAGAAGACCATTTGATTCCTATCATTCTTTGATTTGAAGTCTCACTGAGTGTTAAGGGGTACATGCTTTATTCGGCAGAACTGATTGCTGCTGCTGAATAATGCATCAGCTATTATTTATGCCTCACTAACATTAAATGTATGATATTCACACTGTTAAACCAAAACTGCCCAAAATATGAGCTGGTCAAACCATGTGATTCAAAGATCTCCAGCATTAAAGTTACAGGGTGGATGCATTATTCGGCAGTGCTGTATGAGCTGCCGAGAAGTGCATCCCCCTGTTTTTCCAGGCTAGAAGAGTAGCACATGTATGAAATTCACACTGTTAAACCAAAACAGCCCAAAATATGAGCTGGTCAAACCATGTGATTCAAAGATCTCCAGCATTAAAGTTACAGGGTGGATGCATTATTCGGCAGTGCTGTATATGAGCTGCCGAGAAGTGCATCCCCCTGTTTTTCCAGGCTAGAAGAGTAGCACATGTATGAAATTCACACTGTTAAGCCAAAACAGCCCAAAATATGAGCTGGTCAAACCATGTGATTCAAAGATCTCCAGCATTAAAGTTACAGGGTGGATGCATTATTCGGCAGTGCTGTATATGAGCTGCCGAGAAGTGCATCCCCCTGTTTTTCCAGGCTAGAAGAGTAGCACATGTATGAAATTCACACTGTTAAACCAAAACAGCCCAAAATATGAGCTGGTCAAACCATGTGATTCAAAGATCTCCAGCATTAAAGTTACAGGGTGGATGCATTATTCGGCAGTGCTGTATATGAGCTGCCGAGAAGTGCATCCCCCTGTTTTTCCAGGCTAGAAGAGTAGCACATGTATGAAATTCACACTGTTAAGCCAAAACAGCCCAAAATATGAGCTGGTCAAACCATGTGATTCAAAGATCTCCAGCATTAAAGTTACAGGGTGGATGCATTATTCGGCAGTGCTGTATATGAGCTGCCGAGAAGTGCATCCCCCTGTTTTTCCAGGCTAGAAGAGTAGCACATGTATGAAATTCACACTGTTAAGCCAAAACAGCCCAAAATATGAGCTGGTCAAACCATGTGATTCAAAGATCTCCAGCATTAAAGTTACAGGGTGGATGCATTATTCGGCAGTGCTGTATATGAGCTGCCGAGAAGTGCATCCCCCTGTTTTTCCAGGCTAGAAGAGTAGCACATGTATGAAATTCACACTGTTAAACCAAAACAGCCCAAAATATGAGCTGGTCAAACCATGTGATTCAAAGATCTCCAGCATTAAAGTTACAGGGTGGATGCATTATTCGGCAGTGCTGTATATGAGCTGCCGAGAAGTGCATCCCCCTGTTTTTCCAGGCTAGAAGAGTAGCACATGTATGAAATTCACACTGTTAAACCAAAACAGCCCAAAATATGAGCTGGTCAAACCATGTGATTCAAAGATCTCCAGCATTAAAGTTAAAGGGTGGATGCGTTATTCGGCAGTAGAGTTTTTACTTGCTGAGAAATACATCTCCTTTCTCAGGTGGGGCTCAGCATTAAATTCACAGTAAAATAAACATAGACCATACATTTCTTTCTATGGGAAGCCCATATTACACACAGTGTTCTGTGCTGTACAGTGTACAGACTTGGAGATTTCTTTATAGTAGGCCCTTACTATGTGCACATACACCTCCAAATGTTCACCAGCTGGGATGATGACACTTTATCCAGTCAGAAATATAAATAAACTACTTAAAACTCGGGTCAGGCTCCTGCCTATATCTGTGACCTGCTTTTACCATACGAGCCTGAATGCTGTCTGAGATCCACTGGCACGGCCTTGCTTAGGGTCCCGAGGTCCCGTCTAATCACAAAAGGTGTTATTAGTTATGAAACAAAACAAAAATCCAGTTTAGTAGATAGTAGCACTCACACTGTATTTGGAATATGAGACATATACAGTATTTATTAAATAAAGGAACAGCATGACCCAACAGGACTTCAGAACTTTGGATGAACGGTCCAGGACAATAAAACATACTGTACTTGTACTGTACATGTAAGTGTTAGATTTAAATAAAATTACACACAAATACCCAAGTAAGCAAACAAGATAATGAATAAATGAATAAGAAAATGGAAATAAATAATCAAATGTTAAACTATTTACAATTGTCAAGCCCCCATTGCATAGAACTGTCTAGGTGCATAGCGGGCAGAGGTAGTCCTCATCCAGCGCTGGACTCTTCACACAGACATGGTGGTACCACCTGCCACAGTTGTCACAGGCAATCTGAAAATTTGAAATGCACATTAAAGTTTAATATGAACAACATGTATTTCATAATTCTGACATTGCTTCTGTTTTACTGAGGGCATTACTACTACCATATTACTATAATACTATGTTATAAACCTGGTACAAGTAATGACAGACTAACCCATGAGATACATACCTAAGTGACTGATGTTTCAGAGATAATGATGTAGATTTTGTAAGCTACAAATTATGTCTCAAATTTATGTAATTACCCATTGAGGGTCATCACTGTCCTTGAATCCACAATGATGGCAGAGGTCCTGGAGAGTGTCTGTAAAAACATATAAAACAGTGTTATTTGATATTCATAATAAGTATAAACTTTTTGTTGTTGTTGAAAGAACAACACTATATCAAGACACTTAAATATCATACAAATTATAAGCCAAAAGGGAAACACACCAGATTCACGGAGGAGAGTGCTGGCTATATCCACTCTCATGCTGTTTACAGCGCTTGTGCTTGTGTCAAAGGTGGTGGCCTTTCCCTCCAATATACACTCAGCAAACTGATGAAAATAGATGATCAGCAAAGCATTTTTAAGATTACTTTTTGATCACCCCTCCAAAAAAAAAATGAAAACAAATAAGTAGACCAACTACATAGCACTCATAAAGAAAATGAAATACTCATCACAGGATATGTACATTGAAACCAGTTGTAATGTGTAATGTTCTTGTCACCTTTATTAATTCACGGTTAAAAAAATGGCTATAATAATAGCCAGTTACACTCACTTTCAAGGCAAAGACACCGCATGATGTGCTGTCTCTCTGTAGTCCATGTGGATGACTGCTACATGTCCATCTTGACACATTGCATCCTCTTTTCCGCATGAATGCCCTAATGGAACAATATATAGATTTTTATAACTTTAACTTTCTTCAAACCCATATAAACACACACACACACACACACACACACACACACACACACACACTTTTAATTGCTTTCTTTAATTCTTTGTCACCTTGTTGTTTCCTTGCACCTTTTTATTTTTGCCTGGGACTCTCCCATCGGATCCAGAAAAAGACAGTTTTTTTCTTCAGGACAAATCACCTTCATATTTTTGGAAGGAAACGTGTTTTAGGCTTTGCATTTTAAAGCTTTAACAGTGAAACATTCCAACCTAGAAAGTAGGCCAGCACACAATTGCCACAAACTTGCCCAACCTGTCCAACCAATTCATCTGTATCTGTGTGGTTAACTGTAAACTACTACTGCTCAGACCCCTTAACTACTGGCCTCCCAAATATTGATAATATAAATATTCATTTATTATTCAGCATTCATAGCAACGTTTATGTCATTGTTATACCTCTATTTTTAATGAAAATTACATCAGTGAAATTGTACATTTGAAATTACAAATCATAAAAAAGATTTCTATACAAACCTTGAGTTTGGAGGTTTTCCCTGTCCAGATGCGTGTCATTTCGAAGCTATCAATTACAGCAGCCTGATCAACATTTTTTTGGTTGTACCGTCGCACAAGCAAGGTAAGGTAAGAGTTGATTACCTGTGAATGATACAAAAAAAACACCTAATTATTTCACATTTTGTTACAACAACAGGTTTTTAGATTTACAACATATTTACATCACTATCTGTTACTGAGCACTAATGTCCTGCACTACAGTGCATTCAACTTCTTCAGCCCTGCTTGGCCTACCAGTGAACCCGCCCATACAAACACTCTTCATGTGTACATCTTTCAAAACACTAGAAAGTGATTTACAGATGCAGATAACCTAAACAAAGACATAGAATAAAGCATGGTGAATTTTGAAGAAATATGTGTAATGATGCACAGTGTTACACAAAAATAGTCAATTCGAGTTACATATTACGTCAACTTGATTCATTGAGTGAAGTTTTGGAATAAGTAGCTACAGAATATATGAACATGTTACAGTAATATATAGTGTTTAAAAAAGTATGAAGTAAAAAATGGAACTTGAACTGAGAGCATAGAATAATAACAAAATTACCTCACTCTCAAGCTCTTGGTTGGGAGCAATCCTTGCAATGTCCCAGCAGAACAGTTTGTATGGTCCAATTTTGGTGAGAATAACATGCACATTCAAGTGTTTCCCAGCCCACAACTCATTCACATCTGCAAAATTAAATAGTAGTAATTTATCTGTTACTATACTGCTCAATGATTAAGCCATGTTATGTTATACATCACAGAAATTAAATAATTGTCATCAATAATCACCTCAAACAAACCCTAAACTGTTAGATGTCTGGTTATGCCTGTCCATTTACTGAAGCCTCTTTGATAACATTAAGTAATTAATAGTGCACATGATAGTCAGTATATGTTTTTACAGACAAAGAATGAAATTTGCAAAAACATACATGTATCTATTTCTGTTTCCGTATATGTGGCAGGTGCTGAGGCTGCTGAGGCTGCTGTGGCTGCAGCTGCTGAGGCTGCTGTGGCTGCAGCTGCAGGTGCTGTGGCTGCTGAGGCTGCTGAGGCTGCAGCTGCAGGTGCTGTGGCTGCTGAGGCTGCTGAGGCTGCAGCTGCAGGTGCTGAGGCTGCTGTGGCTGCTGAGGCTGCTGTGGCTGCAGCTGCAGGTGCTGAGGCTGCTGTGGCTGCTGAGGCTGCTGTGGCTGCAGCTGCAGGTGCTGAGGCTGCTGTGGCTGCAGCTGAGGCTGCTGTGGCTGCTGAGGCTGCTGTGGCTGCAGCTGCAGGTGCTGTGGCTGCAGCTGCAGGTGCTGTGGCTGCTGAGGCTGCTGAGGCTGCAGCTGCAGGTGCTGAGGCTGCTGTGGCTGCTGAAGCTGCTGTGGCTGCAGCTGCAGGTGCTGAGGCTGCTGTGGCTGCAGCTGAGGCTGCTGTGGCTGCTGAGGCTGCTGTGGCTGCAGCTGCAGGTGCTGAGGCTGCTGTGGCTGCTGAGGCTGCTGTGGCTGCAGCTGCAGGTGCTGTGGCTGCTGAGGCTGCTGAGGCTGCAGCTGCAGGTGCTGAGGCTGCTGTGGCTGCTGAGGCTGCTGTGGCTGCAGCTGCAGGTGCTGAGGCTGCTGTGGCTGCAGCTGAGGCTGCTGTGGCTGCTGTGGCTGCAGCTGAGGCTGCTGTGGCTGCTGAGGCTGCTGAGGCTGCAGCTGCAGGTGCTGTGGCTGCTTCTCCTGAGGCAATCCTGTGAGGAATCCGTGGATTCTGGACCTTGAAAGGTTTGAGGTGGTCAACACTCACCTTTTTCCTTACTGAACCGTCAGCTGCAAGCAGATCAGCACTTTTGCCTTCCATTGATGTTATGACAAAGGGGCCAAGAAAGTTTGGGTCCAGTTTTCCACCTTTGCGCTGTTGGCTCCTTATGTTCTGGCGCCACACTTTGTCACCAACTGCAAATGTGGTTTGGTCCATTTTAGATTTTAGTCTCTGCTGCGTCTTATCCTGGACCTTTGAGACATTTTCCTGAACAATGCTCTTAATTGCATCCAGGCGTTCTATGTCTTTGGAGACTGTTTCCTCCTGTATCACATCCTCAACACTATTGTCCAGCTGTAAATAGATAAGTCAACATTATTCAAAATACACTAGTGCTGCCTTTTGCCCCCAAATCAACCTGAACTCCTGTTTGTGTCATACATTGTCAATAACTACCTATATCATATCAACCCACTTACTCATCACTAAATCATTTTTCATGTCCCACTGTCACTGCCATAGATATTGCAACCCTGCTTTACATAACATATACATATATATGTATCCAATATTTATTATCTATCCCATTGCACTACTGCCTCATTGTTTATTTTCACTACCGACTGACCACCTTAATCCACCTTCCACCTTACTTATCTATGTTTGTTCTTGTACGTGTTCTCTGTTGTATTATGTCATTGCTCAGTTCTTGTTGCTGTCTTCCTTATGTGTGTACAAGTGAGCGCATAAACCGGAGTCAAATTCCTTGTATGTCTGTATATACTTTGCCAATAAATCAGATTCTGATTCTGATCAAATTTAAAAAATAAAACAAATCTTGGGAGTGCTTTTCTTTTTACACCATAAGTTAACTAACATTGCATCCTCATACTTCATTTAACTTAAATTTTGCATTTTCACAAACCTGATAATCCTCAGGAATCTCTGCTGGGTAAC
Source organism: Chelidonichthys spinosus (assembly GCA_029853015.1). Taxonomy (NCBI): domain Eukaryota; kingdom Metazoa; phylum Chordata; class Actinopteri; order Perciformes; family Triglidae; genus Chelidonichthys; species Chelidonichthys spinosus. The sequence goes on along the minus strand of CM056829.1, from coordinate 23,588,129 downwards.
GTGCTTCCCGACCAAACATTAAAAAATAAGGTGAAAATGTGGTGGTCATCTGTTTTTTGGTACGCAGTCCAAACATAACAGCATCAAGATATTCGTCCCAGGTCTGAGGCTTTGTCCCAACAAGCTTGCAGAGAGACCTTAAAAAAGGTATACATTTTAGATTTATGTGTGGCTTTTTTGCAACATTAAAACAATGTAATTTGTCAATGACAATTTCAGCATAGTCATGCTGTGCTTTCCTTACTTTTGGATGGTTCCATTCATCCTCTCAACTAGACCGTTGGTCTGGGGGTGATAGGGAGCGCAAAGGCTTCGTTTGATGCCTAATTTGGCACACACACTCTTGTTGATCTGTTATACACATAATTATAAAAATATAATTTTAGAAACTAACATGAAATGTTAAAAACCTCACTTGAAAAATATATTACTATCATACAATAAAAGTAGTTCTGCATAAAAAAGGCTGAATTAGTAAGGCCAGCATTACCGCATTGACAAATTCACTCCCCTGATCCGTCAAAATCCTTTTCGGAGCCTCAAACTGGTGGACAAATTTGATTATTTGTTCTGTGACCACCTCTGCATGTTTTGTCTTCAGTGGATAGGCTTGTGGCCATTTTGTGTAATAATCGATCATTACACACACGTACTGGTTGCCTGCGGTTGTTGTCACCAATTTACCAATGAGGTCCATTCCAATCAGCTCAAATGGTTGTGTTACCTAAAACAAAACAAGTAAAATGAGACAATGGTACAAATGAACCAAAGTGTGTATATCCATGTAACAACATGGTATTAACTTGTATTAACAAAATTTTACTAAATCCTCTAGGGTCATAATAAAACATTTGAAGACAATTAACACTTATCCAAGATACTTCCTCAATTTTACAGAGTGGTGGTTAATTTCATTAGATTTTAGCTGCGTGTGTTTCACGTCATTATCTCATGTGTCTTTTGATTTCACAAGGCAGTATTATGATTTTCAAACCCTAACAAGTCTGTGACAGTTGGCTCATGTGAGGAGCCACATAATGAAAACTCAGCTGAGCAAAATTGTCATTGCTATTATACACATCGATTACTGTAAGACTTGCACATCTGTGACACTGAACAGCTCCTCAACAAATGCATGGCACACCACAGAAAGCCAATGGATATAAGATGAAATCCATGTGAAGCACACAAACACAACTGCCACATTCATGTGTCTATGCATATTTTGAAAAATGTTTTAATAAAGCCACATGCAGCATAGTATGTCATATTGCAGCAGCTCTCATTAAACTATAGTCTAAGGAAAGTGCAAAACAAAGTAGGGATTGGCCATGTGGAACTCTAAGATCATTTGTTTGCTACATTTATCAATGCATATGGTGAAATGCACCCAAAGATTAAGTGAGCATTAAGAAGCTCAGCACTAAATTTAAATTATGTCTGCAGTGGGTATCAGACTGTGCAGTCAGAAATCTACTGCACCCTCTTACATATGACATCATTGTGTCTCTACTTTTAAGTTGGCTTTGCTCTGAGTTCTACTCTTGCCAAAGCAGAGAACAGATACTTGGCTGCTTAAACAGGCCTCATATCTACATTATACTGTATCTACTAAGCTAAATAGGCTGGTCCAAGTGGCTTGAATGGCAGTTTCACCAGCCATTATCAGGGTTTATATTCTACTACTATTACACATAGCTAGTAAGAATCAACATCTCTGGTATCACAAACTTTGCACACATGCAGAGATGAAATGCAATCAGTATAATGTCCCCTGTCTTTAAAAAAAACAATACTGCACCACCAGCACCACATCCTACCCTGTCAGTTTTATGTACTTACACCTTTGTTAATGTGATCTAAATTATTGGCTTGTGTATATAATGGCCTTGACACCATGGTGTTAGTTTTTTTTGTTAAATGCATGGGAACTCCTCACTATCAAATAAAGCTAACAAATCATTGAATGACTGGAAAAACATCTTCAACTCCTAAATCAGAAGACGAAAATCACTTTTTTTTTCTTGCATTTTTTTTTTACATTAACAATATGGAGAAAAAATCATACCTTTATTGGGGTATACTGAACCTCCTGTTTTATCAGCCGCTGAGTTGACTGGCACACTGCACATTCTGCCACCTGTTTGAACACAATGACACAAGGACTTGTCATTCTGAAGCACTGACATGTTCAATGACAGATATTTACTTTTGAGAGATGAACTAAGGATTTTGAGCAAGAGACTGGCTTTTGCAGGTAATCCATGTCCTAATTGTTTTGAGAAATGCTCTTACTGTTTTGCAAATGTTGAGGATGATTCGAAAAATGTACCAAAGTGACTGAGAAAAACTGTCATTCAAAAGCTCATTGATATAGGACCATGTTACAGACTACAAAGCTCTTTAGTAGTAAAAATAAAATCACACAGGAATTTGTTTCATGAATAATTTGATGCATTCTTACCCATTTGTCTATATCCGTGGTCATTCCAGGCCAGTGAAAACGCTTGGAAATTGCATCCCTTGTTTTTTTCTGGCCGCTGTGAGCTCCTGTTGGGCTATCATGAAAATCAACAAAAATGGCATTGGCTTCCTCTACACCACAAACCACTTTTGTTTTGACGTCTCCAGATCCCTTGATGTAATAGAGTGCTCCTCCTAGAAGATATATTACACAAAGATCAACTTGTGACAAGCCAAAACTTTAATTTTTTGGTCAAACGTATACATAGGCTCCCTTAATAATTAAGTAGGCCTACTGCTAATCTAATTAAATGCATTTTCAAATGAAATGGTCATGTTATCAGTCACAGTAGTTTACAAGGAAATTGTGCTCAGTCATCCCACGATTTTTACTATTGACAGGTTATCAACATGCAGTACATCTGTAGTTTTGTTTGGTACTGCATGTTTGTCTGCAAACACACAATTTCTAAATGAAGAAATTGTGTGTTTGTCTATTTATCTATGGATTAATATCTGTCTGTATTTGTATGCTATGTATTAATGTATTTATTATTTCTGTATTACTTCATTATATCACTAAATATGAATAGATTAGTGTTTGAGTAAGCAGGATTAGAAACCCCAAAAAAGCATCCATCGACAAAACGTCTTTGATTTGGCGTGCTTCCAGAAATGTAGGCTAGCTAAATTTAAGGTTTACAAATGGCTCCTCAAAAACTAGATAGATGGATAAGCACTAACCTTCAACATGGTACCTTGAAGCTTTTCGTCGAATTTCAGACTTTTCTGCTCTTGTAAGGTCACTTTTATATTTGCCGTTAACTTTATACTGCAAAATATCCTCGTGCAATTGAGGGTCCATGATCCAAGAATGACGGCAGGTTAATTAGCAAAAATGGCAATTGACCTCACGATACAACTCTCGCAATTACGGCACACCCGCTATCAGGCCTTGAAAAACCTGATACCTGAAATTACTACGGGATGCAGGATTATAAACGCTGATGACGACGATGATAATATCATATCTATGTCTGAACAAATAAATATGCTCAAATTAGAGAGTTTATTGTATCATTGCATATGTACTTAGGCTATATATATAGGCTATTACAATGATTGATATATATTGTTGGCAAAGAGAGGGGAGTCCTAATAGAAACTGATAAGAAAAAGCTTCGTTTGAAATAATTGTGGTGAAAATGTATGCTACAGATCAAAATATAAAATGTAACTGACTTGTAATCACTCACAATATGGTCTTCACGGTGTGTTTTTGAACTGTAGGTTTTGAAGAGCCTCCTCTGAAAACAGTTTAGGATTCTCATAAATTGTGTTACCTGTAAGCGCTTTACAGATAAAATCTATTATTATTATTATTATTATTATTATTATTATTATTATTATGAACACAAACACAATTTTGTTGTAAGCATTTTCCAGTTGCTGGTTTCTTTAATGTTTGACACAATCACGAGAATCTTCTAGCCTGGAAAAACAGGGGAATGCACTTCTCGGCAGCTCACATACCTGTACAGCACTGCGGAATAACGCATCCACCCTGTAACTTTATTGCTGGAGATCTTTGAATCACATGGTTTTTTATTTAGCTCATATTTTAGGCTGTTTTGGCTTAACAGTGTGAATTTCATACATTTAATGTTAGTGAGGCATAAATAATAGCTGATGCATTATTCAGCAGCAGCAATCAGTTCTGCCGAATAAAGCATGTACCCCTTAACACTCAGTGAGACTTCAAATCAAAGAATGATAGGAATCAAATGGTCTTCTCAGCACCAGCTGACTTTATTTGATCGACCTTGACAGTGTGGATGACACCCCACATTAATTTTCCACATTAAAAAATATTGTTTTAGCATAACTATCTGAAATCCCACGCTTAAAACACAGCCACGCCTTCAGAAATCATTACGGTAGTTTCCCTTCAGCTGTGCGCGCTCCTGCGAGGTGCATGCAGTTCTCGGCGGGCAGGCAGAACTCGGCATAACACCGGGACTGCGTACTGGTGAGTACCGGCCCAATTCAAGCACTGATATCACACAGACACCACTCCCATATTTTCCCCACAATATATTTTTATGGTGTCATTGAGCTCATTTATCTACCTTAAGAGTATACGGACATATCTAGATGGATGTTGTCTTCATGAATCTGATCACTTGGAACATCATAGTCTTATCTTTTGTTTGTCTTGTCTATCAGCAGTTGCCCACTTTTCCCCTCAGAATATGTATCATCGTCATGTGTTTGATGAAGACATTACATGAGCCTGTTGACAAACTCTAGATGTTAACTGGTCAGATGAAGAATGGCCCTTTTCACCTATAAGGTATTCTTTGCTAACTGCAGGGATATGAGAACATGAACCTCAACAACAGAGCAATGATTAAAGACTCAATTCTCTTCTAGGGTTATGAAAGGTGGACATATGGAGGCTGTCAGCCTGTAAAGACTCTGTCACACTCCCAGTCTGAGTCAGCACTTCCTTGGGTGCCAACTAGATTTGTAATCTCCAAGTTGAAAGGGCTTTGTGTGTTATGAGGATGGAGGAGGATTATGAGGACATAATCAAGTGTGAAACAAAAGTGTGACAACTCAAAAGATATAATAAAGGCATTTTGCTTTGAAAAGTCCTGCTAACTCTAAGTATACACACACACACACACACACACACACACACAAATACACGGATACTTTCTCACTTATATTTTGCCATATTTTAGAGATGAGTGGAATGATTAAAAGAACAGCCCTCAACAAGTACAACTCAACCCCCTTCATTCATAACAAATACTTTATATGTGGTATCAATTCCATCCAATGCTAATCCTCTGTCAAAAACTGATCTGTAATCATTGAAAGGATTAATTATGCAACTTTTTGACCAAGATTCTTTCTTCATGTGCATCCTTGGAACTGCACGTGTGTGTGACCACATGACCACACGCCGCTGGAAATAGTGCCCAAACAGAGATAATGGTAAAACTAGAGCGCCATGTCAGACTGAGGAGCACGCTCCAGTGCACAGCGCAGGAGGATACAGCGGGAGCAGAGCGGAGATGAAGCATTTGTATCCTCAGTCACAGTCCTATGCCCAGCTGGAAGGGTGGAGTGATGACGGGAGGAGGAGAACATGGGCAGAGATTTTGGATGTACCTCCATTAACTCCTATTGTCACCATTGTTACATGGCTAAGTATCAAGTGTGGATCTCATGGAGAAATGACATTCCCCTCGTTCACTCATTCACTTCTCCCTCAGACACTCAATAGGATGCAAGCAGTAAATGGATATTTTGGTTTAATCGCTTTGCGTCATCAGCGACAGCTGAGTTCAGCAGCAGGGATTGTTTTCTTTAAGTTATTTTTTGGGCTGTTTTTGCCTTTTTATTGAGAGAGAGTGAAACGGGAGAGAGAGATGGGGACGACAGCGGCCGCCGGTCGGATTCCAACCGAGGGCCGCTGCGGTGAGGACTTCGGCCTCGGTACGTGAGGCGCCAATTCTACCGCTGAGCCATCCTGGCACCCCGCAGCAGGGATGTTAATGGTTGTACATGTCACAGTCAGGCTGTGTCTGAACTCACTCCCGACTGCTTGCTTTTGTGGCTGCTAAACCTGCACAAAATATTTGAAAGACATTCTCAAAGCACCCTCAAAGGAAGCTCCTGATGCAATTAAGGCCCTTTTATATTCAAATGTGCCTCATCGGAACAAAAAGTCCCCCTCCTGTTGTTTTTAAATGTGCTATATAAATAAAGCTTAAATTGATTTGACCATGCATTCAAATGTCATATGCACCACTCACATTAAGAAAATACACTGTGCACTAAAACCTGGATTAAAAGTGGCAACTCATATCCTCCACCCACCAATAGTCCGGTTCTTACCTTCATAGCAGCAGAGCATCAGTCTGCATCCAGCAGGAGCCTTGACCTACTTACCGCCTCTCTTTCTCTCAGCTGAGACTGAAACCACGACATGAGCCAACCTGCCTGGAAGACGTGGAGTCAAGTGGCACAGAGTGAGGTTTTTAACCACATCGTTACACCAGATCACAGGTTTCAGATTAGTAATTGACTTTATTTTCCAGAAGAGTCTGATTTTTCTTTTGTTGCATAAAGACGAGTTTGTTCCTTTCCCATCACCCCTTATTAATAAGGTTTGCCATGGATCACCACGGCTCACTTCCACAAGACAACAGTCCACTAACTGCATCAGGGATACGTAGGAATAAATATTTCAATTCAGTTTCTTTTTATAGATAAGTTTATTGATTTCAGCATTTTCAAGGGCAAAAATACAAGACACAAACCCTTGATTATTCAATCATATCCAATCGAATGGCATCATATTAAATGGTAAACAATCTAACAAAACCGTATGCCACTGTGTTGTAGTTATTCTGTTGCACAGAATACTAGCATTTTATGGGTTTTGTTTCATAGTCATCAGTAATGTTGTGGAAAAATGAATCTGCCCAATAAAGATCAACAACCAGGATCAGCTTTTTCTCCGAGGTTTATTCCACTAAGTATTCTCATCTGCAGAAGAAAGTACTGTTCACCCCTGCCTTCTGATGCAAAGGTTCAGAATCAGCAGGAACGACCCTGAGTCCAACAGCAATCTCCCTTTTAAGGAGGAGGAACCAAAGGACGGATCATGTCCTATCTTACAAAGACAAGATGTACAGGCAAGGTCAAGATTTACAGAACACAGGCGTCATAGTCCTGAAATTATCTTATGTCAATGTGGCACTCATGTTCATATCATCGACAAACAGGCATTAATTTTCGTCATAGCATAACAGTCAGAAAGGAGATGCGGATCGACGTCTGACCTGACAAATATTCTGATAATAAATTACAGACATCCAAAATTCCCATTACAGTAATAAAACCATTTGGTATCCAGAGTAGCATAAAAATTGCATCCCGTTCTGGATTTGATTCATTCCCTGCCCTATAATGTGCTGAAACCTCTGTATTGTCCAGCAGCACCACGGGCCGTGTCTCTGTTTTTGGGACTCGAGACGTAGAGGAGAGTAGCAGCTGTGATCTTGAGTTGAATACCAACCACCCACCGACATCAAGGCACAAATGTAATTATTGGTGATTAGTGGGATGGAACACCCTCGACATGCTGGTCTTCACATATCCTTCCCCAGAATCTACTGACGGGTGCACATAGCCACACAGCCTGCCCGTAATCTCAGTTAGTCCCATTCTGAACATCCTTTGTCCTGTGTTGTGTGTTCTATGGAGAGTTGTGAATTGGGATGAGTCATTCTAAAGGGCAGATTAGCATCCAGAAGATGATGCAATCGGTTTTAGCAAGTAACTTACAGGCATTTAGTTTGGATAAGCCATTTGTGGGCTGAACTTTTTAGAAATGTGTTCATAATGCTGTGAAATTGATTAAATCTCGCCCTTATGATATTCAAGGAATGTGTTACTGTTTATTCCATATTGGGTTATCAGATCCTCACATGGGGTGAAATGATTGTCGTTGAGGATATGCTCAAAGCATCTATTTATCAAGCAGGATGTCAGTAATGTTCCGGAGGGTGAGTCTACAAGGAACAGGTGAAGTGCTTATTTCTAGACATTCCCACCCAGCTGTCAGCGAGGAGCTTACTGTTTAATCCTGCTTTCAAAGCAGTTATGGTTCTTTACTGAATGCTTGAAAGCAACGTCTATCCATGCGTGATCTAGTAGTGGACTGGGATTGATCCACTTTAAAATATACTGCAGTCTTTTGCAAGGAAATAATGGTTGAAGTAGAAGGAGCTCATTAGCATCAGCAGCAAAGGGGACAGTGAAACAACAAGACCCATCACTTAAAACTTAAAGTCCCAGTCGGCAACATTTTTTTGATCATATCCACTGAAGCCGACACTACGCTCCGATAGAACAACATAAATCATGTTGTTTGTTTTGCAAAGATCCGACAGCGCCAGGATCATCCTGTCCAATCAGCACGCAGGGCTGTGTTCGTGCACACACAGAGCCCCTCCCCCATCGGGTCGTTCCACTATCACAGGGGGGAGGCGGAGGGAAGTAGCAACAAGCTTCCAATTCCTCGGTTAAAAAGCGAAACGTCCATCCATCCATCCATCCATCCATCCATCCATTTTCTTCCGCTTATCCGGGACCGGGTCGCGGGGGCAGCTGCCTGAGCAGGGATGCCCAGACTTCCCTCTCCCCGGACACTTCCCCCAGCTCCTCCGGGAGGACCCCAAGGTGTTACCAGGCCAGCCGGGTGACATAGTCCTGGGTCTTCCTCGGGGTCTCCTCCCGGTGGGGCATGCCTGGAACACCTCCCGAGGGAGGCGTCCAGGGGGCATCCGATGCAGATGCCCGAGCCACCTCAACTGGCTCCTCTCGATAAAAAGCGAAACGTGGAGGTACAAAAAACCAAGGAAGAGAAAACACCGGTGGAAAAGAAGGAAATAAAGAAAGATGGCGACGGTGTCGTGATAAAAACCAGAGTCAACATCGGACCTGCGTTTCAAAGGTGGCATGATCTAAAGGATTTCAAAGGGCAGGAAGTCGAGGGGAAGGAGCTCGGTGGTCGTGGGGGAGGAGCTCGGTGGTCGTGGGGGAGGAGCGTGAGAGTTGTAAACATCCGTCCGACTCGCCGACTGGGACTAAATAAGTTAAAGGTAAAACACAAAAATTAAACATAAAATATAAACGTAGACAGCTATGGTGAAAGGGGAAAACTCAGCGTGTGTAATTAACGGTGTAATAAGCTGTAATAAACGGACGCCATTTAGAAACCTTTGAAATAACCATTGAGATCAAAATCATGATTACTGTGAATGCTGATTCAAAAGCTCCCGCTGCTAATAGTGTTGCTACTACAACGATGACTACACCATGAGTCTCCAGCTTTCCTAGTGATGTAGTCCAGCTCCAGCTGTCAGCATCTACATGCACTGTTTTGTTAAGATAAGATTTACTTTTGTCCCACGTGTGGGACATTTGTCTTGGACTAGAATGTAACTTTACATCATATCATACACATGCAAGATTTACATAATACACATACATGCTGACAGTACAATGGACACATACACAACAGTCTGCTAGTACAACATTCTCCTATTCTTCTATTCTTGGTGGTGCATGAACAGAGGAATAGGAGAAACCCCCCCTTCAAAGACCTTTCCCCCAATATTCCAGGAACCCAGGATATCAAGAAATGATTTTAAGTATTTTAAAAACATTACACAAGAAAGTTTTCAATTATCAATATATTGTAATTTCATGATGTTGTTGTATTTGAGCTTTGTGATTTTTCAACACAAACAGCGCCCTACAGTGACACTGGAGTTGCCATCTGATATTAATAATATATTTATAGATTTATTTGGGGAGAAAAACCCAGCAGCACCTGCAGAGCTGCTGCTTTTGCCCTCTGGGCTCATTCAGTGAGACTAGTAGCCTAAAGACTTTGCATTTAAAGGCTCTTGGTCTAAAAATAGAAAGTAGCTTGAATGAACAGGTGCACAATTTTCTTATGCAAACGTCCTCTTCAGATGTATGAGTGTGTTTATTACGGAAATGTTAAAAAGCAATTAGATCAGATTTTGTTTTTCACATTCTCCAACCTGATATTTTATCTTCAGTTTTTACTCAACAAGCCGACTGGGATTACAGCCTCATCTTTTTCCTTTCGGTGTTTTTATCCTTTTCAAATCCCATGTGACGATGCATTGCTAGTCTGTATCTCTATGTTTATGAAATGTTAGAACATTAGAGGTTGTGAACCTCGTGGCAGCGTTTTGTATGTAATAGAGGTTAAGTCCCGCCCCTTCCTGTGTCCTTATTTTGGAAAAAATATGTACTGCAGTCAGCAAAGAGAGGCAAATATTTTTCAAACAGGATCAAACATTATTAGGATATGTTTCCCAAAATAAGGTCCCATTGTGGTCAACCAGGAGAGGCGGGGCTTAGCTTCTCTATTACAACACATTAACGACTGACTGATGTTTCCCCCTCACCCAGAGCCGTTTCGTGTCATAAGAGGACTATGCAGGTGCATAGAGCCTCCTCAAGCTGAAGGTTTTTTTTTTTTTTACATGCATCTGTTGCATTTATTGACACAAAGGTGCCTCATTGTTTATACCTTTTATGATTAAATTATAGGTTTAACTTGCTTGGGTCAACTTTAGATGTTTAATTGGAATTTGAGAGCGGTTTTCACCAATATAGGCTGTTTTCCTCTAAAAGCTATGGTCTACGATTTGGAATTTTAAAAAATCCATTCAGTCTATCAGCCATAGGCCTGTATAGAAATTGCTCCGGAAGGCTCCCATTGGCTTGTACCCTCCATCCAATATATGGGTATATATTTGGGTATAAGGATAGCAGATAGCAACATTCTGATGGTGATGTTACTGATAACATTGGACGAAATTTCAATTATAGTAATAATGGACGTCAATTTCAGGTAAAGGCAAAATGTTAAATATTATTATGAATATAAACAATAAAAATGACTTGTTTCATCAAAGAACTTGTTGAAGACAATAAGAATGATATTAAAAAAGCATATTCATTTTGTGTCATTTAATTACTAACCGCAGTCATTGAAGTTAGCAGAGCAGCATGTGGGACACACACAATCACATACACCAAACAAAAAAAGTGGTTAAAATGAGGGAAACACATTTAAATTCAGTTTAATTGATATTTGTGTAAATGTTCTATAAGTTATAATACCGCCTTAGAATGTCATTATTTTGCTATATGTTCATTATGACTAAGTAAATCTGACCAAAGGCACTTTGCAGTGATAGGTGCTGCCAGTGTGTCGGTTGGAGGATGTGAAGGCTCGTGTCTGGTAGTGGATCTGTGAGCTGGAACAGATGGCCCGGTTCCACTGTGGGCCTGCTCCGGATTATGTGGGGAGGTGACATAAGAGTGGGGGGTATTTGTGCCAGTGGTAGTGTAGTGAAGGATTCACAGCTGCCAGGATGGGTGTGTGTGTGTGTGTATGTGTGTGTTTGTGTGTGTGTGTGCAACATGTAGTGGCAAAGGGCCTCTGAACAGCATAATGGATAATATTAAAGGGAGGATATTCAATTTAAAGACAAGATAACAGAGGTGAGTTTGACGAAGTCTGATTAAAGTTGACAGTTTAGCAGTGAAATATGCTTGATCCATCGGTCACACAGTATGTAGCGTATTACGTTACCTTCAAGTACCGTGCACAAAACCTGCAAAGCATTACTTCCTCTTTTCCACTTTGCTTCACACTGGATGGTTTATACCAACAGAGTCCAGAGGAACCCTGCATACCCCCCTCATAAGGATGTGGCAGAGGACCTCGGTCGAAAGGCCACGGCCAATGGATGGGAGGTGCGAGATTCACTCTGTAATCTCTCGAGAATGTCCTTGGTGCTGCCCGTGAGGTCCTGCATGGGCACCCCTCTCAAGGTCAGCCGTGACGTGGAGACTTACCTAGAGTGGCTTTTTCTTTTTAAATGGTAACGTCTTTTTTCTACATTACAATCCGGTTTCTTTATTGGAACCTATACATTGCATCAGGTGGCGTTAGCGTTTTGCTTCCTGTGAAAGCAGCATACTGGGGAGGAAGGTGGATGAACCAAGTGTTAGGGGCAAGGGGATTGGGCCATAGACTGGGGGGGGGGGGGGGGGGGGATAGATGGTGGTTGTTGTCTCTGTTGTTCTATATTTAAATTGTGGCTATGTTTATTGCTTACTATATTGCCCCTTGACAGCAACATATTGATGGATGAGGTGGTGTTTTTTTTTCAATGTCTGCCTCTTAAAGCACACCGTAGGGTAATTGCTCGTTCTCATAAGGGCTAAATAAATAACCTCTAACAGCTCACGGACACGCGGTTGAATATGGAACCAAACGTGCGTCTGAGTCCTGAGCTATCGAGGCTAGCGCAAACCGGAAATGACGTGTACAGCCTCCTCTTCTTCTGTCAGGGTCTGACAGCAGCACTACTGCCCCCCTGGAGATACTCGGTCCTGCAGCCTGTGCTGTGTCCGCGTCCAGAATTATTCCTCCAAAAGTGCTTAAAACCTTAAAATAAATCACGTGACCTCACATTTACGACGCATCTCAGACAGGAAGCATCCTTTTAGGGAACACCTTTGTACCCTTGTACTCTCCTCGGGCCATTTGTGTCTATTTGTTTCGATCATTTGGGCTGTGATTATGCTTTAAAGCTATGGCCTACGATTTGAAAGATCAGGTTTACTGGTTGCACAAAGGCCAAACCTGGATGAACAGCTACGTAGCAACGTAGACTACAATGACAACGTTGACAGGTACGGTGGCTGAAGAGGATTAAGAATGGGATGAACTTAAGTGACATCCCATTCTTAATCCATAGGGTTTAATATGACGTTGGTCCTCCCTTTTGCAGCTATAACAGCTTCAACTCTTCTGGAAGGCTTTCCACAAGGTTTAGGAGTGTGTTTATGGGACTTTTTGACCATTCTTCCAGAAGTGTATTTGTGAGGTCACACACTGATGTTGGAGGGAAGGCCTGGCTCTCAGTCTCTCACTCTAATTCATCCCAAAGGTGTTCTATCGGGTTGAGGTCACAATTCTGTGCAGGCCAGTCTAGTTCTTGCTTTGTGCACTGGTGCACAATCATGTTGGAACAGTAAGGGGCCGTCCCCAAACTGTTCCACAAAGTTGGGAGCATGGAATTGTCCAACATCTCATGGTATGCTGAAGCGTTCCGTTCACTGGAACTAAGGGGCCAAGCCCAGCTCCTGAAGAACACCCCCACACCATAATCCCCCTCCACCAAACTTTACAATTGGCACAATGCAGTCAGACAAGTACCGCCGTCCTGGCAACCGCCAAACCCAGACTCGTCCATCAGATTGCTAGATGGAGAAGCGTGATTGGTCCCTCCAGAGAATGTCTCCACTGTTCTAGAGTCCAGTGGCGGCGTGCTTTACACCACTGCATCCAACGCTTTGCATTGCACTTGCTGATGTATGGCTTGGATGCAGCTGATCGCCATGGAAACCCATTCCATTAAAACTCTCTACACTGTTCTTGAGCTAATCTGAAGGCCACATGAAGTTTGGAGGTCTATAGTGATTTACTCTGCAGAAAGTTGGTGACTTCCACTTTGTTCTAATCCCACTGACAGTTGACTGGAATATTTAGGAGTGAGGACATTTCATGACTGGACTTGTTGCACAGGTGGCATCCTATCACAGTACCACGCTGGAATTCACTGAGTCCTGAGAGCGACCCATTCTTTCACATGTTTGTAGAAACAGTCTGCGTGCCGAGGTGCTGCTTTTATACACCTGTGGCCATGGAAGTGATCAGAACACCTGATTTCAAGTATTTGAGTGGCTTAATACTTTTGGCAATATAGTATACAAGGTGAACTCACACTTTACAACAGTGCCCCCAGTGGTATATCAGAACATTACATCCAGAATCACAGAGATAGCGAGGGGGGCTCACAGTCTGGTTATCAGACCGTTGGTCTTAAACTGATGAACCTTTACTGAACAATTGAACAGCTGAACACAATTATAACTGTTACCATGACAATCACATGTAGAATTTAATTAACATTTATGAATAAAGGCTGATTGAATGTAAAATAGTGTTCAGTGTTTAAATAATGACAACAGGCTACTTCCTGGATGGTATATGTAACAAGCAGCGGGATAACTGGAATGACCACGTTGGTTTCCCAACTAAACGACTGAGATACAGGACCAGATTGATAGATCCTGGATCTGACCCTGGTCTGGAGCAGACTAGCTCCACAGCATAAATCTCCATGCATGACCTGAAAGGCTCCACAGAGCACAGTTAGCTAACTATGTTGTTGTTTACCTTTTCGGCACATCGGGCAGCATCGTCCTTTTATCGTTGTATATTCCCTGGAAATACAGCCGCAAGGCAAGGCAGCAATCCAACCTTTTAAAGAAACAGTAACGTTAGTATGAGTGTTTACGCTAGCAAACTGATATCTTCATTTTAAATATATGGCTAAGCTAAGGTTAGCTTAATAGGCAGTAATGCTAGTATCAGCGTTTACGGAATCGGGTGTCGGCAGCAAACTGTTCTTTGTCAAATTAAGTTTTTAGGAAGCTTGTCTTGTTCTAAAGTAGATGAGAGCAGGCAGCAGCAGTAGGAGGCGGAGCCTGAAAGCTGGACAGTTAAGACTTCGAATTAGGGCTGCAGCTATCGAATCTTTTTGTTTTGGTTGGGTTAACTCTCTTTCTGGAATGGAAAACTCAGAGTATTCCTCTTCTCAGGGTTAAAAAACTTCCTTCAGGAGTGAGTAGGGACAAAAAACAGCAAATAGAGAGTGAATGTTGGACTTATATTTGCCCTGTGAGCAGAAAAATTACTCCTAATGAATGCTACTGCTGCTCTGTAACGACTTGATGTATGTTTGTTAACAGATTCACCAAATCTACTTATAAACCAATGAAATGTCTATCTTTTTCACATCTGGTCTCTGCTGCCCTCAGCTGGCCAAAAATCAGTTTGCAGGCTTAACTCAGTGCAGCAACTTTTAATGAAGACATAATAATATCAGTCAGTGTACATTTTTAATCCTGTCAAGTCAACGTGAATACTAATAGGGAGTCACTTTTCTTTACTTTGGATGTACCGTACTAAACATTTGAATTTGTCTGAGTTGCTAACGTTTGGGGAGCAGATTGCCCTGTATTTATAGATGCACATCTCTTAATAAAACTTTCAAAATAAATAATGAAAATAAATAAAATATGTTCTTGGACAGCAGTTGTTTGTATGTATCATTATATCAGTAAACTATGCTGAGTGCTGCATGTTTTTATGATTGAGACAAGCAGCTTATAATAAAAACATGCATACAGATGTTTTTGTGCCATTTTGCTGTGATTTCTTGAGTCCACAGTGTTTCAACTAAAACATTGGCTAAAATGAAACCAATCCTTGTTTAGTAACGTTTTAGTTCCCTCTTCACATTTAAGAACGCTGTAGACCAAACATTAAATTCTACAGTTGTGATGTTGTGTGATGGACATTTTAAGATTTTGTTTTCATTTCTTCCACTGGGGTTAAAGGGTATGTCGTGTTAGCCTATTAGCTAACGCAGTTTCTATCCCTCAGAGATACACAACACCAGACTGAAATGAGTTTACGCATTTTATTGGAAGGGCCCACACACACACACACACACACACACACACACACACACAGGCTAACGCCCACCCACATATACCCACCCAGGGTTACTTAAAGGTGCAAAGGCTAGTTGGTAGTTATCAGCCTTTAGGGACAAGCCACAAGACAGGCAAAGCATTCAGCATAAACCAAGACAAAAGAAAACACACCAATTAGGCTACAAAATAAAATGTAACACTCGGGAAGCTATACAGATGAAGTTGCTTCATACGAGTCAGGAAATAACGAGTCAAATAAGTATACACATATAAAGTAGAGACTAATATCCCACCATCCAGCATTTTATACAATCACATAGGACATGTGCATTTTCTACTAAGCATGTGGGGTTTGTTGTAAAAACTAAGAGCCAATCAGCTCTTAGATGAGGCAGTAGCCAGGCGTTTCCCATCATGCCCCAGTCTTGCTGTGGTTAAGACGCAACTGCGACGCCTGGCTCCAAAACCTGTGGCCGCCTTGATCTCGTGAGACATTGTTCATGGGGGGAATTACGTCAGGATCACGTTGGACACAAAACTAACTGGCCTTATTCCATATAATAATAATTCCATATATGAACAGTAGAGAATGTGCCTTGGAGAAAGTTTGGCCTTTCAAATATGTGCTTACTAATAAATTAAGAGAAGTAACGTTTAAATTACTTAACGGATTCTACCCAGCAAAATGTGTATTTCAGAGGTGTACACTGGATATTGAATCTAAATGCTTTCTGTAAAAGCTCAGATGAAACATATTTCCCATGTATTTTGAAAATGCTCCTATACAGAGAAGTCCGCTGTCTTTGACTTCATCTAAAATCATCTGATTTCAGATTTCTGTTTTTGTTTTAAGGATGTTTTCGTTGGTGGAGTTAAGAACTGAATGTAATTAATTTTGTCTGTAAATGTAATTAATTTTGTCTGTAAATGTAATTAATTTTGTCTGTATTGATTAGCCTTAACGATCTCCGTTGATTCCCTGGGTTATGAATTGTTTGTTATTTATGTTTTTATGTTGTTGCCGTGGTCTGTGTGTGTGTCTGTGTTGTATGTGTATGTATTTGTCAGAAAAATGACAAATGTCTTCAATAAAGTTATTACAAATTATAACAAAAACACTAAACTAACCAGCATGCATTGTGCGGCGATCACCGTAGATCGATTCTGCGCAGGCCTGGCTCATCTCGAACGAGCCTATTATTTGTATTTGTGGCGATCACGTGGTCAGGGAAGTTGACTTGTATGAGCCAATAAGCGCGCGAGCTGATGATCAGGGTGTTAACCATTGGCTAGTTTAAATGGGAAACGTTTTCCGCGCTATAGGCTCGTTGCAGTTACTTTGCGTCTCCCAAAACACACGGACGCTATCGGTAAGCTTTTTCCACGAATTCTTCTCATTGTTTTTCTTTTAATAACGACACATTTGCTGTTGTCTCCAAACGTTCGCATGTACGTGATATGTGTTTGTATGTTTTACAATGAGTTTAGTTTGATACGCCTTTGAAGGCAAGTTAAACGCTAGCTCGCCAGTTTCCCTCAGACATGTTAACGTTGACATTACAGCTCTTATGATGAGAGTACGTTTGCTTGCGACATTGCCGATAAAAACATGTAAATTGCCGTTGCAAAGTCAAGCGTTTTTATATTCCGGCCTGTTCTTAACGACCTGTTTTATGTTACTGTCGTTTTTCCATTTGAAGTGACTTGAATATGGCCGATCGTTACGAGTTTGACGCCCCGTCCCATGTCGTCGATTTGGCAGAAATGCAAAATGCCCTAAGTGAAGATGAGTGGTTTGGTAAGTCTTCTTTTTTGATTTACACATTTAAAACGACTGCTGTTAAGTTAATGTTGAGCTGTTGAAACGGTAGTAACATTGGCTTATTCTTTGTTTCGCCCGCCTCTACCATTTCTCCATCCTCTGCAATTGAACCCCACATTGTTTGGTACAATATGTGTTTATTCCTGTTAATTCGGCCCCGTGCAGTTGTAAGAAAAAGTAAAAAACAAATGTACATTTGTGATATTATGTGACGTGTGCATATTGTAGGATGTGTATGTTGGATCCAGAAGGGCAGACGGCATCTTGCATGTCATCTACCATCAGTGTGTACAAATGTTACATGTAGTGTAAAGTGATTTTTGAGATCGTGGAATAGTAGAAATTAACTTTGTAAACTCGGGTCCATTTACGCAATCGTCTTCCATTATCTCAATGTACAGAAAAACAGACCGCTGAAGCTGATCATCTTAAAACGCCTTTGAGACCTGAACAGACATTGAAGGGAAGACATGAGCTTGACCTGCCGAGAGCAATCGTAACCCCTCTCATCAAGAGTGATGAGCACTCCGGTTAGTATTCCTCTCTCTCACTCTGTCTCTCTCTGCACAAACAACAACAAACGCCATTCTTTACCCTCCTGTTACCCTCACATTTTCTGACATCTGTTATCCTTGGGGTCCACCACAGCAATTTAAACCATCAGAAATTATAATCAAATTGTAACCAAGGTTTATGCTTCTGGTACATTAGCAGCACTAAGTCTAACTGGTCGTTGGGAGGGTTAAAATGATTAAACTGGTTGGATTCTTGTGATGTATAAAACATGGGAGTTTTTTTTTTTTTTTTTTTTTTTTTTTTAACTAACCCTTCAAACATGTAAATGAGACACTTTCAGGCGTACTGATGTGTAGTTTCCTGCATGCCGGTGATCTTTTGTTGTGTTGTACGCATTAAGAAGGTTGAATCGGGTCCTTTTTGTGTGCGTTAATCTGTTGTCTTGTCACTCTTTGATTAATCCTCACGATGCTGACTCCTCAATATTTCAGGTCCGGGCCCATCAACCTCTCAACCCCCAAATGTGGTCACATCATGGGGAGCTGGATCTCCCACTCGTACCGGGGCACGACCAAAGAGGAGCGTTGGTAATGTTCAACCCCCTGCCCAACCACGCAGGTAAATACCTTGTTATGGCTACAGAGTGTACTACTAGTGGGAAACATGTGTGTTACACAATCTCAAATTTATCTGCTAAACATTTCTAGTTGACAAGGTTTTTTTTTTGTTATTATTATCATTATTATTTAAGAGAATCTAAGGTTGTCAAAATATTAATACTTTGATACAAAACTGAGTATTGGATTAGATCCTGATTTGCAAAGATATCGATGCAAACAGTGCTGTTTTCCCCCCTCCTCCTGTTGACATGCAACTTCACATAGCAGCTATGGCCAATAATTCAACGTTAGTGGCAGAGCTAGGCAGCAAACGATTATCCGGCTGTCTAACGACTGTATTCCTTTTAACAGGTTAACACTTGTGTGTCTGAAAAGTGTCCTAGACTAATTTTGTGTGTGTATGTGTCTTCCTATAATTTAATTCATTTTAGGGTTTCAAAACGTAAAGAGATGACCAGTGCTCCAGCTCCACCATCAAAGAAACACAAGAAGTAGGTGTCGTAACTTGACTGGTTTCTTTGACCCTGTCGGTCACCATTGTGGACTTGAAGTTTTCAACTGTCGTTGTCTGTTCTAGGACGCCTCCTGTTGTCCGAAAATCCACAAGGATCCTCCGCAACAAGGAGCAGCGGAATACCAGGACTGTGCCCAAGACCCAGTCAGCAGCATCCACTGCTGCCAACACGGAGTAAGTCATTACCTACCTGTCTTTCCAGCTTCCTCCTGGAGTCTTCGTTCTGTGAATATACAATGGGAACCCCTTGAAGGGACTGAGGTCTGCTCTGGGCTGCAGGCACCTCAAGTCTGCCTGATGTGGGTCAGGGGATGCTAGAAAAGAACATTCAACTTGTGATCCAGCCACATCAAAGTGTTTTTGAAATTATTTTAATGGGTTATTTCCACATGATTTGTCCAAACAGGCCAAATAGCTCTGAAGAGCAAGAGCTGGAGCGTATCAGGACCCTCCAGAAGGAAGTGGCTTTACACCGCAAGCAGAATGAGGCCAGTTACAAAGCTGCTCTGGCTGGCAGTGAGTACATATTACTGACTTTGTGCATCTTCAACTAGGGCTGCTGGATTAATCGAATTTTAATCTGAATTGTGATTTTTGCACATTATGCTCCGCACATAAACGGACCAGCTGATTTGAGCACCGGTGCGACCAAGGAACATATTTAGCCGCACTTCACTGACTTTTGGATCACAGGTTGCACTCTGGAGCCCTGGCTTCCTCAAACGGTCTGTGTGGAATAATGATCCCTGCTGAGCAGCCGCATAATGCCAAGATAGGAATTTAACAAAGCTTCAAGGCAGAGTTTTTGCCTCGAGCATTTTTTGTCGTAGTTACTCGAGTAATCGTTTCAGCACTAGTCGTAATGGTTGACGAAGGACTTGGGAACAAATGGCGCTGGATAGGTGGAGCCACAGACGGAAGGAGCCGGGTAATTTTTTTTCTGCATGGCGTCCTCAAGGAATGTACTTTAAGCCCCCAGAAGTAAGGAAGTGCTCTCGTCGTGAATCGGACCCCAGTCACAAAGCTGCCATCGGCGCCCTCCAACATCCCGTTGCGTTACCAGGAGCCATGGTTACGGCTGCAAATGTCTTTGATCACACGCAGGACTTTGTTTACAACCCAAAAATGAAGAAATAACCGTGGCTTTCTTGACTATTTTACCAGTTCTTTAAGCACTGTAATGTTTGTTTGTTTTTTAGACGTATTTTCATTTTTTTTAATCTTCAATATTAACTTATAATGCTTCCCATTGTTTTAATTGTGGTTTAGAGAAGGAAATGGCTGTGATGCGTTCATGGTATTTTCGGTTCATTGCACAGACTTTAAACCTTCTTCACAGTCTGGGTCCCTTGTTTCAGATCCCCTACCAAAGAAGATGGTCCTGTCGGCGACTGTGCCCCAAGAGTTCCACTTTAACACAAACACCCGTGCTAAGGCGACCACTTCATCCAACTCTGCCCACAAGGAAGTGGACTTTATCAGTCAGCTTCGCAAACCTGCCTCCCCAGTAAGTCCTTCAGATATGCTGCCGACACTTTAAAACTTAAAACTTTTTTTTAAATGTAGTGCAATCTGGGGGGCCGAACTGTCAAAGTCAGACCACTAATGAGCCACTTAAAGTCCAGGGGGAAAGAAAAATGCCCTTTTGACCTTTTGAATTAAATAGAACAATATGACTGTGATCAACAAGTGATTTATTACATTACAACAATGGATGCTTATTTTAATATCAAATCTTATCTCCCTGTAAAACAAAATGGTTTATGCTCATATAAGCTATTACCAACCAATGACATGACCACATTCATTCTAAAACAAGAGCTACAAGCCTCTGTAGCTCCTTATCCTACCTCATTCTTAGCTCTTACTGGTCTGTTAAAGTGGATCAGGTGGGATTTGACCTAAATCTTTCTTAGAAACGCAACTATTCTGTTTTAATGAAGAAATCGCAGAACAAAAAGACAATTGCTTTAATTTCACTGGGACTTTAAACATGTCAAAGGAGAAATCCAGTCATTTTTGACCCCATTGCCATTGTAGCCAGGGTCATCCCGACTTTTCAGAAGCAAACCCGAGATCTGTACCTGCCTGGCAGCCTTCCAGACTCACTCCAATGTAATTCTCAATGTAATTCCAAGACCAATGCAACACAGGTTGGGTCCTTACGAGACACGAAGGCGCTCTTTTAGCTGAAATAGTGTGGGAAAACAACATAAATGCGTTTTTGCATGGAGTTACTCACACCGCAGACATTAGCAGTAGAGTGCTGGGCGCCGAGCCGGTTTCAAGCCAGGACAGTGACAAATCTTGGATAGTTGCGCAAGGGTCACTTTTAGTACACCTGGAGTCGAAAAAGAGCCACTTTGGAGGCGCTTGCTCGATCTCAGTCTGCTGATGAGACGGCAGTCTGTACACGCGACTCCCACTAGTGCTGTCAACACAACTAGCCTTCTGAGACTGCGTGAGAGTTGCTGTAGCACAGGGGTCTCTAACTCAACTAACCTGTGGGCCGCTAAAGGTAGAGTCTGGGTGAGGCTGGGCCACATCAAGTATTCCACAAAAAAGGGGGATGAACATTAGTGGGTGTGGCTTATATTCAGGTGCGCTCAATAGTCTGGAAAATTACGGTACAAGTGACCAACGTTGCTAATTTGTGTTGTCACGAGCCTGAGCTATGGTAGCCCCTGTGTTAAAAAATACAAGCCAGTTCAGTGACAAAGAAGTTTGTCACTGAACTGGCTCGAAAACCGCTCCAGAGTGAGGACGGCAGACGGGAACATGCCCAAGACTTGCATTGTTTAGGCTATGGGCTGCTGCTTAGCTGTAAGCAATTGTTGCTATGCTGTAACGTAGTCATACATATGGACATAACGGCTTCATGGATTTATTATGGACATGACGACTGCACTGCTCGATCGTTTCTTTATGGATACAAAATCAAAACTATGAGGAAAACGTTTTTGTTTCTGTGGTGACTGGGAGGAACGAGGGATGATTTGAGGTGAGTAACTCCATGCAAAAACACATTTATGTCGTTTCACACACACATTTGAGACACGTCGTGTCTCGTACGGACCCAACCTGTGTTGCATAGGTCTTGGAATTATTTTCTGAGGCCCAGAAAAGCAGATAAAAGTTGCCCCAATGGGTTAGCATTGGAGCGAGTCTAGAAGGTTGGCAGGCACAGATCTCGGTCAATTTTTGTCGTGTTTGTTGCTTCTGAAAAGTTGGGATGACCCTGGGGACAATGAAAATGGGGTCAAAAATGACCGGACTTCTCTTTTAAATGTCAGTGGCTCCTCTGTTCACACAACAGGTGGTTGGAGTTACACAGCCTCACCTCAAACTTCTTCAGCCAAATACAATTGAGTGCATCTCGAGATGCAAATGTATAAAAACCTTGGCTTCAAAACGTTTGAATAAAACTCGATAAATAAAAATAAATGTACCTCCTTTTTGTTGTTGCATGGTAAACTTTAATCTTCAGTTTAACTACCAACAGCAGGCTGTGCAGGAAATAATTTAAGACATCCAAATGTACATATGGACAACCTGAGGCACATTCACCTTTTTGTTTGGTGTATTTTATTTATTTATTTATGTATTTTTAAGGCAAAGGCAATGAAAGGAGCCACAGTTCCCAAACCGTTCAACCTGTCAAAAGGCAAAAAGAGAGATGCGGAGGGGCCAGCTCCCTACGTGCCCATGGCTCAGCAGATAGTGCAGTTCTACAAACGAACCCCTGACCGCTACCATCTACCAAGTCGCAAGAGTCAAGAGAGAGGTATGCAGGGTGTTCACGCCCACGTTTGTTTCGGCTAACTGTTTGTTTTTTTTTCTGGGCAGCTTTGGTTGAAATGTATCGTGAATCACATGGTTAAATAACTCCTTTTTCTCCTTCTCGTTTTTTAGGGCCGACGGCAGTGAAGGGTCATAAACTGAGGGTGACCCAGCCTCACACCCCACACCTGATGACCCGCCAGAGGAGCCGGCCAACCACTCTCAAGAGCAGTGCCGAGCTGGAGGCTGAAGAGGTGGAAAAACTTCACAAGTAAGACCTTTTACTTAAATATGTACAGCGTGTCACTTTAAATGGCTCATGTACAGGAAACATTTTATACTCTTTCTATTGATTGGTGGTTTTATAACTGATTTAGAACGTGGTTGACCATCAATCCATGATATTTTCATAAAATTTGCCATCGGAACTCCAAGACACTGAAATATCTGGACTGACGTTTGGTCAGTGATGCAATTATCCTCCTGCCAGGAATCTACACTCTAGCCTGTATTGCCTTCCTGTCAGAGCATCAAATATTGAATATCCAGGGACCATTATTTTTAACACAGGTTTAAGTTCAATGCCTTGGAGCTGAACAGAAACATTTTGGAGAGCGCTCAGTGCCTAAAGAGGCCGGCAGTGAAGGAACCTACTGTACCTGAAGGCTTCGAGCTGCAGATTGAAAAAAGGCTTCATGAGAGACAGTCCAAGAAGCCTCAGGATGACGACGACAAGCCACCAACCTTTAAAGCCCAGCCACTGCCCACGAAGATCCTGGAAGGAGTAGTGGTGAGTTTTAAATCAAGGATGATCTATTGTCATTGTGAATTAAGACAAAAATATAGGGACATTCATGGGAGCTAGCAGCCGCAGCAGGTGCATACACCACCGTTGCAGTAGCTGTGAATATTTTATGGTTATTTTCGTATCGTGAACGCTGCAGTAAAAGGATTTCCTCCCGTCGACAGGGATTGCCAGAAAAGAGAGTTCCTCTTCCGACTGTGCCAGAGTCTCCAGCCTTTGCCCTGAAGGATAGACTTCGTATCGAGAAGGTTGAGGAAGTAAGAGCACATCTTGTTTTTTTTTAATTCTTCAGCAATATTGCCTTTCTTTCAGTATAAGTTAACCCAACCCCTCTTGTTTTTGGTCAGGTCAAACAGCCCGCACCAGTCAAGGCCCCACCAGTGCCTCATTTTGGCCTCCCCTTCCAGCCCCAGCTACAGGAGAACCACCATGTGGAGGTGTGTCCTTTCTCCTTTGAGGAGCGGGATCGAGAGAGGAGGGCACTGCAAGGAGAAGAGGCTGGAAGACATGCGAAATGGAGAGGTGGAGTTTCACTGACAGAACCTGTGTCCACGGACCTCCAAGATAAAGTCAACATTAAATCACCTTCTTGTGTTTGCTTTTGAACTTTTCCAGGTATCACAGTTCAAGGCCCAGCCACTGCCAGACTTTGACGCTGTGGTCCTCCCAGAAAAGAAGAAGCTGGAGCCCACAAAGCCTGAACCCTTCAGACTGCTGCTGGATGAACGGGGAAATGTGAGGAGCAGTCGCTGGGAGCAGATGGTACGACACAATCTGCCATTGACGGCGTTTGTTCTCCATAAAAACAACTCTACCTTGACTCTCAAAGGTGACCTATGTCTTGTAGGTGAAAGAAGAACAGAAACGAGAGGAAGCTGTGGTATTCAAAGCCAGGCCCAACACAGTCACTCACAAGGAGCCCTTCCAGCCCAAGAAGCAGGTCCGGCCTGATGTGGGTAAGTCTATCAACATGCAGAGCTGCACCATCCGTCACTGACCCTAAACTGTGGCATTTGTTACTCGGGATGCAGTGATGCCAGTATCTGATGGGTAATGTACTCCTACTCCAATACCACAAAGTCAACGTGATATTGCATCATCAGTAGAGCCTAAATAGCTGCCCAGCTGCAACAATAACCTGATGCACGAACGTTAAATCCAACATCTACTAGACAGTCAGCCAGCTTATTAAAATGAAGGGGGTTAGCCCCAAAATAGGGCTGTATGGAAAATACTTTTTTTTTTTTGTTTGTTTTTTTTTTTTTTTCAAAGATATTGTTAGAACTGTACTTGGTCTGAAAAAGTGTGTCTCCATCTGTTACTTTATATACTGATATTTTGAAGATAGACACTCAGAAATGTGCATTTTTAATGGCCGGCACATCAAACATGGAGCAGCACTGAAGAGCGCTTCAGCTTTCTGCTCAACTCTCTACGTTTTGGTTGCCTTCACGACCTCCTGTCCTCACTATGGAATGAATTCCTCCACAGTTGTGGAGGCCTTCGAGCTGTCCACAGAGCGACGGGCCCTGGAGCGGCAGGAACACGAGCGGCATGCCAGTGAGAAGGAGGCGCTCAGGAAACTCATGGAGGAGCAGCAGAGACAAGAGCAGGAGCAGAAGGAGAAGGAGGAGATCGCCAGACTGCGGCAAGAACAGGTACCTGCAAACCGGTTAATTTGGAAGATTGATGACATGATTTGTCCTGGTTTGGAATACTCTCGTTGATGTGGTGGCAGATGGACTGTAATGTTAACGAGCTGCTTCCTCGTCACCAATGTGACACTACTGTATAAAGAGGAGGGACCATTATAGGTTGCTGTGTAATATGTGCAGCTGTCTGACTGGTTTCCTTAATCTTTGCAGGTTCACGCTGCGCAGCCCATCAGACACTATAAACAAGTTGCTGTGAAGAAGAGTGAAGTTCCCCTCACGGTCCCTCAGTCGCCTAACTTCTCCGACCGCTTCCGTTTGTGATTCGCCCGCCTCACTCCATGCTATAAATCTAAATTTTACTACTTAAAATGTTTTCTTTTTATCTATATTAAATGCTTTTTGTTAATCTTTTGGCTTGTAACCAAGTGCTGTTTATTTTTACACGCATTTCTATCTTAACCATTTATCTCCTAACAGTTGTCTCATTTTTGCTGTCTTGCATCTTTCAAATAAAATGATTTAATGTTACAATTATGACCATTATTTACGAAAATGAACATCATTCTGTATTGAAGCCTGGAAACTAGTGATTGAGACCATAAACTGAGATAATGAATCAAGTGAGAAGTAGGTTAATTTTTCTCATTTACTTCAATGCAATGACTTCTTTTTGCAACCAGAAGAGTCGCCCCCTGGTGGCCAGCAATAACAGGAAATGAAGGCTCGAGGTCAACACCCGAAGGGAGGAAGTCAGACTTTACCCCTACTTCCGCTTTCTGTGTCCGTTCTCAACTGACACGCCCCCAGCGTTTGAGAGAAGACTGAAGTGCTTGTTTTTTTTTTTTTTTTTTTTTTTCATAAATTTGAGACCTAATTTCATATATTTGGCAGTTTTTTTTTTAAACTGTCAACGTTGGCAGGGTGAATAACACACTGTTCTGTGGCATGCCAAATTCATAACACATTTATTCTTACTTTTCCCGGTATTTAACTCTGGCAGCGACATGCGTCGGTGACGGCGACCAACGTACCGATCCGTTCTACGTCACACGAGCTTCACTCCTATTGGTCGAGTTATTTTTTTGTAAGCGCTACAAACTCGCGGGTGTTTTGAAAGAGTCCAGTGATCTCCTCCAGAGCTAAATAACGGGCTTCACCGCTGCGTCACCGACCATCTAACGATGCTTTTCTTTTGTTTAATAAACGTCTCGTCCCACAGACCACATACGTTGTTTTAAGGTTTAATGCAGTTTTCTTTTGCGGGGAATCAGCCATGTGAATGACGGGGCTCAACGGTCCATCGACACGAGTTTCCTCCCGACGCTATTTTCCTGCCGCACTACAGCGGCGCATTGTGATTGGTTGAAATGAATCCAAACGAGTCGGAGCGTTTTTCCCGGATATGCGATGTTCTTTTTTAAAAACTTTAATAATTATTATACTCATCAAAAACTGTCAAGCCAGGGGAAGACAGACAATAAGTAAAGGTTATAAATATACAAAGAGAGAGAAGGGGGGGAAACAATCATATTAATTAAATAAAAACGTATGCAAAATAGAGTTTGTTTTTAAAGCAAGGTAATTGAAGTCCATTGATGTCGGTGCTGTATTGATACAGTTCCTGCAAAAAAAGTGTAAAATTTGGTTTGCTGTTAGTCCATTTCTTTTTATGTATGTGAAATTTACCTAAATATAAAACAAGTTGTACAAAAAAAAATAAAATCATTTTCCATTTTGTTATTTTCAAAGTAAATCAAAATGTCCTTTTCGTGTAGTTCTATTGAATGTCCAGTTTTGTTTTCAATAAACTTTTGTACATTTATCCAAAACATTTGACAATATAAACTATGAAAAAATAAATGTGTTATAGATTCATCAAACAAACCACAGAAATCACAGGAATACTCAATATCAAGTTTAAATCTTTCTAGTGTTTTTTGTTGCTGGATATATTTTATGTATAATTTTGTAAGATACTTCCTTGATCTTGTTATTCAGACAAAATGTATTACTAATCAACCACATTTTTTCCAATTCACTTCTTTATAAAGAGACTTCCAAAAAAAAGAAAATAGCAGAAGGAATAGATACATTTATCAAAAGGTTCCTGATGTATTTATTTGTACATTTGTGAGTTGTGATATCAACATTCCCCAGAAAAATATTGTTTATAGGAGCTGTCCTATAATGATCAGTTGTATAACCAAAAAGAAGTTGCAACACATTTCTGGGGATAGCATTAAATATTACATCATACTCTTTTGACGTAACTTCTATACTTAATTTAGAAATAAATTCTTCATAAAGTAATAACTGATCATTAGTTTTCATGAGTTGGAAACTAAAAAAATACCATTATTGATCCCATTTTTGTTATACAAAGATCTATTTTTATATTGAATACTCCTGTTGTTCCAAATGTAATAGTTTGTAGGTGAAAAATTGTGTTTGTACAACATTTTCCAAGCCAGCAGAGCTTGCTTGTGAAAATTGGCTAACTTCACAGGTAATTTATCGGGGTTATAATCACATTTTAGCAAGAATTTGAGACCTCCAATTGAATTAAAAATGAATTTAGGGAAACCATTCCAAATATTATCATCTTCATTAATTAATTTTGTTAGCCATTTAATTTTAAAAGTATTATTTAATGTTTCAAAACTTAGGACTTCCAGGCCTCCATTTTGTCTTGTGTTACATAATATCTCTTTTTTTAGATAATGACATTTATTTCTCCATATAAAATTGAATAACATTTTATCAAGTTTTTTATATATTGTATTACACAAACCCAAAGTCAGAGACACATAAACGGCTCGTGACACTCCTTCAGCCTTGGAAAGTAAAACTTGGCCATTTAATGAAAGATATCATTAACCACATGTTAAATTTAATTTGTTCAACAATTGGGTCGAGGTTTGAGTTGTTACGGAATTTTTCATTTTTATTAATCACATTACCCAAATATGTGAATGTAGTCTTTACAGGAATACCATTTATCTCCAACAAGTCACATTCTTTAAGTGGAAACAACACTGATTTACCTAAATGTATTTTTAGTCCCGATACCTTGGAAAACATCTCTATATATTGGACTGCTTTGTCAACTTCATGTTTATTCGATAAAACAATTGCAGTATCGTCAACAAGTTGTGATAATTTAAATTCTTTATCTACTGCCATAATACCATTAAATGAAGCTTTTTTTATGTGTGTAGCCATAATTTGTGTGACAAGAATAAATAAAAAGGGACTTAATGGGCAACCTTGTCTTATACCACGGTTAATGTTAAATCTTGGAGTAGTGCCATGGGCCAGTCCAATAGAGCTGTTGCAATTTTTATAAAGTGTATTGACTGCTTTTAAATACCTTTCACCAAAACCAAAGCTGTGTATAGTTTTGAACATAAATCAATGACTTATTGTATCGAATGCTTTATAAAAATCGACAAATAAAATAAAACTATCATCTAGAATATAATCTTTATAATCAATCATGTCCAAAACTAAACGGATGTTATTACATATATTTCTGCCAGGCATAAAACCTGATTGTTCCTCGTCAATTATATCTTCTAATCCTAGTTTTAATCTTTTAGCAAAGATCATAGCAAAAATCTTGGCATCATTATTTAAAAGGCTAATTGGTCTCCAATTCTCGATACTTAATTTATCTTTTTTTGATTTAGGAATCAATTTAATAAGCCCTTGTCGAAGAGTAGGTGGTAATTCTCCTTTGTCTATGGCTTCTTCGAATACAGCAACTAAGAATGGGGCTTAGTTTTTGACAAATGTTTAATAAAATTAATTTATTAGACCATTGGATATGCGATGTACTGTAGTAGCCAGACCCTGTTATGTCAGGAAACTGTATACACATACACATTGTTCACGCTATCAAACTGCAACTTATTTTAACCACAAAGTAAAGTTTCACCACAGTTCACACACTCTTCAGTTAACTGTTTTATTCAAGTTGTGTTCAAAGCACGGTGATGGCTTGTAGCAGGAAATGACAACTGAGAGTATGGTACACTTTTACTAACTCGGCTGGCAATGAAACAATGAGCTTTGCAAATGCAAACACAAATAAAATGAGGAGTGACTTTTCAAATAAAATACATACAAAATGAAGGCTTTGGAGCGTCTCACTTCAAGAAAGAATCGCTTTGGATACAAAAAAGGGCACAGTTAGTGTAACTTACTGAAGTAAAACTCGTCACAATAAGGAAATCTAAAGTGGACTCCTGATGATTTCCTGAGATGTCCAGTTCCAGGCCCAAAACTGGATTTCTGATCCACAGTCCAGACCACACAGGGGCCCTCAGACTGACCCAACAGCTGCACCACAGTGGCTCCATGTAATGATGATGACGACTGGGGGTTCCTGACTGGAAAGAATCCTTTAACGGTGCACATTCTTAAATATTTCTTAATTAAAGAAAAATGACCAGATTGACAGTCAGTCAGACCGAAGCTTTCTGAGAGTCATGCACTTCCCACAATGCAATTGCTGGTGTACATGCTCCCAGTTTGTAACAAAGGCATGAGGTGATTGATATAAGCTTATTTTGGAAGTGCCGTTCACCCCCGTGTTTTCTGAAAGGATGCCTGAAGTCATGTTTGTAAATGTCCTTAACACGGTTACATTGAGGACACAGAGGATCTAAGTGAACGACTTGTGTTGCAATGTGTGGACGACGGTTATGAAGCCTCGAGTTCGGCATTTTGGCTGTCGCCATCTTGGACTTTTGCAACTAGTAAACAAAAGTGACCATATTTGGACTGTGCCTCCACCTGGCTTCTGGTTTGAAGTTGTTGACAAATTTGGCTTCATAATTCAAGTTAGCCTTTTCACCTAAATACTAGATAATCTTAGTAGCATATTGTGTTGATAGTGTGGTAGTGACATTAGCAACGCCATGTAAGTAGCCATGTCAGTCAGCAGGTAGCCCCGCCCTAAAGCATACCCTGCTTTATGGTCTGTTTGACTCTAATTGGACATCATGCTGGATTGAAGACTTGAATCTAATGATTGAGACCATAAACTCATGTTTACAGAGATAATGAACTTCTATACAACCCTCCGTGTTGAGCGTGTCTAATTTGAAAACAAAGTTGGTCTACTAATTAGGCTAGGAGGGTTCAATTCCCGCAAAGGTTTGGGTAGGGGTAACGTAGGGGTACCGAACATTTTCAAACGATACTCAGTGCTAGTCATTATAGTTTGTACCATTATGCATCCGTTTCGTCATGGAGCACATGTATTCTACTGCTCCTGGGTTGATCGAAGTCATATCATTGTATAAAATTCTTAAAGTGAGACATAAACAAGCAAATGAAGTCCAAATAGGAAAGTAAAGAGCATCAGTGATACTGAAGTCAGTGTGTGCCCTGTTTGGTGTGGACACACTGGTGACGTTTGTTGATCACGGATCCACAAAGGACACTGCGATGTAGCGGACGCCGGCGGTGGTCGGCAGGCCTTCGTGGTAGTGGGTGAGGCGGCCGGGGTGCAAGAGGGTCCAGCCTTTACGAGGAGCCTGAATGGAACAGTCATAGCGGAGGAACCTGCATCCACCGCCCTGCAGTCACAACAACACAGGTTACCATCGGACTAAACACTCAAATCTGTAACCACCACTACAATCTCAATTATCCATCCAAAACCTGAAAATCAATGGATATGTAACTTTACGAAAGGTGACACTAATCAGGTCACAAAATATACATTCTAATGAATATGAAAATGTATTAGTTAAAGGTGGAGTACGTGATTCTATTCTATTTTATTGTGGACAAAGCTGCAGGGAGTGTTGACTTTAATCAAGTGTAGCTTAACAGAGAAAATGGCGGAAAGTGGAAAGAACCACAAATAATTGTTTCAGTATAAAAAATGGTACTGCATAATTTGTATTTGACAAAATTGTTACTGGATTGAAAGTACTAATATCACACCATAAATGATCTGTTACTATGTCATTTTATCAAAAATATTTGAAAAATGAAATAAAAAAGAGACGTCAGCAGAGTATGACATATTATTCAGATATAACCGGGGAATTCATGTATATCATTTTTTTAATTTATGCCTGCCATAATATCAGCTTTTATTTGACAATGTATATAATTTATAGTTAATGGCCTATGACAAAAAAAAACCCCCACTGGTGTTGAATAATTATCCATGATCAATTATTATGTATCAAATATATATTACAATGTATATATTCCAAAATGTTAGGTTCATACATCAAAAGGCGTTGTAGGACGTTATGCACACTAAATCCTATATCATCACACATCAATGACAGAGAGTGTGTTGAATAGTAGTTTCTTCTCAGATGAGTTTATCTAGTCCACAGTATTGTTGCTTTTTGTACATACGTGTACAGAAGGCAACAATCCTGCGGACTAGAGGCTCACTCATTGTTTAGTCCAGCGTATTGACGATGTAGGGAGACAAGATGGATGCAACAATAACAACAAGGCTTCGAGCGTCAGCTTCATGCAAAGACAAGCTCACAAACATAGAGATGACACAAATGGAAAGTTTGAAACATCAGGCATGTAGATGTACATGCCAGCAATATTATGGCCTTCCATTTCCAATGATCTGTTAGTGACTTCGGCTCCATGCTCCTACACTGCTCCACTGTGCTGCTTCCCCTTCAGCCTTGAAAAAGTCAACCATGATCATTGGGACTATATTTACCTCCCGGTCCTCCCATCTATTACTTTTACTAATTACTGACTGGTTTGGAGTGGTACCCTAATCAGGGCCGGCCCAAGCCTTTTGGGGGCCCTAAGCATAATTTGATTTGGGGCCCCCCTCCCACCACCATGGAGTCACCTGTGCTTGACGATTATTGACACAAATGTCACACTATAATGTTACATTAGAAAATGTATTAATTGCACCGCTTGGTGCTTGCTAACTCATTTGTAACCTCGTTCTACCTTTTGGAAATGTCACATTTCGACCGACCTCTAAACACACTCACCTGGTAATCAAGGCCCACTTGATTGAGTGCAATGTTTATAGTGAATGTGGAGGCGTCATGGTGTGGTCTCAAAGATGGCTGCTCGTCTGGCTTATATCTAACTACAAAGGCCAAGTCAAACTGAGCCTGCAAACACAGAGACAGAAAGGAGTCATGCATGCATTTGCATAGAAACTGACACACGTCGGCCCCTCGCAGCTCCTGCTCAACATAAAAGCTTGTTTCCCGGTCCAGCATTCATTTCCAGAGACGGAGCAGAGAAGCAGAGTGAGAAATGGAGGTCCCCTGCATCATCATATCCGGTAGCTCCTATTACCTGCCGGCTCCAGCACATTTACCTGGTAGTCCACGTCTTTGCTGTTGAGAGCTATGTTAATAGTGAATGTGGAGGCGTCGTGATGAGGAACAAGCAGGGGTTGCTCATCAGGTTTGTATCTCACCACAAAGTTGAGGGGAGTGGCACACTGATGAGAGAAGACTGATGTTAGGAAGCAGTAGAGGAGCCAATGGGAGAGCTCCTACTGGGGCGTAGCGCTACACCGATATGATATACACCGATATGTGAAAAACCGCTGATTTGTGATACAAAGAGTGAATGAATAATCAACTCATGTTTTCATGTAAATAACCATGTTTGGCTTCACTCTATCAAAAGTAATATAGTAATTCATAAAAGCTGGTAGCTTTTCTATTGTTAAAGTCTGATGATATTCGGTATTTTCCTTATTGATGACAAATCCCATGTTCAGACAAGTATTGTTATTTCTTTGTGTATGCCATAGGGCTCCACTGTTGTCCACAAACTATTAAAATGAAAAAAGATCATGTCATGTCTATCCTGGCCAAAACAACTGTGATTCAATATTATCCTTGTCAATCATCAAAACATGCTTAAATGTTAAAATGGTACCAAAACATACAAAATCACTTACATTTTGATAAGAAATAAATAGTTTGATTGTATCACACCATCTTCTTTAGTGAAAAACAACAGAAACCATCTTAAATAAGGTCATTTTAAACCATAAGGTCACAAATAAAGGATACATTCATGTTATAAAATAGCAACATTGTTTGAGTCTGTCCTTTGCTACGAGAAAGGAGCGAGGGACAAAGTTAGCTTCATAATACAAAGTCAACTTTACAGCCTAGGGCCCTAGTTTCGTGGCGCAATGCAGGGTGGGGCAGGGTGGTGGAGCCGGCGTAATGCAAGTTTCGACCGCGCAGCCTTGCGCACCGTCAGTTTGGTGGATCGCCTGCGCCAAGATGGGTGTGGCGGCGCAGCAGGGGGAGGCGTCACAGATTCAGCTTGGCGTAGCGGAAGTTTCGTGGCAAAAAGCCTCGCCGAGACTGCGCTGAAAGCCCAGCAGCTCCTACCTAGTTGGCGTAAGGCGCAAGGCGCAAATAAAGTCCATTCATTCAAGGCGAATCACAGCTGGCGGAGTGGAAGTTTGGCTCACCGGCGCGCAGTGCGTAGTCACCGAGACCTCACAGGCAGGTTTCCACAGTTCCAGGCACATTTAAATGCAATACATAATCACAACAAACACTATTTAATGCAACTAATTGAATCAACACGTGAATGTATATCTATATAGATTGTCCCGTCACATCTGACGTCAGATCAAAGGCGGATGGCACGCGTAACGGAAACTCAGCCTCTCGGACCAAAACATCTCCCTCTCTCTCTCCTGTTTTTTATAATATCGGCATTGTTATTATTATAATACACGCGCACAGCGCGTGATGCCCGTGGTGGGAGCGGCGGCGCTGCTTCTGTCATCGGGTTGTCAAGTGACGGATCTTGCACTGAACCTCCCCTAACGCATTAAAGGTGAGGAGAGGAGCTCATTTGATTGGTGAAGATCTGAATCGGCTGTATTAATCCCAGTCCTCCTCGTCTCCTCCTCGTCTCCCACTCATGCCTTCTTCTCCTCCCTCTTTCCCACTTGCGCCGGTGGGCGAGACGGGAGGTGTGCCTGCACGAGCCTGCGCGGTGCACGAAACTTGCAAATTCCAGGCGGACACACCCCGTCTGCTCCTGGTCTACGAAACTAGGGCCCCTTGTGTTAAAGTCTTCTTAGTAGCTAACTGTATTGTTAGCGTGGATGCAATGGCAGCTCGGCTGCAGTAGCGACCTGTGAATCACAAGGTAGCCATGCCTTACAGCATACGCTGCTTTATGTTCTGTTTGACTCTCAATGATAAATGAGACCCTGAGTGTCAATGACAATACCTGTATAAATAAAGGTTAAATCAAATGGGACCATAATAGAATAAATGAACATCGTGCTGGATTGAAGAAGACTTGAAACTAGTGAATGAGAGCATAAACTCATGTGTACAATGTTAACTGAGATAATAAATCAAGTGAGAAGTAGGGCCATCTTCGAATAGACTGATACAATTGTATACTGTAGATAGATACAATTAGTTATTTTTGCAACCAGAGGAGTCGCCCCCTGATGGCCTGCAAAGATAATGCAATTTTAATTTAATTTTAGAACCAGAGGTTTCCACCGAGGGAGAACGCTGCAGACGGCAGCCGTTAGAGGGCTTTAATGTATTTGATCTTCTCAACGTCCTCTAAAGGTTCTTGTTGTTGCCACTGAAAGAATCAGAAAAATGTCAATGTCACCCGACAGAGAAGTAAAACCTTTTTCCTTACCTTTCACTGGATCCAGTGATCCAGATCTGGGCGAAACCAACCAATGCTACAGCAACAACCACTGGCATACTGAGAAAATGTTCCGGGTAAAACTTCAGAATTTCTAGCCAGAAACAGCTTTTTGCACCTGAACTGAATGGTTCAGTATGAATACAGGTAAACACCCTCAGTCATAATGTAAGAGAGAAGGACCAAAAAACACAGTCCTTGACATGTGCAAAATATATATTATCTTATATATGTGATGCTCATTCAAGTCTACAGCAACTGTAGTTAAGTATGAGTCATCAAAGTCACTGGTTGTGTCCGAAATCAATCACTCAGTCCTCTACAAAGTCCTCTGCATAGTCCTCTACATAGCGCTCTACCTAGTCCTCTACATAGTCCTCTACATAGTCCTCTACGTAGTCCTCTACATAGTCCTCTCGATAGTCCTCTACATAGTCATCTACATAGTCCTCTACATAATCCTCTACACAGTCCTCTGCATAGTCCTCTACATAGCGCTCTACCTAGTCCTCTACATAGTCCTCTACATAGTCCTCTACGTAGTCCTCTACATAGTCCTCTCGATAGTCCTCTACATAGTCATCTACATAGTCCTCTACATAATCCTCTACACAGTCCTCTGCATAGTCCTCTACATAGTCCTCTACATAGTCCTCTACGTAGTCCTCTACATAGTCCTCTACATAGTCCTCTACGTAGTCCTCTACATAGTCCTCTCGATAGTCCTCTACATAGTCATCTACATAGTCCTCTACATAATCCTCTACACAGTCCTCTGCATAGTCCTCTACATAGCGCTCTACCTAGTCCTCTACATAGTCCTCTATATAGTCCTCTACATAGTCCTCTACGTAGTCCTCTACATAGTCCTCTCGATAGTCCTCTACATAGTCCTCTACATAGTCCTCTATATAGTCCTCTACATAGTCCTCTACATAGTCCTCTAAGTAGTCCTCTACATAGTCCTCTCGATAGTCCTCTACATAGTCATCTACATAGTCCTCTATATAGTCCTCTATATAGTCCTCTACATAGTCCTCTACATAGTCCTCTACATAATCCTCTACATAGTCCCCTACATAGTCATCTATGTTGGGACCTCACCATTAGGACTACACAATGTGGCCTACAAAAGCCTACATATGTGGTCAGGACAAAGGAACAAAGGAGATAAAAAACTACAACCACCATTTTAGTGTCACCTAAAATGGCAACGTCACACAACTGGTGCCCTATTGGCTGACAACCTCAGGTAACCCCAGGGGGTCCCCTGAAGCAGCCGTAAGCTATATATTCTGGCGCCGCCTGAGGAAATTCCTCTCTCCACCGTGATAATCATATTGACATTAATAATTAACATAGCCCTCTATATAGTCCTCTACATAGTCCTCTACGTAGAGGACTATGTAGAGGACTATGTAGAAGACTACATAGAGGACTATGTAGAGGACTATATAAAGGACTTTATAGAGGACTATATATAGATGACAAGGTAGAGGACTATGTAGAGGACTATATATAGATGACAAGGTAGAGGACTATATAAATAACTATGTAGATGACTATGTAGAGGACTATATAGAAGACTATGTAGAAGACTATCGAGAGGACTATCGAGAGGACTATGTAGAAGACTACGTAGAGGACTATATAGCGGACTATGTAGATGACTCTGTAGAGGACTATATAAAGAACTAATAAAATCTACTAATTACTATGGAAACTATTACTTCCTGTCGACTTGCGGACATGGCACAGGCAAAGAAAGAGAGGGAGAGAAAGAAAAAGTTTTTCCCACGCTGACATTGAAGTTATTCTTGTAAAGTACTGTGGCTTAATGAACCAGACGATGTTATCTTGTTACTGTAATCTCATGCTCAAATACGACTCAAAACATTGACAGGTATGGTGGCTGAGGAGGAACAGACAAGGCAAAGTTGCACTTTACATGTTGACAAAGAGCTGTGACACTTTTTTACCAGCATAAAACATGATGGCATATAGGGCCCTAGTTTCGTAGACCGGCGCAGGGTGGCGCAGCCGGCGCAGTGCAAGTTTCGACCCGCGCAGCCTTGCGCACCGTCAGTTTGGCAGTTTGGTGGATCGCCTGCGCCAAGATGGGTGTGGCGGCGCAGCAGGGGGAGGCGTCACAGATTCAGCTTGGCGTAGCGGAAGTTTCGTGGCAAAAAGCCTTGCCGAGACTGCGCTGAAAGCTCGCCAGCTCCGACCTGGTCTACTTTCAGCGCAAGGCGCAAGGCGTAAATAAAGTCCATTGATTCAATGCGAATCACAGCTGGCGGATCGGAAGTTTGGTGGACCGGCGCACACGTCACCGAGACCTCACAGGCAGGTTTCCACAGTTCCAGGCACATTTACATGCAATACATAATCACAACAAACAGTATTTAATGCAACTAATTGAATCAACACGTGAATGTATATCTATATAGATTGTCCCGTCACATCTGACGTCAGATCAAAGGCGGATGGCACGCGTAACGGAAACTCAGCCTCTCGGACCAAAACGTCTCCCTCTCTTTCTCCTGTTTCTTATAATATCGGCATTGTTATTATTATAATACGCGCACACAGCGCGTGATGCGCGTGGTGGGAGCGGCGGCGCTGCTTCTGTCATCGGGTTGTTAAGTGACGGATCTTGCACTGAACCTCCCCTAACGCATTAAAGGAGAGGAGAGGAGCTCATTTGATTGGTGAAGATCTGAATCGGCTGTATTAATCCCAGTCCACGCCTCGTCTCCTCCTCGTCTCCCACTCACGCCTTCTTCTCCTCCCTCTTTCCCACTTGCGCCGGTGGGCGAGACGGGAGGTGTGCCTGCGCGGTGCACGAAACTTGCAAAGTCCAGGCGGACACGCCCTGTCGGCGCGGCGCAGGTGCGCTGAAAGCTGACTGCGCCTGGTCTACGAAACTAGGGCCCATAATGTTAATTTGTACACTACAACAACAACATGAAGAACTCTATTTATTTTATTTAACTCTATTTTATATAACACTATTTAGTGAGTAGTGAGTGACTTCGGACACGTCTTTTGAATATTCTCTCAAAAATTGTCCTAAGCGAGTTTCCTTGGTCATCCATCATCTACCACTTATCCTGAATTCAGGGTCTGGTGGGGCTGGAGTCGATACCAGCTGTCATTGGGCAAAGGCAGGGTACACCCTGGACAGGTAACCAGTCTATCACAGGGTCAACATGTAGAGACAGACAGGTAACCAGTCTATCACAGGGTCAACATGTAGAGACAGACAGGTAACCAGTCCATCACAGGGCTGACATGTAGAGACAGACAGGTAACCAGTCTATCACAGGGTCAACATGTAGAGACAGACAGGTAACCAGTCCATCACAGGGCTGACATGTAGAGACAGACAGGTAACCAGTCTATCACAGGACTGACATGTAGAGACAGACAGGTAACCAGTCTATCACAGGGCTGACATGTAGAGACAGACAGGTAACCAGTCTATCACAGGACTGACATGTAGAGACAGACAGGTAACCAGTCTATCACAGGGCTGACATGGAGAGACAGACAGGTAACCAGTCTATCACAGGGCTGACATGTAGAGACAGACAGGTAACCAGTCTACCACAGGGAGACATGTAGAGACAGACAGGTAACCAGTCTATCACAGGGCTGACATGTAGAGACAGACAGGTAACCAGTCTATCACAGGGCTGACATGTAGAGACAGACAGGTCTATCACAGGGCTGACATGTAGAGACAGACAGGTAACCAGTCTATCACAGGACTGACATGTAGAGACAGACAGGTAACCAGTCTATCACAGGGCTGACATGTAGAGACAGACAGGTAACCAGTCTATCACAGGGCTGACATGTAGAGACAGACAGGTAACCAGTCTATCACAGGGCTGACATGTAGAGACAGACAGGTAACCAGTCTATCACAGGGCTGACATGTAGAGACAGACAGGTCTATCACAGGGCTGACATGTAGAGACAGACAGGTAACCAGTCTATCACAGGGAGACATGTAGCGACAGACAGGTCTATCACAGGGCTGACATGTAGAGACAGACAGGTCTCCATCCTGCATGTCTTTGGACTGTGGGAGGAACCAAACTTCACCCAGAAGGACCCCGACCCGGGAATCGAACCCGGGACCCTCTCGCTGTGAGCGACAGTGCGACCGCCGTGCAGCCCTGGAGGGATGCCAGTGCTCTTTATTACACATGGTTGAGTTACATGATGACCTGCCATATAATAAACAGGGCTTTTGCTTCTAAAACCTTGGAAGCCCAAAACACCAACCAATTTGCTCTCATTCTATTGGACTCACAGGTGCACTCTGGGAAATGCAGTACAAGCTTTTCTGCAACAAGGCTGCAGACAAAGTAGGATACATGACAGTTAATAACCAAAATCCTCATTTCAGGAAGTCTTCTTACTGTTCCATGTAAGGTGGTGTGATGTTAAATTGAGACACATTTCCACAAAGTTCCTCAAAACAGACTCAGTGCCGACCCCGTGTTCTGAATCTTACCTTGGTGTAGTAACCAGGATACATTTTCTCCGTTATCGGTGCAATATATTCCAGTAAGAATTTGTGCCATTCCCTTTCAAAGTTGATTTGATTGAAATGGATGTCGATTGTTGGGACATTCTCATAGCCACCTTGGATTCTATTGTCCTGACAAACCAAAAATGGATCAGTTTAGAAAATAACTCAACATCACAACAATACTTAAAACAGTATGGCATTGGAATCAGGGCTGCTGTATATAATGCAGCCCAAATATACAAAGACAACACATTACACAAACAGAGACCAATACTGACAAAGAAACAATGGGCCTCATTCACCAATCATTCTTCAGAAGCATTTTATTAAACCCTAGTTACGCAGTTCTAATGAAGATTCTGGCATTCGCCAATGTTTTCTTATTTGGGATTTGTTCTGAGCTAAGAACAAATTCTACGCACAATCGAAAGCACACTTACGCACATCTAAGTGTTGACATGTTTGCATTAAATAATGGGTTATTGCGTTTTCTTCAATTGTACATTTTTTTGCGTTTTATTTTTACATTTTACCTTTATTTTGCAGAAAAGTGGAGAATTTAAATGACAATAATATTTATATCATTTATGCTGCACGGTGGGGTAGTGGGTAGCACTGTCGCCTCACAGCGAGAGGGTCCCGGGTTCGATCCCCGGGTCGGACCGGGTTCCTTCTGTGTGGAGTTCGCATGTTCTCCCCGTGTAAGCGTGGGTTCTCTCAGGGTTCTCTGGCTTCCTCCCACAGTCCAAAGACATGCAGGATAAACGACCAATGAGTTGCTTGCAGAGTTCGAGAGCAAGTCTGTTGTCTGTTCCCAGCAGAAGACCAATTAATTGATGACTCTAATTTGGCTGGGACCGGACAACATTCCTGACCCACTCCTGCGACCAGACTCTGCAAGCATCTAATTGGTTGTTTGTTAATAAAGGCTTGACTTTTACAGTGTTTTTATTTATAGCTTAAAATTTATCTCAAAATAGAAACGCGTCACTTCAAAAACAGGTTTCAGTGCATCTTTATTTTTTAAGATTTGTATTTATTATTTAAGTGTCTCAGAGTTTTAAACCAATAACTCCGAGCAGCCTTTCCAACTCAGTGGTCAGCATCTCTCTGTGTTTAATTTTAGATTTGACGTCAAACCATTTTTTATTGTATTTCATCGGTTGTGCGGCTGTCTCCGACTACAGCATTCACTGAACGAGTAATAGCATCCCATGCATCTAGTTTCAGTCTTATTTTGGATCCACTACTGATGCTACTGAATATGACAGCTTGTTTGTTGTTCACTAGCAGCAACAAAGAGTAGTGCAGCAGTCACTTCCTCCACTTGAGAACTACTACTACTACTACTACTACTACTACTACTACTACTACTACTACTACTACTACTACTACTACTGCTGACGATTTTCTTACGTTTGCAGTCTAGTTGTCCACGGTCTTTAGATGTCTGTTACGGTATTCTTTACTGCTCTTTTCTTTTCTTCTCAAGTACTGTGTGTGATTTCTGTGTGTGCACACGGCCCTGCAGTCTCATGCCCTTTATGGGTATTGGCTGGGGGGTGACATTGGCTAATTAGGAATAACTGGTGAGAACATTTCTGCGATTTAAGAACACGTAATGAATCCTACCTGGAATTTTTTTAGGAATATTTTTAGGAACAAATTTAGGAAAAAGATATTGGTGAATGAGGCCCAAAGATGAGATGTGATTGGAGATGAAGACATTTGTCACAGTATTTCTGCAATCTACAGGGGACTCAACAGAGGTATTGATGGATAGATGGCTGGATGGATAGATACAGTATACAATATACAGTAAATCTACATATCTACACTAAATATAAAGCGATCAATACACAATATAAATAATATGTTAGAATACACTATAAATATACCAACTATTGCATAAAATATACATGGAATTACAAACTACAACAAACAAATGTACTGTTGTTTGGTTTTGGATGGAAAAAAACTAGTTTGTGATAAAAAAAAATGTGCAAGTAATGTGTGCCATATGCATTTTTCTTTCTCTATTACTAGCGCTGAGAAATAAAGATCCAGAATCTTTAAGAGAAGCTACACCCATATAAAAACATACCGTAGTGCGTCCTCCTGACCACTTCCCAAAATGTTCCATTTCTTCAACAATGTGGTCACAAGCAACATCAGAGAATATTGGAAACCAGTACACATCAGGACAAGGCTGTGGGACAGGGGAGAGACATTACATATTCAATTCATTACAACATTTTTATACAGGGCTTTACAATCTTTACAACATCCTCTGTCTCAGGACCCTCCATCAGATAAGGAAAACATACCTAAAAACCCTTTAAACAGGGAAAAAAAGGAAGAGACCTCAGGGAGATACTGAGGCGGATCCCTCTACCAGGATTGACAGAAGTACAATAGATCAGTAGTAATAGCAGAAATAGTTGTAGAAAAATATTACTACTAATGATGACAGCAGCAGAGGATACTATAGAATGATAATAATAGTAACAATATACTGAAGCACATTTGTGCCCTGTGGCTATATGAATAAAATCTCATCTCATCGTCAACCGCTTAATCCGGGGTCGGGTAGTGGGGGCAACAGCTTCAGCAGGGGACCCCGAACTTCTAAACAACTCTGACTGGGGATCCTGAGGCGTTCCCAGGCCAGTGTGGATATATAATCTCTCCACTTAGTCCTGGGTCCTCCCCGTGGCCTCCTCCCAGCTGGTCGTGCCTGCATCCTTACCAGATGCCTGAACCACCTCAGCTGTCTCCATTAGATTCAAAGGATCAGCAGCTCTACTCCGAGTCCCTCACGGATGACTGAGCTTCTTACCCTATCTCTAAGGGAGACACCAGCCACCCTCCTGAGGAAACTCATTCTGGCTGCTTGTACTCGCAATCTAGTTCTTTCGGTCATGACCTGTCCCTCATGACCATAGGTGAGGGTAGGAACGAAGATTGACCGGTAGATCGAGAGCTTTGCCTTCCGGCTCAGCTCTATTTTCATCACAACGGAGTGCTCCAACGGACTCATTCCCTACCCAGAGCAGGCAGTCCATCGGTTTCCTGCTGAGAACCACGGCCTCAGATTTAGAGGTGCTGATCCTCATCCCAACCGCTTCATCGATCCAGTGAATGCTGGAGGTCACAGACCGATGATGCCAGCAGGACCACATCATCTGCAAAAGGCAGCGATGTGATCCACAGCACACCGAACTGCAAACCCTCCTCCCCCCGCCTGTGGTTGAACCTCTTCAATCAGAGGTTCGACTATCGGCTGAACCCTCCTTTCCAGCACCTTGGAGTAGACTTTACCAGGGAGGCTGAGTAGTGTGATACCCCTGTAGTTGGTACACACTCTCTGCTCCC
The DNA here is from genome assembly GCA_029853015.1 of Chelidonichthys spinosus. Taxonomy (NCBI): domain Eukaryota; kingdom Metazoa; phylum Chordata; class Actinopteri; order Perciformes; family Triglidae; genus Chelidonichthys; species Chelidonichthys spinosus. The sequence continues at coordinate 23,545,146 of CM056829.1, read as the reverse complement.
CCTTTTTGAACAGGGGGACCACCACCCCGGTCTGCCACTCCTTAGGCACGGTCCCTGACTTCCAAGTTGCAATGTTGAAGAGACGTGTTTTCCACCAGGGAAATTGACGATGATCCTCCATCAGCTTCCAACTTATATCAGTATCAGTCGGATTCAGTTCCTCAAAGTGCTCCTTCCACTGCCCGATTTCCTCCTCCGTTGAGGTCAACAGTGTCCCATCCTTACTGTATACAGCTTGGATGGTTCCCGTTGCTCTCGTCTGAAGTGCTGGACGGCTTTCCAGAAGGTCCTTGGTGCCGATCGAAAGTTCTTCTCCATGGCTACTCCGAACTCCTCCAACACCCGCTGCTTTTCTTCTCTCGGTCAGTCGGACAGTCCTTCACTAGCACAGAAATCCAGTAACAAACGGCCGCTCAGGTTTAGATCAGGGAGGCTGCTCCTCCTAATCATGCTGCTCCAGGTATCTCTATGTTGTCCATGAGCGCGTTGATGTCTCCCAGAAGAACTATGGAGTCCCCTACTGGAGCCCATTCAGGGTCTCCAAGAAGGCTGAATACTACGAGCTGCTGTTTGGTGTATTTGCACAAACAACAGTCAGAGTGCTCACATACTCACAGTTTCAATCAGCTTGTCTTTCATGATGTGAGTGTAGTTCTCATGAATGTAGCGATCTTGCCAGTCCTAAAAGAAACACACACCACACAGACAGTTAGACAGTGCTGCTACTCTACTACTTATGCAAGCAGTACTACCACTTTTACTTTGAAAGTGGAGCTGAGTCTATCTTCTGTATGGTGACGTAATCCTAGTGAAACAAGATAGGAGGCGGGACATACATAGGGAGGAATTAGATAGCTCTGATTGGTTAATAGATGGATGTCATGATGTTATTAGTTGAAATTGGTTGACATAAGCTGATGTGTCATATTTAATTTTCCAGGAAGAATATATATATATATATATATATATATATATATATATATGTATATGTGTGTGTGTGTGTATGCCACTTGTAGATTGTCGAGCTAGACTTGGATGAAAGTTTTGTCTTGCTTCTTTATACAAAGCTTTTCATTTGTACTTTAACAAATAAAGTTTAATACAAACCACTAGGGCTGCACGATATATAATTTCAACGTTTCAAACCCTCACGGTTCTCATCTTCCATGATCAGTGTTTTCCATGATTTACCTATAGTCTAGGTAGACCTGCCACTGTATCATAATGAACTGAATATATTTCTACACTTCTCAACGGGTGGAGTCGGCATCTTCGCGGGTCGTGGTTGTCCTCGGTGTGAGGTCTGCAGCGACGTCGGTAACCCACCAACCCCGCTTGAAACACGGAGCTAGTCTCATTAACCATATTTTGTGGGTGTGACTTTTTTGCCCTTTCATCACCATTAATATTCATACAACCAATGTGTTTATGATGAATCTTTACTCAAACACAAAATTGTTTACCTAGCCTCATAATTGTTCTCAAAGTGCACCAGACTGATGCATTTCTTCTGCAGCCCTGTGAAGCACCACAGCACATTTGCTGCCATTGCAATAACTAACAACTAACACAAGTGGAGCCCCTCCTGCGTCACATAAATACCCTATTACCCCTACAACACCAGCTAGAAATATTAACAAGTGTTTGTTTCAGTCTCACCAGTGGGTTTTCAAAGATCTGCCACAGATCATTATGAAGATGGCTCGTCTGATAGTTCTCTGTTGACAGGATGCGACCGTAAGTGTGCATGTTGGTTGCATACATGAAGATTCCCTGAAAGAAAGATTGACAAAAGGTCAAATATTTAATGAAACATTTTACATTTTTGTATTAGATCTAAAAAAAAAAAAAAGAAAAGCAGCAGAAGGATCAAAAGAAGCAGTCGACACTTAGTGAAACCTTGTTATTACGTTCCTTGTTTATGTCAAGTACATGCATGTATTGATACTTATGTAAGTGAACGTGGGTTGCCAGTTCACTTTTTCTTTTACTGACCTTGCTGCGGCTGTTGTGGCAGAAAGCCATGTCGGGGTCTAAAATGTTTGAGTTAAACAGCTGGTAGTCTGTGAGCTGTGATCGCAGGAGGCTGGCCTTCACCAGGTACACACTGGACACATACGGGACGTTCCACACCCCCCTGAAAGACAAGAGAGCCTCAGACACGTCACACACAAACAACAGGATGTCAACTCTTAACTGGTGGAAAAGAATAAGCCATAATTATTATGAGTTCATTCATCTTTCACTAATGCCCAGTGAAAAGATGTAATAGGACAACAAATGATTGAATTTAAACTTGGTTCTAATAATAGCCCCAGCCTCCATTAAAGGCCAGCCTTTATTGTCCTCCCCCGACAGCGAGACCGGCCAATGTTAGAGACCTGGCTGCTAATGGAATACAGGCCAATATTAGAGGATTTACGGTAGTCCCCATTGGTTTTGTGCACCGTGGCTTTGAAGCCTCAAATTCGCCATTTTGGAGTTTTTGCAACCAGTGAACAGAAGTGACCACTGGAGCGTTGTCAATCACAAGATAGCCATGCCCTAAAGCAGAGATCTTCAACAGGAGGTCCGGGACCCCTAGGGGGTGCGCAGAGTTACTGCAAGGTGTCCCCAAAACAATTTGATCCCAAACTTTTCTTCCAAAAATGTTTATACATACAAAAATACACATTAACATGAATACAGCCTATAACAAGGAAATATAAATAGTTGTTGAATGAAATTGTGACGTAGAAATGCCAATATAGAATTTAAATATGTTCTATAAATATACTAAGCTGTTAACAGTTATTATTTAAATGGCTTAGCATTGTATACATACTAGTGGTGGTCAATATGGCCCTAAAAGAATATCACTATTTTTCAGGGTATTTAGGCGATAACGATTTATTTTATATTTATTTTATCATTTCAAGAACATACAATTGCAACAAAATAAGTGTTATTCTTTAATTTGTCAGGGTTAACGCATCAGTTTGCCTTTAAATATACAGTAAAAACTAAAACAAATATGTATTGCTCAGTTAAGTTTCAGTTTAGTCAGTAGTCACTTTAGTTTGTAAGCAGCATTAAATGACTGAAGTCCTTTTTTGGGAGTTACTTCTTCTGCAGTATTGCTTTCAGTCACGTTTGCTTTCACTTCTGCTTGTTGAATGTTGTTGAGCTGCGTAATGCACGTGAACCAATCAGAATATCATGATATGATTTTTTCTATCATGTAAAAAAATATACTGGTATTATCGTGAACGATATAATATGGCCCACCCCTAAAACATACATCATTACAGTACCCTTATACTTGGCACTATAGGCTGCACTACACTTTGGCCCGGTTTAATAGGCAACACAATTATACTATGTAATGGGGGTCCCTCCACCGTGTCACCATCAGCCAAGGGGTCCTTGGCCTGAAAAACGTTGAAGACCTTGGTCCTCAAGCATACAGTGCTTTATGGTCTATTTTACTCTAAATGGACCATCATTTACTAAATGGAGTTGTTGAACCCTAGGCCAGAGGTCTTCAACATTTTTCAGGTCAAGGACCCCCTTGGCTGATGGTGACACGGTGGTGGGACCCCCATTACATACCCTAGGCCACATGCTGAGAATAATAGAGAGGCCTATATGAAAAAGAAAAGCCTGAACTAGAGTTTTATGACCATGATAATATGATCTCGACCCCCCAAAAGTACACGTAGTGCAACCAGACACTCAAGCTTTGCATTGGATGGAACGTGCAGCGTGTAAAATTGTGTGGACTGCTACAGTATGCCAGTGGCTCTTTGGCCTAGCCTGTGAATAAAATCACAAGTCCATCACCAAACGCCTCTCTGAAGTCTTCAAACGCTTAAGCAACTTACACTCTGCGTCCTTGTACGATGTCCACGTAATCCTCAGACCTGGCGTAGTAGCCATCTGCACTGAGGGCTCCCCAGAAGTTGCTCCACAGTCGGCCAGCACGAGTTATCATCGGTGCCACGATAGGACTAATGAACAAGGAAATGATTACTAGATTTGTTGATGTTGTCCAATCACAGTGAGTGAACAAGTAACTATAATAGAAACAAAGAGGTTTAATATGTGAGGTTGTTCCCTCAGCAGTCCCAAGATACCAGCTCGCACACAGATTATTCTTAAAAATGTAACATGGATGAATATACTTGCAGGTTTTGTTCAATAAGAATTTTAAGGATGTTGTCATTCTTTAAGACCACATCAATGTCCAGGATGAAGAGATAGTCACAGTCCTTGTCCTTCCGGCACACGTCACTGAAAGGAAGCAAAGACACATGTAGAGTGACATTAAAGAGCAATGCAAAAAGACTCTTTTGACTTGGTGTGAAGTTTTAGTGTCATTGAGTCAAGTGAAGAGTGAGAAGTTGGCTGACTGGGATGCGGGGGAAAAGGGGGAGAAAGAAATTTGAGTAGTGCGGCGGGGGTGGGGTGGGGGGTGGCGGTGGAGTTGAGTCCCAGCAGTGACCAGCTTGTTCATCTGGTCAGTGATCTCTAAGAGGGGGGAGGAGTGGGTCAGAGATCCTAGGGAGGATGGCTGAGTTGGCTCTCCTTCATGTTGTGTTATGTCTCCTTTTGGTTTTAATTCCTCTTTCCCATGTCCTTGGTAGAGGGAACAGATGGGTGACACAGGGAGAACTATAGGGTGGAGGTCAACAGTTTCATACCTGACTTATTAAGGCAAAGTCCATCTCCCTTAAAAAGACTTCTGTGGTCGCAGAAAAAATACAAATTGCCAATAAAGTGCACTGGAAACATGCAGCGGAGAGCCATGTCAGTTCAGTTCAGTGCTAGCAACCTGCCAACTTTCTGAACTCCTCTTCTGACTGGCGGTAAGGTCCACTGATAAAAACCTCAGCATCCAGAGAGCCAACTTTGTTCAACAGATAAGCAAAGTCTCATTTGAGCATTTCATTTGTATGCAATATTATCTCAGACAGATGTGCTGCCACAATATCAAGCTAAAATATGCAAATGCAAAGTCTGTTGTTTGGGAAATGTGTTGTTTGCCCTTCCTTGCCGGTTCCTGCAGCTGCCTTGGGTTTCTCTGTGTCGCCTCTTCACCAGAGTTTCTCAGCTACCAAATCCCCGGTTGTCTGCACTTCCTCAGAGACTTTTGATGTGCTGATGCCTCAGTCACTGTGACACCTCCAGTTTCCTGGTTCACCAACGGGGCTCCTGTACTGTTTGCATTCCACCTGTTTTCCTGTGTACTGGCTACCTTGATGGCCGTCGCCATCTTTCCCTGTGGAGCCTTGCCGTACTGCGATTGTCGGAAGAAAGTGCAACAGTATATCGCTATCGGTGATAACTTGTTTTAGTCATATGACCAACACTGTGTTAAGGCGGGTCCACACCGGACCGACTGCCCGATTCGCGACGGTAAATGACGTTGGGCTACTTAACATGGCCGACTCGAACAACGACATGGCCGGTTCACACCTACGGAACTACAGCCGACGCCATACGTTCCGCGCTTGCGCGAGATGTAATGTCTCCAGAACAACAGGCGGCGCTAATCTGTATTGTGGGCCAAAAAACACGAAAACCGGAAGTAGGCGGTCCTCTCTAGACCACTTCTTCGATTCCACTGGTTATCTGGTATGTTTACATCGTCACTTCCGGGCTTCACTGATTCGCTAGTCAAGCTGCTAGCCTCCACCAATCAGAATGGTAAAAGAGTCACCGACTCGCATGGCGGATTACACATTTGAATCGGCTGAAATGAACGCCGACGTGGGCCGATTCGAGCGACCACACCAAGCAGACTCATGTCACGGACGCCGACTCTCTCAAAGACGCCGATTTTCGGTCCGGTGTGGACTCGCCTTTAAAGGAGCCGGATTTTGAACTTTGCCAGTCTGTCACTTGACCTGAGGTTAAGACGTTAAATATCATTAAGGAGATTTTGTGCTCAGATCTCACTGGTTACATGAAACTCACAAGCCCAGGTTGCGGGAAGCAGCTTCGTCCATCTCCTCTTCAGGCCCGACTGACTTAACATCCTGATAAAGGCTTCCATGATCCTGCAGGAAAGAGCTGATCTGACGCTCATGATGAGCTTCCTGGAGGGAAGAGAGATAAATAGACAGGAAAGGAGGCAGAAGTCTGAGTTACTACAGTCATTGAAAGCAGCACTAAATAAGCAGACATGATAGTTAGCAAAAGAAAATGCCTTATTATTATGTTACATATTTGTACTTTTGCTTTGGTCCCTTTTTGATCTATTTGATCACATAGATCTTCACTATTGATTTTGCATTTACTCATTACAACATCAGTGTCCCTATTTCCTCGTCACTCCGTCACTGAGTGTCTCATTCAATGTTATTCTGTACTTTTTTTATGCAGGCTGGGTTTCTGATTAATCCTGCTACAATAGTTCCAAGAAAAGCTCTTGTCTCTGATTGTTCAGGTGAAGTTGATTCATGAAATGTTCTTCTGTTACCTGGTTGTAGATGAAGAGTTTGAGTCTGTTCTTGGGATACTGGAGCTTCAGTAAGCGTTCAAAGAACACTGAAACAAAAGGGGTGGGCTGCTGAATGAAGATGCCAATGACCACCAGTGGGTATTCACTCTCCTGTTGGGAAAAGAGCTTATTACTACTGCTTGGCACCAAACACCAGTTCTCATTGTTGATTAACAGTATCTGTTGGACATCTTGCACAATGTGTCCATGTGATCAAAAAAAATCATCTGACCTGAAGAGCTGTGAGTGGGTTGAGATCCTCGTGACACACTGTGCATCCTTTCTCAAACGTCCATGCGTTGGGGATGTAGTTACCCAGGTAGTTGATCTGGAGCTGGAAACAAATTATTGCAGGCTTTTACACCTCACATCTGATAATCTTGTTTATATCTTAATAATATATGTGACACAATAAAAATATTTGTTTCTCAAAAAAATTTAAAGTAATACCCGTATGTATTGTTTAAGTGCAATTTTAAGTATTTTGGCCAGGATAATCGTGATGTGTTGAATTTTGATTGTCCCATGCCTAGACTGAATAGACTTGCTGACTGAAGACTCTCTTATAAACACACCTACTCCACTCAAGAGTGTAACAGTGGAGCTCCCCAGGGCTGTGTGCTCAGCCCCCTCCTGTTCATGCTGAGCACCCACGACTGCTACCAACAACATGTTGCAAGTTACTCCGCTCCCATGCTCTGATTACCAGAAATATGTGCAGACATGACTTGTCAGTAAAGTTGCAGTCATATTCTCTGTGTTAAAGCAACGTAAAGCCATGCTTCTGTCGTATTACGGCGAGATGACAAATGTACAAGAGGCCATCGTCCTTCAGTGCGGTACGGATCAACTCGCCCTAGAGTGGTCTGTTAACCGTGCTACCATCAGCTGAGAGACTCTTAAATTCTTCCTCCACCATTCTTGCTATAATAGTTTTGTTTATTTGTACTTTTCTTATGTTGCAAAATGAGACTACAAACTCAGTGTCATTGTACAATTGTACAATGACAATAAATTGAACCTTGAAACCTGAACCAACTGCTTATTTTTCCTGCAGTAACTTAGTGGTTAGGTTTTTGTACTGCTGTGTTTAGAATGTGAATGGTCAGAGTGGTTTGATAGGTCAATACTTTGGTTGGCCCGTTCCCATGGACGATGACAGGCAGGGTATCATACAGCACATTTCTGGCTCGTACACGTCCATCCTCGAACTTCAGCACCACCTCGTCTGGAAACACATGCAAACATTAATTCAGGCTTCATTGGGGAGTCATGGGTCTCTTACTGTTTGGGGGACAATGAGTCTGCATTCACTGTGATTTTAGTACAATATCATTTCAGGTGGGTCCTCCTGACAACTAGCTGTGGCTCAGAGGTAGAACGAGTCAAGTCACCCTCTAATCAGATGATCTGCGGTTCTGCAAGTGTCTTGAGACTAGATACTGAAGTCAGCAGTAACGTTACAGCGTGAATGTAGCAGTTTAGTCTGTGTTCTGCTTATTTGTCTGTGAATAAAAGCTACAATTAGACACAAGCGAAGCTCCCGTTGTTGTCAGCCAGCTGAAAAGGAAACTCACACGGGAGTGGGTGAACAGAAGTCACCATATTTGGACTGTCAAGGAGCGACAGGTGGATCGGACGAACGCAAGCGGCAGAGTGGTACCCCGAGCAGCAACCTTATTACATCGAACTCCATCCTGTTCCTGGTGTGAAGCTGCTAACAAAGTTAGCTTCAGGCACAGAACTTTGCCGAGAAGGACCCATCAGTTGAAGAAGGCCGTATTTCTGGTCTGCATTTGAAGGAGTCTTTGAAAGTCCGTTGTGACGCATTCAGTCTTCAAATGCATCCTCTTAAGGATGAACGTTGAATTAGGACACAGCTGCTGTATCACACCTTTCAACTAGTGGCCAGTGATAAATACTACAACACATTATCTTTTATGAAGTGAAAATATATTACACTTTATCAGTTATTACACAATAGGGTGTTCTTACATAGTGTAGTGTCATTTTTTTCCAACATCCCTTAATCAATATTTAACACACTTTTCACGGTCTTCATTTTGAATTCTAGTTCTTTCTGTATGTGTGAAATATATGGCTACAATGTCTTCTTTTTGGAAAAGAGACAAGAGGCAAGCAGCAGTTAATAGAAGAACTTTGAGAGGAAAGATTTATGGAAGCAGACGTCCTCAAGGTGTTCATTCATGCCTCTCTAGACTATTGATGCTGTCACATCCTTCTCTCAGTGAACACACAAATTCCTTTCTTGACCTCAAAAAATGAGTTCAGCTCATGTCTAAACGTGCAGCTCTGCCGAATATAGTGCAACAGCTCAGAGGGCGGAACCGGAGTATAAAGAACGTCCACGATTGGCTGAAATTAAGACCTCGGGTTTGTGTGAATTTGAGGCTCATACTGATACCATCGAGCGGTATCTCATACAAGCTTGCTTCCTGGCTACAAAGTCCAATCAGAGCCAGACAGAGAACTTTTAGGCAAATGGGATGCAGCTTTAACTGTAAACACTAAAAGACAGAAAGCCTAAATTCAATGCTTTAAAGAGAAACAACACTTGTTGCATGCTCCTAGTAAACAAATGAATCAACAACGTATTAAAACAGTAGATTTCATTTTGAAGTTGGTCTAAAAATCTGTAGCGTACTTTAAGAAATGCTCATTGTCTGATACAGAGTGCATTACCAGAGATCATGAGCAGGATGCTGGTTACTATGGTACCTGACATGAACACACTCAGAAAAAGTTGCTTCTGGATGATAGGAAACATACAATTTCTTACAGTCGTTATTGGAAGGGTGCACTTAACATTTCTAGCATAGCAGCAGAGTGGAAATAGACACTGTGCGTTGGAAATGTGTCGCAAAGTCTTTGCTTCATAAACTTGACTCGCTAGACTAGAAAGAAAATTCAAGGCACTCACCAAGGGCTCCATGAAGGTTCTGGAACAATCTGCATTTGTTGTCCAGTGTGATATTTGTGGATTTCTGTAACATGAGAACACATTGTTATCACATCAAATATAATCGCATACATTCTGGAATTGAAGCCAGTATTGAAATAGTGAGTCTCAAATAATAGTTTGGCAAGTGAAAACATATCATAAAGGCTGGATGAAAGACTTGCATTGGCTGGAGGTACGTTCCATACAAGCATTCTGAATCAGTAGTACAACAGTCATGTCATGTCATACTCTTTTGATACTTCTACCACGCTGTTCTCTTGTTTGCTGTCAGACCACCATTAATATCCCTTAACACTTCCTGCAGGTGTTTCAAATTAAAAGCCTGGCGGGAACAGGAGTTATAATGCCTGCTGAGCTACTGGAAGACACAGTAAGTAAGTGCTGAGTCTTGTGAACGCAATCAAAAAACTGAAAAGTGGAATGATCAGGAAACAGTGTTTCTGTCAGGATTATTGCTTTGGAAATGTACATTATATTAAATTCACCAAAACTAATAAAGAGGAAGTGAGAACATGAGCAGATCAGAAAACAGGGAGGCGTCTTACTAAAATATGATGAAATCTACTTGAAAACAGGGGTGAAATAGAAATAAATGCCTGTCTGTGTCAAATAATAGCCTGGTTCTCTGTGAAATGAAGGCCACTGTTTGAGAATTTTATGCTACATAATGATATCATACAGAGGAATAATATAATAATGGTAAAAGTAATTGCTATTATTACTATTAGTTGAACTATTTCTAGAGCTCAATGTTTGGCATGGAATAAATCAAATTATGGATCCAGAAAGTAAACACTGATGTGTAACAAATCTTACTCTTTTAACTGAATCGATGTACGTCTTGGTGAAGAACAACTGGTCGCTGTCACTGTCTTCTCCTGTCCAGTCAGCAACCATTTCTCTGATGTTGGGAAGGTAGCCAATGAAACCTGATGATAGAATCAAACATATATTTCCATATTTATGTATATAAACTCTGTCATGTTGTGCCTACATTCAGAGACATGAAGGAACTGTGAAGTCAGCTATTTCTAATTGGTATTACTAACGACTGCCAGGTTCAGTGTTTTATGGGCTCAGCCCACCGCTGACTTCTGACTGCAGACATGCTGTTTTTTTCTGCTGGCCAGACTACTTCCTAGACAAACAGTGCACAGTCACACCAGCAGCTGGTGAACATTAAAGTGTTAAGAGATGAGCATCTTGTAAATGTGTGAAGATGGTGTCACTATGTGTACTTTGCAGCGGTGGCTGCGTGCACCATTGTCTTAGTTCAAAACTCATACATGTAAAAAGTTAGAAGTAAGAATTTCCACAATCCACAACATATTTTAACGTAATGAAATATCCTGCTTCCATCCATATTCATGCAGGGAGGCCCTTTGATTTATGATCATCTTATTAAAGATTATACTTTGTTCTTCTCTTAAATATATTGTGAATGATAATTATTTTGGCCAGGATAATGGGGAACTTTTCATATTGTCCCATGCCTAGTAACTACACATACTACATCGAGGGTAACGAGGGCACAGAGGGTTTCATATGCTGGACCGATTGCATCGCCCCTTGAGGCATATTTAAACTATATGTATGAGATAGATACTGTGCGTTTGAACAGCAAAAAGATGACAATGAATACATCATCACAATGTCGGAGCCATGTGGCCTGGCCCCCCTTGTGTCTCTTGACAGGGCTGGTGGACGTACCTCCTGAACCCAGGAACCTGTTGCCCTCGACGACGTGGGGGTGTTTGTCCTCCAGGTGTCTGTCGGGCCAGATCAGGCTCTCAGAGGAGAACACCACCTTGTGTCTGGCCTGCTGGAACTTCTTGAGCAGCTCTTTGGGACCCGAGGCGAAAACCACATCGTAGCTGTGTTGAAATGGGGAGTGAAAATACAAATGTTTACTGTGTGGCTCGTCAGTGTGTGAAGCCAGTGACATAGTTAAAATAAATGAAGGGTGTTGCTTTTACAAGATGCCAGCATTCTACATTTAGAGAGTTAAGCTGTCAGTGGTTGTGTTTACAGATGCTCGGGTGAAAATAAATCTCACACTTCCTCTTCATTTCAGTATGTGTATGTTTTTGTGTTTACTGCAACTACCATATACTATTATTAAAGATATAGTTTGGGACATTTATTTGTTTTCTATCCAGTAGTGAGCTGAAAGGTAGAGCTGTTCCATCCATGTGCCAGTTAACCTTTAGCACACAACCTTCAGAATGTACTGAATCATTAGCTTTTAGTAGTACAGCCTTCATCGGTCACTGAGTACGGTACATCGTGTAATGGTTATAAGTTTATTAAAAGACAAAGCAGCCATCATCAAGTGATAGGTGGCTGCTAAGCTGTTCAATTTATGCAAACCATAGACTCTATATAACACTGTTGACGTAGTCAGCGTGACGTCATTGGTTTGTGGACTACAGTTTTGAAGCCTAAAGCTCACCATCTTGGATATTTTGCAACCAGTGAGCAGCAGTGACCATATTTGGACTGTGGAGGAGTGACAAGTGGATCCCCAAGAAGCAACCTTACTGGATCTGGATCCATCTGGATTCTGGTGTGAAGCTGCTGACAAAGTCAGCTTCCGTAAGTCAAGGTCAACTTTACAGCCAAGTGTTAAAGTCAAAGGGGGGGCATTAGCTCAGGAGGTAGAGCGGGTTGGCTGGTTCGATCCCCGGCTCCTCCTAGCTGAGTGCCTGGCGTCCCTGAGCAAGACACCTTACCCTAATTGCTCCTGACGAGCTGGCTGTCGCCCTGCGTGGTTGACTCCACCGTCGGTGTGTGAAAGTGTGTATGAATGGGTGAATGTCATTCCTGTAAAGCGCTTTGGATAAAAGCGCTATATAAATGAGGACCATTTACCATCTTAGTAGCTAACTGCATTGGTAGCGTGGTAGCGACGGTAGCAAGGCTTTGGTAGTGACACCGTGGTAGCAACACCGTGGTAGCAACCTCTCAATTACAATTAACCAAACGCTGATTAAGACATATTTAGGATAAAAAGTTTCAATCAAGTGAAAATATTGTTCAATGGTTCAAGCTGTAAGACGAAATGGACAACTCCCAGGTTGAGCAACACTGTGATAGTGACACTGGCCTGTCAATCATAAAGTAACCACACCTTAAAGCATACACTGAATTATGGTCTATTTGACTCTAAATTAGACCACAATTTACGAAATGAATCATGCTGTATTGAAGAAGATTTGACACTAGATATTGAGACCATCAATTCACGTTTACAATGTTTACTGAGAGAGAACAAAGCTCGTATAGAACTTAGTTTGCACTGACCTAACAGTTCGACTGATGCAGCTCTAAACGTCATGACATTATGGACTGTGGAAAGATTGCTTACTAATGTACTCGGTGCATTTTAAGGAAATGCAATTGAAGTTGGTGCAGCCTTACTGATTTTAAATTCAAGATGAAATCATGGCTAAAATCAACCCATTTATGTACCCATCATGCATGAATGCAAACATGTTTTGTTATTTGTATTTTTGTTTTTATTTAATAAACAGAGATGTTACTCTTGGTTCACATGGTACATTCATATTTCTACCTTGGCTCTGTCAAGTTCATTCCCTCTACTGACCATCGGGGCGACATCTCTGGTTGACCCTACTTCTCATTTGTTGTATTATATCAGTACACATTGTAAAAATTAGTTTATGGTCTCAATCTCTAGTTTCAAGTGTTCTTCAACACAACATGGTCTTCATTTAGTAAATGATGGTCCATTTAGAGTCAAATAGACCAGAAAGCAGGTTATGTTTAAGGACAAGGGTGTCCAATCTTATCCAAGAAGGGCAGGTGGCGGTTTTTGTTTTAGCCCAGCACTACCTCACCTGATCCAACTCATCAAGGTCTTGATTGTATACCATAGTTAGTTAATTAGTTGAATCAGGTTTCTGAGTGCTGGGCTAAACCAACAACCTGGACCCACACCCCCCTTCTTGAATACGATTGGACACCCATGCTTTAGGTTGTGGCCTCCATGGCCTTGCGAGGGTTTAACACTTAGCTGTAAAGTTTACTTTGAATTATAAAGCTAACTTTGTTAGCAGCTTCACACCAGAATGCAGATGGAGCCAGATGCAGTAAGGTTGCTCCTTAGGGTGCCGCTCTGCTGCTTGTGTTCATCAGATCCACCCACCACTCCTATGCAGTCCAAATATGGTCACTTCCTTCACTGGTGGAAAGAATTCCAAGATGGCGACACTGCTTTCCTACCACTGTAAAATCTGTTGGGAGGTATCTTGTGTTTGTTTGTTTGTTTTTTTACTTTGGACAGAGCCAGCTAGCTGTTTCCCCAACTCCAAGTATTTATGCTAAGCTAGGCTAACCACGTCCTGACTCACACTCTGTTCTTAACACAGTGACATACCGCTGATATCCATCTGGACATCACACTGTCAGCAGAAAGAAAGAATAATATATTTCCCAAAATACTGAACTACTGGAGAGATGGTTGCCTACTCTGGGACAGAAAGATGCAATGGACTACACTTAGGTTGAGATACTTTATACTCAGTCACTAAATACTTTTTGGAAGTATTCCCTACACTTAATACAAATATGTATTGTACTGTTGTGTGTAATGCAGCAAAGACTTGTAGTGTGAATGATTGCACAACACTAACCCTGACAACAAAACCACACTGTAAAATCTGGAATTATTTGGAAAGTGTTCAGCAAAACTCCTTTAAGCATCAGGGTGTTACTCCAGCCATCACTTGCAATCAAATCTGAAGCTCTGCTTGTGGTGAAGACAACTCTACCTGTCAATAAAAAGGATGATTTTGTCCTCATTCTTCATCTCCTCCAGAGCCTCTTTAAGGAGTCGTACTTTCTGGCCTCCTCCTGGAGCTGACATGTAATCGCCTGACCTCCATTTCTGACCCCGACCGAGAACCTTAAAACATACATACGTTTATTACATTTCCAAGAAACACATTTAAAGATATTCATCCTCAAATAATCTTCTTTTGTGCCACTAAAATATGAATACCTTACCTGTCAGGTTTCACTTTATTTTTGAGAAAAACAGTGGCTTATTTCTGTGACTCAAATGCATTGAAACCGTCTCAATATAAAAAGAATGGTAGCATTTAAGGGGAAACTTTGATCAGCAAAACAAGAGAAGGGTATTCCTGTAAAGATTACAGTAGGACAGCAGGAATGAAACATTTATGTTGCCACAGGGTTTCCTACCTTGACAGTGTAGTTAAAATGTTTAGCCGACGATAAGAAACGCTTGAAGCCATCCGTCTCTTCGGTTGCAACTGTAACAACGAGCAGTTTCTCTGGAAGACACAACATTACAGAGGCACTCAGAAAGATAACACCCAGGCTCTTTTTTTCTTTTGCAACCCAGTGGTACTGCAATAACTGAAATCAACACAGGCGAGCACTAAAATACATATACAAAATTAAATAATAATGCACCTTTGATGATATTGTGCTGGACATTACAGGTGCAAATTCACCATGAAATGTTTAATTTAACCTAATCAGATTACCAAACGCAAAGAGAGAAGCTGCGGATGGTTATGTAGCCTTGACAATAACAGATGCATTAAAATGATTTGTTGTATTGGTTTCTTGTTCCCTGTCATCATCTTTCCACTTTTCCTATCTAACAAAGTATTTAATGAAATCTTTAAATATATTTAATGTGCCATTGTTACCATGGGATCCCATTGATTAGGCTCGAATTAGCCTATACACATCATATGTTCTGTGTTGAGATGTGTTCTTAATTTAAGTACAGTAGTTATTATATTCGTTTTGTTGTCCTATTTGTACTTACACATGGATATTTGTTTAGAGCCCCCAAAACTGCTACACCTAGTAATAACTGACAGCATTTAGTTATCTTTGTAATGTGCTCTAATACTGCAGACAAACTATATTACACACATTTTTTTGGTCAATATCATAAGCACACACGTTTGTCACTCGTCACCAAATATCATCTTAGAGGAAACAATGATCTGATACAGTTAGTTAATATGTTTTCCCCTTATTTTTTCCAATCCATGATCGGACAATATAATCAGATTTTGATTAATTTATGGACAACTTGTTATATAGTCAAAGTAAAGTGTGTGTGTGCGTGTGTGTGTGCGTGTGTGTGTGTGTGTGTGTGTGTGTGTGTGTGTGTGTGTGTGTGTGATGTTTGTGATGATGATCGGGTAATATCACGAATCACACTTATTTTGGCCAGGATAATCTTGACGTCACATTTCATATGGTCTCATGCCTACCCATAACGTACACATGCTACCGCCGCTAACGTGAACGTTAACGTGAACGCAGCCGGAGCTCGCAGCGCTGACAGCCGCAGCTCGCCTCGCAGCCCCGTCCACGTCAGCGGCACAGCAGTCCTCCTCAGCAGCCTCACCGCGTTAAAGAGTGGCCATACTGTTAACCCCCATGTTTAACTAATGCATTCTTATTAATCGGAAAAACAAAAGACAAGTTAAACATAACTTAGTTCATGTCTTTTGCGAAGTTTAAATGATTACTCGTCATGCAGGAAGCGGCTCTAGCAGCATGCATCAACAGTTAAATGAAATCTCAGTTTATCCAACTGGCTAGCCTGTTTATTGTAGCTTAAAAACACAGTGTAAGTGTAGTTTTATCTGAAATAGCTGATATGGCTGCTTGAACGTTGTAACGTCAATGATACCAGCCATGCCTGTCGTTCAACTCGGCCGTATACGATATGTAACGTCGAGGGTTTCCTTCAACCGGAGACTCTCCCTCGGTCCACGCCGGGCTTCAGCGCCCTCACCGTTACAGACAACGGAGATACGGTGGCTTTGGGAATAGCTAAGTTTTATGATACAGTTGTAGAAAACACGGTGTGTAGATGGTTGGCATTCAGACTCACCTTCGGGGATTCGCTGCTCGTCACAGTTTGTCAGAAAGAAAAGTGCACACACAAAAATACCTGAAAACAACAGCAAGTGCGAAAGTCTCATTTTTGCTAAAAGTAAATTTAAACTACTTCACTAATCTCCGGTGTTAACTGAACTTTATACTTGTCCAGACGAGAAAGCGAGTATGTGGACTGTGAATATGTGGACTGTGTTAACTCCTCCACTGCTGCCCCCCTCTCTCTCTCTCTCTCTCTCTCTCTCTCTCTCCCCCACTGTCTGTGCCCCCTCCCCCTCCTCCCCCTCCTCCCCCTCAGGTCTCTCTCTTTTCCTACAGTAGTCTCATGTGTTCGTATCCGTCCGCAACGCCCCCTTCCGAAAATGGGACGAGAAAAGCTGTTTCAAAACGATGAGCCAGCTGTCCTGGAGAGACATGAGCACTTGCACGTAGCCTGTATTCCACCCAGTGTGTTTGTTTTCATTAAGTCATTGTAAAATGTAAATATGTGTCATATAAATGAGGTAGTTTAACATATGTGTGCATAATAAACTGGCAGGCAGCTGAGTATATCGGGATATCCCGGTGTCCAGATTATACATTAAACGAACAAAGTTTAATCATTCTGGGGAAAAAAAACTTTTGTGCGGCTATGAAATGTTAACAAAAAGCAAATGCATTGTTACTTGGCTGAACTAAAGGCATAGTATGGTAAATTGTATTAGGGTTAGGGTTATATATAACGTGTCTATTTCTTTGGATATATTGGAATGGCTAGTCTCCAAAAATGGAACAAAAGTGTTATTATTATTATTATTATTATTATTATTATTATTATTATAGACAGTGCTAAACAATGTATTTGAATTCACATTTTAACTACATTGTTTTAAACATTCTCCTTTTCCTGCAAAATATATTTAAATACATACATACATACATACATACATACATACATACATACATACATACATACATACATACATACATACATACGAGTCACTGATTTTTGCGACATTTCCGGTCGCTGCCGTGTCGCTCTGCTTTACGGCAGTTGTGACAAACCAGAAGTCTCCCCGTTGGCTGCAGAGTTATTTGTTAAGTCAGGTGATGTTTTTAACCCTGAAGACAAACAACAAAAACCCGAAATGACCAGAGATTCGACACTTTGACGATTGTCACACACCACCAGCTGAAGGATATGACTACAACCACGATGCCAGAGACAATATCACATTTCCAATAGTTTTGGTTCTTAGCGCTAGCTGCCTAGCTAGGCTAACGTAGCAAGACGATAGAGAGACCAGTTTGTCAGCATTCACCCTGGGAAGCAACTTGTTTTGACTGCGAAACAAATTAGATGTGACATATTACAATTCTTCAGTCCTAGCACCCTGGGTGCCGTTTTTCGACGCTGACTCGTAGCTGGGCTTCCATCATTTAACACACAATGTGGCTGCAGCAGAGACTAAAGGGGCTGCCCGGCTTGTTGTCAAGCAGCTGGGCGAGGAGACTGCTTATAGGACTGCTGCTCTTCATCATCTTCTACTGGTACCTGGGAGCAGAGCGCAGGTGGAGGTTCTTCAGCGGCTCGGTCATGCCCGGCGGGGCGGCGGGACAGTGTCTACTGGCTGAAATCCACAGGTGGAAGTCTCTCGTAGACCGAGGAGAGGGGATATACAGCACACCTCAGGAACAGCTAGACACACCTTTTGTATCAGGTAACGGCCATATTCTTATTGACATTGACTCCAACAAGCTGTGGGTAGCGTCGTCTTCGCTGCCCGGCTCGGCTCCGGTCCACCAGACTGAATACTCGCCGAGAGTCGGTGTCCATCTCGAGGGGAAACGCGCAGAGGCTCAGGCTAGCATGCTGTGGTTCCGGAAAGGAGCCGTGCTGTCGGTCCGCTGCGCTTCACCAGCCGCTCTGCAGTCAGCCCGGGACTGCGTCACCATCAGAGAGGAGTTTATCGCGCACAGAAGCAGACCTAACATCTATCTCCAGCGAATCCACATCAACAACCCGTCTGACAAGGCTGTCTCCTTGGACGTTTCCTATGACAACCCCTCATTTGGTAGTAAGTTCTCCACCAGTGTGGAAAAACTAGAGGACAGAGAGATAGTTCTCTCCTCCGGCAGAGTGCCCGTGGAGAATAACCGGATGGTGCTGGTGGTGGTGGTCACCAAGAAGCTGAACAGCAGGTTACAGGTCCCTGCTAAACTAGAGTACATAGACAACATCCTGTCTGTGGTGTGGACCTCGGAGCCCATCGAGCCCTCCAAGCTGGAGGAGACCTTCAGCACCCTCAGAGAGGGAGCCAAAAAGGAGCTGGGGGAGCTGCTGAGGGCCAATGTGGACGAACTGGTTGTAGATCACCAGCAGGCCTGGATGGACCTCTTCATTTCAGGTGGGTGGTGACAACTGGCTCTGCGTTTTATAGGAGCATGCTGGGCTTTAAGAGGCGTTTTACTACAAATCACATACATGTAATCAAAATATAAATCCTTAGATCTAAGGAGGTGCATACAAAAATGTGAAATAGTCCACAATGCCATCGAAAGACAGAAGGCATTGAATTGGCTCGGCCATACCAATGTACCGAGGCGAGCTTTTGGGGATGAAATGCTATGCTGAAAACATTTAAACCGGCTAAATTCACTGTTATTGAAGGCAGTTATACCTGTTAAACCAGTGCACATATTGTGAAATGCTGTTGTAGATCTACAACCTGAAGGGATTTTTATGGCAGATAATGCTCATGTGTTGTGTCGGGACGTAGGTTGGTTGTAATCATTGCACAGTTTAGTAAAGATGTAGGTTGTTGGTTGAGTTCTTGGACTAGTTTGTGTGCCCTGGAAATCTTCTGCCATGAGCTAAATAGGACAAAACCAGACACATATGTACTCCGATAACATGTCCATCACCTTAGTTTTCTGCTTTTCCACAGAGTGACTAAATCAGTGACAATGGTTGCTCATATTTTCTAAAAAAAAAAATAAAAAAAAAGAGAAAGAAAGAAGTCAAATGTCACATGGCCCTCACTTAAAAATGTATACAAATTGTCTCAATTCAAACACTTATCCAAAATGAAGTTGTTGTTAGTTGCTGTATTGTGGTGAAGATATCAGACATTTTATAGCAGGTTCATTCTTGTGCTTTAAATCTTGTCATTTTGGCTTCCCTTCAGATTCGCTTCAAATGTTTAAAAGCAGTTAATTAACAGTTTTCTACATGTCTTTTCCATCAGCTGACTCCTGGGCTGCTTTTAAATCAGTCGCACTTTCATTTCCTCCTCTTATCTTTTAATTAATCATTTTAATTGGTTCAAATTTTCTTTATTACCTTCTTCATGTTTGTCTGCTTTCACTATTGCATTCTCCAATTCTGTCTCCTGTAAGCTCACCCCTTCCCTCACTCTGTGGAAAATATAAAAAGCCTCTTAAACGAAATTAAGCACTCATCTTGCAATGTTATTAACAGCAATTAAGGCATCACTTCTCACTCGGAGCGAGTCAATGACTTTGTGGTTAGCTAACAGGCTATTATTTGATGGGTTTGCAATTATGTCTACCTGTCCCCGAAACTCCCGATTAATATGTCTGCCTGTGAACGCCTCATGTCAGCCGTCTCTGAGGTTTCTCTGTGCCAAAATGTACAGTTGAACCCACAATGTTGATTTGATCATAACATTGATGAGACAATTTGAAAATGTAAAACTTTGAAATGACACTAGTTTAGTTTTAGTTTAGTGTGTTTATTTCGGTCTTGTAAAAAAACAAATACAATAAACACTAAAACACTGGAATCACTTAAAATTTAGAATTTTTTATTGTGTCACAGATAAGACAAACACTTTTTTTAGTCAACATCCTTAAATAATAATCTTAAATAAGATGATCATAAGTCATAAGGTCTCTCTGCATAATTAAAGGATAAATACATTTAAAAAAATGTATTTTTGTGTCCTATATTTTTAAAAACACAGATTTTTCATGTCACTTGTGATCATATTTAAGATTATCCAGATTAAAGAAATTCACCACAATCAATTGAGTGTTTTTAGAGTAATCTGCGATAAAATCCTTCCTACTGTGATAAGGGGCACAGTGGAAGTGTTACTTCTGACTCACCCCTACCACAGACCGGCTCCATGTTGCATACTATATTAATCCCAACATTGTATTGAACATTTATCCATCAAAATAAATGCACACGTACTAAATATAAGAGCCATGTCAGGATGAAAAAGGAGGCAAAATGTCTTTGAAATGTGAAAAACAGAAATAAAGTAATCATGGTTGTAACTATTTTTAAGCTAGCAAGTGGACCTTGAGTTTTTGTCGAGATTAATATTTGATGTTCTTTGTGAGGTTGTGCTTCTGCTTCTGTGTCCATTCAGGTGTTGAAATGAGGAAAATCACAGACTCCCACACACCATCGAGCCGCACGGTGAACACCACTCTCTACTACATCCTGTCCTCCTCCATGGCTCCGCTCCTGGATCGCAGGCTGAGTGGCGAGGAGCACACTCGTCTGGAATCCAGCCTCAAATACGCCGACCACTGCTTCAGCGGCCATGCCACCATGCATGCAGAGAACCTGTGGCCCGAGCGGGTGAGCAGTGCGGCCCAGATCCTGCAGCTGGTCACGCTGTGGACTCTGACTCTGCAAAAGAGGGGCTGCAAGGTGCTAGTGGCTGCCGGAGCCCAAGGAGCCATGCAGGGCATGGTGCTCAGCTTCGGCGGCCTTCAATTTACTGAGAACCACCTTCAGTTCCAGGCGGATCCGGACGTGCTGCACAACAGCTACGCCCTGAGAGGGATCCACTACAACCAGGACCTTATCAACCTGGCAGTGCTGCTGGACGCCGAGGGGAAGCCTTTTCTTCACGTGTCGGTGAAGCAGCAGGAGAAAGCGGTGAAGCTGTACGCCTGCGAGGCCGGCTGTCTCAACGAGCCTGTGGAGCTGACATCAGAGATCAAAGGTCATACCTTCCCTGTGATGGTGACACAGCCCATTACGCCCCTCCTGTACATCTCCACAGACCTGCGCCACCTGCAGGATCTCCGCCACACCCTGCACGTCAAGGCCATCCTGGCCCACGAGGAGCACATGGCCAATAGGTACCCAGGCCTGCCCTTCCTCTTCTGGTTCAGCGTGGCCTCGCTCATAACACTCTTCCACCTTTTCCTCTTCAAGCTCATCTACAACGAGTACTGTGGCCCTGGCGCTAAGCCCCTCTTCAGGAGCAAGGTATAAACAGCCGTAATAGAACCTAACTGGAAAGGAAAAAAAACTGCAAACTGATCTGCTCTGCTCCTTTTTTTTTTACTTGTGCTTGTGGTGACAAAGATTTCCTCTCTCTCTATCCCTGTGGGTTGGTTTCTCAGTTTTGATTTTCATCTTCTCTGAGTGAACTTTATTTTCCCATCTCACGTGGTACGTGTTTGGAGTGGATTGGCATCGTAGCCTTACACACTTCCCCTTTCCCCCTCTCACTAAAGGCGATTCCAGTTTTTCCTGCAGCTGTTACCTCTAAGAGATTGTGTGCCATGAAAAATCTGAACTCGGTTCCAGCAGAAGCACCAGTAGAATAGTAGCCCTCATTCAAGACCTTTAAATTACAATTATTAAGTTACCATTTGGTTTATGTCATAATTTCAGCACCACCTTTTCAACTGCACTCGCCATTGTGGAATGTAAAGCATCTGTTGATTGCAATGGAAGAAAAACAATGTGTTCTTTTAAGTTGTTATTGTTTTACTGTGTTCATATTTCAATCTTAAGGGACCATACTGCTGTTTTTTACATTTATAATAAGTCACATGTACTTAAGTTAGAGTGTACTAGGTTCTTAGATGTGTTTTTGTCTTTCTTCAAGGAAGCCATTAGTTTTCATTAATTTCATAATTCACTCTTGTTTGAGTTGGCTAATCCATTCAATTTCATAAAACTGTCTATTTTTGTTAAAAGTCCTGTATATTGCCCATTAAGGTGTGCGACATCACAGATTGAGTTTTCACCTACAACATTTAGAGATACTGGTAGCGTTATGGATCAATGTTGGGTTTTTTTCTAATGCACATGCAGGAGGAAGCAGATGATGCAACACATCCCTGATCCAGCATGTTATAAGGAAGGAAAAAAACGTGTGTATTTTGTTGAGAAACGCTGAATGTAGACAGAACCTTTGTTTGTTTTCCCACAGCTTACCTTCAACTTAAAATAAGAGCAGCATTGAGTTGATTTTCAAACTGAAGTAACAGAAGAAGGAGTGGGGGAGGATGTTTAGTAAATGAGCCCCGACATTGGTATGGTCCTGTAAAATGAACTGAATATCTGTAGTCCCGGTTGTTGTAATATCAGTAGTCACCACTGGTCGTAACTTGTGGTGAGAAGTATAGGTCCAGCAAAGCAGGTCAGACAGACTGTTAACAAACATTCAGATTGGCCAACTTGTTTGGAGGTAAAAACTAAGGTGAACAGCAAACTGTTGCGCACACACAGTGTTCCTGTTCAGGAGGGGGGTAGCCTTATTCCAGGTCACATTCAGACCAACCAGTCTGATCACCACACTGCTTGGGTTCTCCAGCCTGTCCAGAGCTACTATGAAAAATAAAACAAGTTGTAGAAATTCTTCCTTTAAGTGACATGGTTGTCATGGATCAACCCAACAGCAAATGACAGAAGCCTAAGCTAGCATGGGGTGTATTAAGGTGGTGCTAAAAGTCCATAAGGTCTGTCTACAAGGAGACGTTGACCTGCCGGGTGCTTAGAGAAGGTGGTTCTGCAGACCAAATGTCAGTCTCTGCTCAGCGTGGACTGTGCTCTCACTTTGCCAGAAGTCTTTATCTACTTTTCCTTTTCCCTCTGCCTTTTCATGATGTTTTATATTGAATCACTAAATTAAATTAACAAGAAATCTTTGGCTTTGGCTCTTCACTGCTGACCTGCCACACCCTGCGGTGCCCCAATCACAGGTTCTCCTCAGCATGTCTGTATTTTCCCATTTCGCCTTGGAGGCATCATGGATGGTTTGGGTGGTGGTTCAGTTTCCCAGCCGTTCTAATCCTCCGCTCTGACTTCACCAGGTCGCCCACAAAAGTGACGATGGCTGCTGTGACACCAGGATGGCTGCTTGAACACTCCAGTGCTTTGCTCACAATCAACATGTGGTAGTGGTTCTGATTGACCTTTGGCAGCATGGGAAGCATTAACGTGGGTGTGCTGGCGATAAATGAATGACATCAGCTTCTTTTTTTGTTTTGGTGTTAAGAGTGCAAGATCTATGATTAACAGGGAGACACGAGACATGACAAGAAAACCCAAACGGATGTTCCGTCCTGATGAAGTCCGCTGGGGAGTGATATCACCCAGATGTGTTGCGAGAGGACGTAGAAACATGTACCCTTAAAACTCAAATAGGCTGAAACTGTTGTCACTATTGATTAATCTGCTCACTGTTTTCATGATTGGCTATAAAATATTAGAAAATTCCAATCACAAGCATATTTAAATGTCTTGGTTCACCTGACCAACAGCAGATGTTCAGTTCATGGAAGACAAAATCACATTTGAGGAACTAAAAAGGGAATATTTTGCACAAAACAGTTTATTTAAAATAATAATAAAAAAAATATTAAAAAAAAGATGTTCAACATTTGTCCGTCTAGTGTTTGAAACATTTCAACAGCAAGACTTTCAACACGTAGCAGCATTTCTTATTAAACTCTGATCTCACTGGAAACTAGAAATGACTCAACTGGAGTGATTTTTTTTCTCTTAGAAGCATTTATCATTTTACTCCTACAACACTGTCTGGTGGTTTATTAAGGGAAATGATGACATTGATGCAGCAGAAATCTGGACCAAGACTTCCTGTTAGCTGTTTCCAATTTGATTATCAACTTGAGATGTGAGACTTAAGTTGAGACAAAGTCAACGATCACATTGTTTCATTAGTAGCCAGTTTGCAAACTAATTTAAAACCAATACAATCTTTGTCAGATGATGGATGCTGGCTTTCCAGGAAGCATTTCAGTCTCTCAGGGACATGTTCCCACAAACTCCATGAGGGTTTAGTTCTACTGTCAAATCATCGAGTCCTTTATGCCCATTTTCTGTAAGTGTGTGTTTCTGCCTGAGGGGAATTCACACAAATGAAATCAGAGTGAAGCCCAGCTGAAGCCCGGAGGCATTAGAAGAAAAGGTAAAGAGTGTGACGTGTCAGGCTTGACGAGAGTCAGGAGCCTGCTGTTTTGGCAGCGAAGTGCAGGCGGCACCGGTTTTGAAGTGAAGGCGATCCCGAAGTTCCTTAAAGTTGCAATTTATCTACTGACCATCAGGGGGCGACTCTGGACACAAAAAGAAGTCTGATTGCATTGAAGTTTATGAGAAAATTGCTTCTCATTTGATTTATTATGTCAGTTATCATTGAACATGAGTTTATGTTCTCAATCACTAGTTTCAAGTCTTCATTACAGCATGATGTTCATTTAGTACATTATGGTCCATTAAAGTCTAATAGACAATAAAGCAGGGATTGCTTTGTGATTGACGGGTCATTACCAATGCAGTGATGACTTTAACACTGGGTTTGGGCCTGTACCTGCATGCACAGAGCCTTCTTCTACATGATTGAGCACACTGGCTCCTTTAGTTACCAGCAGGGACAAACATTTCAGAAATCCTCATTTCTTCCACATGTTGCACTAAATGAAAGAAGGACTACTTTTATTCTTGGGCAGCACCCTACCTCTAGGCCATCTTTAAACTACTGGAGGTTGGATGGCAGGAAGGCAATCCTGAAGACAGGGAGAACAGGTTTTGGGCAACTGAACAACAAACACACTATCTATAGATTAGATGGGAAGCAAAGAGAAGGTGTCTAATGGCACAGCCAAACCACGTAGAGCACGACGATCCGGTGTGACTGGATGTTTGAGCACTTTCTTATAGACTTGAATACTTGATGACAGGCATGCAGTATTTTTTGATTTAAAAAAACAAAAAATACTGCAATACTATTAAACTTTGAAATGGTTCCTTCTGAAAAACACTGAATAAAATATGTGTAAATATTGAAGACAAAAAAAAATACAAACAAAAAATACAATAACATTGAAGTGCTTAAGGTTTTTTTTTTTTTTTTTTTCATTCTTTTTGGGGTATAAACAAAGTCCTGCAAGTGATCCAAGACACTACTTTTCAAGACATTTGCAGCCATAACCGCCACTCCTGGAAACATAGTTGTATATTGGAGTGTGCAGACAGCAGCTTCAGACGGGTATTGCATTCACTTCAGAAAAAAAACCTGCTCTCTTTCTCTGAACTAACAAGATAATTATCTTGGAATAACAGGAAACTTTTTTTTTAATAATAATAAAAAACCTGCTCTGATTCTCTGAATTAACAAAATACCATAAAGCCCTCAATAGAAGCTCTGATTGCACCACGTCGCGATGCAATCATGACCCGATAGTTTGGAGTAATCCAATTTAATTTGGGTTTGAGACATTGTGAGATACTCTTGTCATTAATGAATATTGTTTTGTTGACTTTGTGCAGCACCTTTCCGAGCACGCAGCGGGACTCTTGTAAGCACATACTATATTTTGAACAAAAAAATGTGTCCTGTGCATGCTCAACCCTGCCTACACACTAGCTCAATCTCTGCCTCGTGATTCTCAGACGCTTTGCACGTGAGAGGATTTGTTGTGATGTTTTGGCTGCTTTTAGTCGTAGCCGTGTATTAATTGTGAACCATTTGAGAATGTACTTAAAATAACCAGTTACATTAGATATTTATAGGTTATTATGCATCGGTTTTTCAGGTCAAACCATGAACCCATTAACCTAAATTAGTTTGAGATACACTGGCTTGTATGTAGGCCTTTGAGCTTTTGTACTAATGTTCAGTACCCACAATGACCACATGATGGTAGCAGACACCAATCACTCTTCTCTGTTGTGCTTGTGTCATTTAAGGTCGTGGTGATAAAGTACGAGGATAAAGTTATATTTAGATTGCATCCTATTTACATCTGATTTTCCATTTGACTCTTTAAACTGATTAACAGTTAAATGTTACCTTTATAAAAAAAAATCAAGTCTAATTTATTGGCTCATAAAATGAAACAGAATAGAGGGAAACCAGGTGACTAGGTATATGGATGGACCATGTGTGGTCAATGTGCAGATCACATTGACCACACATTGATCACATGACATGGGTAAGCTAGTTTTCAGTTAAATGTTACAATCATCGACGAGACTAAAGTGTTATGCTTCCAGATATTTGATTTGGAAGATCTTATGATGAAACAAATGACACTCGTATGGTAGTTCATTCATGAGGCAGTATTTCATAGTTAATATAAATTGAAATATATGAGCCGACAAAGTTGAAAGCATTTCCTGTTTTTTTATTGGAGCATGTGTGGTAAAATAATACATATTATTCATTTGTAACATATACATAGTAGGATGTTTCTTTTGTAAAAATGATTTTGTTAAATGCCATAAGAAATGAAATCCATCTGAACTCAAACCGCCTCTCCAACCTGCAGCCTGTCAGTCAGTCGCCAAACTGTTATCCAGAGGAAGCACGTGTTTTCCTTCCTGTTATGTTATTGTGGCATTAAGACCACTGTGTTCACACCGCTGTACTTTACTGTGATATCACCCCGAGAATAGTCTGCAATTCACAATACTGGTTTCATATCTCCAACAACAACGTATCCAACGAGCCAATTAATCATCTAAAGATGTTGGTGAAGTTGGCGATGCTTCACTTCACTTCACTTCACTTCACTTCACTTCACTTCACTTCACAGGAGTTAAAGGAATACTTCACCCATTTGCATTAAGCTTTGTGTCGTTAGAAACCCGGTAGTGTGTTTGAATGGTCGTGCATCAGTCCCTCATTTTCCCCAGAGACAGATCTCCGTATTTCTATTCTGAAAAGAGCCTCCGATAATGCAACATGATGATATTTGCATCATCGGAGGCTCTTTTCAGAAGGGGGGTTCCTCATGTCTTCAACCCGCCTACAGGGGCAGCACCCACTGAGACTACAGACCTATTACAGACCAGTGGTGGGACCTCACTTCAGACTCTGTGTGTGAGCAGACTTGGACCGCTCCGCGCTGGCCGAGGGAGCGGCCTGCAGAGCTGTGCATTGTGGGAGTTGTTGTCTTCCATCCACATGCTCCAAAAAGTAATTGTCTGCCACTTCTCGGTCAAGAAGGCACCAAAATGTTTTTTACATTTCGACTACATATATGACCCACTTTCAATCCAGATTCATGTTTCCAGCGGTGAAGTATCCTTTAAGTTAGATAGTTTAGTCGCCGGCTGCAGGCGTGCTAAGGTCAGCTGCAGCTAACGTGTTGACTTGTGTTCGTGTTAAGTTTTGAGTGCAACTGTTTCTGCTGTTTCTACTCCGACAACACCCCTTGGTGACATATGCAATGCAGGTATGTCATCCCTTACCATGCAATTTCAGGACTGGCATGATGCTTTAAGACAGAAAACTTTGAAGCCATAAAACTGCTTCAACAACGTGGAGTTCACAGTTCACCCAGTTCACCCAGCTCACCCTGAGCTGGCAACCGGTTGATTGTCCTGTAATATGCCTTTGAAATTGTAGGCGCTTTAAATGTTAAATGTTGCATGATTAGTTTGTAATCGTCTACGCCCCATTCACCTCTCTCTCTCTCTCTCTCTCTCTCTCTCTCTCTCTCTGCTCAACACGCCATAACTTCCAGACTGAAGCAACAGCGGCAGCAGAAGCCCTTCCCTTGGAACACATCTGGAACAGTGGAGAAAAGAAGTGAGGCACATACAACAACTCTGTCTATTTGTATCACCTCGATACAGTCATACAATCAGGTTAGTAGCTTCTTTTCATCTGCAAACTATAAGTGCAACTCCTCCACCATCTTTCCTCCGCTGACTTCCTGAACACACCCAGTGCTGCATTTCCCCTTTCAGAGAGTCACATTTCAACCTGCACATCAACACTGACTGACAGCGACGACTAATCGCAGGTGAGTGTTGTTGATATACTACAGCCTGCTCACGCTTTCTGTTTGCATCATTGTCATTTACTACTGTTTGTGTTGGTGCATGATGGTCCATTCAGTCAGGCCAGAGTAGATTCTGTGTTTGAACAGCTATTCAAGTGTGCAGAGTGTATCAAAGCGTGCAAACAGTAACACAATGCGGAACACTAGTGATAAAGAAAACCAAATACAGCATGAAAACGAACTTTATACTCTGGCGATGGCAACAAAGTGCAGAAGTTGATAGAATAGTAAAGAATAGAAGAGAATAGAATAGAGAGCTCCTATAATCTAGAATAATCTCATCCTAAATCACACAAAGGTCACAGGCAATCACATTTACTTGATGAAGTTGTTTCTCACACTCTGTTTATTTCAACATTCCTGTGCAACGGCCCCACATGTCTAAACCTGCAGAGACACTGTTATCTACATCTTCCAGAATATTGCGCAAATCATTTAGCAAACACCCAGATTATTCATGGAGACAATTCAAACCAGAAACCAT
This sequence comes from Chelidonichthys spinosus, assembly GCA_029853015.1. Classification (NCBI taxonomy): domain Eukaryota; kingdom Metazoa; phylum Chordata; class Actinopteri; order Perciformes; family Triglidae; genus Chelidonichthys; species Chelidonichthys spinosus. The sequence goes on along the minus strand of CM056829.1, from coordinate 23,516,211 downwards.
GTAAACCAGGTTGAAAAGAAGTCTTTAAAAGACCAGCAATCATAAACCTTGTCTTTCTCAAAAAAGAGCCCAAGTTTTACAAAAAACTTATCGCATGATAAGATGTTAGTCTGTTTATTACTTATTACCTTGTCCTGCCTCTCTATGTGTTCCTCTCGGTAGGTGGGAAGTAACAAAGTACAAATACTTACTCAACCAGTAATGAAGTTATTTTCAGTCAGCCTTGCAGAAAACAAAGCCAGTTAGAAATGTCCTTCATAGGGACACTTTTTAATTTTTACTTGAGTAAATAAGTTGAAAGTGTCCTTTTTTAACTCCAGTGTCTGTACTACTTGAGTCTATCGATATTCAATCCTGAGGTGGCAGAGCAACCCATGTCTGTATGAATCTTCATAATATTTGATTTAATTGAATAGGCTACTTTTCATTCTCTCCTTGTTTATGTACTTTGTCCCGGGACTGGGAGTTGAATCATCTTCAAATCATGTCACCTTCTCCACCATCTTTGTTTTTTCTGCTCCTGATTGATTGTCTTGCCTGTTAAACGACATGAAAGTGTAAGAGATATTTGAGACGTCGGTCTTACCACTTCCAGTCATGTTTTCCTAGTTCGGCTGCAGGAAAGCTCTAAAATAGGATACTTTTCTACCAATGCCTAGTACAAATATATTCCTAGTATTTCTGATTTTACTGTCTATAGAGCCAAGCTCTCGTCTTATTTCCAGGACTGTAGAATTCACAAACTGGGAACCTTTACTTAAAATAATAACTCAAATGTAAGCTAGCTGTTTATGTTATATTGGCTGTTTCAGAACAATAATATGATTTCTTCAGCAGAACATTAATAATCAAGGCTTTCCTCTATGTTTCACATCCTACTTCTGCTGTAGCTGTTTCCCTGAAACAGTTCAGACTTCTCTTGTTGTGCTTCAGTTTGTGACCTATTTTTTATTGGATTATCATCTATTTATTAGCTTGCGGTAGAACTTTAACATGGTATGTGATCGACAATGTAAAGTAATCTAATGCGTGAAATTCAAATAAATTTAGTATAACATGATTTATTAGTAACACTAACACATATGTTTACTGTATATACATCAACAGGGGGGATGATGTTCGCCATCCATTCCGATTTCATCCCAGAAACCACCTTTTTTTTTCACGGTCAATTATTTTCTCTTCAGATTTCATCGTCTGGCCTTTGGCTGGTCCCCTGAAACAGACTGAAACAGACTGAAACAGAATGAAACAGACTGAAACAGACTGAAACAGACTGAAACAGACTGAAACAGACTGAAACAGAATGAAACAGACTGAAACAGACTGAAACAGACTGAATCAGACTGAAACAGACTGAAACAGACTGAAACAGACTGAAACAGAATGAAACAGACTGAAACAGACTGAAACAGACTGAAACAGAATGAAACAGACTGAAACAGACTGAAACAGACTGAAACAGACTGAATCAGACTGAAACAGACTGAAACAGACTGAAACATTCTGGGCTTTCAGTGAAGTGAAAGTCACAGATCTGCCGTAGCCACACACAAACGTCACCACCCATTACTTCACTCTGAGATATGATTTTAATATCCCACAATGAGCTCATATTCACATTAGGTACCATTCTGGTGTCCACAGTCATGAAGTAACATTTCATTTTCGGGGTGTTGTTGTTTACTTTTAAAGAAAGGGAGAGAGATCATTTGGTACACACAAACAGGAAGTGTGTCCAAAGGTGACAGGAAATGGTGTAACGCCTCCATCCTCTACCTGAGAGCTCAGCTTCATCTTCTGAACACTAGGAACTGGTGTGAGTCCAGGCAGGGAGGTGGGAGGGTTTACATGGTCAGGAATGTGGCTGCGGATACATGAGACTGGAGCTGGGAAACAGAAACCAGCAGAATGCCAGGGTCTTTCCCATTCCACCAACTTTAAAACACGAGGAAACTCACATCTTCATGTTAATTCTGCACTGGATGTCAACAGTTTTCAAGAGAGTGCAACCATCGTATCTAGTTGGTTTACAAAAAAGGGGGGACTTCTTTTTGTATGTTCTGCTGGCTTGCTGGCTTTTACAGAAGCCACAGAGAACTGGCAGGAGGGAAATTACAGTCTATGGGCCTGGCTTTACAAAGCCAAAATTACAGGCAACCCAATCTGGAAGTTGGATAATTTTTCTAGAGCAGAAACTCTTGGAAATGTGTTAGCTTGATGGCTGTGTGAAGGATTTAGTTGATCAATTTTTGTATGTAAGGCCTACTTCTACACAAAATATATACAGGCTGCATGAACCAGGTCAAGAAAAGAGCATTTTAATTTCATGCCTTGGACAAATATATGATTTTAGACACGGTCACAGATCTTAACTCTGTTCTATCATCTTATTCACTGTTAGTTATCTCTGAAATGTAAATGACTGCGTCTGGGTTTGTCATGGTGCTATAACTTGTAATATTGACAGATTCTGGACAAATCATAAGCTGTTTTGTGTGTGTGTGTGTGTGTGTGTGTGTGTCCGTGCTGCAGTAAAGGATGCCATTAGGAGGAGGAAACAAGTGTGGCTGCTGTCACAAGACAGTTTACTTTGCAGAAGAGGTACACTGTGATGGGCGGAGCTTCCATAAGTCATGCTTCCGGTGCAGTGAGTAAACTTCTTCTACTTGTCACCATGGAAACCACTGAACTTGTGACATAATCAACATTTTTGATCATCTATTCTCAAATAAAAATGTGTAGGTAGCATACGTAGCATGACATAAATTATGTTAAAGGGTTATGCATGGTTGCTTAAAAAGAGGGGATTCTGGGGGATGCTTATCAGCATGTGTATCTTTTTTTTCTTTGACAGATATCCCCGTATGAAATTTGAAATAAGTGTTCTCAGAGGCCAAACCTTTATATTAACTGTTAAAGTTGGATTTAAGAAAAAAGGGTATATTTCCTATCAAGAAAATCATACATAAGTATAAAAAAAAAAAGAATATGATCAAAAGAAATGTTGATATAAATCAGGAAAGACATGTTTCTCTGCTTCAACTTGAAACATATGAGGTTCATGGAGTTCTGAGACTTATTTGTGTCCCTGTGTTGTAATTGAACATTCCTGTGATGGCATTTAGATGAGAACATGCTTCTTCAATAGAACTGTTGCATAAAAGGAAACCGTTAAGAGCCGTATTTAGATGAATGTGCTCCAAAACATCTGCACATGCATAAGACTAATAAACATTTTTGTTTGAGTCTGTGCATGTGAATGTGTCTGTTTTTGCAGTAGTGTGTAGGAAGAACTTGGACAGCACCAATGTAACCGTTCACATGGATGAAATCTACTGCAAGGCCTGCTACGGCAAGAAGTACGGGCCAAAGGGTTACGGTTACGGCCAGGGAGCAGGGACACTCAGCATGGACAAGGGAGAGTCTCTGGGTATTACACATGAAGAGTGAGTAACACACACACACACACACACACACACACACACTTCTCAAGCTGAAGTTCCATTATCCACTGTTTGTCTCTGTCTCGGTCAGACCTGCTCCCCATCAGTCTAGCAGCAACCCAAACCCATCCAGGCTGGCTCAGAAGTTTGGAGGTTCAGAAAAGTGCCCTCGCTGTGGCAAGTCTGTCTACGCTGCTGAGAAAGTGATTGGAGCTGGGAGTGTAAGGAAAACACACACACACACACACACACAAACACACACACACATGCATGTTTGTAAAATAGTACGTCCCTTTTAAACATAGATCTGCTATTTATCACCAGGCATGGCATAAGTCTGGGTGTTTCACCTGTGTCACATGTGGGAAGAGCCTTGAGTCAACCACACTGGCTGATAAGGATGGAGAAATCTACTGCAAAGGTAAAATGTCACTTCCTGTACAGAAAGCCTGTATTTAGAACCGCACTAGCATTATTCAATACACATGTATCCTGTTGACCGTGCTCTAACTTACATTTAACATGCATGATCAGGTTCACTGTGCATTTTTAGTCAAGGGGCATTGAAGTTGCAGCCAATAATATGATGTTTTGTTGCATAGTAATCTCGTGATAGAGGCAGGATGACCTGTGTTGATCCATTCAGGCTGCATTTGCCAGGAAGTCTAAAATAACTAGCTTTGTTAGTGACTGAGGTGTAATGAACACAAGAATACAGCAGATGGCCCCCTCAGCACGCCACAAACCAGACTGACTGACTCATTGACGTGCTCTTAGTACAGGTCAGAGGTAAGATGTGTATGCTCTTCATTTAGAGGGGAATATCTCAACTGTTATAGACTAATATGACCCCATTGAACAACGTGGGATGTGTGCCAACATCTCTACCCAGGCCAAAGTCCTGAAAATGATCCCAGGTTTATCCTTTATAGATATCCTCATACATTTCTACTAGATTCATCTTCAAATTAAGAGAAATACTTTTTGTATTACACATTCTTGGTCAAATGTCTCAAACCATCAACAGACATGGGGATATTTGACGACGTGCAATAGTAATGTCCTTAACATGGACTTTGAGAGGACCGCTTCCACCTCAACTAATGCAAGAACACATATACAAAGAGCCTGTTAGAAACAGCAGATTTGGGTCCAAGCACCATTTACAGACGCCACCTCAATCTTAAACGCAGATGCTTATGGTTTTGTAAGAAAGGGCAGTTTAATAGTCCCTGAGATTGTAATCTAAAAACCTGAAGGTTTGCCAGATCCCTGCTCATGTGGTAGGTGCCATCCGTTGTAGCAAGGACTGCAAATGCAAGGAGGATATAGTTGTAAAATCCCATCACTGAATGAGCTCTCATCGTCATCCCCATACCTGGACCAAAGTTTTACCTGGAAACACAGGGAATAAACCTGCTGTTTTGTGTTTTTCACTTTAAGTTAATGTTCCAATGATAATAGCAAGGTTGGATTTAAAAAGTCTGCATATTAATGAAATGTTTGTTTTCTTTCTTTGTCCTGTGTTTGTATTTTGTATTTATAATTTTCCATTCAAAACAGCACAAAACAGGACATCACCCCCCCCCCCCCCCCCCCCACAACACACACACACACATCCACACTGGACATCTACAGAAACACAATTAAAAACATCAAACCAGAATTGTTACATTGTTACACTACATGGTACATGTACTACAAACATTGTGATCACCATCATTTTTTAGACAAAGTGTAAAACAAAAAGTATTTCTCTTAATATGAAGATTAATCTGTTAGAAATGTATGAGGATATCTATTAAAAAAAATCCCATTCATAGTGTGATAATAGTGTCACCTGTGGTCATTTTCAGGACTTTGGCCTCGGGTAGAGATGTTGGCACACATCCCACGTTCTTCAATGGAGTCATATTAGTCTATAACAGTTGAGATATTCTCCGCTAACTTACCTAACGGACCTAGACTAGCTCTGCCTCACGTCTCATGGGGAGAATACACCGGTTTTGCAGGGTGCTCATTAATATCATGTTCTAGTGTCCCATGTGGTGATTGAATCCAATTTTCCCCTTTTTTTGGCTGCACGCTCAGTCATCTGAGGGAATCAGAACCAGCAGAAACAATGGCATCCCAAACACACAGACATCGCTCGCTGCAGTGTTTGTGATGTGAAATGCAAAGCTGGTGAATTCAGCACATCATATACATATATAACACAGCATACGGTGGATCTACTAACTACAGAGTGCATCATTTCTCAGAGCTCGAAGCTCCTCAAACGTACTCGTTTTTAAAGGTTCTGTAATCCTAATGAGGTCTTCTTTATACAGAATGCTAATAACTGCCCAGAGCAAAAATCTATTCCATTATTTCCACACACCGTTTTAGCTTTTAGATTCTCCACACCGATAACCAGAAATGACGGCCTGTCGGAAATTCACTGAGTTGATGGAATCAGGTGTGGGAAGGAAATAAGTCGGCTCTTTGTCAAATATGTGGTAGCCCTACATACTGTGAGTGTGACTCAACACGATCACACGGATCCAACAACCGTGAGAACTGCAATAGCCGTCCACGAGACTGAGTCCACAGCAATACAGCGACACTGGATGCAGAGGTCCACCCGGATAGCTAGCCCAACCAACTCGTGAAAGTCAATGGAAGAGTCAGCCGTGGTCTGGCTGCCACTGCTGCATGCTCAGCAGGCCCCGAGGAGCTTCAGCACCCGCGCCCCCCCCCATGCTGAAGACCTTGTGAAGCTCTTGGGAGAACAACAGGAACCAGGTGCAGGCAGAGTCTCTTTACTTGGCGGTTCCCCCATAGCGAGCTCTCAGGGGGTTCATGAAGGCGACTTGAGGTCTTCGGGGTTGCAGGGGTTGCAGGTGAAGAACTCTGGCAACGATGACAGTCTGCACAAAGAATTGGCCTGTTGGAGGGCAGATGTCATGATATTCCATATTCCGGTTTCTCAGTACTCGTATAGGCTAATGAACCAACCCAAATTGCAAGGTTTTAGTGCACAGGGTAGTGTGTCAATAAAGTGGTGGATATAAAATTGTAATGCATACAAATCAAGTCCATATAGCACATTTAAAAACAACAGGAGGGATAAAGAAACAAAAACACCCTAAACGCAATGCTTTTCCTCTGGTTTACCGAATGGAAAGTTATTGATATTTTGACATTTTCAACAGGCTGCTATGGCAAAAACTTTGGTCCCAAGGGATTTGGGTACGGTCAGGGAGCTGGAGCGCTGGTGAATACCCAGTAGAGAGCGGACCACGGACTCTCCGCTGACAGGTTTCCAGAAAGCCTCACCGACTTGTCATCTTCCCGGCAGTGACGGCTACAGTGCTGGTCTTACTATGCATGTCAGTGATAAAAAGCTGCATTATACCACTGGATATATAACTTCATTTCTGCCTTGAGATAAATATGATGTTACAGTAAATCTTGATACATAACTAGGGATGCACGATATTGGATTTTTTGCCGATATGCCGATATTTTACAACTCATTTGGCCGATAACCGATATCGATACCCATATATATAAATATACAAACTCCTTGTAACGTTCAGGATGACACTTCTTCAAATAGACAATTAAGTTTGTGGTGTTAAAAGAATGCTTCCTGGCTCCTCCTCGCATCACCGACGCTGAACAATCACTGCAAATACAAACTTTGCTATCCGTTACACCTTAAAAACGTCCACACCGCCGACATTTTGAACTTCTCCCTCGCTCTGCTGCAACTTGAAGTAGGTGACGTGTCGATTCACGATGCGCACGCAATCCTCGCGTATTTAATCTGATTTAATCAAGGAAGCAGCTGTCTTTATTTATCGGTTTACTATATCGGCGTGTTATCTGATATCTGATAATACATTTTAACATCAATATCGGCCGATACCGATACCTTGCCGATAATATCGTGCATCCTTATACATAACCCAACATGACTTATGTGTGTAACGCTGCATTGATGGTTTGCTCTGAATGTAATAATCTCATCATCATATTAACAGTTTCCTGTGTTCGGCTAAATCCTCCTTATTTGTATGTTGGGCTTTCCAAACAGTGTGACACTAAAGAAAGAATTTACTGCCACTTTTTTTCTGATTGGAGCAGAAATGACAAGGTGAATGAAGCTGTCTCTCTCTCTATCTGTGTGTGTGTGTGTGTGTGTGTGTGTGTAAGGAACAGGGAAATATTGGACGATGACGTTCTGTGTTAAGAAATGTCAGACGCTCCTCTGATCCTCATACACTGTGACACATGACAGTGCGGATACCATAAGTCCAGCATCTTTGTAAAGTTGGGGGAATTACAGCTTCACTCCACCCATGAAGCTCCTCTCACATTAGAGCCATGCAACCGTCAAGGATGTGAGGAATGGCAAACAGTTTTTTAATTGCCATAATTACGTTTCTCCTATATACGAGAACAGTGAATTGAATCATCAGAGGAATGAGCAAGGCTTTGTGGTTTCTGGTGAGAAAATGGAACCAGTTTCTCCACTTAATTTAAATTGTAATCACGACATTCAGTTGCCTTTCTTTGGTTTCAAACATTATATCAGGATGTGTGAATGTTGTTTGTAGATCATATCATGTGATCGTGTGTTTCTGTCTGCTCAATAAAACATTTCTGTCTAACAATGTTCTTCCTCTTACATATTAAAACATCTGACTTCTTTATCCATCCTCTGCCTCCCACTCACATTTCAGTTCTCAAAGTGACAGCAGCAGCTCGACATCACTATGGAACTCTGGGGCAGCTAAATATGTTTTTAATAACTTGATTTTTTTTTCTCTCCAAGTTTACTTTCTATAAACAGGTAGGAGAGGGTAAATATCTGTATTTCTGTTAATAGACAAACACACAGTGCTGCTAAATTGCGTCGTCGACGTGCACTCGTCGACTTGCACGCGCGCGCGCACACACGCCCAGATCTCCTCTAGTTGTCACCAGGAGGAGGAGGAGGAGAGGAGGAGAGGAGAGGGAGGAGGAGAGGAGGGGAGGAGGGGGAGGGCCGCACTAGGAGCCGGGCATGTTCAAACATATATCCAGACAGACCAGCCTTCCAACCTCCACGGAGTGTTGTTGTCATTGCGCACGGATCAGAGTCGTCAATGAAGACCAGGCTGTGTCTATGTGAATAATGTCAGCTCAAACCGATGTGTGTTTTTCCAGAGTGACTCGTAGTAAGACATGAGTCGTGTGATTAACGGCTAAAAGACGCGTCGGTGGGTTTGGATTCCGTCTGAAGACTTCGGCTCGGTGTGGCCATGTCTTTCCCGACCAAAGTGATGCGAGACGGGCTGCTGGAGAAGCGCAGCAGCGGGCTCCTCCAGCTGTGGAAGAGGAAGCGCTGCCTGCTCACCGAGGAAGGGCTGCACTTGCACGGCTGCAAAGGCGGCGACGACGTCCCGAGCTCGGCGCGGAGCTCCAGAGGCAAGGAGCTCCGCTTTGAGCGCATGGTCACCGTGGACTGCGTGGAGTACAAGCGGGGGCTGGTGTATTTCACCGTGGTCATGGCTACGGGCAAGGAGATCGACTTCCGGTGTCCGCAGGACGGCACGGCGTGGAACGCGGAGATCGCCTTGGCGCTGGTGCGCCACAAGAACCGGCAGGCCGTGCAAACGGGACGGAACCGGCACCTGTCCACGTCACACCTGGGCAGCACCGGGGAGGATGAGGAGCTCTGACCTGGGGAAGGTATGTCTTCATGGAGGGGAATGCCATTGGGGACATCTCATGGGAGGTTATTAAAATAACTTGATACTTATTTACATTGAATTGGCTGCCAGGTTCACTCTCACTCACTTGGGTTCCACTGTTCCAGCTGCAGCTTTGTGTCACTGAGATTGACGGTGGAACCCAAGTCAAATCATCTCCAACAACTCAAGGGGGAAATGTTTAAATGTCACACCATTTCCCATCAAACATCCCGCAAAAACGCCCAATCACTTGAGCCACTGACATCCCTGGTGACCTCCCCCCCTTGTGGTTGAAGGGGTGCTAATAGTCAAGACGAGGTGGTAGCTTACAGTGATTGGATGGAATGAAAACATACACAGACTCTTGGGAAATGAGGTGGCACATGGTGGAGAAGCACTTCCAGTTGGACCGCTCCAGTCTGTAGACGTCCCACCGTGGAGTCAACATCGTGTCGGTTTCCCCAAATCCAGTGAACGGCCTTAAATGCACCACAGTCGTCTTAGGACAGCCACCCACTCTCACTTCAGGACATAATTAAGATGCAATGTGAGCCTCCAAAATAACATCTGCCTGCCTCTCCCTCACTTGGCAGCCAAGTATTTTTAATACACACACACAGACACAATCACACACACACACACACACCACCACCACCACACATTCAGCCTTCTCTGATTTATTTAGCCGACATAAAGAAAACATTGGGGGAGACGGGAGCGCCGCATGCATCTTTTTCAGCTTGTTCACATTTTTGGAACACAATCAGTTCCATCAACTGACAACAGTGTTTGAAACTGGTCACTGAAATTGCAAATGTTCATGAACTGAGTGTGTAAATCTGAACTATGAGCTCATAGTCCAGGAATCCACAGCGATGCTTCCTTAAGAGAGCTGCAGAAGTCAAGTGCCCAAATTAACTCAGTAGCTGGGGTAACAGTGTGACATAACTCACTACAAATGCACTTTGTACAACACCATCAGCCACTCAGTGTCAAATACATGAAGTAAGCACTGAATATTAAACATCAGCTTTTGTCTTTTTTTTAGAGTAGCGAAGGATAGACGACACGGGATGCATCAGCTGGCTTCTGTGGTGCACGGCATGATGGGACATCCAGAACGGCCATGGGTGATTTGGATTAAAGTGCAGAGAGCAAGTGTCTCAGACACTCTTTGTATGTGAGCTTATTCACACTGTCATACAAACAAAGCCCTGGGATCCTGATATACTGTATGGATCAACATGCTTCCGGTCATGGGGGAGAATCTGCGTAAGAAGAGCTGGTGTCATTTGGACAGAGACTGGGGAGCCGGGACACTGTTTAACCTTGTGCCTTTATGTTATAAAGTAAATATCTTCTATTTTTCTTCCACATTTTCTAACATTGCTGAGACACTTTATTTCTGAAGTCTTGCTTTTGATGGAAACACATTGCAGTTGGACTTGGCTTTGAAACGCTTCTATAACAGACAGAACAGATCTGCATGCTTTTTCTTAAGTTGGACACAAAGAAGAAATATTTTTTGCTCAAATTCATTGCACATTGTATCTAAACCATGTTCAGTATTACACTCTTAAAAAAGAATAAATGCATTTTTGTCAGTTATCCTGAATGTTTCTATTTTTTGAACATACTCACACTGGAACATACAACGTCTCTTAGAGCGAAACAGTCAGCTGCAATTTATTTTAGGTTCAGCCCATTAATTGCTGAGCTCATTTGTTTCCAGTTCTGTGGTATAACCTTGCTGTTATAGCCTCTGGGAAGTACACACATCCCCAGACACACACACACACACACACACACACACCGTGGGATTGCTCTCCTGCTCTTGTGTGTGTGTTGAAGTCAGGACACCGTTTGTTCTGAGTAGTGACGAAGACTAATGAGAAGCGCAGTGAGCCTGAGGCATCCGCACACAAACATCCACTCACACACACTCACCTATACAATCACCTATACAGAAGCCTTATGTGCACACCCAGCATGCAATTCAGCAAGGTCTTAGCATCAGTCGACTCTTTATTAGCAAGGCATAAACATATTGTTCAATCAAGCATATTGTGTGTGTGTGTGTGTGTGTGTGTGTGTGTGGCTGTGGGACTCAGTGCAGGTCAAGAATAAAGGGCTGATTGTGTAGCAACTTCCCCCGTTACTGTGGAAAACCCCAAAGAGCCACACCACATGAGTCAGCAAGGGACCAGGAGTACTGCAAGAAGTGGATACACCCAACAGAGTGTTTGTGTGTGTGTGTGTGTGTGTGTGTGTGTGTGTGTGTGTGTGGGCAGGTGTATATACACAGAATACTGTATGCAAAGGAGATCATAAACTTCCATCTTAGGCTGGGCAATAAAAGATACCCTCGATAGAAATACAAGACACGGTCGATAGAACCTCAACAGAACTCATTCCTTCCATGTTTTGACGGACAACAGGAACAGCCAATGATAGTGAGGATAGAACACAATCACGTGGCTGAGCTAGAGTTACAGCCACGTCAGGTTAGGAGCGGAGTTTACTACGACTAATGTTCCCACAAAGTCGGGTAACACCACCAATCTGTTGACCATCTGAGAGCCGTCCTCTAGAGCAGCACAATGCAGGACTTTACAGACCCAAACCAGGACCGCTGGTCCCTCTAAAACCACCAGCGTAATAGCTGCACAACAACAGACCTTGCGGTAAAACAACCATGAGACACACAGCCTCTGTATTCACCACCATTTACATGGGAAAGCTGCTTGAATTTGGACTGAGGATATATACAGAAAGATTGTGTCTATTTATTTGTGGGTTTGTTTCCCAACAAATTAACACAGTTTATTTATTTATTTATTTCGGGCATGTCCGTTAAATCATGATCACACATCTTTGTTCAAATAGTAAAATACACATGGCCGAAAGGGAAAGCGGGAGAAGCCAAGGCTTATCTAGTCCCGCCCCCATTACCCACAGGATAAAATCGTCTTCATAATATTGTCTTATCTTTTGCATTTTCCATTTGACATAACATTTTCTTTTACTTGTGACATTTGACATAACGTGTTACAGCAGTAGGTGGTACAGAGAGCTGAAGTCCAGTGCATACAGATTACGTGTGTGTCATACCTAATTTATCTCCACATTGTTTGAATCTATTCAAAAGAAATGAGACAGTGAGGACGGTGGACAGTGATCACAATATTCTTAATCATCCATTGTACACTCAACATGTACTGACCTGCTCTCTACCCCTTAAGAAGCCCCCCAAAACAAAACAAAACAAAATGATTGTCTGGTAAAGAGCGGTAGAAGGTCCAGTCCTTGTGAGTGTGTGTGCTCACACTATTCAGTGGAATGTCTTGTCTAAACATCACAACCTTTGTCCAGGGTGTCTGGTTTTCTCAGCAGATAAACACACACAGACCGCTGACCTGCTATTTCATAAACCAAACACTATCATGAGTTCATCTAGTTAAATGCATAGGACAGACATTATGGCAAATGGGACACCTGATGAGTTGATCAGTCCTTGTAAGAAAAGGCAGTGTAACTCTAACACACTTCACTGTGTTAGAGTTACACTGCAAAACAGTTTTCCAAGTCTTCTTCTCATATTTACCAAGTGGAGCTGCTGTGTGAGTGGGAGACCACAAGAGGTCTGTCTATCTCCTGTTGAGTGAAGAGAGCTTCTCTATTCACAGTTGTTTGGCTGGGTGTGTCTGTTAGCCTTCTCCTTGATATGCACATCGTTGGCCCACTTCATGGAGCGCAGGCTTCGATTTTAAATCAATATAATCTGTCTTGTGTAAATACTACTTGTGTGTGTGTGTGTGTGTGTGTGTGTGTGTGTGTGTGTTTCTCTTGGTTTATATTATCTTCCATCCAGATTGACATACTTTTAAACATACTGTACCATACCACTGTGATATGCATCAAACATCCTTTTTATCACCCCTCTTTCTTCTATAGACAGTTTGTTGGTTCCTGATCTGTCAGTGTCTTAATGTTGCCGTGTGAGATCCTCACATCAACAATCAAGAATAGTCTTGCCAGCTCATGCATTAAATGCAAGATACCATGGTGATCTAATAATAATGGCACCATAGTAATTTGGTCATAAACCTCAATGGTACAATATAACTGTAGATGTTTGGTAGAGACCACATTTCCATGTCACAGTACAATGGTAGAACAAACCCCTATGATCGGCTAGTGTCACAGCTGTTCTGACATGTGCTGCCCGGTTTAAATGGGACAACAATGGGCATAAATCTTGAACTTAAAAATATTAAATTGTTGTTGAAAGCACCACATCATAAAACAACATAAAACTAACATAATGGTATAATAAATCCATCTTTCTTCATTCATGGATGTTTAGATATTACAAGCCTTTCTGACCGTACGTATGTTCAAATAAGTAATACACAAATGTTCAAAATAAGCTATAGAATTAAATATTTCCATTAATTAATGTAATTTGACTCTTAGGTCATACAAGTATTTTGGTCTGTTTTAACCCTCTTTATAGCAGTATTATTAGTATGGAAACACACCTGTTACAGCATCAGCAAGTGTAATACATGTATTTAAGTTGTGTTAATCAACCAGTTAACTCTTGGCGTTTTACAATTCTGTGTTCCGAGTTTTGGCCTTTTGCTTTCGTTGGGGTTACAGTCAGGCCCTGGAAGCTTCATATGTCTGTCCAGAAGGTCTGTCTGGGAGGCTTGATGTCAGACAAAAGAATCTCAAGGATCTCCTGCAAATGTCACATGTTTAGCATTTTGATCTGCGGTTTGAGGTTTAGCTGTGGGTAAACAAGACTACAAGTCTACAGGCTATGTGAGGTTGTACTTGAGCACAGTAATACTACGAGCTCAACGCTAATGTCCGCATGCTAATAGGCTCGCGTGGCAATGTTTGCTATGTTAGTCATCTTAGTTTAGTGCATTAGCGTGCTAACATTTGCTAAGTAGCCCAAATCACAAAATAAACAGCTGAAGATAATGTCATTAGTTTTGCAGGTATTTGATCATAGACAAGTTTTGACCTGATGACTGTGCTAGAGGTCAGGGGATCACCAACACTATCACAGTCACGTAGGAGACATGTTTTTGCACCATATTTCATGGCAATCCAACCTACAGTGGTTAAGAAATTTCACCCCAAACCACAAAAGACAACTTTGGGTTACTAGAAGAAAAGTCAGGTGATCATCAAAAGCCGGTAACAGAGGAGACACGAGGTGAGACGACCTCATTTGGACAGTCTGATTGACTGGGGCTGCGGTCAAATAGTCTATTTCTCTTAGGAAGGTTCCTAACTGAAGAAGTGACCCGAAAGTAAACAAGTGGCCGCCATGAAAAGAGTTGTTTAGTTCTCCAAATGCAAAGGAAAGGAGCTCCAATGCTTCCTTTCAGAGCTCCTTTAGCATCGGATACAACAGACCTTCCTTTACCAAAGGAAAGGAGATTACGCCGACCCACAATTCCTTGCGAGAGCAAAATATTCATAATCAACAAGAACAACTATTAAATCTCCAAAACGGCGTGAAATATATCCAACCCCTTCTCCATATCTCAAACAAATGATAACTTCATTTATCACATAAACTCTTGTGACTTGAAGCCTGGATTCCTTTTTTTAAAGTCAGTTCCAACCTTGGAAATTACATAGTATTAGTGAACCGTGGTCGACTCCACATGTATGATACCATAACACTTTATTTGTCCCACATTGGGACATTTACAGTGTTCCAGCAGTAAATGAGAGAGTTGGTTCAATAACAAGATGCATCAGTTAAACAAGCAATGATGGCATATAGTCAATGATTAAAAGGGTAGCATAGCAAAATGTAATTGAACGGTTAAAGTCACATTATGACACAGTGTTGGTCTGTTGGTTTACGGAGCAGAGTTGATTGTAACAGCAGGAAGGAGGAGCTGCTGGAACTGAAGCCGTTCAGTATTGTAGTTTATGGCAGACGCATGTCAATCACCGGTGTCGATCATCAGCAGTCATTATAATGAAGCAGCTTAGTGAAAGTCCGGTTGGATTCTCTGAGCACCGCGGTCAACTTTTCCTAAATCCTGATGAGCTCTCCTCCCAACTTTCCTTGACCTTGTGACGCTTTAGCCCTGAGGTCAAGGAAAAGTGGTTCGGGAATGATGTTTCATCGTTTGGGTGTGTCTGTAATACAAATACACCAAACCTAATGGTGGCACATCAAAAGAGTCATCGGAGGCATCCTCTGGAGATTATACATTTCTGTCCAAATTGCATGGTATTCCATGTAATGCTGTTGAGATATTTTGTGGTGGACCACTCTTTTCCATCCGTAGAGCTACACGTGTGACTGCATAATAACAGTGATATCCTGTACTGTACTGTAAACGTATAATTCCACTGACTTAAATATTAAATATGTTTTTTTTTTATCTCAGTTTTATTTATAGTCCTAGTATAAACATAAAACTCCTGCCTATAGTTCTGAATTAGTTTTAGCTCATCTTGTTGCCATCATCATCATCGTTATCAGCCAAAATTCCAGGGTCTGACTGCTGGCCTCGGGTTTATTATGAATGTGAGAGAGACAAATGGTCAAAGCAAGATTAGGCAGTAAGAGAGAGATGGGGCTGACTAATTTTAGCCTCCACTAACAAAAGAGAACGCAACAATGAGGGGGTGGAGTGGGTTTGTGGTTAAATAGAGGGGCACCAAATTGTTGGCTTCATCTCTGATCTGTCCATCTTGCCTCTGCTTTCACATCTCTCTGTCCTGCTTCATCCACCGGTAAGGTCCCTTTATGGTGTGGTCTATCAAGCGTTTCATGTGTGGTGTTTAGATTTTCAAACAACTCTTGGTCTAAATGTGTATGCGATGGAAATGCTGACCAGCAGGGGAGGCTCCACGTACAGTATACTGCCATCTGGTAGAAGGAGGTATCGGTAGAGATGTTATATAATGTTTGGGTGTTATTTTGTCGACTGCTTGGTGTCATCCTTGGGACTGTTGCTGAACCGAAATCATAAACGCAATAGCCAGAAAACTCTGATATGATTCATTAGAATTATACCAACCGGTCGGTTTTAAACTGTAGCCAAAGCAGGTCTGACATGAACTTTCCACAGCACCGTGGGCTGTTTCCTTCTCGTTGCCAATTTGGCTGCACCACAGAGGCTCAGAAGCATCCATGAGTTACTGGTGGCAAATCCCTGATCCAGACTGGGCACCCCAGAGCACAATCACCCTCCACAGCTGTTTATCAGATCCCTGGTCTATTTGGGGAGACAGGCCACTCTAAATTCCTCTCCCCAAGATAATCCCAAAGAGAAAGATGGGGATGAGAGATGGGTGAGATGGATGAGGGATGGCTATCAGTCTGGAATGTTCCTAATCCGCTGAAGCTGCTTTAACCCCATCACGCCATAGGAGGTCTTAGGTGCAGTCATTCTCAACTGGACTCCACATGCAAAATGGGAGAGGGACATTAAGAGAGAAAAGGTGAGACAGCGATGGGCTGAGTGCTTTAAATCACTTGTTGATTTGATGAAGGCCAGAAGACTCAGGGAGAGATGGGGTATGATAATGTGAAAACGAAACTACAGGAATGAGCCGACAAGATGACTTTAAAGGTATTCTCATTATCTGTCACATTTGGTCAACAACATTTCCTCAGCAAAACTGTCCACAGAGAGGTCTGAGAAGGAAAAACCAAGACGTGATTCTGGATTCCTACCGGTTTCCCAAACTTACATTTTCGACAACAATCAAAATGCCGTTCACCTCCATTGTTTTGTGGCAGATACAAGTGTCAGCAGCAGAGATCGCAAAGCCTCAATAATCTCAACACTAGACTTAGAACTGGAACCATTTATCCTTAATTTTATCCATTGGTTTCACCTAATGATTGTAAACATGTATCCAATACATTAAGCTACTCGAACTGTTTATTCATTAATTTCATTAATTTCATTTATTTCGTTTATAACAATTACCATTAACTAACAGTTTCAGCTTTGCTTGCTTCCTAATCTGATTTCATGTATTCTTTTCTTTTAATTCAAAAATTGGTTGAGCTTCTCCACAATCGCTCCACGTACCTCCAATCAACTCCAGAAGTATCCTGTTTGGGAATCAAGGGCTTATGTCTGAGCCCATAGGCTTTCTCTCTCACAACAAATCCAGTCATGTGAAGCTATGATTTCCCGGCCTGCTTTGAAACATTGAAACAGACTCAGCAACTGTTCAGCGTTTCTAATCTCTTCTCTTCTCCTCCAGTGAGATCTCAGCAGGATGCCTGAACACGTGTGAGTGATCTTATTATAGATCATACTCATTCATGCACACACACACAAACAGAAAACAAATATATTATAAATATATAAATATATAAATATAATCGTTTTCGTCTTCCTTTCCTTTAAATCTTGTCCATTTCTCTTTTACAGGCAGGAGGTAAGACCATATTTTCCCGCTGACTACTAAAGTATTTCTGAATGCTAAAATGATTCTGATAATGATATTTTGACATGTAAGTGACCGACTTATATTTGAACTGTTTTGTCCTGAATTTTTCCATCCAGAGGAAGCCAAAGATATCAGCTTCAAGGAAGCTGATGCTCAAGGTAACGCAGATAATGCACATCATTGTAATGTGAAACCATAATGTAATACATGTGTTTGACCAGAGGAGGGCAGCAGGAGTCATGTTCTCAATAGCTGCACTGTATCCTCTGATGCATCTGAACATCCAGTCTATACCATGAGATCTGAGATGTGAGGAAAAAAAAAAAGCCCACAACAAACTAACAAACGTGATGCGGATGTGCTCTTCCTGGGCATTTTAAGAGCATCCTGTATTATATTGTACTGTATGTTGATTCATATTTGTTCAGAGTCTGATGGTGGCAAAGGCCAAGGAGGAATTGGAGCAGGAGGTTGTGGTTAAAGAGGAGGAGAAGCAGAACTACCTGTCAGAGAGAGCTCCTCCTCTGAACACGAGCAGCCTGAGTCTCGCTCAGCTTCAGGTAACTTGTTGTCAAATGTCCTGAGTTCTTCCATGTTCTTCACTCTCTCCACCGGCTCTTCAGTCATTTAAAACACATGAACGTTGCTAAAGAAGCTCATCTCACTGCATTTTACCACAGGCAATTGTTGATGATCCTCTTCCAACCTGCATCTTTTCAACAACTCTGCACCATAACTCACCTGCACTGATGTTTCCTCAACAAAAATAGTTTTTTTCTACTAAAGCATGAAATGTTTCCAGATGCACACATTTGAAGTTGTCTGGAAATCGACTGATTGAGAGAGTTGATCCCTTTGAGAAAATGCTCATTTTTAACGTTGGTGTTTTATGCGTGTATGTAAAGGACCTCTGCAGAGAGCTCCATGCCAAGATAGATGTGGTGGATGAGGAGCGATATGACATTGAAGCCAAAGTCATGCTCAACACACGTGAGGTATACATGACTTCCTCAGCCCATGTCCTATGATCACTACTTGTAAAGGTCATATAACAGGGGTGTCCAGTCTTATCCTAGGAGCTGGTGTGGGTCCAGGTTTTTGTTTTAGACCAGCACTACCTCACCTGATCCAACTCATCAAGGTCTTGATTGAAGACCACAGTTAGTTAATGAGTTGAATCAGGTGTCTGAGTCCTGGGCTAAAACAAAAACCTGGACCCACACCCGCCCTTCTTGGATCAGATTGGACACCCCTGTCATATTAGCAGAATTGTCACCATGAGAAAATCATGCCTCACTAATGGTAACTGCCTTTGAATGTTTTCTCCGTGGTCCAGATTAAAGACCTGAATATCAAGGTGTTAGACCTCAGGGGGAAATTCAAGAGACCTAATCTCCGTCGTGTGCGTGTGTCTGCTGACGCCATCCTTCGCTCGCTGCTGGGCTCCAAGCATAAAGTCTCCATGGACCTCCGGGCCAACCTCAAGTCTGTCAAGAAAGAGGACACTGAGAAGGTGTGCAGAAGGAAATAAAACACTAATGCGTGCACTCACACAACACGAGCACACGATCGAGGTAGCTGCAGGGAAGTTTCAGATACACGGACAACCACAGAACACCTGAACAGCAGGTTGATGTGTGTGAAGGGCGTGTTTGAGATACCGAGCAGTGGGTCAGTGCAGGGCGGCGGCCGTGTGTGTGTGTGTGTGTGTGTGGGAGAGGTGGTACAACACAATGACCCCATTGAAGAGCAGCTTTTGTGAGCGGTTCTGCTCCCTGGTTAGCGTGTGGATATTAGTGTATCTGTGTGTGCCTGCATGAATATGTGTGTCTCTGTGAGTGAACTAGGTGCTGCAAACCAGTTAAACCAGCACAGTCATCGAATATTCTCATAGGAGGCCTCAAAGGCTTAGACACAACAATGATGATAATACCTGCTCTAGTTCCCAATCTTCAGAATAACCGCCTCTCTGTTCTACCATCTACCTCTGTGTCTGTCTGCAGAAGAGGCCAGTCGAGGACAGCGACTGGAGGAAAAATGTGGAGGCCATGTCAGGGATGGAGGGAAGGAAGAAGATGTTTGATGCTGCTAAGGGACCTGCCCAGTGAACCCAGAGGGGGAGGGGCTGGGGCCACGTATCCTGCATCACAATCAGTTCTCGTGTTCCGACGGCGTCTACTGCATCTTCTGATTAATGCCCTCATTCTTATGTATGCTCCTGCCACAGAGCCCGTCTCTACTTCTGCTTGAGAGCTGATCTGTTGGCTGTTCGTTGGTATGGTGTTAAAATGACTTTATCTATGTGCCACTTGGACTTTTTTCTATCGTTCTCATAACAGAACCGCAGAGATTTAGGCCTGTTTGTACGGCCAAGTCAATAGAAAGCAACTTGTATCTCTAGAAGACAAATGTGGATATTATTGTAACTTCATCAGCAGGCCAAATGAAATTATAGCCAATAACAATATGGCCTGACCAAATTGAACTGCATCTTTGCTATTCTTGCTTGATGACAAACTGTAAGCATGGCCTATGGATTTGTGAATTGTAACGACATAGTGTGTATTTCATCAACTGGATTCACAACAATGAAGCACATAGAGTGTATCTTCACTTCATTGTGCTTTTCTCTGTGTAAACGTGTGCTGCTGACTGAACAATGGCTTTCTTTAAATAAAGGACTAAAACACCTGGCATCCCTCCATCTTCTAAGGTGGCAGTAGTCCCTGTGCAGTAGCTTCATGTTAGAGATAGAGCAAAAATATTCACATCCCACAGGATTCATTGCAAACATTTGGGTGATCCCTAAACTTTTCATTTAGCACAGTCATCGTCCAATAATGTGTTTTATGACCAGAGACTGCAAAGGTAATGGTATCCTCATCAGCCTCAGATGGACTATGTGTTCTATATTAGAGCAATGAAAAGGGAACATATGGACAACTCAGACTTTAAAAAGAAAATGCTGCTCTCACACAGAGGCACTTCTGTTTCTACTGATATACGTCTGCCAGATGTCCACACCGCCATCCTGTCCACAGCTTTACTTGTCTGTTTTGCATGCTCATAAAGCATACCCGGGAAAGTGTTTCCGTAATGGAGCTTTAATCATTATCGCCTTATGTGGCTGGATCCAAAGAGCCTGCAGTCATCGCTTGTCACTAAATAACCTCCATATGAACACTGCAGCAGCACAAACAGTTAAAAAAGAAGAGAATGACGTCACTGCTTTACTTCTTTGGCCAGGGAGTGACATGCAAACTACCCCCATCAGATAGCATCTTCATGGTACCAGCTATGAGCCAGCTGTGAAGCAGGGTCGTGCTGTAGCCCAGTCACACACAAGGACTATGGATGACCCTCAAGGAGCTACGGTTCATGTGTGAATACGGTAGTAGCTCTAGTTTATTGTGGCCTCACACACAAGATCAAAACAAGGTGCAGATTTGGTCATAAAGCCAGGTGACTGGTGGAGGGTGTGTGTGTGTGTGTGTGTGTGTGTGTGTGTGTGTGTGTGTGTTGGACTGAGTGGGTCAGAGTCCGACGCTGGGCTCTGAGGACAGGACAGGTGTGGCCTCACACAGCAGAGCAAACAGTCTTACTCACACTGTAAAGAGACTCAATGCAACAAAGCATCAAAATCCAGTTTGACATCAAATAGTTACATTTTTCTTTGACCATGTCACCCTGCAAATCAGTGGCCATTCCTTTATAAAACACTTCTTTTCACTGATGTTTTTTTGCCATTTTATTTTGTCTTTATTTCTATAAAGTCACCTTTGTTTTTGATATCCTATCTGTGTGGTATTTTGTCACTCTTTCTCTCTCTCTCTCTCTCTCTCTCTCTCTCTCTCTCTCTCTCTCTCTCTCTCTCTCTCTCTCTCTCCCTCCCTCAAGCTTACCTTTGTGGTCATGTGACACCTCCTCAGTGAACTGCGGCAGGGTAAAGGTGGACTGCTTTGTGCTGCACCGACTGTAATCTGACTGCCACCCACAGAGTGCCAGTCAGTCGACTCTCCCGTCTATGAGCGAGGTGCAACTGGGAACTTTTCTATTTTTTTGTCCAATATGTCCATCAGTCGAAAGAACTGGTCGGCTTTGTCCAGGTAAGATCATAACTGGAGTTTCTTTCTTTAAAGAGAATATGACACCTGTGTTTGAGCTGCTGCTTCTAGACACTAGATGTTATGTTACGTTTACTTTTAAGTCACTTAATAGTAGCTCACTCTTGCCACCAATAAGAACTAAAAGTTAATAATACTAATGTAGGGACAAACACATATTTGTAGCCTTGTTAGCCCGGTGGCTTTATGAAACATATCTATTGTCATTATTATTGTTATTGGCACGTCCACCTTTGCCGTGAAGTTTGGAGACTACATAATGATACAGCTGGCCTTTTTTCAGGTTAAAACCTAGATCAATACTTATGTCTTATCCTTGAATGAATGCTTTCCTCCAAAGGAAACATCAACCCACTGTTCCTGCAATAGACTAATCAGTGTGTTTTCCACACACATCCTCCCACTAAACTGAATGTTTGGTTTATAAAGTTGTTCAGACAAGCAACCACTGTAATCCTAAACAGTTGATGAACAAGTAAAGCAGGTTCTGTGGAACCGTTATGATCGCCATCTGTCCTTTCCAACAACCAAAACAAGGACTTTATCCGATTCATTTCTTCAGTTCTGGAGGCATTTCTGCCTCTGTTTCATTTTCTGTTTTACATCCAAGCCTTCTGAATATCACGTAAGCATTATGTCTCTGTCCTCAGCCTAGCACGGCAGTGGACGATGGAGGACGAGGAGGAGGTGGAAAGGGAGAAGAGGAGGAGGGTGAAGAGCTCGAGCAGCACCGCCGAACCCGACGCTGACTTCAGCCAAACGCCCAGAGACACTCCCACCAGCGAGAGCCCCTTTGGGACAGACTCCACCAGTGAGACGTCCCAGGGCCTCAGCAGGTTATTCATTCATACCTCGTTGTGCTCTCGCTACATCTGTATTTCTCTTTCATTCTCTCCATCTGTCTTGTATGTCATGTTGGGAAGTATGCATCCACTTTGATGGTATGCCTCTTCAGTGGGACGATTTGAGATGCAGGGAGAGAGGATTCTGACACCTTTGCCCTATGGGAGTGTGTCATCTGTATACTTTTCAAACACATGAAGTAAACTGATCCCAAAGTATGAAAAGCCATCAAAACCACCACCAGCCGAGACGCTGGAGCAGAAGGAACTGTTGTCTTTCATTAGAGAAACCGGATCAGACAACACCATGACACGTCCTTTCTCTTAGAGACAATCCATCATGAATCTATCAGTCATTCATGTCATACTGCTGTTTGGATAGGACAGGAACCGTCAAAGGGTTAGGGTTAGGTTGTGGGCCGGTGCGGTAAGCACTCAGGTGAGCCGCCAGAACAAACCGTGTATGTGCCGTTTCTTTGCAGTGTGGATCAGATGCAGCTAGACTTCGTGGAGATGCTGCGCAGCCGCGATGAAAGGCGGAGAATGAGGCATGTGGAGACGCTGAGGCGACAGAAGGACGCAGTGGAGGATGAAGCAGAGGCCTGCGGAGGAGGAGCCAGAGTGGAGCTACTGGGGGACATGGTGGAGGAGCAGGCTGCTGGGTTACCCTCTGGGGAGGCAACACACAAACCAGGCTCTTGCAGCAGCAGCACTCATGTCACCAACAGACAAGTAAGCCGAGACACGCCCATTGCCTTTCAGCCAAATGAAAGGAAGATTTTGTTATCATGGTTATGTTCATGAGAACACAACGTAGAGACTGCAGCCACGCTGTGAGGCTGAAGGCACAGCCAGCTCCGAGCTAAACATGCTAACATGCTCACAGTGATATCATGCTGATGTTAAACAGGTGCAACGTTTGCCATATTCAACACCTTACGTTACAGCAGTTCAGCATCTTAGCATGAGTTTTGCATGTATTTGATCATAAACCAAACTCTTATCTTGACCTGATGATAGCGCTGGATGAACAACCACTGCATCCCCAAAGGGATTAGGGCGCATCGTCTGGGAACCATGAATGTCTGGACCCAACGTTCAAACCTTGTTAGTAGATGTTGAGATATTTCAGGGGATAACGGAAAACTTTGACCTAAATGCTGAAGGATGCTAAATGAGAAAGTCAGGGAATCACCAAAGTCATTTGGATTCAACCAATATAATATTCAGTCTGGATCCTTAGAGCTACGATGCTAGCATGTTTAGAAATGACAAAGTATGAACTGCCTTCCAGACAGACAGGTAGACAAACACTCACATCCAATCTATTAATGCCTCACTCAGTCATAACACACAGTTCCTTGTTACCCCACACGGAGGGACAGTCCTGTTAATTATTTAACAGATTCCACAACTTATTCCCTCTACGATATCAATGTTGCATGTTCTGTAAAGACGGAAAGACCAAGTGTGCATTAATAACAATATTTAGGTGATAATTGACTAGTTAGAAACAATTTGGGTATTTTCCTTCATGCATGAAAATATAAACGATCAATGATGACATTTGAGGAAATTGAAGAGAAATACTGTCTTATTACCGGCTTTGCACTGTTGCTGTATGTTAAAATGCAAATCACCTAAAAACTGATAAGGCCTGCTTATGATAAGGTCATAATATGAACTCTATCTTTATTACACTGGCAGGCTTTAATTCATTCTATCTGCAAATTAGGCCATAACTGTGCAGTGTTATGTAATGCAGGGCGTGTCCCAGGAGGCTCTGTTCAGGATTGTATCCTGTGCGCTCACAGTGACCGTTTCTCCTGTTTGTGTCTTTGTTAGCATGAAAATGGAGAGTCGTCACACAAAGACGCTGATCCCAAGCCATCGTCCAACCCGGCTCGCAAGTTTGTCAGGTCAGCGAGCACCATCTGTCTATTCTACATTTACAACTTGAGTCAGCGGGGAAGGATCAAACGGATTAAACATTTCTTTAAGATAAGATAAATATTATCAAGTCCATACAGGGAAATAAATGTGCAGTTATAAATGTTCTCCCATGCACACATTCAACTGACCTTGCATTTCATCATGTTCCTGGCGTTGCAGCTCTGTCTCCATCTCACTCGACAAAAGCCCCTCTGCCAGCGCGTGCACAAGTCCCATGAGCCCGCGCTCCCCGACCTCCTCACCACATGAACACTGGCCTTCATCTTACAGCAGCCCATCTCCAGGTGGACCTGGACGCCCGGCCCAGAACGGACACACAGAGGAGGTATTTGAACACATCCACCATCAGATGATAGAATTGACATCATAACCAGCTTCATGTTGTGCTTGTCTTGTTGACTTTGGCTGCAAACGTGTTGATGCCACTGCTCATCAAATAAAGCAGCAACACCATCCAGTGTTACAAGAGTAACAGTTATCTTTGGCTCCATAGTTGTTCCTGCAGCTTGTGAGAAGCCTGGAAGAATAGAAGTGGAGCTGGAGCTCCCCCTCGTCTGAATAGGAACACTTATCGTATCCCATGTGGCAGTAAATTTCATCTGACTCTATTTCAGACCAGTGAGAATGGCTCTCCCTCCAACTTTGAACAGATGGCCAAGCCTGCGTTCGTCAGACAGAGCTCCAGGACTATATCTTTTCGGGTAAACGCATCACACACACACATGCATGCACACATTCTCCCTGCTAAATGCCAACTTTAACTTCTGCCTATTTGACTGTTAAAACCTGATTTAATCTCACATCAGCTGTTCGGACTCCGTTCAGGGTAATTTGCTTGCGCCACTCAAGCTTTGGGCTTATGCTAATAGCCGAAGCAATGTTTACCAGCTTTTACTGCTGACTGGTTGCTTTGTTAACTCATCAAAAGAGACGGGATGGCTGTCGGGTCATGAGCTGCTGCTGGTCGGGTCACTCTATGGTCTGCTAAAACAAATTCACACATTTTCCACAGATGATGAGGAAGAAAGAAGAGGAGAGCGCACCACTGCAGAGGAGGTAAGGAGACATCCCATCTTCATTTTGAGTCTCTTTATACCTGACTAACTCAGTTTGACCCATAAAACCTTTCTTCTGTCGTAGTGCCAGTGTGAGGATGGCCTCCAAGAAGTTTGAATCCAACACAGTAAGAATCTCGGCTTCAGTTTCCAACTTCTTCATGAGCTTTACAGTTATCACTCTGCACATTGGACGGGAAGATTGTCTTTCAAAATCGCTATCAAATTATTGTTGAGAACAAAATGTATGATTTGTAATGTTAATTATCCAGGACCAACATGAAGATGAAGACAAGGCATCATCTTTCCAGAGAAAGTGAGTTTGTTCAGACAAACCACTTTTTTGTACTTCTGATAAATGTTTGAATTATTGTTATTTTCGTCAAACTGAGTGTGCATAGAGGGGCCAGTGCATATGTGCATTATGTTTCCTCCAGCTCTAGGCAGAGGATTTCATCCAGGTCCATCCAGGAGAAGATGGAGAGACTGGCTCAGGCTGCACAGGTCAGACTCTCAGCAGCAAAACAGAATACTCAACTCAAGTAACTGGACAAGTAACACATTTTCCTGACTCTAGTATTTTTCTCTTCTTAATTCTGCCTCCTATATGTGCATAGAAGTCAGAAATAAATCGACCTACAGACGTGACCCAGAGGACTCTGTTCCTGCTGGACGAGGTGTCCAGGAAGAGAGGCCTGTTTGAGAAGGAGCAGCAGGCAGCGAGCCCCACCAGTCCGGGAGTTTCCAGACAGGTGCATTCATGCTCACAATGACTTATTATCTGATGTGCATGTGCTGATGATCTTTGGGTGTTCAGATTATTTCACATCTCTGCTGGAAATTCTCAGGAATTTAGGAGCTTCACATCAGGAATGTCAGACAGAATCAACCGCTGGCTAAACAAGCCCAACCAAGCTGCGTCTTCACACAGTCCTACCGTGAGGCCTTCTGCATTCTTACATTCTGTTGAAACTGCGTAGGAGGGTTTACACAAGTGTAGCATCTGGCCTCTAGAGGGCAGAAGTACTCTTTGAGTTCCACTGTGTTTCATACATTTTGTTCTTCCTGCTGCTTACCTTTGAATAATAAGCCCAAACCAACTGTCTTTATTGTTTAAACACAGTGTTGTAATGAGGATTGATTGTCTGGTAGAAATAATTTGGATCATTTTCTATTCGTAGGCATTAAGACATGTGGACATCACCGGTAAGAGGAGTCTGTTTGAGACGAGAGAGGAGGGCGACGTCCCAAAAAGCAACCCCATCTACAAGTGAAGGACGTCCATTCATAACACCCAACAGGTAAGATGCGTTCAATGTCCCTCACTGCTTTTTAACACAGCTTGATTTAAACATGAAAAATGTGTTTCTTCAGCAACCATGTCCTTCCTTTCCATGTCCTCATTTGTAGGATTCTGTAGTCGGTGAGAGGAGAGGAAGACAACCGAAGATTAATGGATGCCATGACTGACTGATTCTTTTTTCAAACTTTTAAACTTTTTTTTTCTTCGCTGCCAAAACAAACAGGAGGAACAGATACGCCAAATAGGGAATAAAGTGAGTTGAGTTTTAGCTTTAAATGACTGAAAGGGAGGATAACTGCTTTTAAAGACAAGATGCTTCAATCATACACTTCTGCATTGCTTCTCGAGGTACAAATATGTCTTATTTTATTGTGTTTAATGTGAGAGGAGGAGTAAAAAGCAGAGTGGCCATCAGGGGGAAAAGGACACTGATATATTTGTTTTAAAACGTGCCTTAACTTTGTGTAATTTTTCAAGCACTTTAACCAGGTGAAGGTCTTGAGGCTAATAATGCCTATTCTTAGCAGTGGGCTTTCTGAAGTTTTTGTTTAATCTGCAGAAAATATGTGTTTTTTCTGTCATTGTGGGCAAGATGCTGCCTGTATAAGAAATAAAGGGATTTATTACCACAAATGTCCGTCATCAATGTCCCCTCCTCGTCTTAAATGCTTATACGTTCTGTAACAACACTCTCTCAGCAGAGGGAGGATGTAGATAAGAGTTGATGCCTGTGTTTTGTCAGTGGCAGGTTGCCATACAAGGCCGAGGAAACGTGTGTGTGTGGTGAATCACTGTGTGTGAGCAACCATGGCTGTATCTGGATCCTTTTGGCACCGCAAAGCCCACTCGTGGCCACAGCGGCCTTTTTAGGGAATGGTGATAATAGAGAGTACATGCTATCTCCAAAAGTTATTAATAACACAACAAGGGGTCCTTAAGCCTCTTCCCCATTACACAGTCTGTCCCTTCAGCCTCTGAGACCACCTCACCTTTGCTCCTGCACATCGTGTCCCTCCATCAGCTCCCTTTCTTCATCACTCTCACTCAGGTACGTTTCACTGGTTACAACATTTTGTGTGTGTGTGTGTGTGTGTGTGTGTGTGTAACCACAATGCAATGTTATGCTATAAAATGTTGCTGAAGCTATAAAGAATGTGAAGATGATTTCTCTGTGTGTAATGTTCAGATTCCCTGCTGCACCTGAACGCCTCCTGCCATGTCTGACACGGAGGAGGTGGTGGAGGAGTATGAGGAGTATGTTTGCTTGTTTTTCTTTGTTTTGTGTATCATACAAAAGCTCTTACACACATGTGTAAAGCTTCTGCTAGAATATACTACATGTACCTTGTGTAACTGTGAGAATACACCCTGTTACACAACTGCAGTAGTGTTCATCTATTGTAAGGACAGCGGTACGATGTAATGTGATGACAGACTGATGCACATGTGTGTTTTCTACCCACCAGAACAATAATGTATGTTTGTATTTGACTTTCACAGGGAGGTGGAAGGTAAGAAGTGATGACGATTTCCTCTTCCTGTCCTTATTTTGTTTGTAATGAATTGAAACATGACAGAGTGATTGTGTGTGTGTATAACAAACGGTACTTTCTCATGTGTGATTATTATATTTGTATATTCCGACTGACTCTTATGTATTTTCCCGGCTGCGTGACTCAGAAGAGGAGGCGACAGAAGGTATGAGACTTTTATAAATGGAGCTCTAGATCACTGATGAATGATTAGTGGTCATGTTTCAGCGACACTTAGCAGAGAAGCAGGTGGAGACATGAACATCTGTTGTTAAAATAACATTGCTGTTACGGGGAGTGAAGGACGTATTCAGAACCTTTACTTCAGTAAAAGTAGTAAAAACACACTGTAAAATACTCCATTACAAGTAAAAGTACTGCATTGATTTGGTATAATCAGGAAAATACACTGGGAATATGGCCACTGACTGATATATTATTAGATGTCCTTAGATTAGTACGACCTTGATGAGGTGGAGATAATAGAGATTTCATTTATTGATTGTTTTCTGTAAATGGTGAGAACTCATCACAATTACACGGAGCCCAAAGTGACATCACTATCAAAAGGCTTGCTTCCAAACATTATGATTAATATAAACTACATTTTAATCAAAGCCCCTAACGAGAGGCTGCGTCTCCGGTCATGGACACATTCACTGGCCTCAACATAGCAACAAACAAACAACACAAAACTGTCTTTGGGTTTGGGGCGTAAAACAGAAAAATAGAGGCCCATTTTCATTATTTTCCCTATTCCCCCTTTTTTTTAAAAACAAAAGATAAATAATAATATTAATAATAATAATAATAATAATAATAATAATAATACAAATAGATTTTATTTGTAGTGCACTTTTCATTCTGTGAATCTCAGAGTGCTTACATTAAAAATAAATTTAAAAATAAGCATAAAAGCATAGGCATGAAAACATCACATCATATCACAGGAGGCACAATGTAGCCGTCAAAACCCTTAAAGCTGTAAATCAAAAAGGTGTTGAGGCCTGCTTTAAAAGAGTTCAGCAAACACAGTTATTTATGTTTTTCTGATTTTGTTTTTAAATGAAATAACCAAAGAACAAACGGTACACATATCCTACATGTACCTCACATTTGTACTTATATTGTGTACTCACGTCAATGATTGCATCAGGATCAGTCCTGTATGATTTCATCACAATTTGAAATGGTTCTTTCCTTTCTTTCTTTCTTTCTTTCTTTCTTTCTTTCTTTCTTTCTTTCTTTCTTTCTTTCTTTCTTTCTTTCTTTCTTTCTTTCTTTCTTTCTTTTGAGGATGTCACAATGTCAGTATTTTAATGAACGATTATTGTGGCGATAATGTTACTTGAAAATGTGATAATTTGAAAAAGAACCCATGCTATCAGACTAATTCATCTTTAACTTTGTTCAAAGTGCTTTGTCTTTTTTGGCAAATTAATTACACTAAAAATATGAGAATAGGGAGGTGGGGATTTAAAAATGATTGATTATTCACACGTTATTATTGGTGTATTATTAACATGGAATCAATATTTATATGTAAATGATGTGGTTATCAATACTGATATATTGCAACACCCCTGCAGTTACTTTCTCTCTGTTTGACTGTTGCTGACTGACTGGTGTGACTAAACGCCTCTGTGCTTCTGCTCAGCAGGGGAGCAGGAGGTAGAGCAGGAGGAGGAGCAGGAGGAGGAGCAGGAGGAGGAGGAAGGTACTGCTTGTGCTTTGATCTGAAGCACCTATTTTAAATGGCATGTCTTTGTGGAGGTGTTACACACAGACACAGAAAAATAGATTAAATCGAAGTCTGAATGTTGAAAGACAAAAATAAATACACACAAATGGACAGATATTAAAAAATATATTTAACAAGTTTAGTCCATTTATTTAGACACTTCTTTATTATGTATTTGTTTCATCATTTATAGATATATAGAACATATCTTAAAAATATATATATATATCATTTTAATTATTAATTGCAAATTTATGTATTCTGTATGTATTTTCTAACATTTATACAATTTTTCATTCATGATACATAATTGTCTTGGTTTATCCTCTGGAGAGTATGATTGTCCCTGACCCAACCAAGTCAGGCTCTTTCTGCCGTCAGTACTGCAGATGTTTCTGTAAGTGTGACCTGACAATGTTGGGGGATTTGCTGCTTTGCTTTCCCTCACGTTCCCAAACACCACCTGAACCGCTTGGGAACTTGGCGATGGATGTTTGTGTTTAAATAAGGGTATTATCACAGGATTTGATAGAGCTCATGTCAGAGTCGACAAGGTATTCTGTCAGCACATTTTCACACCCAAAACACACACACACACACACACACACACACACACACACACACACACACACACACACACACACACACACACACACACACACACACACACACACACACACACACACACACACACACACACACACACACACACACACACACACACACACACACACACACACACACACTGAACACTGGTTGTCTGGTTATCTTTTATTAAGAATGTGAGGCGTTCTACAGCCAAACCAACACAATGTGGACACTCCTCCAGACAATGTGAACAAGCTTCTCCAATAGCAGGGATGAGGAAATCAGTTGAATTGTTTTTTTTTTTAAATTATCATTAAAGCTTTATAAGTCTCTTTAAGTCTCGTTGAGATTTAAAATCTATTTTCCAAGAGAGACCCTGGCCAAGAGGGCAGCATAAACCAAACAAATACATTACAAACAAAACGCACAATTATCACACAATTTAAAGACAGTTTGGGATTTCATAGTTAAGGAATACTTCCACATTCTAGGTCCTTCACTAATGAGTCGAGGCATCAAACGATATATAAACACAGTTTAGCAGCTGCTCTCAGCTGTTTCATATATTTCACCACGAACTTATGAAAAATGTTGGTTCCAAAATGGCAGTGAGTCAAGATCACACCCTGTGAGTGTCAAGATTTCTCACTGATATGTCACTGAAGGACTTGTTTCCCTGCCAGAGGCCACGCAGGGCGAGGACGAGGACGAGGCTGCTGCAGGAGAGGAGGCCAACGACGAGCAAGGTGAGGGGGTTAGAGGGATCCTTGTTGTCAGTGTGATGTCAGCGGCCGTCAACCAAGACAACATCTCGTGTGCTGGCAACAGTTCTGTGTGTAACCATCAGTCAGAGACAGACAGGGAAATGATCAGCCATCTCAGTCACACTTCACTTTGGTATGTCACCCTCCCCCCCCTTATTAGTCACACCACTATAGCCACGGGGGAAAGTAACCCAGGACTCCCATCCCTAAGGCTCTCTGGTATTAGTCATTAGTTCAGTTGTTGCCAATCCAAGCAAATATTATCTGTGCTTTCAAACATGTAAACTGTCACCTGATGTGGAACGGAAAAGGGATTTTTCATCTTGCCAAAATTGTTTGTGAACGCAAGCATTTCTCGTGCCAGTTTGGGTCATCAGAGTTTTTATTAGCCATGCTAGGGGTGCTGTTGTCAGTCCGCCACTTTAGTCCAGACTCAAACATCTCAACAAGCAGGCGATGGTTGCCATGGAAGTGTGTTCACACATTCATGCTGTCCAGATGATGAGTCCTTCCTGATGATGTTGATATCTTCACTTTACTCTAGCCCCATCTGGTCAATAATAATATTAATAATAATATTAATACAGGGGTTTTATAGCACTTCTCCAGGTGCTCAAATATGTTTTACAAAAAAATAAAATAAATCTAAACAAAAGAGAACAGAACAAAGCAGGCAGAAGAAAAACAAACATTTATTGATTAAATGCGAGAGTGAAACAGTGAGTTGAAGTTGAAGACTGTTATGATTGTGGATATGGCTGGGAAATATCTCAAAATCTCAAGTACTCAAGTCAAGGCAAGTACTTAAAACCTGCAAAAACTCCCACCTTTACAGCCTTTTGGTTGAGTCGTTCAGAGGTCACAGATGCTCAGCCTTGTTTGGTGAGCTCATCATTATCTTGACAACCTCTCAGACAGAATGCTATTTATAATATGTGACACATGTGATCCTTTAAATGTGACACGTCCACCAAGATAAGGAACGTTCCCAGTGCTCTATTCTTTCTCATGTCCTGACATATAATTGTGTCTGTCAGCACTCCCAAAGCACAGCTATTTACCGCCTACTGCTCATCTGACACACACTCAACAACTCACACAGGCCTCTCAAGTATCTTATTTTGCTTTCAGATGGAGAAGAGGAAGCGGAGGACGGAGATGGTAACACCGCTTATCAAGATTGATGTTACTCATTTTGAATCTGTTTTTCTTGGACGTACTCCACATTCACCTGAATCAAACTCAGATAAATATGCTGAACTACATTTCCCAGCAAGCACATACTGTAAGAACCTGCTGGCTTTAGGATTACAAAATGTTTTGGTGTGCTCTTGGTGAGTGTGAGTGTGTGTGAGTGTGTGTGTGTGTGTGTCTTCTGTTTCAATTTGAATACCCTATTTTCTTTCTAAACAGAGGAGGAGGCAAAACCCAAATTCAAGTGAGTAACACTCACCAATGTCCACATACATGTTTATACAGTGTTATGGGAACCAAAGGACTGATTGTGGATGTAATTATACTTACTGTAATTATGCTACGGACACCAGGTCAAAATGCCACAAAGGCCAATAACACACAGCCTTCACATGAATGATAAGATAAACTCTCATATCTGTATGGTTATCTATCAGCAGTCAGTTAGCTTAGCTTAGCACAAAGGCCAGAAGCAGGGGGAAACAGCTAGCCTCGCTCTGCCCCAGAGTAGCAAGACCCTTCTGATGTACCATCTCTTTGGCTACATCGTCATAGTTACTTAAAGTTTGTTGTGTAACACTGTAGAATCAAATCAAATCAAATCCATTCCAAACTAAGAGCAGACTACATCTAAGCATTCATGACATGAACAGACATGCATGAGTTCATAAAGGGACTTTTGTTTGGCACATTAAAGCTTTGATTTGCATTTTAGCCCCGTTTGACATCCACAGTGACAGTGACAAATGATATTTTTCTGTTCTGTTCATTTTCTTCACATGAACTCATAACCTCATCCAAGAACTATCTGTTGTTCGCTCACTCTCAGTTTCAGTTCTTCTCTTTTTACATCTCCAGGCCATTTATGATGCCCAACCTCATCCCTCCTAAGATCCCAGATGGAGAGAAGGTGGATTTTGATGTGAGTGACAGACTTATAGTGTATACTGTGCATAGGTTTTCTGCCTAATCGTGTCAAACCAATGATGTGAAACATAGCCCCATACCATAAAGTACAACAGGTAAACCCCTGTTTGTGTAGGATATCCATCGTAAACGGATGGAGAAGGACCTGATGGAGCTCCAGACGTTGATCGAGGTTCACTTCGAGAGCAGAAAGAAGGAAGAAGATGAGCTGGTTCATCTCAAGGAGAGGATTGTGAGAGGCTTACAAAAGAGCAAATCCATTGTGAACATTCCTCCACAAAGAATGTGAAACACGTCTGCTAACGTGATGATGTGTTGTGCAGGAGACGCGGCGCTCTGAGCGAGCCGAGCAGCAAAGAATACGCAGTGAGAGAGAGAAAGAGCGACAAAAGCGCCTTGAGGTAGTTATGTTGAAGCTGCTGCGACATAATGCACGTACTTCCTATACCTCCAACATTTCACCTCCTCTTCCTCTCCGGATCCACGTTTCTTTAGGACGAGAGAACTCGTAAAGAGGACGAGGAGGCCAAGAAGAGAGCAGAGGAGGACGCCAAGAAGAAGAAAACCCTCACCAGCCTCCACTTCGGAGGTTACATGCAGAAGTTGGTGAGCGGGTGAAAGGTTTTTGTGAGATGATAAAGAAGTTAAAAGGAACGCTGAACAGAGCTTTATTTGGCATCCCCGCAGACAGAGAAACGGAGTGGTAAGAGGCAGACCGAGAGAGAGAAGAAGAAGAAGATCCTGAGCGACAGACGCAAATGTCTGGACGTGGAGAACATGAGCCAGGACAGACTCAAGTAGGTGGAAACGTGTTGTATCTGAAATACAAGAGACATTATTCCTGATATTCCTGAAATAACAACCACACTGCCCCATGTGTGTGTGTGTGTGTGTGTGTGTGTATCTCACAGGGAGAAAGCCCAAGAGCTGTGGGAGTGGATGCATGAGTTAGAGGCAGAGAAGTTTGAACTGCAGTACCAGCTCACCACCCAGAAATATGAGGTATGTGCTGCAGTACACAGCTGTCATTGTTGGATATAACACACCAAATCAATTCCCCTTGTGTTCTTTGTTCCAGATTAATGTGCTGAGGAACCGCGTCAGTGACCATCAGAAAACGTAAGAATGCCCTCGGAATCCCATCCTTACTCTCTCTGATGCCACACACACTTTTTACCCATAATGCACCTTCCTCTCACAGATGTCTGCCCACTGATTATGTTCAAACACCTGGAGAATATCTCTCACTGCAGACATCTATCTATCTATCAACAAGCCCTCCAACTCATACGACCAAATAGGTCGTGTGTCACGTCCTCAAATACGACCTCTGGGAGCGCACGTTAGATGAGCACTCCTACTGGTGACATAAGAGCATTGCATATTGCGTGGATTAATCCTCGACGTGCGTATTGCGGAGATTCTTCCGCAACAACGATAGTAGTGGCTGGAACTTCATTGGACTAATGAAGGTAAGTACAGTAAATTGTGTTTAAGGGTTAGGGTTAGGTCGACGTGTGGGGGGGGGGGGGCGATCGTCCGCGCGCGCGGGGGGGGGGGGGTTAGGGTTAGGGTTCGGTCGACGTGTGTAGGGGGGGGGGGTTAGGGTTAGGGTTCGGTTGACATGTGGGGGGGGGGGGGTCTCTGCCGATGATTGACGGGGGGCGATCGTCCGCGCGCGCGGGGGGGATGGGGGGGCATTAAAATGTGCCTGGAATTGTGGAAACCTGCCTGTGAGGTCTCGGTGACGTGTGCGTGTCCGTCAGCCAGACTTCCACTGCGCCAGCTGTGATTCGCATTGAATGAATGGACTTTATTTACGCCTTGCGCCGAAAGTAGACCAGGTTGGAGCTGGCGAGCTTTCAGCGCAGTCTCGGCGAGGCTTTTTGCCACGAAACTTCCGCTACGCCAAGCTGAATCTGTGACGCCTCCCCCTGCTGCGCCGACCCACCCATCTTGGTGCAGGCGATCCACCAAACTGCCAAACTGACGGTGCGCAAGGCTGCGCGGGTCAAAACTTGCATTGCGCCAGCTCCGCCACCCTGCGGCGCCACCCTGCGCCGCCACCCTGCGCCGCCACCCCTGCGCCGCCACCCTGCGCCGGCCAGCGCTGCGCCACGAAACTAGGGCCCATGGTTGTAATTCGGTGCTTGACACACGACCTATGTGGTTGTTTTCTCGAGGAGGACAGTCTCCTCTATCTATCTATCTATCTATCTATCTATCTATCTATCTATCTATCTATCTATCTATCTATCTATCTATCTATCTATCTATCTATGATGGCTGCATTCCATTTAGGTGAGCCCAGTTCCAAGGGTTTGCATGCTTACGGACTGGTGTGGTTTACTGGGACACTAGATTTATTCATGTTTTTATTCCTGTGATTGTCCTGCTTTGAGAAGTCAAAATGTCAAACATGTTTACTCTAATGATCAAAACACATGTATTTCCACCTGTTGTTGAAAAAGAAAATATCCCTTTTCCAAGAGAACTTGGGGATTGAGGAGTATTCGCCATGACGAATATGTTAAAGTTATTAATGGTTAGGGACCCAGTGGTCTCTACATGTCAGCCCTGTGATAGACTGGTTACCTGTCTCTCTCTACGTGTCTCCCTGTGATAGACTGGTTACCTGTCTGTCTCTACATGTCGGTCCTGTGATAGACTGGTTACCTGTCTGTCTCTACATGTCGGCCCTGTGATAGACTGGTTACCTGTCTGTCTCTACATGTCGGCCCTGTGATAGACTGGTTACCTGTCTGTCTCTACATGTCAGCCCTGTGATAGACTGGTTACCTGTCTGTCTCTACATGTCGGCCCTGTGATAGACTGGTTACCTGTCTGTCTCTACATGTCAGCCCTGTCATAGACTGGTTTCCTGTCTGTCTCTACATGTCAGCCCTGTGATAGACTGGTTACCTGTCTGTCTCTACATGTCTCCCTGTGATAGACTGGTTACCTGTCTGTCTCTACATGTCAGCTCTGTGATAGACTGGTTTCCTGTCTGTCTCTACATGTTGGCCCTGTGATAGACTGGTTACCTGTCTGTCTCTACATGTCTCCCTGTGATAGACTGGTTACCTGTCTGTCTCTACATGTCAGCCCTGTGATAGACTGGTTACCTGTCTGTCTCTACATGTTGGCCCTGTGATAGACTGGTTACCTGTCTGTCTCTACATGTCAGCTCTGTGATAGACTGGTTACCTGTCTGTCTCTACATGTCAGCCCTGTGATAGACTGGTTACCTGTCTGTCTCTACATGTTGGCCCTGTGATAGACTGGTTACCTGTCTGTCTCTACATGTCTCCCTGTGATAGACTGGTTACCTGTCTGTCTCTACATGTCTCCCTGTGATAGACTGGTTACCTGTCTGTCTCTACATGTTGGCCCTGTGATAGACTGGTTACCTGTCTGTCTCTACATGTCTCCCTGTGATAGACTGGTTACCTGTCTGTCTCTACATGTTGGCCCTGTGATAGACTGGTTACCTGTCTGTCTCTACATGTCAGCCTTGTGATAGACTGGTTACCTGTCTGTCTCTACATGTTGGCCCTGTGATAGACTGGTTACCTGTCTGTCTCTACATGTCTCCCTGTGATAGACTGGTTACCTGTCTGTCTCTACATATCCGCCCTGTGATAGACTGGTTCCCTGTCTGTCTCTACATGTTGGCCCTGTGATAGACCTGTCTGTCTCTACATCTCAGCTCTGTGATAGACTGGTTACCCGTCTGTCTCTACATGTCAGCCCTGTGATAGACTGGTTACCCGTCTGTCTCTACATGTCAGCCCTGTGATAGACTGGTTACCTGTCTGTCTCTACATCTCAGCTCTGTGATAGACTGGTTGCCTGTCTGTCTCTACATGTCAGCCCTGTGATAGACTGGTTACCTGTCTGTCTCTACATGTTGGCCCTGTGATAGAATGGTTACCTGTCTGTCTCTACATGTTGGCCCTGTGATAGACTGGTTACCTGTCTGTCTCTACATGTCTCCCTGTGATAGACCGGTTACTGAGCTTTAATTTCACACACTGATCACAACATGTAACACCACCCTCCCCTTCAGCTCACATTTGTCTTCTCCATGAGCTCCCAGACCCCTGAGGTTGTCTTACTCTCTCAAACTGGGAGAGCTGGCTGTTTGGCTGGGTGTGGCAGACAGACAGGCTGTCACACCTGTCACAGAGACACGTCCATGTCTCAGTGTGCTGACTGCCTTGTTGTTTGTGAATGGGAGATGATTTTGCAACTTTACAATGTTAGCAACGGTAAATGTGCTTTCTCAGTGCTTTTTGTGGACAGACGTGTCTTTTGTCTCACGTGATCCCTCCTTGATTCCAACAGATCCAAGAGAACCAAAAGAGGCCTGAGGAAATAACTGCAGTCGTGCTGAATAACAGCGAGCCCCGGCCTTCCTGCCTGCCACTCCCCAGCCCCGCCTGTTTCTCCAATACCATTACCTACCAATTATATCCAGTTTTCCAGCTCATCTCACCCTGTTGTTTTCCTCTTATTACCATCCATTAAATGAGATCCTCTGTGTTTTAGGGCGTAATAAACAATCTTAGTTCAATCAATGACTTCTTGCTCTTTCAGATTTTGGGTGCATGAGTTAACTGGCACTCAAAACTCCACAGAGTGGAATGACATGAATACAGAAAGGCTGAGAGGAAACAGGAAGATCCATCTTCTGACTCAGAGACATGCTCCGACATGACAAAGACTGACATGATGCTCCATGGGCTACACCCAGACCCTTAACCCAACACAAACACTAGCACACATGAACACACACACACACACACACACACACACACACACACGCACACAGCTGCAAGAGCATGAATCGTTTCCATCTTACCGTAATTCGGTGGAAAAACCCTTCCCATGACACCAAATATGCAGGTAACGTTACAACTTGTAATGAAACAAACATATTGTTCACAGGCAGGGTTCCAGTTCTGATTTCATCTCTGTGGGGGTCTCCAAAAAAGGCTTTTATTAAATAGGTGTGCCTTTAGTGACGGCTTTGTTAGGCTACATGTGACACACACACATTGTATGCATACAAACTGATCGTTTTATTTTCTTGATAAGCTCTCAAATTGATGTAGTGCAGCCATGCTGCATTCACAATGCTTTACTGCATGTTTAGGCTTCTCTTATTACTTGTCATGTCAAGCTATTTATCTTAAGAGTCAAGATGACTCCTTATGTGGAAGGGAAATAGCTTTAATTGTGATTAAAATATGCTGCTGTATTTTCAGAGACCCCACAGATATTTGAGTTAACTGTTCATGGGAGCCAGCCTGCTGGATGGAAGCTCAGCTCCCACCGGCTCCACCCAACTCCAACACTGGTCAGGGGGTCGTATGATTTATGAAGTTGTGGTTGGATTTTACTACATTTATTAAGAACCTTGCTGTACGGGCAGGTTCTGTGTCCTTATCATGCTCTCTATTTTTTTCCATCAATAAGGAGGGGGACATGTTGTAAATCTACTTTATCAAAATCAAACTTTACAGATAATATTTCTGATTCAAGCTGATTTATATTCATAAAAGTATAAACAATATTGGCCACCTCTTTGAAAATACAATGAGGCATGGAGGATTTACTTTGTTTTAAACTTCTGAGCCAAACTGTGGAGTCAGCAAACTGCATGTACCGTTCTCTTGACCTCATTTTGTAACCTGTCGGGGCAGCAATGAGGACAGCTGCATGGAACAGACATGAACGGACACAATTGGCAGCGATCTGTCGGTGTATAGTGTGTATGTTCAACACTGTCGGTCACAGTTTTTCACTCATTTCAAGGACAAAAGGGTGAAAAAAAAAAGACAAATCTGATTTATTCTGCTGGTCCAGTCATCCTGAATGGATTTTTTTTTCTTAGTCAGACAAAGGCATGCAGACACATCAAAACCGTCTGAAATAAAAAAAAACTTGGAGCTTAATTAGTTCAAGAGATCTACAAGAAATGATGCACAGGGAAATACATATACATATATATATATATATACATATATATATATATATATATATATATATGTATACATATAAAATACATATGTGTATATCAACACATCAATTACTCCAAAGTTGGTTGTTAAAGAAGAGACCACCACTTACGACGCTGACTTCATGTGTTATTTATTCTATGTACAGACTGAGTGACAGGGAAAGCTCCTTATTATACGCCACAAACACATTTCTCCAAAAATACAGAAGCAATACTGACATCAAACTTCCCAGAGGAAATGTACCTCAGAAGGGAAAACATGTACAGTATGACTATCTATGTGACAAGTGTAAAACAGTCTTCTGCCCCACAGATACCAACCATGTCATCGTCTCGCTTTAATGATTTGTAATGCTGCGTCTTCAAACACCATTGGAGTTTTAATTGGATTTAAAACCTGTATTCAGTAAATGAAACCGCAGTTTGGTAATGAAAGCAGATATAGCCTTTAATACGCCCTTACAATGTAGCTAAAGTAGCAAAATGACATCTAAAGGTTTAGGATGAGGAACCATATTTGTTTTTGAATAACATTTGAACAAATATTTGAATTTGCCCGAGGTGGTGCACACATAATTAGACTAAATTCTTTGTCTCCTCAGTGTCTGCTGCATGACATCAAAGACCACTTCTAAGACTTGGTATGCAGTCATCGGCTTTGGCAACTGTTGATGCATTTTAAAAAGATTTTTACAGAGGTGCTCCTTCTACACATAGTTAGTGGAAAGTGAATGGTAACAGCTGGTTTTGTACTATATTATGTACTATATGTACTATATTAATAATATACCAACATTTCTCTGTCTCCAATTCCTCAGTTAATGCAGGAATACAAACCATAATGAAAAAAAAACAAGATGATGCAGCTCTCACATCTGTCTGATAAATATGACACAGCTGCTTAGCTTAGCTTAGCATGAAGACTCTAAACAGGGGAAACAGCTGTCTGGCTTGACCAAAGGCAACATATTTCCACTTCTTAATATATCTTGTTTTCTTACAATCATCACAAAAAGCAAAGTGTTGAAATATATTGACATATTGGGGTTTTACAGGGCACATACACCCTAAAGAACCACCAATGGTTGTTTGGTGTTACGTGATTAAACAAACAAGATATGATGGGTAAATTATTGAGAAGAGGTCAGGCTAGCAGTTCCCCCCGTTTCCAGTCTTTGTGCTAAGCTAAGCTCACTGGATGCAGCTTCATATACAGACATGAGAGTTGTACCAAGCTTCTCCTCAGGGTGAGTAAGCAAGTCAGTGTGTTTCCAGAAATGTGGAACTATTCCTTTATCACTGGTATTGAAAGCTGCTTCTGCTAATTTTTTATAAAACAAAATGTCACAAAAGAAACAAATAACAGAACAAAGTTACAAAACATTTCAACTGAATGTATAAGATTTCATCCAGCAGTGACAGTATCCCAAATACACAACAGTTTTATATTCTTATTACTTTATATTTTTGACTGCTCAGTCCTCAAGGCCACGATATATATTTGATAGTTTAGCCATTGCAGTCGTGTTTGACAACAATGCCATTTATGAATCGACCTAATCATTGCATGACTTTAGTCACTTTCACTGCAGATAACACTGTCAGGTGTGTTCATGCCTCAGTAGAACTGAGTTCCAGCACATCCTCACTTCAACTACCCAAAACACACCTTTATACAGACGCAAACATCCAAATTAAATACATAAACACTGCAGGATTATTCATGAAATTAAGAGCTCTTTTTTCACTTAAGTGTGTACAATGCATGACTCGCTGTTAATTAATAGGCTCTTTCAACAAGGCCATTAT
The DNA here is from genome assembly GCA_029853015.1 of Chelidonichthys spinosus. NCBI lineage: Eukaryota > Metazoa > Chordata > Actinopteri > Perciformes > Triglidae > Chelidonichthys > Chelidonichthys spinosus. Next base: position 23,474,731 of record CM056829.1, on the reverse strand, counting down.
GTGAAGAATGTAATTTCACTCTCCTCGTCGCCAGGGTGTGGCCACTGCACATGCTGAGACACGGAGCCTTAACACGCTGGTTTCTGTCTGCAAAAACACCAGGCGTACATGCGGGGGAAACAAAACGGAGAATGTTATAATCCTCGTGAAACACATTCGGATGAGCTTTTAAATCAGACTGTGTGCAGATATCTTACCGTCAGGCTCTGTGGCGCCCCTGATCCATCACGCTCACTCGATGACTTGCATCGACCTGTGAACCGCCGTGGTGCTGTCGTTGACAAAAAGGGATTTGCTCATCCCCAGCTGTGGATCAAAACATTGGAAAAATATCAGAAACAAATATCACACACACACACACACACACCCTTTCTCTCCTTAAGAGGAAATGTCCTGCGTCAGCGTTTTCAGAGCTAACCCAAAACCTGCCTGAGTGTTTTCCCTCTCTTGCCAGCTGTCACTTTTAGAATGATTTATGGTGTTGCTCCTGTATTTATCATACATTATCATACATATTTCCCATGTATTCTCTCTATCCTCCACCTCCACCCACGACTCTTACTTTCTTCACCTCTTCAGCTCCCCTCCATGTGTTATCCTCCCATGATAGACACTGAACACTGAAAACCAGTCTGCCAGGATTCCAGTGTGACTGTATTCACTGAACTTCTGGGTGTGGCACGAGGGAAGGGAAAGTGATTGTGTGCGCCAGAGGAGTAATAATAAACAGCCACCCGTTTGAACCAGGCCCTCCCTCTGCTCGTGTGCATTTGCTAAGCTTTAATCTGATACATGGATACAATAGGTTTGTGTATTTAACACTCAAGTAACACTGCATTTTAGTTCCTTCTGATTTACCTTTTTCACAGCGCCTTGCAAATTCTTGTCGTTCCATAAGCTGTAGAGAAGCATGGAAGCTGCTTTGCTGGCTTTGGGGAAAGACCTAGGGGCAGAAGGACAGAGAAAATGGCAGAGCATTGTAGGGACACTAATACTAGTGCTTGAGACACAATGACCACAACCTGTCAATCATGCAGTTTGCAGTTCTAAACCATACCTTTTACTCTCTCTCTCCTCTCTCTCTCTCTCCACACACACACACACACACACACACACACACACACACACACACTCTCTTAGCTCTCTTGTTTCTCTATATAGAACACTATAGAACACTATAAAATCGTGTTCGTGCACAGTATTTGGGCGAAAACATATTTTGTTTATAATATAGTATCTTGGTGTGTATTTGGGTATAAAACATAATACAAACATATTTCACAACGGACTACTCTGCAACACTGGACATACAATAGGCATAAGGCAAATGGGGGTGAATCCATCAAAACTCACCGGTTCTCGCTGAGGTCAGCCACTGATGACACCAGTTCGTTTGTGATGGCCTTCTTGCTGACCTCGGTGTTTGCCAACATTAGACTCCTTACTGTGTTGCAAGCTGTCGCTACAGTGTCATCAGAGTTCCCCATCTGTCGGGGGCTCGACGAGAGGACGCTGGTGAGCTCAGGCAGAATCTGCTTTGCTACAGAGAAGACGACGGAAACAGAGTGAATACGATTTCAGATGGACCAACTCTACGGTCACGGAACCGCTGCCTACGAAACAATCATCAATCTTTCACTACTTCCTTACCCATGGAGGACTGCAAACTGCTGGTCCGAGACATGTTCCCCAGCAGGGACATGGCAGCCTTCTGCAGCCTCTGGTTAGGCGACTTTAAAAGACTGGGGATGTGCAGCAGAGCCCCCAGCTTTTGAACCAGAATCTGACTCATGACACTGGACCCCTGGAAGAAAACACACGGGATGCATCCAGATGATCCAGATATAGATGCGAACCATTTCACTGTCGCCGTCCATTGTGATATCACATCCAGCTGACTTGCATGCAGTTCACTTTCCCATGTTCTTACTTCTTCTTTCCTCCTCTAATAACCTCCCACTCCTGGAGACAAACTCCACCCTTTCTAAGAAAAACTGTCCGTTCTCATTGTTTTAAGTCACTACGAGGTAATACTGAATGCACGTTCACACCACACACAAATGGTAAGCCTAACAAGGATCTCCTTCGTACTCACCAATCCGCTGTTGGCAGTGAGGTTCTGTAGGGCACCACAGCAGGCTTCACGGGTGGCATCGTTCTGGGACGAGCCCAGGACAGACAGGTAGGTCTGCATGGCTTTGGGATGGCACAACCACTTGACACCTGATGGGGCGCTGTCCTCTAGCATGCCATGAACTGCATCAAATGAAAACTGAGGAGAAAGGAAGAGACAATGACGAGGAGGGGAAGACTGCTTGATTTAGACAAAAACACATGAGGTGGAGGTATGGATGCTAACCTCATTTTTAATCTTGCTGCTCTTGGGGCTGAAGCATCCAATTGGGGGGGTTTTCCTACTCCCATATTGGTCCTCTGTCTGGGTTTTGAACTTGGTGAAGCACTCAGGAGCCTCCTCCTCCAGTTGGTAGGTCAGGTTATGGAGGATGCATGCACAGTTCTCCACAGACTAGGGGAGAGGAGACGGTATGAACTACACCGTTACTACAACACACGTCTTAGCACAGCACATCTATTCCCTGGTGTCAACGTGTTTGATAGGAATTGTAACAAATATGATATGATTCTTGTTTGTGAGTTTCACAATCGCAAAAATGAAACGACACACCATGCACTTCTCATTGACTGCCACTATATGGTAAAGATGTTGTTGTGTTCTCCTACATCTGGATCTCAAAGGAACTAACATCTGGGTTTTATCTCAGTCAAACTCAAAGAGAGACATTTTAAATGATTCAAACACTGAAGTTAACAAAGATCTGAACGATGCATATCCCAGATCTCAACAATGGAGGCAGTGAGTGCAACGTAATCATAACCAATAGTAAACAAGAACAAGGCATGCCGAGTTAAGCCACACCAGGATACCTCAATGCTCTGTATTTATTTTTAATTAGTGGTTCACATTTCCAGTTGATAAAGCAAACATCCATTATTAGGCTTAAGCAAGTGTCAGTTTGTATGATCATTAACAGGAAGCGGATTCATTCTTCTAGTTTCATTAAATTCAGGCTTGATTAAAAGTAAAATGACATTAATCAAAAAGTCAATGAAACACAATGTAAAAGTGAAACATGGAGATAAAGCTGAATATATAGAGTATACTGGATATTATAGGTAAGGTATCTTTACTGAACAGCTACTACTTTCCTCAGATGAGGACCTAAAACTTAATATTATTTCATCAGCAATGATATGTTGTGGTTTCTTTCTTTTGACAAATGTACTTATTGTAAGTGGCTTTGGACAAAAGCGTCTGCTAAATGACCTACATGTTACTAAAAGTATAAAAAACAGCATGTCCTGAAGCATAGTTAGTTTCTACAAGACGATAAGTTCACTGAACTCTGCCTCTCACACACACACACACACACACCAGTCACACTCCACTTCATTAAAAGAAGCCGGGTAAACAAAGTAGGAACACAGACGCAGAACTCAGCACACATCTTTGCAAGCAATGTAGTGACTAAAATATATGCTGCAATTAATCAATTGTTGTAGTGCTCAATTATTTAATTGATTATTCATTTTATTAAGTATGTGAAAATAGTGAAAACATGTCAAAGATTAAAAAGAAAAGATGAGGTCTATAAATGGCTCGTTTTATCCGACCAACAGTTCAAAACCCAAAGGTGTAATCAACTGTGAAGGGTTAACCAATACATAATTGTTGCTAAAAACAAGAGACTTTAGTAATCATCAATTATCAAAATAGAGCTGAAATTACACAAATGTATTCAGCTCTATTTGATAACATCACTTTCACTCACAGTAATGATAGTGTTGGTTGAGTTTAAAGAGACACAAACATAAAATCATTTCTAATGTTCCAGTAAAACGTTTCTCTGCAGCGGCCGATCAGAGGATGACAACATGGACAAAGGTGCCGGTTCTACCAACCAACTCTAATGCCGTCTGTGTGCAGAGCCTTTCAATTTGAAGTGAGAAAAGGTTTTATTGATAGAAATGAGAAAGTTTACCATATCATCAGGGTTTTCCTCGGCCACACAGGACTGCATGTAACTCATGAGGGAGTCGATGAGGCCACGGCATTCTCTCATTGCCTTTCGTTCGTTCTTCTGGGAGCAGCTCAGGTTCCTACACACATTTCAATCATTCATTCAGAAGGAAACATTAACATGTGCAGGATATGACACTAGAAACGGCACTGAGAGTGCCTCAACATGTAACTTGAACCATCACACCCTCAGCAAACACAGTGCACAGATGTTTCCAAAGCAGTGCCAGTAAGAAGCAGATCAAATGATTACTATTTTGTTTGATACGCAATCGCAAACTTCCAAGATTATAAGTCATACATTTGTGAGAAACTCACTTGTATGCCTGCAATGGACGACCTAATCAGACTATACTTTAATGGCATAGACTGCTGCCAAATACCTGCAGTACTCTCGTCTCCCCTGCCTCTTCCGGCGTGTTTATCGGGTCCATCGAGGAAACCACGACTTGTTAATCAACCAGATCACCTGAAGCTGCATTGATCAGCTTACGATCACCTCTCTCTCTTGCAGCCAGATGCTGCACCACGCCTGCCTCCACAACTTGGCTATCGGATTTACCAATAAGGAAATACTCACGATTTTAGCTCTGAATCACCACACTATCTCATGCATCAGGACTTTGAAGAGACATTGCCATGAATAGGACCTATCGTCGCCTCATCCAACGGTGAGTCATCTGTTTTACTGAATAGGACATTCAAGACGTGCCAATTGGCTGTGTTTATAAAAAAGCAAATCAAAACTTAACAACTGTCAACCTGTGTTCCTGCAATCGCTTGAGCAGTGAGAACCAAGGGAGGCAACTTTCTATGTCACAAAAGTACAATTTGATAAAGTCAACCACTGCAGGCACCCAACACGGCAGGTGAGCCTTTTATTTCTCGTAAATGTATGACTTTACTTTAATTCTTTTCTTGTAAATGTATGACTTTAGGATCTTGTAGATTTAATTTTTTTCTTGTAAATGTCCCTTTTCTTGGAATATTAACCTCCCTCCCCCTCCCCTGCTTTGTTTAAATGTTTTTTTTTTTTTTTTTTTACTTAAATGGCCTTAATATGCCGTCATAGGTGTGTATAGCATGTGTATTGCATGGTCGCATGTATATCATGTAAAAAAAAAAGGCAGAAATAAGACAAAGCAGTATATTAACCTGGGCTGCATAAATTAATCTGTCAATGATTAGTTGACATCTTTAAATGTTTTATTTGACCCATAATCCGAAACTCCTAAATAGAAATTGTACAACAGAATAAAACAAGTAGAAACTTCAGATGTTTGGCATTTTTGCTTAAAGTCACTCCTTAAAATAAATCACTGACATCTGTGATGATCTGATCTCTGCCCTGAAAAACAAATCGACCATCAGAGGCACTGATTGTTGAAATGTTCTCACCGCAGGCACCCTGTGGCGCTGTGGAAAACATCAGGGACTATGTTGTTGTTGGACGTGTCGTCTGACCAGCAGGTGAACGGCACCACCACATTCTCAGTCAGGGCGGGCAGAGCTGTAGCTATCAGTTCTCCCTTCAGCTCATCGGTGGCAGACAGGTTCCATAGCAGGCCTTCACACAGACAGCGTACAAGCGTCAAATACAAGGTGTTTCATCCATGCATCATGATGTCAGCCTTCAAGGTTGAGTCTGTTCTTAAAATCAGAATGTTTTATGAAGCAGTGGATGGATAAAGAAGCTCAGATACAAGTGAAGCAGATATGTAAAATGTACAATATAGAGCAATTTACTTTAACATAAATATATAAATATATTTATATGTAGTTTTGTTTTATAATGGACAAGACTAGGAATTTGTACAAGACCAACGATCTGTTATTCTGTGTCTTCATTTTGCAATGTTTATGTTCTGCTTTCTAATAAAACAATACAACCTACAAATAAAGAACAAGCTCAATGGGATATTAGGGATACGACATGTTGCAATAAAAATGTCCTACCAGTGACTTGTTTCTGGGTCTCAGTAGAATCTGTGGCCTTGAGAAGCTGCAAGGCCTTGGCGATGCCGCCACAGTGCTGAACCTCCAGCTTGTTGTCCGGGTGTTTAAACACCAGGTTCCTCAGAGCGCCAGCAGCAGCCTGGCTCACGTCAGGGTTGGAGCTCTGCAGCAGTCTCACAAGAGCGGGGATACCTCCTAACTGGAAAACCTATCACACAGAAATGGGGGTGATGAAAATGCGAGGCGTGGCAATATATGTACAAACAGAACCAGCAGCCAAGTACGTACTAAATGCCCTCAAGGCAGGTTATATAAAGGTCTTTAGAGATGTGTATCACAGATCTGATGTGGAAATAAACACCATCAGCGTGTCTGGAGAGTATGTTTGTGTCTTGAGTGCTCGGACCTCCTGTTTGGTGTGCTCCTCGTTGTAGGTGGTGTGATGGATGAAGGTGGCTCCACACTGCTGGTATTTCTCTTCAGGGTGAGACAGGAACTGTATGGCCTCCTTTAGGGTCATTTCGGACATGTTCACTGTGCTGTCCACCCTGCAGTGACAGGCACAGGGACACACGAGGAGGTTGGAAATCAGACACCAGAAAGATTATTTTCAATGTATCTGAATGTTAATGAGCTCATGAGAAACCTTAAGATATAGACTACATACATGTAACCCATTAAATATACCACCCACATCACGGTAAAGTGTAATGTGTAATGTCAACGAAAGCAAAGGAACCAGGTGAACTCACGCTAATTGCTGCTGGTCCTTCTTGGATATTTTCATGGTGCCTACCCTGCCCTCCGTGTGAGACAGCGAGGCAGAGGGGGGCTGCATGATGCGTGTCTGGCTGTTGATCAGCTGACTACCGTTGCTCATAGAATAGCTGCTGTGTCTATTTACTCGAGTCTGGAAGCTGCTCTGCTTCTGGGCCACCTGGCCTTTGGCCCTCTGTAAAAGGAGCAATTCAAAATGCTTGAGTACATGTCATGTGTTATGCTATTCATTTGAAGAATTGGTTCTCTAGAAACAACAAGAAATTATGTTTCAGGGAAAGTCCAATTGAACATAAAAACACTGATCACCATGACAGGTGCAGGAACAGTGAAAACAGAACGAGCCAAGGCAGGGTCGCTGCGAGCGGATTTCAGCCCATTGGGACTCAGGGGCCAGTTGGAAGCGTTGGTTTGACTCTCCCATGTGCTATACTGTCTTCCTCCTCCCATGGTTTTAGAGGATAGGGTGCGACTCTTCCGAGTGCTTACCTAAACAGAAGAAATGGAAGACTCAACAATTTGTTTGCAGCAGTAATCCAGTCACAAGAAAAAGGAGGTGGCCCATTTTCCATTAGAACGGCGTTCAAAGAAGTCCCCTGTCAACCAGGACAGAGGAATCTGACCTGACACCAAGCCTGCATGCCTTTTCTCTGAAAGCACCAAACGATTACCCAAACCAAAGTAACATAATACCCGCCATCGGAGACCAACTCAAGCTGTTGTGTCAGAAGACTGCTGGCACAGTTGAGTTTCTCACAGAGGATCTTTGTGTGTGCAAGTCAGATACAGCAACTAAACACCTTAATCCCACGTTATTAGGTCTTATTTATGTATCATTAGCATATCTATTCACTTTTTGGGCTTTTTCTCTGTGTGTTTGTTATGTACGAAACACACTATTCAAGAGTTGCCACTAAATAACCGCAATAGAAACTTGGCTTGGCCTGAGTACAACGACAGAACATGTTGAGTTAATGCTTTAATGATGAGTCATTCTTGCAACTTAAACTTGGTCTCCTATTGGCTTATTTGAAAGATTACATACTTGAGTAACCAGAGAGGGGAATTGGCTTCTGGGTGACTTTCTTTACTCTTTCAGACCGGACTGGTTGCTCAGTTACCGATCAGCCCTGCTCAAGCAGAAGCATGACGGAGGAGAGATCTGTCAACAACACCTTTGATAAGAACTGACAGCGAGCCGTCTCTTCATTGGCTACAGGATGACTGAGCCACCTTTCATATATCAGAGGTCGGTCCGCAGAGCAAATAGAAGCAGCACAGAGTAACAAAAGGATGCATTGTATATATTTTACTATGTCTATTATTATTGCTGAAATGAACCATGGTTACAACATTAACCATGGAACTTTTTTAAACGAGATAACGAAAAATAAAGTAATGTAAGATCAAGTTTCTGCAATGTCAGCATCTTCAAACTGACTTTTGGATCACTTTGGATTGTTCTGACGCTTGGCTTGTATTTCATGTGATGTGACTCAGCTGCTCTATTGGTCATACTCTGAACTTGGGAAATTAGGTTGACCCAAGCAGGCGGAGAGTTTCTGATGCCGCCAACTAAATGTCGTGATTTTAACGTGATTTTTAAGTATACCACAGATAACATCAACATTTTAACTGTGTCGTTTATAACAAGATAAATCATTTTTTGTCTAGTGTGTGACATTCTCATCGAGTTATTAGATCTCAATTTTATAGCAAATGTATCCAACTTTATAAATACTATGTAACTTCTTATGGCATAAGAAGTACTGCACAGAACATTTAACCAATCCTAATATTAGGAGAAGTGGGCATTTGTCATTTTTTAACGTGTGAATACTTTTGTTTGGTTTGTAATCATACATTTCTTTTTGTTCCTGCACTTAGAAATTAAACGTTTCTATCGTTAATGCGTTCATGTAATACAGGAGTGTTCAGACATGTGTTGTATGGCAGCGGTACTTCAATGTCTATTCATAACAAGACAGTCGCCCGCTCTGCAAGGCTTTCAGGTCATTTAAGAATTCATTGTGCAGTTGACGGTTAAACCAGAGAGTGGGAGTAACACAACGTAAACACAATATGATGGAGAGGTATTACAGGAAATGATAATGAGGCTTCAGCACATTCTCTAGACATGCCTCAACTCAATGTCAGTATATCGGATGAGGCCACATATACACGCTCAAAACCACACTGACAAAATCAACATTACTCCTCTGTGCAATTTGGATGAGTACACTCTTATTAGTTGAAGTCACTCTTACTGACAACACCGACAGTGAGAAAAAACAGCTGGCAACTTCCAAAACTAGGAAATCACACACGGCTGGCTGCTAGATACACAGGTATCTTCTGTTAAGTGTCCGTTATACTCACAGAACAGGACAGTTTACACACTCACTGTAAAAGATGACTGCCCTGTGGCTACACCATGAGTTCAACCAGCACAAGTATGGAATGTTTCATAAAATAATGTCATAATTCACCTGAGACTGAGACGTGCCTCCTGTCAACACTTTTATGATTATAGTAAAACCACTGATTTGTTCCTTTCTAGGAAAGGAAAAAGGGTCCTGACTCTGTAAAACAATGAGGAACAATTACCGCTTGGTTGTAGCCTGTTGACATGGAGTTGCTGAAGCTGCCATTTGCTTTCGATGGAGAGAATTTGAATGTTCCAAACTCATACATTGTCTGGGGAGACACGCCTGCAAAAAGAGAAGATACATGAGAACTTTAATACAAGATATCACAGAGACATACAGAGAAGAAGAATGCAAGAGTCCGTTTATTGACCTCAAGATGTCATCAGGGGTTGTAAAACAACCAACATCTAAACAGATGAATGTTTTCATGGAGATACGAGTCTCAATGAGCATTAACATGCATGCCAGAGAGCATGAGGGTGTGACATTTTAACTCTTTATGTGGAACTTCACTTTCACAATGTGTTTTATCATTTACGTGAAATATACTGTTTGTCCACAGCTTCATGATGGACAAAGGTAGTCATGCAATTGTTAAAGCAATTCAGTCATTGATATTCAATTAAAGGAGGGTTTTTTTTATAATTTACAAATGAATAAAGTATAATAATAAATCAAAAATGTTATCAAGGAAAAATAGATCAATAGATTCAAATATTTGATTTCTGAATAAAAATATTTGGAAATCAATTGATCTATTTGATAAATTATTTGGTTCTCTACTTTCTCTCTAATCTCTATATATTGCCAAATCTGTTTTTTTTTTTTCATTTAGTGGCCTTGTTTTGGAAATAAATTTGGTAGATCGACCCAAAGTTGTCTCTTAATCACTAATAGTGTGCATGACTTTAATTATTAATACTCAGATTAATTGGACCTATTCACAGATGGATTCATTATTTTTTGGGGAAATCATTCTGCATAATAAAAGATCAATGACTGAAATGGTTAATCAGTTTGGATTAGTTAGAAATAACATTATTTCTCTTAAAGTATTATATCAATAATTCTCTAGTTGCTCGGTTCATTACCGAGTAAAAACAGCAAATCATAATTTTGCTGTTTAACTAATATATCATAAAAAATAGCTGAGAAGACCTTTACATGCACATATATGCTTGACTGGAATTATTTAGTCAGACAGAGAGGCAGACATGGCAAATAACACATCAGTCACGGTGAGTAAGCTTTGCATTTGCAAAGACATCCAGCCTTTAGACATAGCCGACATGTTCTAACACCTAGACCATTGTCTTACTGGATGATTCATGGGAACGTTAGGCTCGCTGCCATATGCCACCATTATAGGATTATGGTTGTCCAAACTCATCATCGTTATGATAAGTATATAGAATGTATTCTTTAAGTCACTAAAGCCCCAGCGTCAGTTCCCTGAATGAAACACATTTTCTCTCCTAGCCTATGCCAATATTCTCTGACTAAGCAGATTGTTCAAATGTTGTGCAGTTTTACAATTTCTGCCTCTGAAACTTCTGCTGCCACTAATCATGTTCATTTTATCCCCTTGTGTTGAACACAGAAACGGAAAGAAGAAATCTGTAAGAGCTTCTCATTGATTTAGATGATCATTCTCTTTTTTCTCACCTACTGTTTTTTCCTTCCTCTACCTTTAATTTATGAGCACCATGAACACAAATCCTATCACCATTATGTTAGGAGCAGCAGCAGATATAAACCACAACACACACACACACACACACACACACACACACACACACACACACACATACAAAAAAAAAACAAAGCTAGCTGCATAGTTGGATAGCACTCTGAAAAAGGGAGTATAAAGGCCTTTTTATAATTTGGCCAACCTGCCCCTCTAAGCATGACAGAACAGGATCGGTCTGGTCTCCAACACTGAGAGTAAAACGGCCTCTTTTGAGCACGCCAGTAACTTTAATACTACTGAATGTGATCATGGACACTGCAAAATAAATTATCTTAAAACGCTTCTTTAATATTCAGTGTTTGACTATTGAAATGTGTTTTGTAGACATTTGCCCTGAGCAAAGAATTTATATTTTTAGACCATCTCTTAAATAATGATTAATGTAAGACAGAATAAAAAATAAGACCATGTAAAGGGAAAACCCAAGAGCTAATCTTCTCCTTATGGGGACCACAGACCATAAAGCAAATTTCAAATGTTTGTTTTCTGGAATCAATTACGTGGTTTGGCTCTGTGCCTTTCATATGAGCAACATATTGGGAAATATAATCATTAATGAAGGCAACTTTCAAAAAGGCCAGAGGTCTCCTTATCATGCATGTCACACACTTTACAATCATAAATCACAAAGTGCTGTCAGGAAAACAGTAAAATAGCATAAAATGGTCTGAACTTCAGAGATAACCAAGTCTACCCTGTATCCATACAAGAAGCATTCACTTCATCTCACTCAACAGGAAGACCCAAACTCATCCCTTCAAATAAAAAGAATTGGTTTCTCAATTTTGGTGGATCGTCATAATTCCTCTGTAGTAAAAGCCAAACAGAGGTTTTTGACAGGCGTTTCAAAACACCCATTTCTCACATGAATGCGGGCTGTGGTGTAAACCCACGCATTCTTAACTGTCAAAGAGGCAGATTAATAGCATCTGTCTCCACAACAAAAACACATCTTCTTCACACTCACACCATTATCCCCACTTTAAGACTAAGTTACAACGAGTAGAAAAAAGGATGCACCTTCTGGGGAAGTGGTGTGACGTATCACTCCCACCAAACACAGAGAAAGTATTTGGCTAATATTAGCTAACAAGTGTAAACAGGCCTCACAGCGCTGACTAAATAAAGAAGTTAAACAACGCGTAGTCTATGATGTAGTTTTATTCTAATGTTATGACGTAAAAAGACGTTTTCCATACTTGTCGGTGAGGGCGACAGTGTGTCGCTCTTCCCCTGTTTGGACTTGCTCCTCTTGATGGTGTGCACTTGATCGAGCACGCGCTGCGGTCCCGAGTGCAGCTTGTTGTCGGAGGGCACCGCGAGCGACGTGTCATCCGCGGCCCCGATCATCGTCGCCGAACGCAGCGGATTCGGAGCCATCATCTTCGTGGCACAGCGCCCTTACCGTGAACGGGGAAGTGGAGAAGAGCGGCTCGACACAGCGAGGAGTGAGGCGGGCAGAGCCAAGTACGTAGACTGAAGTGTTCCCAGTTGCGTGAGCGGTGTGAACTCCACCCTCGTGACCGCGCCCAGTCGAGGTGGGGAAGAGTTCAGTGCAGGTGCGGAGGCATCTGCACAGAGCCGGTTTATCGCCATCTGGGGGCCCTGTGCAAGATCCTATTTGGGGCACCTATTTTTTTTCAGATCAGATGGATGAGCCCGTTTTAGTGCCATATCTACTGTCTGCACAACTGAAGTGGCAGAGAGGTGATTAGCATAAATAAATACTTGAAGGAAGGGAATATAGAGGTGATTAGCATAAATAAATACTTTAAGGAAGGGAATACTCTACAGAAGCCTATTGCATTCATAAAAAAACTGCTGTTTTTCTGAATAAAGGTTGAGTAGGTATAAGTGTAAGTATAAGTGTTTCTAAATATAGGTGTATTTAGAAACACTTTCTGTGATATTAATTGCAAAAAGCAATGAATAAATGAAATGCTCTGACAAAAACATTTTTTAAAATGGTCATCTGTGGCCGTGGCAGGACTGTAAAAACCCTGTCCAATCAAACACGTCAGATTTAGAAACACTTTCTGTTATATTACTTGAAATCCTCATTACATTAGTATCAATACATTTAATGCTCAGACCAAAACATTAAAAAAATGTCATCTGTGGCCATGGCAGAACTGTTAATAAATACAAATAAATAACTGCTTGGTATATTCAATTTTTTAAGAAACTATTCTGCAGAATATGTGAGTTTACTTTAGCAAGGCCTACTAAAGTACTTTTTGCTGAAAATACTTGAAAAATACATTTGAATGTGATACTTTTACTTATGTTATGCTTTTGATGATTTGTTGCTTCAAATCAGCAGTAGCTAAAGTGTATATTGTTTGCTTTTAATGTGTCCACATGTGTGCTGTTTTAAGCTACAATGGCAATTTTAATTTGAAATTCAGACTATAGGCTACCAAGTATGTGTCAATTCTTAAATGCAGAAAAAAATATTTTTTATAATTGGCACATACCTCACGTACCTGCAGGTTTTTATTTCATCAGCATTATTCAGCAAGTGATTTAATTTTGTAAGATCAGCTATTCTTACAAGGCTCGAGGCTAAATGTTATTCCACCTGTGGTTTCTACTGTGACACGTCAAAATATGTCACGTGAAAATGGCTTATTGCATGAAACACCAAACCTTACCTGTTGCCAAATATACAAAAAGTACTCTGGGATATATTAGGGTCAGGTGGACTACTTTTTACTATTTGATTTGCCTTTAGGCAAGTTGTTGAGGACTTAGGTAAGTTCAAGGAGTGAGCAAACATCTCTCAGCCTGAATAGAGGACAGGAAGAGGGACAAATCCACGAGAGTGGAGGACAGGGATGGACCAAATGAAGGAAAGGCAGGCAGAAGAGAGAGAGAGGAAAAGCATGCTCTCTGCATAACCGGATTGTTTTGGCCAAGTTTCTGCAGGTGACATTTTCCCACCACACCCTTTGTCTCATCTCTGCCATGGTAATAAATGTTGTGTGTGTAATGAGTCTGGGATGTGCTGATTTATGACCTTGTATGTCAATGTGGGTGCATATACTCTAAACCCCTACCAGAGTTTTTTTATCTGGGAGAAGGAAGAACATTTGTTTGATCAACTGATAGTGTATATTCCTCCAAACAGGTTAGATCATAGGTTTGGGACAAGGTAGTATTGTTTGAATGGAAAAAAAGAGACACGACATTGTAGTTTTTAAGCCACATTTATCACATTTTAAGGTGACTACCACATGGAACCTCTTACAGTGCTCAGTCATAGCTCAATCATTTAGTGATTTAAGCTGATACAGGCACGAGCAGCCGGTCAACTGTGTTTGCTGTATTATTATACTGCTGTGATGTTGGCATGCTTAGCAGTAAGTGGCCTACCACGCCCTGCATGAGGGCTTTGTGTGTGTATCACTGTTAACCCTAACTGAGGCAGATAACGCTGACTAATGTCTAGCCACAAGAGTGAGTGTGGAGAAGACGGAAAGTGTGTATCCCAGGAGTTATTTGTAACCTTGACAAACAGTTACATGATATCAAATGTCATTTTAAAGCCATGCCACTTTTTCAGGGACAGTTTAAGTGAAGTGTGAACACAACACATGCTTGAGTGACCGAATAGTTCTCTCTACTGAAAGCACCTCGGATGCACATAGTGAACACTGGCACCACAATTTTACAGCTTGGCTATAGAAAAAAAATGACCTCTTATCAATTACACGTAGTTATGCCTTGGAGGGTTGCCAACACATATATAATATATTACATATTGAAAAAGTTTGGTTTTACAACAGGATTGACAGTGAATAGTTATCTTTCTGGAGGCTCAAGGAGGATTGTCACAGGTTATTACATTGTGTCTCGAGATATACATGCAGACCCGCTGAACCACTCTAATCATTTAGTTTTCTGTACAAGTGAGATGACAGCACCATCTAGCAGGTTGAATGAGAATTGCAACCATGTGGCAGGAAACTTTTGAGTGCGAGTAACTGATCTGGAATGACGAAAGTGTATATTACCATTTGATTGTGGTGCCTATAAATAATTAAAGTTTGAGTATGATGGAAAAACTCCCAGCAACTTATTTTAAAGAGTATAAATCAATGTTTTCCTACAAAATCCTTTTAACAGATATTCCCCTGAATATTAGTTAGGATTCATGTCAAAATGTCTTTCCTTACTCTTTAATCTGACGCAAACAATAACACCAAGCATTCAATGCCAAACTTGTATTATTACTCGACAGTTAAATATTGGAGTCTATGATGCCTATATTTCCCTTCACGGTAAAAATGTACAAGATGTTCAGATGTTAGTGATTTCCTCTCACGTGTTACAATGAAGACTCATGACTACACCATTCTACAAACCCCATGTGATTTTATTGGTACAGTTTGAGGGCACCGACTTAATTCACTGAGCAGACTTGACCAATGGATTGATGGAGCACAGCTAACCAGAATGGGGAACAAATAAACAAATGAACATTTTGGCTGACCACACAGTGAATGTGTTTACTTAAAACTGAACCAGCCGGTGTTGACTTTCATGATCGAGACAAATCCTTGCCACCATCCACATGGTTAAACATAATCCTGCCGGTAGAGGGCGTAACAGTCAAATCACTTTTTCTATATAAAAAATGCTGGTAGCAACATGTACCAGAAACCAAAAACATTATATAGAACGAAACAGAAAAAAAGCAAGTGTAAGCTGGATAATTTGTTAGTGTCATCAGATAAAAATCTACCCCAGTGCACTGTGGGTGACCTTAGTGTGGTCTGTACCATACATCATTTTGCATACACCAAAAAGATACAACCAAAACACCAATCGTTTCTGATGTTTAGAGTAACACTTTTAGCTGTGCTGTAAAATACAAAAAAGATAGTTTATCTTTACAAAAACGAGTCTATTTACCTTGTTTTGGCTTATAAACAGTACCATTACAAGTGTAGTGTACACGTCCTATACATCAGTGCTCCTCAGGTTAAGGCTTTTTACGAACCAAAGCACATTCTTATCCCAACTCACGTGGAGGTAGAAATACTGCAGCGAGCCCACACAGTCAAAGTAAGAACAGTATTGTGTAAATGAACAGCAAAACATAATTCTTTCATTCAAAACGCTGAACTGAATCTGAAACTGTTTGTGAACTGTTTTGTTTCCAAAGACAAGTGAGTCTAACTTAAACACCTCCTTGACCTTTAATCAAAGGATCTTTCCATCCACACGCTGAGCTACTGGAAACCTTTGAACAGCAAATACACCGAACACTTTGACAAATGTGTTTCAAATATAAATACGCCTTTCACGCCTTTCCATGTAGTGTTTTGCATTCTGGGAAGAGAAACACTCTTTCTATCGTATGATCCTAAACATTTTGATTTAACCAACTATAGATTTCTTCACACTGAGCAGTGAAAGAGGATACACCATTATAGGTTCAATCAATTCCTAATTACAGCGATACTACAAACTGTAAAGGAAACATTAATTGTGGAAGAGTTACATTAACACTGATTAAATTATTTGATAGCCAATCTGTATTCAAACTCGTCCCACATCAGTCACACCTGTGACATGAATACATATGCCTGGAAAACTCCCTGTTTTAGTGCCCCACACCTATATTGTTATTGTATTAAATGTATGATGAAAGAATATCACATATGAAACTTAATTTCATTTAATTTCGCTCTTTTTGCTGTTTTTTTTTAATCAATTGTTTGTGAATTAAATGTCTAATTAAAGTGAAAATATATAATCAACCGTGATTTTTTGAGCCAGACACTGATAGATCAGTGTTACCAGGTGAGAAATTTATGTGACTGAATAAATCATTGAATTACTGATAATTACACCATCTTTTGGTCAAAATCTATATAAATGAATTTTCAATTTCATGTTTGCCATGTGATGTTTAGAAATGTGTGCACAGTTTGCAGCTATGGAAATGCATATACATTAAAATAAACAGGTGTGACTACAGTGTGACTGTTGGTCTGTTAAAACAAGTGTGTGTTAGAGTAGGGGGGGGGGGGGGGGTCTGTGTGTTTGAGCTGTATGTCCTGTATTTATGGTGTATGTATCAAAACGTCTGGGAAGAGTCTCTGCATGCACGTGATGTGCTGCTAGTCGTTAACTAGTCGATACACATGGTACTGTGCGCCGTGTTCACTGGTGGACACCTCGAACACAAAGGCGATGCAGAGCAGAGTCTCCTGAGTTTCTCTGTTGGACACCACCTTCAAGACAAAGAGGGGAAAGAGAAACACATGGTGGAGGTCTGGATTTAATACAACAATGTGAACAAACACCAATCCATAGATACAGATGAAGGAAGTAATACAGGACACACACACACACACACACACACAAACACACATACTTGTAGGATGGTGAAGTTCTCCAGTACACTGTTCATCATGTATTTCTCTGGCAGGTGTTTGAGCTTGTGGATGAAGTTGATCATATATTCACACATGGGTGAGCGATGGATGCGGAACACATACTTCCCCCCTTCCATGTGTGCGTATTCTGTCTGTATGGGAAGGATCCACACATACACATCACAATTAAACCGTGTGATTGGATATGAAATCATTTATGTGAACTAAAAAAAAAAAAAGGGGGGGCAGACATCATCTTCTCACCTCAACCTTCTCGACCACCTGTTTGCCAAAGGAGCAGACCTTTGTTGAGACGCTGATGGTGATGTTTTCGGTTCCACTGTACTGGCTGCTCACGCCGTAGAACACACCAGAGCCCTCCTCGATGTCGCTGCTCAGGTCCGCCTGAAACCAGCACACAAAGATGGAACGAGAGTGAAAGTGAGAGGAAGTCAATACCAAAGACAGAAACACCAAGACCATCTCTTAAAAGGGGTTTTGTGTACTGACCCAGAACTTGACAAGGAAGAATGCATTGTGTGGCCCTTTTTCATAGAGCTCCTTCAGGCCTCCTTTCTTCTCAGAGAACTTGTCGTAAATCTGCCTCACGTCTATGGACTCCAGTACGGGGTCGTTGTAGCCCGGGTTCGATGGGCCAATGAGTACAAAAAGGTGTTTATACTGTAGAGAAGGAAGGAGAAGTGATAAGAAAAACACAGGAAAGAATATTCAAATGGTTGTTTTATATAAATGGATGTCTGGATGTGTGTACCGTCTCCCTGTCTCTCTGAATCTCCATGAATGCAGAGTATTCCAGTAGCCGTAGTTTTGCTGAGGCAATGGTTCTGTCTTGCCATACAGGAGCTGCTACAGCTGCAGGGCGTGGAGGGGGCAGGGGCTCGTAGCCTGCCAAACATTCAAACCAGAAAATTGCAATTAACATACCAATTATCATTGCTGATTACTAAAACCAGCGAGTTTGCTTTAACACTTACTGATAGGTGCAGGGACAGGGGCTGGTAGTGTAGTGTAGGGTGGCTGTGCAAAGGGCTTGATGCTACAAAAAGGACGAATAGTAACACAAAAATAAGCATATTTACCAGCATAAGCATAAGATTGTAAACAACAAAACCAGCTAATTTGCTAGTGATACTTACTCCTGAGAATGTCCAGGCTGTCCTGGCAGAGGGCCGGGCCAAAACTAAACAAAAGGAGAGAGGAGAAATGGGGCAGATAGTATTACTCAGAGTTTTACCCAGAGGGTAGAAAAGAACAGATGTGTGTGTGTGTGTGTGTGTGTGTGTCTTTGTCTGTCTCACTCTGACTGGTGGAGGGAACGGAGTTTGGGGTTTCATTACACTAGCAGACACAATCTGAGCTGATGATAGGTTGGCTACCGTCTGCAATGCCTTGTCTTTGGATACCTGGTCCTGCATGAGAGAGAAACGGTAATAAACGATGATAACACTCGCATCTAAACAATGCAGTAAAATGTAGGTTAATGTTCCAAAGTTAAGCCAACCTTCAAGGCCAGTTTAGACAGCAAGCCAGGCAAAATATTATACAGTACTTCAGCACGATGCAGTTACTATGAGGGAAGACAGGACAGAGTGCAAAGCAGATATAGGGGATGCCAAAGCAGGAGGCGTACCAAGCTAGCAGGCTAGGACAACTAAATAGACCATCACCAGAATTTAACTAAAGCCACTAAAAACAAAAGGAGTAATGGACAGGATTTCTGGCAGTAGAACTTTATTGTGGACTAGCAGTTATGCGGTGCCAACCACAAAGCAAAAAGCCTGAAGCACAAGATTGTAGTTGTATAATCAAAACTTACCAAGTTCATGGCCTACGGCAAAGAAGACACGTTATTAATCAACTTTAGTACATTCAAAACAACAGTAGGTGACAGATTCACTATTAGGAAGTGAGGAAAAACACCTTCCTCAATAAATATACCTCTTTGAAATGACTCGTCCCCTAACCTACCTTGGTAAACACACTCACACTCAGCTAAAAAAGAAATCTTACAGTGATAGGACATGCTACATCCTATTAATCTGTGCTGTGTTAAAGCTGAGTGCTGACATTTAGACCAGGAAATATAATAGCATGACATCCGAACATGTTCTCCAAATGTACATTAGAGTGCAGAGTTAAATGCCTTTGGTGCAAAAATTGTGTTACAAAACGTTTATGACAGTGCATGAAATACCACAAGAAAACGGCTTAAATGGAAATTGTATTAAGGACTGAGAAAAATGACTTAAGAGTGAGAATGTGGAGATCAGAAATTATTTAAAAAAAAAAGAGAAAACTGAAATTCATCATATGTGCACGTGGATGACTGACACTTTAAAAACTCCCTGCATGTCTGTGTGTATGTAAGCATTTATGTATTACTATATCACTAGAGCCATGCACATGCTTAGGTCAACTGAGTCAGCTACTGAATCTAACAGTCATCTGTCCACAGCCACAAGCCTCTTGAACCAAGTAAACAGCTCAACATTACTGCCATGCATTACGACTAAAACCTCTTTCCCACATATTAACATACACTAATGCATTCAACAAATCTGACTTTACAACAAGCAATGCTGGACAGCATCAAACACACAGAAAGCAATGTTTGAAAATATATGGAGTTTGCAAAGCCTGAGCCTGCCATGTTCCTACAGCCATTAACTGACATGACCTCACAACCCCTAATGATGGCATTATACATCATGCAACTAAACTATTTTTAAACTCAATGTATACTTCATCGAGGTATATATATATATATATATATATATATATATAAAGCTCTGACAAAGACATCAATGATGATTTCATGTTAGGTTGGATTTGGGCAACATGCAGAGCGAAGCAGCTAGCATGATGAAGTCAGTGAGCGTGTGTACCTTGAGCTTAGACTGAATCTCACGAGACTTTCTCTTGGCCAAGACTTGCAGGTGACTAGAGACCTGACGAAAGACAGGACGAAGGACAGAGGATGGGAGGAAAAAGGAAAGGAAAAAGAAAAGGGGATATGACTACAGAGGGAAGGGAGAGATGATCCAGTGGGAACCCACCTTGATGCTGGTCTGGTATTCTCGTACCCTCTTACGTGCCAGAACCTGAATGTGACTAGACACCTATGAAGGCAGGGTTACCCCCATGAAAAAACACATTCACATGGTGATTTTCCACATTTAAATAGTCATGGTCCCATAATAATATTTTAATCAATTTAACAAGATTAACAGCTAGATTACAACATCATATTAAAATCACATTTGGAGATGCTTAGCAAATTCCACATAAAAGACATGTGGGACACACATAAAGACACATGTAAATATTGTTGTTTTAAATAATCATTGTGCATACCTGTTTGCGTGTGCGCGTCTTCCCTGTTCGCAGCTTGATATAGCGAGCTATCAGCTCATTTCGACCTAAAATTGAGAATATTAGAATACAATCAGAACAGAGCACCTACCACAGACACATGTTCATGTATTTCTTTTTTTACATGGCTGCTACTAAATTATCTCTCCGTTTCATTATCTGTATGTAGGAATGGAGGGCCCTATAATAATTTATGGTGGTCTAACATTGGCTAGAATCGGAATGTAGTTTCTGTCTGTGGTGGGTTCACAAACTAGGCCTGCTGGTTTTTAATTATAACACTAACTGCTTGTGTAACCACTCTCATTTGTTCACTGAAACAAATAGGAACCTAAAGGACTGGATGCTTTATCACAGCTCTACGTTTCAAGTATACTGCAACACAGCAAACCACACTTCTTGTGTACAATCAGAACAAAACTAATAAGACCATGAGTCCATCATGTTTTTTAGTCTAGTCGTCACATTGATGATTTTTAACTAGTATTTTATTTCTTTTGTCAATCTTTGGATGAGGCAAACAAAGACGAAGACAGATATGGGAGGTTTTTCCATCCCATTTGAAATGAAGCCAGCAGGATATGTCTCTTCTGTGGCTGTGAACGTTATTCTCATTAAGGACAGTGTGTGTTCATTTAGATTCACATTTTGAGATGGGAGGTCATCATATGGTTAACAGGCTTCCAAAATGTGGTCATCACAGACTGCATGGTCAGCGCTTTTTCCCCTCTGTCTCCCCCCAGCTCCCACCTAGACCTGATGACCTGCTTGTCTCTAATTGTAACTGGTGAGACACTCACTAGTTAGCCAGCAGCAGATGTCAGAATTAAAGAGAGGCAAAAGATGAAGGTAACCAAACGAAGCCTTACAGGCTGCTTCCACAGCTTTAATAATTTAATCACACATGCACTAACATCATCGACATCACAATCCTTCTTTCTGGGAAGTGGTGCGATGCTGTTGAGACTTAGGTCAGCTCAGGCTGAGTCACATCAGCTCTGGAGTTACCAGAACACAGAATTCCCCAAAATCAACAGATGGGTCTGACTCAGACCAGGCAGTCTGCTTCAATTCCCCAAACGGGACACATCACTTTCCTGCAGCCTGCCGCTCCTCCAAATATATGGCCAAAAGTAAGCTCAGGTGTCCCATTTGTTTAAATGTGCGTATTATATATGAATTTATTTGTTTAATTTCATTTGATCTATTATTTTTTGCGTGTTTTAACTGTAATTTTCCTTGAGTGTTCAGAAAGGCACCCTTAAATAAAATGCATTATTATTATACCCCTTGAAACAAAAACAGAAGGCAAATTTGAAGATCGGTTAGGAAACATTATACATTGAAAAATTAAGTTCTTTTGCAAGTAACGATACATGTACAAAATCCTTCACCTTGCTTAACAAGATGTATCTCTCAATTTCCTCCCTTATCTGCCACATAAATCGAAGGAAGCCCCAATCCAACCATTCCATTACTGATTAATAAGATGGTTGACTCACTGTGTGAAAGTGGCTGGGAGGTTTCTTTGACGCAGGCTTGACTTAAACATTGCTTTCCTAACAAAATGTAATGAGTACACCTTTATGCAGCAGCAAACATATCATTTAATACATATTTTCCTGGTTTAAACAGCTGAACGTGAAGTAAAATGAGCACTAAAGTGTTCTAAATACTTGACCGTACATCCACTTAAGCTACTTTCAGACATGAACCGTAACACATTAATGCACCACCTAGTTTTGACTTCATGTTCGAAAAGGGCTTCAGTTTATAAATCTGTACAAATCTGCCTATTTGCTGCACAAACGAAAAACGAGACTGAAACGTTTTGTATTTAGTAATTAACTTTCATAACCTATGTGAAACAAAAAGGGGCATTCGCTGTGTCAAAAAGGCAGTGACTCAAACGTTTGACAATGAGAGGCCAGTGGGTTTATGTGAGCTTGAGGATTATGTTCCCTGTCAGTGTAGCTTTCCAACATCTGAATCTGTGTACCAGTGGGACTATCCATGCTTGCCTAATTCACACTACAAGACTACAGCCATGGAGCTGGGGGTGGTCAACATAGTGAGCCCTACACTTCCACAAAAGGAGAAAAATTCTGCTGCAACTTTGCAACAAACTTTCCCTTTCTGTCGCATGGGATCACATATCTTGTTTCCCTCACAACACACACTCATACATACACGGATGCATAACACAGGCTGCTGCTGGCTGGAATGTCAACCCGCAGCCAAAAAGAAAAAAGAGGAAAAAGCTAGGAATGCTGGGTTCTAGCCAAGGCCTTCAATAAGGTAGGAAGAAATTGTCAAAATACATCAAAGCTCTACTGGCAGGCAGCATCCCGAAGAGATCCTTCTACAAATGACCACTACAACAGTGGTTATCCATGCCATTAGTCTTAAAAGCATTAGTGCCCAGGGGAATGAGCCATCAAGCAACTTCTTCATAAACTGACCTGAAATTTTAACCTGCTCTAACCTTTGACCTAGGGCCCTGTGATTTCCACAATGCAGAAATGACAATGGTAAACTCTGAAAAATCCATGGTCTCTGAATGACAAGGAACTAGAATAAGAACTACTAGAATGTTTCTCCAATACATGTTTTACATGTGAACACTTCCATCAGTGGCCTTTGCTGAACTTCCTTTGAAAACCAAAGCATATACAGAATAAAAGTTTTCAGTTTTATATCTTTCTTTAAATGTAAAACTGATAGAAGGTGCAATTTGGCCATTATACATAATAGTTTCCTAATGTGCCACTGTACATCTTGTGGTTGTGTGAATCGTCAGTCACCTCACAATTAGATTATTCAACGATTCTCGATGCATCTCTATTTTGGATTAAAATATGAGATTTTTTCCTTCAAATCTTTCAAACGTTTTTGTATGATACAGTTGATATATAAAATTACTTATATAATATGTGGAAAGATTGCACCCCCAAAAAAATAATTCAATAAAATGAATAATCGATTATAGACTTTACGGCATCGATGCAGAATCGTTCAACAGAGCATCTCGATGCATTATAGAATGGATCATTTCTCCCAGTTCTAACACCTTGCAGACAGGGACTCTTATTAACACACAAGCCTTATACAATAAACGGTTATGTAGAACAATGTTTTAGATGAGATTTTTTTTTTTTTTTTTAAATCTCAACTTAAATCGCCCATTGTACTGCTCTTTTTCCTGATTTTAAATCTGCTGTACGGTTCCATGCTGTGGATTACCTTGGAAGTCTCATTCCCTACTCACAGTGCTCCAATGGGTGAGATATATTATGTCATCACTATAAATAAAGATGGATGGCTAGATGGATGAAAATCATTATGTTTCCTGGTCCTCACCATACATCTTCCCCTCATCTGAAAGTATGATCTTTCTTCTGCCGCAGGGAGGGTAGATGGCCAGAGCTTCATGAAAGCTCTGCTCAATGTCTGGACTCCAGACTCCCTCGGGGTCGCCGTCCAATCCACGGTCGGCCCCATCGCCCACTCCTTCTCCATCGCCACCCTCCTCCTGCGCCCCGTCAGGGCTGCCACGGCAACTCCACTCCGACGCAATGATGACGGCTCCTGACCACAACACACCTAGAACACACACAGGGCAAGATATTTCTTAGGGGTGTAACGGTACACATATTCATATCGGAAATGTCAGAACAGGACGTTCGTTGTGTTGGTATGCCCTGTGACCAAACTGCTTGTTGTGTCTACTACTCATACATATTGAATAGAAATCCTAGAGCACGAGTTTTACCTGGAACGTTTGGCATCGCACCAGTTGGTTTTGTCGAGTTAATCAGGCTCAATGATCCATGATTTGTGTCAAAACTGTATGCGGATACTGTTGAACTGAAGTAGAGCGCATCTGTGAGCACACCTCAAAAATGTTAATTATGACAGCATGACCCAAATGTCAATTAGCGTAACAAAACGAGACGTCCTTTGACCCGCAGTGTTCAGGCAGTCTCCCACTGCAGATTCAGACTGAGCCACAGCAAAAACTGATGCTATAGTGTTCATGGATGTGTATGTGTGACCACACTCCATTGTAGACCAGTCACACCACCACAATACGACTTCCCATAAGCAATTTAGTCCATTTGTTGTGCCAAAGTGAATCATATAAATTACAGCCCTCAGAGAGTATCAACAGGTCAGTGTCGAATCAGAAATACTTTTTTGATCCATGGGAGGAATTGGGTTACATTTACATTATAAACATTTCTGTGATTTATTTTGTTAAGTTTAATTTATTTTTTTGACAAATTATGCCAATATTTGCCTTAAGGGGTCAAGTGAGAATTATGGCCAATGAACAACCGTAAAACTATTAAAAAGGTTTATCATTTAAAAAACTAATGTTATTTTCTGCGTTTTCTTTCCCTTCCTACTGTAACCAAACACCAAAACTTGACATTCTATTAATTACTGTTGCTATGCCTGTCAAACTATCCATTCTGCTACGGTGTCTAACAGTGGCAGAGTTCATACTTTTATTTAGGCTGCGTATGTTTATTTATATTAGAAATGACAACTTTGGCTGGCGGATTTTAACTGTAGTTAGTTGCCTAATTAAGCTAACGTTAGCTCCATTTTTCGATGTTTTATTTTACTATTTTAAAAACCAGAGCCCTGTGAAAGGGGTCTTCGATGTGCACATGGCAGCTACATACATGAAGGTCTACAAGGCTGAGGCTAAAGCCCTCAACTAGTCCTACTCTATAAAAAAGAAAGAAAAATACAAATCAGGGTCTTTTCACACTTGGGACAAAACAAAAATAACTCAACTAAAATCCAGGATATTCAATGAGTTTTTGCATTCTAACCTTGCACACCAAGGCAAGGCAAATATTAACAAAAAATTAAGTTTCGTACCGTCAAACAATCGCCAAATTATCATGGTTTTAACTATAATAAATCCACACTGAAATCTACACATCGGAGATGTGCTCGTTATTCCAAGTGTCCTATACTGTGTGGTCGCATTTCCTATGGGTGGCGCCAAAGAAGCATGTTATTAACATGTGCATTGTTGAGCTTCATTGCACTGGTTGATCATCAATGATGAGACAGAGTCAAAATGATCTCCAACAAAATCTATTGATTGTAGGCGCAAAAGTAATTATATGGTGGGGACAAGTGATATAATTACTTTCAATAACTTTTGATTGGATCCAACTTTCTGAAATTTGGATGAAACGAAACACTGGCATTAAAAAAACCTGCATTGCAAAACACACAAAAAATGGGATATGGTGTTAATATTTTCACTATTTTCAGGCATTTTAAATTAAAAAATTAAAGGCAGATTAAGTAATAAAGAAAAGTATCATTAGTTGCATCTGTAGTAGGGTGGGGCTGTAATTATATAGTAATTTATCGTCTTTCAAAGTAATTTAAAGATAATGATTTTTTTTTAGATCACACTTTACATTAGTCATTTAGTCAGTAATCAGTTCAAGTCAATTAACAAACTGGCTTCAATTGTCAACCTTCCAGTCACGAGCCTCTCCAACTTTTAAGCTCCATTACCCCAGAATACAACAATCAGGACGGGGATTCCTCTGTCTATATAATAGACATAATGTGTAATGAATGGTTCAAATAGTTCACATGGAACTCAGGTGTCGGTTAAAATAAATTCTGCATATCCAACAGCAGTTATGCAGGATTTTCTTCATGCATTCTTTGTTATTCAACGCTCACCTGCCTACACCCAAGAACTCTGCTTATGGGAATGCAGTTAAATCAAACTACGGTCTCAATCTGATTTCACTGTACGCATTCATACAGACATGCATACTCAGTACTTTTCATTTGCCAAGTATTTAATACACAGTGGAGTACATAAAATAGTATTTACCATGTGGTTATGTTAAGTATGTATTTATTGAATTACCTGAAAACCTTCATCTTTAATCTTTATCGAAATCTGAAATGACTTTCATTATGATAGAAGATCTAGTATATAACCATGCAAATGACATAAAGGCCTTATTAAGGACACCCTACCTTTTTCCCTTTAATGTCAGGACATTAAAGAGAGCTTTACTATTATTATTTGCTGTGATGACCACGCAAAACAGTTTTTACCTACATTCCTTTTATAAATAACAGAAATAAACAGAATATAACTGAATCCCACTGAAGTTCTTCATAGCGAAGCACTGACCAGGGCAATACTGGCACGGATGGCTTGATATATTGTATATATATATATTGGGACATTGGGTCCTATCCAGGGCTCCAGACAAACGTTTTACATTGGTCGAACTGGTGCCCCTAACTTTTTCATTGAGGTGCACGAGCACATCATTTAGGTGCACCCAAATTTTTTTCACTGCACCTTATGGCAACACAATAATACACCCATTATTCATTTTCTTTATAGTTCCCATATACACTGCTCATTTCTTAACACGTTAAGATGTAAATTAATATAAACAGGAACCAAGATCATTGTTTTCTTTTTAATAAATGTTTTTTTATTTAAATCTCAACAACAATAAATCACAATAACCTTAATTGTTTAAAAATAAACTTAAAATGCTCCTCTTTGGTGATATTATATCTTATATACGATGAAATCATATATTATTATTATTATATATGTTGATATTATTAAATGTTTTATCATCATTTCTGACTCCTCACTGCTTCGGTTTGGGGCTGCCTGACGCTGAGATGCTGCAGGGAGGGGCAGAATTCACAGCCAGGCTCTGCCCGTATTCTCTGCAGTAAATTAATAATGCGAACTTCACTGATTTTTGGTCACACATGCACCCAAAAAAGAGTGATCTCAGTAATGTCCACAAAGTGAGGCACACAACTTATTAATTAAACACTAGCAACATATCGGTACTCGATGTCAGACGGTAACCAAACCACAGGTATCACTAAATCAGGACTGAAAATGTTTTTCTTAATTCTTAATTTGTACATGTACTCAAAGCAAAATGAAACCGGTGTGTTTTATGAATGAGGCCCAATGACAGGCAGGTCACTGGTTCCGCACTTTGTCTTTCTAATTTACATCAAACACATGGCGATGGATGGACTTTGCGGCTGCCAAAAATGGCGACAAATTTCTTGGACTCCAAATATCTCAACACTTCACCAAGAGTGAGATCAGATTCATCAGAAGTTGTTTACAGCATCCATGGGCGCAGGGTGTATTAATAGCCCTGGCATTCGGAGCTTAAAGACCTGACAAGCAAAATGGCAAAACATTAAGAGCTTGTAAATTTACAGACACTGGCCAAGGTCAATGAAGACACTACCAATTGGTCCAGCTATTAAGGTTACACCAGTCAGTGATTGCGAGACCACATAGACATTTTACTTTCGCTACCCGTCCTAGACAAAACTACTTTAAAAGGCAGTACTTGAGCCATATGAACTTCACAGACGCCAGAAACTTTAGGCCACATGAGGAAATTACACATTCTTTTGTTATTGTTGAAGATGCTCCAAGTCTTCTCAAACACAGGCACACATATGCAACATGAATGCTGCCTGGTGTAATGTTTTCCAGAGTGTGGTCCCTGCCACAGAACAACCACAGAGGATCAGTGTGGTTGCAAGAGCTTCCCCTGCTGTGGTGGGCTTATTGGACACACTTCACAAGGCCTTCCCAGTTTCAATCACTGCTGATGGGACTGTGCTGTTGCCATAACAATCAGACAGGACCTGGTGAGATGGTTCGAAAAAGAGCAATGCCCGAAACAAGATTGCGACATTCAAGGGGACTTGAAAGCTTTACTGCTTTTAAGTCTGCAGAGGGGTAGATGTTTGGGGTGTAATCATACATACAACAACCAGTGTGTAGCTAAATCTCAGGGGTCACAAGATGATCAAATGATGTTTACATTTTCTTGCCATGTTCTGCATACTTTCACTTACTCAGCTCAAATTACTCAGATCTTCTGGCAATATTCTGCATCCATGGGCCCGTTGAGCCAACCCACTAGTGTTTCCTTTAACCCTGCCTCCCAGCCCTCGGTCCAGTCGACCCAGGTCTTGGGCTCATTCATGTGAGGGAAGGACGCAAATTAACTCCCTTTCAAGCTATTAATGTATTTAACAAATTGTAGGACCCGAATGATTAAATATGGGCTATTTCAAGTTTGTACTGTTGATTTTCTTGGGATGATCATTTTTATCTTTGATCTTGTTAACAGATCATTAACAAATGACCTGACAAGACCAGTGCCTTGTGTGCAGGGGTGCTGTAATTGAAGTGCCAAGCAAGTCGCCCAGCTGCAATGATAACTGGTGAGCAGAACAGATTAAATCTGCCATTTACTGCCAGCTGCAGTGTATGCACAAAGCAGGCAAAGGAGTCCCCATCTTACCCTGACCGTGGAGAATAAGCAGCCATTATGTTGTGTATATTGTGACACATAGCCACTTTCCAAACAAGTATCTTGGTTTAGCTACAAAGTTGTAAGCTGTGTTTGCCTGGAATACTCAGCCAGGGTTTCCACCAGTGTACTGCAAGAGAAAGCTGGTGTGTGATGATGAGTGTGACGTTAACAATCATTTTATAGCTGTAAATATAGTAGCGCAGTGTGGGTACATTGAATTTTAATTCCACGATTTAGCTATTATCTCAATTTTGCAAAGCTCGGCACAATTGCCGGGGGATTAAAAAACAGTTGTCTGACATTAAACAATGGCAGAGCCCATTGAAGCATGTAAATTGAAACCCATCAACAAAAAGGGCAATGTTAAGTATATTTACCTACAATTAAAATAATTGATGCTACCACATAGCAAAACCTGGTCTGCATGTAAAATTATGTCAACATTACTAGGTAGCTGGTTTTGGTTCAACATCTCTGAAAGTTAAGCACAGAGGTAATTGGGGAAAATGCAAATAAAAAATTGGTCAGCCATGTTTTATGTGTTTGTTCGGCGTAGCACACCTGGAACGCTTGGAGTTGGAAGTTTGAAATTTCAACAGGGAAATTCCAAATCCAAACTTTGACTTAAACATGTAATGATGGGTCACAGGTATACAATTGTTTAATTCTAGGGGGTCACAAGCTAAAACACTGGAAACTACTGCTATGTGATAAGGTACTGTACATTTAGGGATTTGATAAATAGGGATTAGTTATGCAACATCAAATACACCCTTCTTGTATTATCAATGGTAATTTCCATACTTTGCTGCCATCCTATTAAGAATATAACCTGACGCATCATTGCTACAGTTTACCAGAGTTGTGATGGTGCAAAGTTAGGAAATTATGCACTGAAGGCATATGTGGCCCTGTCAGTTACAATATAGTCCCCAGTGGCAAAAAGGTCAGCTGTTCAGCGCACCGAGAAGCCAGTTGAGCATTGAGCTAAATAAAGCTATGAGCTCAGCAAACACAGACAAGACACATGCACATTATGGCCTGCCTGCTGCTCAAATGGGAACAGTGACATTATGATTATCCAACCCAGATCTCATCATAGAACTTTGAGATTTACATGGCCACCTCAGCTGACGACCACTATTACTATTACAGACCGTTGTAGGTTTTGGACAGCGAATCACGCAGACTTTGGGCAAGGGGAGGCAAATATATTTGTATAGTACCATCCACACAAGGCAATTCAAAGTGCTTTACAGAGGCAGATAAATAGCAGACATTTAAATTAGAAATAAAAAAACAGTAAAAGTGACATTAAAATAGAATAAAAACAGCAAAAGTGTGATTTGAAAAAATAAAAAATTAAACAAGCAGGAATAATAGATATTCTATCTTTCCAATGTATGAGAAAGCTGCAGTAATCAACCTGTGTCAACAGAAAACCCTTCATTCTTGCTGTTTTTAAGGTGGCTGATTTAATACTAGTCTTTATAACTATACCAAGACTTCTGACTTGAGTTGTAGTTTTTAGTGTCATTAAGTCTGACCCCCAACCTTGCATCTCTGGGACCTAAAACAATGACTTCTGTCTTGTTTGCATTGAGCTGGAGGAAATTCTGGCTCATCCACTCATTGATACCGAGTGTTTTTACTCCTCTGTCTTCCGTTGAACCCGAAAGACCAGTCTCACACGTTGGTGACATTTACAATAACAAGAAACGAATTCCATCTGCTAACATGTAGCTCAGAGGGGAAATAAATCACACTCGACGGCTGGGAGCCTTTTAGCCAACTGTGAGTTGGCAGAAATCTGCCTGCCTTTGAACGAAAGTATGACAAAACTTATATGTAACTAGGCCCAGTAGTTGTTAAAACACCATAGAGACACTTTAAAGTGTAAGAAGCGGCGTCGTGTTTTAGATTTCAGTGGATATTTCACAGACACGGCACTGATAAGACACTCGAGCTGGTATGCTAGCTGGTTAGCTTGCGGGCTAATAATACCTCAAAAAACTCCAAACTAAGTCCGAAGGACGCCAGAAAAGTCACAGCAATTATAGCGACGGGAGGCTGAGTGAATAAACGAGGAACTCCCTGCTAAACACAGTAGGCCCTGATTCAGCAAAGCGGCAGCGGGAAAATGCGAAATATGTCAAATATCCCAAAACTTCAAGCACACACGAAGCGAAGCAGCTACGGCGGCATGAAAGTTGCAGCACACAACAAAGAACTATGTGCGAGCGCACTCACCTTACAACGGCTATCCTGCCCCGCTGCTGCCCGCACCGCGTCCGGCCCCTACACTGCTGTTTCTACAGCACTTTTGCTTTGGGATTCACGAGTATTTCCTCGGTAAAAATAACTGTTTGACAGAAAAAGGCGGAATGCCAAGTATGAGTATGGTATGAAATCAACGCACGGAGGAAAACGCACAGAGGCGTGGCGTCGAAACACGCGCACACGCAAAAGTTTTGGGTGTCCCAACGCAAACTCCTCCCATGACACTCGACTCCTGGTGGAAGAGACGGGGAAAGCTGCGAGTTTTGATTGTATTGTTCTCTCTCACAACATATAGGCTTGATACTGTGGTCCTGGTTTCGGATCATTTCAGCTCCGGTTACATGTCAGACCCCCGACAATCATCTTTTACTGGCCTACGGGCCATATAACTGAACATATGTTTGGAAATATGATCAAACACAATGTCACCTGAGATGAGAAAGGGTCTTCGAGTGGGTCTTGGTTTAATCTAATTTTGAGGCCCTGGATTGAAGTGGTGGCAACATATCTGAAAGTTTCTGATTGATTGTATTGCGCATATTTAATGTATTTAACATGTTTAATCCAATTTCTATGCACCAAATCTTGCCGACGAAAATAATTCCCAATACTTATATCCCAAATCCTCCAAAAGCCATTACAATCAGCAGGTCCTGTATCAGTCTATGAACCCTAGATAGCTGCACATTTAAATGTTTTGAATAATAATAATAATTATAATAACAATAATAATCATTATTATAACAATAATAAAAACTGTCTAGAGGGAAACACCAGGAACCATCAAAGGAGACGTCTGAACAACACACTTTGTTTCTGGCAACTGTTTTGGGGGAAGGAGAAACATCTATTGTAAGCCCCCTTGTATAATGTCACATTATATACAGTATCACACAACATTGTGAATCTATATGCCTCGTGCTGGGACATTGGGGGGAGAGAGGGCTGACAAAGCTGCTCAGGGATCCAGATAGGCTTGGGTCAGCCGTGGTTAATGATTTACATCACCTACAGTATTACTCTCCCATTCTGACAAGGTGAGAGTAATTACAGCAAAAGGCCCTGCTTATGCAGCTAACGCGTAACAGTGATTCTATTGTAAAAAGAGATGTAATGGCCTCTGGAGGAAATGTCACGGGACAGACAAAGAGACTTAAGCCCACTTATTCTCAACATGCCCCTCAACTGCTGACAATAAGCTCCTGTTTAATGGTCCAGATTAAAGTGTGACATCTGAGCAGGAATCCTACAAGAGTTACACCTATTTCCAACTGTTAGGGTTGGATCAGTACTCTTAATGATATCAGCCCAACATCAATAAGACTTGCTTGCTCTCTCTGCCCCAATTAAAATGCCCTTGCCTCCCACTTAATGTCCTGTTGGACCGATGTTATCCATTCTTATGGCCAGTGGAGGGCAGTATTACCATGGTCAATATTCCAGGGGCCCCATGGGCTGTAATTGTAGTGATTGATGAAAAAGTAGATGATTATAATAACCACAAAGCAAGATTTTGTTGTTGTTGTTGTGGTTGGTTTCTGAAAGATGATCAGACACAAAAGGCCATTTCATCTTTTAGTTGGATTAAGATGATTGACTTGGACAACATTTTAACATTTAAATGACAAAATGATAGAATGATAATGCTGACTAAGGTTCACTGACTGGCATCAGTGCCTCAGAGTGAAATATACAGTAGTTGACAGATTGCCTAACAACAGTTGGGTTTCTCTGGTTTCTTTTTGACATACATGTACAAACATGTCTATCTGGTTCTGCCTACAAGGTTTTCTCCATTGTACTTCCCCAGCGAGCTCTGCAGTGGAGATCAGTTTGTTTTCTTTCCCAGCTTCTAGAAAGAGTGGAGGAGAAGATTTGGATGGATTTTAAGATTCAAAACCTGTCAGGAATAATGGCAACAATACATCTTGGCATTATTTTAAGTTCAACTCCCTCCTTTTTATTGTACTGTTCAAATATAGAAAGTACATAGGAAGTCTATCTTTCTTATCCTTCAATACTTTACACCTCTGTCTCTGTCTCACTGTCAAGAACTGGCTGGAGGGCAGACTCTTAAGGATTATTAATTTCAGTCTCCAGAGTTTCTAGGCATGCCCTTCATAATGGAAACAAAGAAGAAGACATTTAATGGTCATTCCTTCTCCCTCGCTTTAAATGCTTTCGTTGTCTTCCCCCCTTCCCAATCATCTAAATATCCTTGTTAATGAAATAGTTTGGTACGATAAATCACAGTGGAGACATGCAGTTTCATTTTATGTTAGATACATTCACACATGGGAGATTAATACAGCCCACATTATGCACTTACGCAAGTTTACCACTAGATGGGGTGCCTCATCTTATTAGAGTGAAATCCGCTCTGGATGGTAGAGCCGATGACAGTATCATAATAAAGAGTAAAGTAAAACACACAGTATAATAAACTTTTTTAAGTACCAGGCAAACAAATTAAAAGAATAATTCATAATACTTATCACAGAAGACACAGCTGTTGTGCTCAGTTTATTACCTGACAAGCTTTAAATGCAACCATTGCAGCGGCCCACTTCCGTATAAAGTCAGTTGCGGACTGAGGAGGTTTTGCAGTAACGAGTGGAGAAGTAATATTTCTAAGCACATGGAGCTATATTAGTACAATTTCCGATTAATGTTTCATCTGTACACTCTTGTCACACTGAAAGTACATTCCAATGGTTAGATGGAGCAAGCTAAGCTACCTTAGCAGTGGACAGCAGGCTAATTAGCTAGCCAGTCAATTTACCACGGAAAGCAGGTCAATGTCCGTTCTGCTCCTATTTTATTTCTATGAGGCATCCATTCTAGTGCCACGTCTGATTTCACAATCACTATTGGTTAATGTTTTCTGTCAGTGAATCAATCGGAGCAAAGCAAAAACTCAATCAGTCCATCTGTGTAACAGCTACTGCTTACAAATATACACCTATATGAACTCAGTATAGGTAAATGATATATCAAGTTGTATTCCATTCACCCATGATCTGTAACCCCTTACCTTACTCAGGGTCCCGGGGGGCTGGAGAAGATGCTGACATTAAGCAAAGGCAGGGTTCACCCTGCACAGGTCACCTGTCTATCATGCTACTTACTGTATATCATCTTCCCATGTGTTCTCCATTCAGAAGCTATCAAAGCGTCTCAGGCAGGTGAGCAGCAGTTTAGCTTTAATGTCAAAAATTGGCCAAAAAAAATATTTTTTAATTTGGTTTGTTTATGTGAAGTTTTGCATTCTCAAAAGTCGAAACTTTTTCTCCCAAGTTGGGGAACATCTGGTGAAATTGTTCAAATGGACAAGCTAGCAGCTAGCCTACCAAGAATGTGCCTGTATCGTTTAGAACATATCTTTTTGTATCCGTTTAAATAAACCAAGTAATTTGATTAATGTTTAACACAAAAATAGGATATTTAGTCACCAGCCTTTGGAACATTTGGTCATTTATTATTCCGACCGTTTACATGATCGGTAGGCTGTATTTGTCCTGAACCACATCACAAAACAATAATATTGGGCCAATCACACACCTGACTGGATCCACTAAAAAGAGCACATTATTGATTAAACTGTCTACTAAATGCTTCACACAATACTAACAGATGGCATCGAGAGGACCATTTGTGCCAATTACCCCCCCATGAAATAATTACACTATTAGAAAATTGTTCTACTTTAATTCAGTTAATCAATGTATTTCATGCACATATACTTCTATGGCTACATATCTATATTTTTGATTTATGATTAGGAGATTAGGATATTATGGATCAGATTCTGGTAGTTCTCAACCCACTGAAAATGTATTTCATATGCCGGCCATGACACTATTTTAAACTTATAGATTAGAATATGGGGGTATTTGTTGATTGGGTCACTTAACATTCATGGCAGAATATTGTTTGGAAGCATGGTAGCAAAAAAAAAAAAAACACTGCATATTATATTTAAGTTAAGCCAACTTTTTGGTCAAGTGAGAAACAGTGAAATAAAAGTGAGCATTAAAACAGTTTAGAGTATATTCATTATTAAATGATTAGGCTACGGATAATCTACCTCAACTTTACGACACCAAAACCTCTGCACAAAGTGGAGGTGAGTAAATCAGTAACTGTGTGTGTGTGTATGCGTGTACTTATGCAATGAAACAGAGGGCCTGCTTGGCTTTATCTTTTAAATAATGCAAATATTTGGCATTTCTAATGTTCTCATCTGCATGTGTGAAACTGTCTGCACACACAAGCAACTCAGCTGCTTGTGTTATCGATACCAGGAGAGATAACACAGTAAGCGTGTCCCTGTGTGAACTGGGCATGAGCACCAAAACACACCATTATCAGACTCGGCTGTCACATGCAGTTAAAGTCAGAATAACATCCGTAATATGTTGAATAACTGCCTATTATAAACACTGAAAGCATGTCACAACCACCCCCCTAAATAAAAATGGTCGCTGCGCTGCAACTGTACAGTACGGTCTGTGACTATATTTGTCCTCCCCTCCTTCTCTCTCTTGCAAGGGGACAGGAGAGCCAAGAGTTGGACGGGAGCCAAAAGAGGCCGGCCCACCATGCAGCTGAAACTTTTACAAGCCAAGCAGGAAGAGACACAGGGAGCGATCGGTGAAGAAAAGGAAGAAAAGTGAGAGACATCTG
The DNA here is from genome assembly GCA_029853015.1 of Chelidonichthys spinosus. Classification (NCBI taxonomy): domain Eukaryota; kingdom Metazoa; phylum Chordata; class Actinopteri; order Perciformes; family Triglidae; genus Chelidonichthys; species Chelidonichthys spinosus. The sequence continues at coordinate 23,438,588 of CM056829.1, read as the reverse complement.
AGCTCCTTTCTCTGCTTTCTGCCTGTCTCTCGCCTTTCTGTCTGTCTGTCTGTCTGTCTGTGTATGTGTGTCTCTCCCTCTTTCTTATTCCTTGTTAAAGCCATACTGTATTTGCCCGCCTTCATTGGCAGGGGGTAAGTATAGGGCTGGAGGACATGGCGGGGAGAGGAGGGGTGGGGGACTTTGGGTTCAGAGAGTTCAGCTGAGGAGAGAAATAAATGCATAAACAACAAAGGAGACGTGACGTCAGGTTGAGGGGCTGTCCAACCTGCTGGCTGAATCTGAGCCTCCATGGAAGAACCGGATTGTTCGCACCACATGTGTGTGTGCGCGCGCCTGTGTACAGTATGAATGTGTGTGTGTGTGTGTGTGTGTGTGTGTCCATTGTCCTATCTTCGAGAAAAGACTCATGTGGAGTTTAAGCAGAGAAGCTGGACTATTGTGGTCTGTTTTGTCTCCGTGGTGAGTGTTTGAGGACTGGGAGAACCCTCCAAATATGTGTGAGTGTGTGTGTGTGTGTGTGTGTGTGTCAATTGGAGGACTCAACTCAGGTATTACAGCAGCTGCAACGAGGAATTGACTGTCTTGAGTACAAAAGCTTTCTTCTTTGTCTTCAAGTAGATGATGTAAGTTGGAAAAGAAAAGAGTATTTGTTTGACATTTAATAAGTATTCCTGTTTTTTTTTTTTTTCTCCTTCTCAGAATTAGCATTTTTCAAATTTACGTCAGCTCAGAAGTGAAGTCTGATTGGTTGGCTCGGCTTGGGATACCCGCTGAAACGCTAGTGATTGGTTCGCAACCTGGCCGTGGAGAAGGTCAGCCATTTATGAACAGATGGATTTATGTTTTTTCTCCTAATGATTGGGGTCATCTAGAGGCGACGGCACACTGATCCGAGATCATTGCCGTTCAACTGTCTCGCTGGTGTGAGAAAGCAAAGGGAGGCCTGGGAAAGATGCCAACGGCTGGAGGGAAAAAAAGTGACATTCTCTGAAATATCCACCCTCCTCGCTCATTGATTCATTTCGCTGGACTCCCTCAAAACCCTCCCAACGAGGAGGGCAGCTATTATCCTGGATGGAGGGAGGGGACACGTTTACGATGGGATGGAGGAGGATGCAGAGAAAAGCAAGCAGAATGAAGATGGAAAAAAAACTCTCCTCTTTGAGGCGAGAGAACTTGACGAAGTCAAATGTCCATCAGATTGGATGCTGAATATCAAGCTAGTTTGGGCTTTTTTTTGAATCTATAGACTGTAAAGTCATGGTGAGACGTAACAATAAGGCAGATGTACTTGTCTCTCTCGCCATCTGTCTGTCGCTGCAGGATGGAATAAGTACGGTACAAGGTGAGAGGAGTGTTTTGGATGTTAGATGATTAACACATTCTCAGAGTGCTCTCAGCAGCTGTCCCACTGATTTGTGTCACCGCTTCGGCTCACAACAGTTTCTTCTCTTTCTTTTTATTGTCGGTCTGTGTCTCACTCTCTTTCTTAACTCTTTTTCCCTGACTCCTCCTCTGTTTCGCTACAGCATGTCCCTCCCTTCCTCTTTCTGTCTCTATACCCCCCTCCCCTCCCTTTCTCCCCTTCCCTCTTGGCAGCAGTGCCAAAGTGGGCAGGCGGACCGAGGCAAACACAGCACAGGGCAGAGCAGAGGGCGATCCAAAGGCTGGCGAATTGATTATGAGTATGTGTGTGTTTTAAAGTGTCCTCCGTCTGTGTGTTTGTCTCCGCGTTGGTCATACGCAACTGCAAGTAACGTGAGTCCATTGTGAGTCGGTGTTCTCTTCTCGTTGTGCTGCGTGGGTTCGATGCTGTGGCTTGTGTGTGTTTTTCTGTGTATGTGTTATAGGGCTGTGTGAGAGCAGACGTCCCTCTGTCACCCTGTGTATGGACAGACGCACTCACGCCAGTAGGAGGGGATTGTGGGAAGGGGGTGTAACTCTCAGAGGGTGTGCTCTACTCCTCTCTTTTCCCTTCTTCCCGCCATCACGGCCCTCTTCTCCTCCAGTCCTCCGGCCCAGCCCGCCGCTCACGTACAGGCTCCAGGTATTTTTCGTTTTTTATCCTGCGACACCTCTTCCCATCTTTCTCACAGCCCTATGATCTTTCTCCGCCAGTTCCTCTCACCCTCTCCACTGTCCTACATCACGGTCTTCCTACTGTAAATGTGTCTATCGTGGTCACTTGCCACGCTGCAATCCGCTCGCCGCCATCTTTTTCTCCATGGACATTTCGGGAGAAACTTTTCTAGAGCTCAGAGGGACCCCCTGACTCCCTGCTGACCATCTTCTTTCTCCTGCTTCCATTATCTCTTTTTTCTCTCTGTCCCCGTCCCCTTCTTCCCTTTCCCCTCTGTGCTCTTGGACAGCAGGCGCTGACAGGGTGGTAAACAGTCTTTCTCTTGCTTTCCATACCAAACAGGTGTCTCTTTGTAGACTGGCAGGAGAAAGGACAGGCCTCCGTGGTTACTTTCTGACCTCAGAGGTTTCGACCGAGCCACAGAGCTGTTGTTGTGTCCAGGTCAGTACAAGTTTAGCTGCACCCACAGGACAAGTGCGACACTTGGTAGCTCTCTCATTATCCAGGGCTGTTATGCTTGCTAGTATGAGGGCATTATTGACTTTGTTTCCCTTCGTGTGCTGTTTGCACTTTCTATCACTGTTAAAACTCAGATAATGTGGCAGTTGTTTCGCAGGAACACACCTGTTTGTTTTATCTGTCTGTCACCGAGAGGTGTCAAAAAGGTGGCAAACTGTAGGGTTGGCCTCGGCACACTACATCATAGCTTACTGTACATGACACTTTGCACTCTACAGGAAACGGAGGCAGAAATGAAACCGAGTTTGGTCGGGCAGGCAGACAACGCTGTAAAAAAAGTTTGTGCCCCTCAGTTGTTCTTTCTCATCCGTGTCAGTAAAGCTGTAGATTTCTTTCCACCAGTGTGACGAAAAAGAAGCATAGAAGTAGATATCTCTCACTCAGCCTTCTGTACGTATGACACTGCAGATTTGGATTAGTCTCATGTCAGCGGGCAGAATGCCACGAAGCAAACCCATATATTAATGTTGTACTCTCTGAGTTAGATCAAACAGGATAAATTCATCAACATCTAATTTTATATTTCCGCCTATAGAGGGGACATAGGAAATATCTGCACATTGGATGTACAACTAGACTTGAAGTGGACTGATTATTTTTAGAACTGTATCTTGATTGAAATACAGGTTGGTGTTAAGATGGCGTCTTCGTGACACGTGTTTATGAAACAGTAAATATGGGCAGACCTTTTTAACGTGGCCCAAACAATTCATGAGTACACCACTCCTAATTCCTCTGCATCAGCCTCCGTCATGTAAAAACGTTCGGCTTTCGCATCTAAGCAGCAAATGAATTGACAAAAGCAAAGCAAAAGAAGCTCCCTTTGTGTATATCGACATGTGACGGTGACAAGAGGAAAATGTTAAGAAAGAAGAAGCTGTAGAAAGAGAGAGAGAGAGAACAAGGGTTACAGAGACAGAGAGAGAGAGAGGTAGGAGTGGGAGAGCGCTTTCCCCGCCCCTCTCTTATCCTCAGATGAACTTATCGTGTTGCCTCATAATGTTTCTGAGTTTTTCTCCTAGAGGCAGTCAGGCTAACTTCCTGCATTCAGCCTCAACAGAGCTGATTGGTTGATATCTTGGCTGACCAGCCGCGGTTTTGCAGTGAGGCAACAGGAAGTTTCTCATCTGATGCAGGAAGCTGCAGCTGCTTCGTCCTGACATACACCACTTTGCACTCTTGCACGCATACTCTTTGTATACATGCACACAAATATGCATGCATGCAATGTATGTGTGTGCATGTGTGTGTGTGTGTGTGTGCATGGTCTGCTCTTTGTGGTATTTATGAATGCTATAACATGTGGGCGTGTAGCAACACGCCAGGCCAGGCATCAGAGCTATCAGAAACATTTGAAACCATGGTAACTGCACATCCTATCAGAGCATTAGCAAAAACATAGGCAAGTGGAGAAGAGGAGAGGAGATAGAGAGAGAGAGCAAATGAAGAGGAGGAAATACATCTTTGATAGGTTTTAGAAACACATCTGGCTATGGAGTAAATTGGAGTGTATTTTAGATAATACACCGGTGACTCTGAAATAGCCCTCTTTTTTATTATCAGCATAATAACTAATTCTCTTGAAGAAACCAGTTTATATACATATTCAATTTCTAGTAGTGAATCGTGATTATTCAACGTAGCTCCACTTCTGTGTCTGTATCTATGGATGAAAGGGTTAGTTGGACGCTGTGATAGTCAACACAATGGCTCGCTTATAATCCTGCCTTATCTGGGTCATACTATCTATGTTTACCTAGCTCATGCCTGTGAGCCTGACATGTGTGTGTGCTGCCATGTATCTTGCAAAACAGAGAAGTTGATGGCAAAAGGACTGGAAGCATTTGTTTAAAGTGATCTTTTAGTCTGTCGGGATCAGAAAGGATGAGCTTCTTTCATGTATACAGGTCAAGCAACAGTCTTCCAGCGTCGGGTTGTGTGTGAGTACATGCATGGCAGCGTATTTCTGTATATGAGCATGAGCCTTGTGTGTTTGTGCTTGGTTTATGAAATACACAGAATCTGAGAGAGGGCACCATGCCAAGTAGGCACGGACGAGGCTGACTGTAGAAATCAAGCATTCTTAGGGAGTTGGGAAGAAAGCAGGTAAAATAAAATCACCATTATTGGGGATCGGCCCTCTTTTCTTATCTCCCAGATGCCTGGACATCGTTTTTTCTCCAGAGAAAGACCGGACGCCAGTAAGACAAGACATCCGTTTGCATCTTTTTAACTGTGGGAATTCTCCGTCCTGCCATTTATTGTGTGGCATACTTCCTCTGCCAACTCCAGCTCCCCCACCGCTCCTCCTCCTCTTTGCCCACCATCACCACCTCCTTCCTCCCTCATTGAAATTCTGCCTGGCACACAGACACTGCCCATTCTTGGCACAAAGCTCAGAGAGAGAGAGGGAGAGAGGGAGAGAGAGAGAGAGAGAGAGAGAGAGAGAGAGAGAGAGACACACACACAGAGACAGAGAAAGAGACAAGATCCTGTACCAATCGTCTGGTGCCCCCTCCGTTGTGTCTGCCAAGCATTCATCCCACCTCGTGGACCAAGGGACCAGGCAAGCCAATAGGTATTTCCCTGCCTCTGCTTCCTGTGAAAATCTGCTCCAATTTCTGTGGAGTTTTGTTGGCAACTGAGTGTGCTGTGTGTGTTTGGGGATTTGCTGATTAATTTCTCTGCTTACGTCATTTGTATTGGATGAGGAATGAATCCGATAAAACCTGCATCCTTCCCGAGAGGAAGCTACGGCCTATCGCTTCCACAATATCATTTTTTTCCTCTTCATTATTGCATGTTTTGATTTGTCAAAGATGGCACAGTCGTGGTTTTTCTATTTGTTCTGATAGTATAGCAGGTTGACGTTAAAAGTTTGTAAAACCTGTATAATAAACGCTGGTGATTCAGTTTAGCAGCCATTTTGATTTTTGTTCTTTGAACTTTATGAATAAAAGAGCTGAATAAGTAGAGAATTTGATTGTAACATCGTGTTAATGTTTTAATTTTCCCTTTTTCTAATTGTGCTGTTATTATAAAAAATAATTTATTTAAAAAAAAGAAAAATGTTGCAATTTCAAAGCAAAGTCAGGTATAGACTTTATGTGCTGTTGTCGTACATCTGTTTGTTATAGAAAAAGATCAAATTGCCATTGACATGCGTTTTTTTTTTAACTGTCACCCAAGAAAGATTTACATATTAAAGCAGGAAATTGTCTCCAGAAAAACATATCTTGGTTAATCACAGAGTGGATTCATCAGAAGGAAAAGAACACATTTCTCCTTTCCTCATCGTTTCTTTAGGATCCTCTCAGCTTCCCCGTTGGCTGGAGGCTCATTTATTTTTGAGCTGTTGACAGAGAAAATGATTTGCCCCAGACCAGCCATGTGTGCCCCTTTTATGTGCCATAGACAAAGTCCACGATCACAGACAACAGCACCCAATAGAGCTCACATGACTGACCGAGTTTGGCCTCTGTGTTTCCAAAACAGTCGGTAGTCGTGCAGGGGACGGGGCACCAATTTTCGCAATTAACCCAGAAGCACAGAATTTCCCACAAGCGTTTAGGGTTTAAATATTTTTTTCATTCAAGGCATTGCTCAGATTTCCTGTTAAATCCGCATTAATTTGACCCATTTCAATGAATTTGACACCACATAGTGTCATATCCCTATTAGTCAGCCTTCCAAACAGCTCCAGTCAGGGGACGTCTCTCTGCAGCCAAACACAGCTCGTAGATCTGTCACCGGCACGGTGGCAGAGTTGGGCATCATGCCAACACCCCCCCCCCACCCCCTTCTGTCTGTCTGGTCTTCAGTAATCAGACTAGCAAGGTCTACTGCATGCTAACTATGGTCTGGTCTGGTCTCAGGGGTTGTGGCTGTATGCTAATTTATGCAAGCAGTGTACCTCCTAACCCCTTCTCTGTCTATGTGAGGCCCAGGTCTGGCATTTAGTCTGGCACTCATTAACCCTTCCCATCCTACTATGTTAACATGCTGGCCCGTTGCAACCTGAATGCCGTCAGAGTTTAGCGGCGAGCTATCCGAGGAGGAGCCTTTGATGGAGCTGGAGCTGAACTTTTAATGGTGACATGCTGTATGTGATGATGCTTTTTCTCAGTCTGATACGTATTGGTGGAGTTGCTCTCTTATGTTGTACCTGTGATGGTCGAGTCTGTTGGCTTCATATCGCTGCTTGGCACGACATTGATTCTTTATCACTGTTGATAGAAAAGCCACTGTTTCTTCCTGGTGAGACAGCAGGCTTGAAAAAAAAAACTCGGAAAGGTAGACCTTATAATGTTTTTAAGCAGACCTAAAATGGCCGATGTGCGAGACGCCATTTTGTGTTTCCTTGTTGTGGTTTGGGGGGCAGAATCCCAGCCTCGTATTCAATCAGAGGCAGCTGGAGGAAGCCATATTTGCAGGCATCTGTGTGTGTACCTCCGTCTGAGAAGCAGCAGCCAGCCTACTCAGGGATAGCCCACTGGAATGAGCTCAGTTTTTGGCAAAAACGGAAACGAATTCCTGGCACAGTCGAGCAGCTCTTTTTTTTTTTCCCTTTTCGATCACATGCCAGAGAAGCCAGTGAGTTGTTTGTTGGGCTTTCACACATTAGTGCTCTCACTTTCCGTTGTCTGCTTATCATTAAATTATTTGTCTTTGATTTATTTGAATGGAACGGGTTTCTTGAAGACGTTCAGCTCTACATCAAAAATATAAGGAGCTGGGGTTGATCGGTAAGGATATGCCAATATGTAAAATCTTCTTTTGTAAAGAAGTGACGTTTCTCCAAAAACTTGACTGTTGAAGGCTTGTTTTCATGAAGCAGTATTCCACGATATCTGGGGATTTTTGTACTATTTCCATGAACAAAAACAAAGAATCAGACACAGAGATAAAACGATCGCAATCCTTTGTGCTGGGACTCAATTGAATCAGCTGAAAATGTAATGTAAATATTCAAGAATACCAATCTTGCCCAGTTTTATCTTGCATCTATTTTACAGAGAAATAGTTATACATAATGAATTAAAATAACCCTCTCTGTCTCTTTACCTTTTAGAGTTACCTTTGTGGATCTTTGATGTGGAAGCAACGTGGATGCTGTCCTTGGGGCTGAGGTAGTAGATTGAATAGTTGTGGGGTTGTGTAACCTCTTTTTGAGATAACTATACAATCTACTGTCTTTCCCAAAGAGACAGCTGAGTCAGCCACTCGCCGACTGTCATCTCCAGATGGGCAATCATGCAATCCAATCAACATAGGCACTGTGTCAACCATTGTTATGTTTTTTTTGCTAGAGCGGGTCAATTCGGTCCCATGTGTCCAAACAGGAAGTGAATGTGCGGTGTGTTTGATCTGGGCTCTCTCAGGGTGAGGTAGTAGGTTGTATAGTTTGGTGGGTGGGATTGCACCCTGCTCAGGTGATAACTATACAGTCTATTGCCTTCCCTGAGCAGCTCACTGAACACGCAAGAATACTCAACACACTCTCATGATAGCATCAAATTTATTTGTGATTTCAGGAAGAAAGGAGCGAGTAGATAGGCGCTGCAAAAGCTTAGTGATGAACTGATCGAAGCTGTGAACTGACAAAACTATGTGCACCTCAATAAAGTCATACTTGCTTCAAATCAGTTGTCCAAAATTCAGTGAATGAGATCTGGAAGTTGTTTGTTTGTCACCTCCTGCCACTTTGATGGTTTCGTGCTTTGTGTACATCAGCTGCTAGTGAATGTGTTAGTCTATAGCGCCCTCTAATGGAAACTCATGAGATAGCTTTGACTTGAATAAAGTTTGCAGACAGTGCGGCAGGCTAATGAAATGCCATGGTGGAGTTCATGTTTGTTGTATTGCTTTTGTGTTACAGGATGAGTTGAATTAACTACACTACACACACACACACACACACACACACACACACACACACAACCAGCTGCCTGTATTAATAAAGCCTTAAACTATTGTTGGATGCAGTGATTGTCCTATTTTCTTGCGAGTGTGAAAAACCTCCTGACATTTTTGCACAAACTCAGACCTCAAACACACTGGACTTAAAATGACTGTGGTCCGTTGTCAGGGCGTGGTCTTCCCTCCTGACCCACAAGTCTCCGTGCGATTGGCTTGGCTGCCTGTTATTGATTGGCGAACTTGCTTGTCCCCATGGTAACAGTTCAGCCTCACAATGAAGTGCCTCCATATTTGGCTGTAAGCCTGTTGGATTTTGGGGATGCGACAAGCGTAGACCACAGGGTTGACTGCTGAGTTGGCATGAGACAGAAGAATACCTGGGAAAATGGATTTGTGAGATGTCACTGTAAGCATTGGTAAGTAGTGTTAGATGTTATTATGTGAGATTTACAGCATCTGGGGGAACTTTTTAAAACAAATCTCTCAACTTATCAAAAAAAAAAAAAAGAAAAACATGGCTAATTGCAGACTTTGTAAGTAGTAGAAAAGCTACTGTCACCTGCCTGTATAGAGTGCCCCCCGTGTGACAGCATGAGGACCATGAAACAACAGCAGACAGTTCATCAGGTGCAGAGGTATCCAGCAGCCGGCAAACAAAATGAGAACCAGAGCCAGGGAGCAGGCCAGCCTCTTCTCCCTGAGCAGGGAGGCCTGAGCTTGAGGGCAGCTCTCCTTCAGACGGCCCTGCAGGCTCCAGAAGATTCGAGTGTAGAGGAGAATCATGACCAGCAGGGGTGCCATGACGCATCCCAGGAAGTTGAAGTAAACCATGAAGGGAAGGGTGATAACTGAAAGGAAGGTGCAGGGTGGAGACATGGAGGAAGAGGAGGATGTATTGGTGGAACCAGGTGCTAGAGAGGAATAGTTGTTCCAACCAAACAGCGGGTAGAACCCCAGCAGGCAGGAAAGTGTCCAGCACACAGATACGACCATCCATGTACGCCTCTGTGTTGCAAAACCTTTGTATCTTAGGATGAGGCACGAAACAGACAGAGAGAATCAAATACAGTTATTTGTACACATCAATAAGCAGACATGTTCTCCATATAGCTTTCTGTGTACCTCACCTGAGCGGTGTGTGTAACCGGAGGTATCGGTCCACGGCGATAGCAAGCAATGACAGCACAGAGGCCTGGGTCAGCACGAGCACGACACAGCTGAGAAAAAGGCACAGGTCAGGGGTCACACTCACCCAGCCATCCAACAGTACAGCCAGGGGCACGGCAGCCGCACCCACTAGGAAGTCAGCCACTGCCAGGGAAACGAGGAAGCAGAAGGTGGGCTCCCGGAGGGAATCCCGGATACCAATACACACCGCACATACCACCAACACATTGCCAAGGCAACAGGCCAAAGCAATCAGCACTTCTAGTACTGTGTAGGCCACCCAAGCCCACTCAGCCATCACTGAAGATGGAGACCAGGGAAGACAGAAGCTGTGAGCTTGAATAGAGCAGGTTTCCTTTAAGGCCGAAGACAGGTGGGATAGATTCCACAGGAGAGTTAAGTCCAACATAATCCTGTGGCTGCTGCTCCGATAGGGAGTTCCTTTCCTGCTTCCAGCTCTTGGCTTCAAATGACCAGAATTGCATCAAACGGATGCTTTTTATATGCAAACATGCATGCGCTTCTGTGTGCACACACAACAATAGGCGTGCACTCCAAGGAGAGGCATCTGTATTTCATCAGTGAGTGAAACTCCTTTTCTCACGCTGAGTAATGCACCTCAGGAGAGGACCTCTGGATGAGCCATGTCACATTTCCCCCAAACAAGTCTGTTCTATATTTCCAGTGTGAATCAGATCTTTTTCTTGAGTAAAAGTAATAAACATAAGATGTAGAACGGAAATACGTTTGTACTTAAAATATCGAAATGTCAAGAGTTTGATTATGTTATTTATAAGCATACAAGCAACCAACGATGTCAAATATAGGTAGGGGAGTATAAGTTACAATATCCTCTAAGAAATATAGTGTAGTAGCAAAATACATCAAAGTAGTAAAAAAGTAAAAAATGTAGCATAAAATGGAAGTACGCTAGTGAAACACAAGTTTTTAGTTCATATAATTGCCAGCACTCTTTACTGTAATATTTCATATTACTACACGTTTGTCACAATTGCCAGAAAATAACAATAGGCTCTGCAGTAGAGGCTGGCCTTACATTGGTCCCGCATGGTGTGTGTGTGTGTGTGTGTGCATGTGTGTGTGTGTGCATGTGTGTGTGTGTGTGTGTGTGTGTGTGTGTGGCCCCATCATTTGACTATCAACTTGGATTGCTCTGTTTTGGCAACTCCAAACAAAATAACATCTGATATGTTCAGTATGTGTGTGTCTGTGTGTCCTGCTACTCTGTAGGGCTTTTCATGCTTACTAAATTCACTTAGCCCCAGTCTAAGTGAGCCGTTAGCCTCAGGCCAAGACAGCGTTCACACTTGCACAATCCTGGCTCATTCCAAAATGGGCTAAAGTCGATTTATAGCCCCGGCTGGGTTAACAACGTGTAAAGGGACTGTTATCTCAGGGTGAACTCTTAGCTCAGCACAATAATCAGCCCTGAGCTAAGAATATACAGGGTGAAAAAACCCCATCAGTGCAGAAGGGGACTTTGTAGATGTTACTGATTAACAGGTGTTTTTAGAGACGCCTTTCAATGCTCACTTTGCATACGGTTTTGGCTATGGGTGTGTGTTTGCTTCAGTTTGTAAACACATCTGTGTTTGCTTGATGATATGCAATGCACAGTACACATTTATTCAAATAGACAGGCAGACAAAATATATCAGGCATTCTCAAAATAGGTTTTATTTATTTCAACTAAATCAACTTACACTAACTGACACAACCAAATGTTATTTACACAACCTCATTTTAACGAATTCTATAAAATGATCTTATCTTTGCTGAATATCTGCAATATAGAATCACAAAAAAACAGAACAACACACCTTTACTTTAAGAGCAATTTAAGTTCTACTTATAAAGTAGATATTATAGAATAACCTTTAAGGTTTACATACGTTTTAACGCCAGTCTGCACTACAGTGTTTCATCTTCTGGCTTTTCAAATACTCAGTACTCATTTGTTGCCACATGCCATAGAATTAGAAGCAACAGAAAGGACATCCAAGCTGCAAACTAAATGATATGACTGTAATGTGATGAAACACATCAATGAGGTGTTAATATAAACATTTCCGACCAATAAAATTGGTATTTCATGGGTTAAACAGGTCCGCCTCTCTCTCTCTCTCTCTCTTCTTACACTGTGTTACAGTCTCCTTGTAGGCTTCTCAACGTCTTCTCATCGAACCGGTAGGTGAGCTTCCGCTTCACCTTCTTTATCTCACCGGTGCGGGAGTAGTTCCTCAGCGCCCGGGCCATCTTCTGGTAGGTCATGGTCTTGCGATTACCTTTCCGCCGGCCCCACATTTGTGCCAGGCGCTCCTTGTTTTGGGAGGAGAACTGGAATGTGCCAGAAGAGGATTGGACCCACCAGATGCAGCTCCGCATTGATGGAGTCTGGAGCATCTCGAACAGGAACTGGAACAACCGCTCCTTCCTCTTTCCTGCCAAGGAGGAAGGGGATGTAAATGATAATGTGAGGTGACAGTGACTCATACGGTGTGTACGTGGAAGAGGCAACCTAACGGAGAGCTTCACAGTAAATACATGGGTTTGTACTGCTTGGGGATGCTCGTGTCTGTATACCTGAAAGTGGGGCAAGAGGCAGGGACTCTCTGTCCTTCCTGCCTCCCCTGTCGGATGACGGTGAGGGTGAATCTTGGTATTCCTGGTACTGGGAGCTACTGGACAGCGAGTCAGAGTCAATGTATGCAGGTGCCTCGTAGGAATACGCAATGTGGCCCTGAAACAAAAACGCATATCAAATGTTTAAAATTCACCAACATAACCATATTCTCATAAGTCACCAACATAGTCAAAAAGTCTCATGTGTCACGTTTCGCTAAGAAAACTGTAACTAAGCTTTAATTTACTAAGAATCTGAGGTCCTTGAACTCACCCATTGGTTGTCATGGTGACTAGGCCATGCTGGAGGCAGGACCTGCTCTTTATAATCCTCGTTAGGAGTGTGAGACCCACAGTGCCACTCATATGGATGCTGACCTGACCAGCTGTTCTCTAAGAAGAAAGGGGCAGAGCATACCGTCAGATAAAAGATGTGGAAACATAAAGGCAGCGATATCATACCATGATCACCACGCTGACCTATGATCCTGGTGCCCTGGTGGGAGTGTGTGTGTGTTTGTTGCTCCAGGGTATTTGGAGGTGAAGCGGGTGTGTGTGCAGGTTGGACCTCCAGTGAGTGCTCCTGCAAGTACTCCTCGATGACCTCCAGGTCCACCTCGGGGCAGGAGGAGGGAGCCACCCTGCTCCAGGCCCCCCGACCTCCACTCAGCCTGAGCTCGGTCACATAAGCCATCTGACAGACATAGACAAGGACATTCAGAAATCATCCAAACTCGGTTTTTCCTTTATTAATTGTGTGATGCTGACAGAGAGAACATACTTTGCATGATAGGTGACATTTATTAGGTGTTGGCATTATTATCAGACTGCACACCTGCTCATTGTTTCATGAAAACTCATGGTCATTTTGTAGTGGTGCACTTTTGTGCTGTGGTGCATCATCCAATGAATACTTTTAAAGTCATTTTACTCCGAGATGCAAGATCAGGGATGCACTCAACACAATTTTAAATGAGATGTGTTTTCTATCATATTAAACAGCATTCTTTTTTCCCATCTAGCATAGATTTGTCAACACAAAAATGACACTCTAATGACACAATAAACCAACCTGAGCTGTGAGTGGGTGTCTTTGTTGCCTTCAGACTGAGCCAGGTAACAACACTGGTGACCATGTCTATTTTAATTTGACTGGCAAATTTATGCAAGTATTTGTGCTTTCAGCAGCACAGGTAACAGTGATGTGTGGCTTCGCTGCTATTCTTACAAATAACCTCTTACTCTCAGCCAGCATCAATTAGTTACTGAAGATTTGATCACACATTATTACTGAAACATCTACTTATATATAATAGAAATGATTTATCTGTGTCATCTATGGGCTACCTTATAAAACAAAAAGAACACATACACACTAATAAATAACTAAGAAAATCAGACTTACTGTCTCCATTTCTGCCAGCATACTTAAAGGACAATCTGAAAACGAGAAATCACATTTGTGAGACACCAGAATCAAAACTCACAAAATAAGTGAGAAGTGAAAGAAGCTGTCACACATACTTTTCTAACTTATCTGATAGAAAGACACGACAGCAAAAAATAAATAAAAATAGTCAGAACCTGAATGAATGAGCACAAGGAGGAAATGTGTACCTTGTTAAGTCAGAGTTGTGTGCTCCTGTGTCTGGTCCAGTGAAGTAGTATCCTCAGACAGTAGAGGGTGGAGACATGAGAATCTGCATGCCTCACCTGTGTGATGCTCCACCTGGACGTCACCTCTCTTATAGTCTTTGAACACTTTTGGCCAAGCCCCTTTGCCCAAATTTTGTTAAGAGTGGGAGGGGCTTACAACACTTTTTCTTTCTTTAAAAATTGTCGATTTCAAATAGCAGCTAGAGATTCACTGAGTATTTCTAGCTTGTGATATTTTATTTCATGGAATTGAAACATTTTATCTGTGGTTTCTTATCATGGAAGGTAGCATGGAAGATAATGTGGCTTTATGTTTTTGGCTGAAAAACTACGCAGGTGTAGCACCAAGGTGGCAAACTCTGGTTCTGAAAAGTGAAGCGAACGTGGAAGTGCCCTAAACCTGCATTCTTGACCTTTGGCCTGAAGGCGATAACAATGTCTTTTAATCCTCCATATTTATCCCCATAAGCATTACATATATAATACATTCTTCATATCACATTACAATAAGCAGATGTAATGACATTTTAAATTGGTATTCGTTATCTGTTTGTATCACAGGACCCAGTTATTAACAGGGGGTGTTATTCTTAAGTGTCTTCATTAACTGGTAACATTTTTCTTTTTTTCTGGATGCATGCTCATTCATCATCAACTCCACTTGGCACGCCATATGATGGTTTAACCAAGTGATCAAATGGTAAATGGACGTGCATTTATATAGTGCTTTTCTTGTCTATTTGACTACTCAAGGCACTTTACACTACATTTACCCGTCCACACACATTCACACACGGATTAGCACATCGGGAGGTAATCTCATTCACATGCATTCACACATCGATGGCACAGCCTTCGGGGGCAATTTGGGGTACAGTCGTTTGCCCAAGGACACTTCGGCATGCGGACTGGAGGAGCTGGGATTCAAACCACTGATTGGAGGATGACCCCTTATTAGTTACTGAGTCAAAAGGCGGATATGGTAACTCCATTCTGTGAACACAACTGTAACTTTGAGTGTTAAGTATCTTCCAAAGGCTGTTTCATAAAAAATAACATTGTTCTTCAGGAACCATATTGGGGAAGCAAACAGCCACAGGTATTGCATCACAGCCACATTAACACACAATGCCATTCATACTTTATAGAGCATAGCAAGTTCCTTTTCGTTGTTGTTACGTGTATAAATATTCAGACGTAGATTCCAGGACAATACTAACACAACGTACATACGTTTGCAGGATGTGTGTGGCTAAGGGATTCCCCCAAACATTTCAGACAAACAGGTCTGAGACACACACCAACTGTAACACAACAAACGTGTTCACCTGATCATGCTACGGGAGTACCTCAAATATTAATAACCAACATACAGTATGTCTGGGGTTTGGAGTTAAATGAGAATGTAAACCATTTTTTTAAATGTTTAATCAATTCACTGCCTCAGTACTCAAGGTAAAGATAGTGATTCATTGACATTACAGCTGAATTTAAAACAAAACCTGGAGGCGAAGCTTTGTCAGTGGCTGAATTTACTTTCCATTCAACCACCACTTCTATTTCTCCAGATTAGGCTGCATATTATTGTAGTAAAAGTAAAAGATTCCTGTCCACTCTTCCTCTGTTTACCTTTGTGTGAGTTTCCTCAAACAGCCCAATGACATGTACAGTAATTAAGGATACTCTAAGGTCAGGTTTTTTGTGTAAATGTATTAACTCTCTGTTGAATTGATTAATGTAGCTTCAAATCATAACAGAATTAATTTGAAGGAACTTTTCATTTGGAGCAGGTCAGGACAAAATGTACAGAGAAGTGTAATTTCCTCATGAACAAGCACTGGGCGACAGTGGCAAGAACAAAAACCAACGGGGAGAACCCCTGAACAAAACTTGGCTCTGGTTGGGCAGCCATCTGCCAGTTTGGCCTACCGGTTTGGTTGAGAGAGAGAGAGAGAGAGAGAGAGAGAGAGAGAGAAATGATAACGGATATACATTTAACCAAAAAAAATAAAATGAAACAGCAATGGATATTGTTAAACAGTCATTTATGGCCTGATAAGCAGTGTCATAATAAATCCAAGTGCAGTGCTGGACTGAAGATATATGATCCATTTGTTATGGGAGAGGTTTTTATTTCTGGGCTATCATCTCAATACGATAAAAACAGTGACATGACTTTGTCAAGTTTTGTGTAGAAATGAATCACAATGAAATATTACCAAAGGCCCCTACACTGTACATATCAATCCATCAGAGTGGACAAAGACACTACATTGGGTCGATGAAGGTCAATAAGTCATCGTGTCTCAGAAATTACTTAGCATAGGAAGACATTAGGAATTTATTTTCCAAAAATCACTTAATATATTGTGATTTTTTTGTCCTGGGCTGGAGCTCTAAAAATCCCACACACTTTCCGTAAACATCTAAGAAAACTGATTAAAACAGTGCAGCAGCTGAGTCAATAGTACCTGTGATTTGCCCCCGCTGACCCCCCCCTACAATGTGCATGTTTGCTGATTTGCGGGTACAAACAATTAGAAGAGTTATGATTCTGGTTTAATGGATACATCTGATAATGAGTTGATTGTTTGACACTAGTTGTTTGATTATGGAATTTGAAGTGCTGAAGTAGTTGGAATACCAGTTCAGCAAGGTGGAGGAGCAGCTTCCCTGAAATATCAGAAGCCTTTCCCGTACTTGAAGCACATGATGTCATACAGCCTTTTTAACCCTCAGGATGCTAACTGATGGAAAACAGAGAAAAGCACATACATAAGTAACAAATCAAACCGACAATCTTTTTGATGTGGTAGGACTTTAGTTAGTAGCTATCTAATCCTCCACCGCCCCCACAATATGCATCATAATAGTCTTTATCAAGCCTTTGCTGTCAGCGACACCATACGGCGGCATGTCTGGGCCGTTTTAAAATTTCAGGAGAAACTCTCTGAAATTTAAGAGCTTATGAAGTCATACCTTTGGGAGAAAATAAACGTACTACTGCCGGGTAGGATGCCTGCATTGGATGACCTAATGAAATAATACTTTTGTAGGATAGACCTGTTGCCAGCTGGTTCTCAGAGCTCAATTCATTGCAGCAGCACAGATTGACCTTTTATTTGCTCTTTTATACACTTTATACACACAACCAATAGGCCTATAATGGATGTCTGTGCATACCACGATGCCCAATGATTTCTAGGAGCTTATAATCTTAGAAAGGTACAAGTCTTTTCTCGTAAATATATTGCTCCGGCTCCCCCAGCTATGTTTTTTTTTAAATAATTTTACCTACAATGGCCTTAATATGCCGTGGTAGCGACACAAAGACTTAACATTCATTTATTTACCTATAAAGCTTGGGGCGGTTCTTAGCAACTTTTACATCACTTTTTAAAACAAATTACTTTAAAATTGTTATAACTTTATAACGTTATTTATAATGTACGTGTTTGTTTTGACATATAATACCACAATAAAAATTCCAAATCTAGCACCATGCCCATACCCTTACCATTAGAAAGGACGATGACAATTCTGTTACCAATACAATATAATAACAACCAGAATAGCAGCAGACACAGAAATGAAACATGCTAATCAGAATACATCCTGAGTGGACCTTAATGTCTGGGATTGGTAAATAAAGTGTCTAAACACCTGTTGGACACCAAAGAAACAAAGGTAAGCTGCTCACTCACAGATTTTCTGAATTCGGCCCGATCTAGTCATTTTGAAAAATATTAGTGGTGGGAATCATCACTCACCTCTCGATTCAATTCGATTGCAATTCAGAGGGTCACAATTCCATTATTAAATGATTCTCGGTGCATTTCCATTTTGGATTTACATATAATGAGAATTTTTCCTTCAAATCTTTCAAACCAATTCCTATGTGTATTATACGGTCGATTGGTAGCACTGGTAGTATTTGTAGGAGTGGTACTCGTAATAGAAGGAGACATTGCAGTACCGTAACAGTAGTAGTGGAAGCAGCAGCTGACAGCATTTGCTGTCAAATCATGAAGACGCTTCCCAAGCGCTATATATAAAGACTTGCTAAACATGTTCGGAAAAACCCTGAGTGCTCAGAGAAATGGGTGACGGTTAGGATTACTATGAAGCTTGCACCTGGAGGACTCAGACAAGGTGATAAGAGAGACATTTGACACTTGCAGTCAGAGATACGCAGAGCAAAGCAGGTCAAACCTGAGAAGTATGGCTTTAATCAAACCATTTCTGGTTTTTGGAAGGGCCGAGAAATGCTGTCAATCTTCTTTTCAGGAATAAGTGACGCGGTGGGATTGGTGAAATTGATTACAAGAAATGTGCAGCTACATGGGCAACACAAAAGACAAGAGATCACTTTATTTTGTATAAATATGAAACACTACTAAAAACACCGGAGTGACAAAAAAATCTACTGAATAATTTGTTTTGCATTAATTTAGTATATTAAGATCTGAACAGAAATACATCTGTAATACCTGACAGGCCACTGACCTCTGTCAATCTGAAGCAATGTGACAATGTGTCCATTTGAATTACACTTGCACATTTCTATGTTGCAAAGCAAGTGTGTGTGTTTGTGTGTGTGTGTGTGTGTGTGAGAGAGAGAGAGAGAGATTTGATGGCCTATCTGTATTGTGTCTGAATCCCTTGTGATGTCTAACGGTTACAGGCTGGCAGGTGAATTGGAACACTGATTAGTGAATCCCCATGTACATAAACACACAGACATTGTTGACCATTAGTGTGTGAAGAGCACGGTCATCAGTTGCTGATTAGTAAGGGGCCGCGTGTGTGTCGGTTTGTGTGTTTTTGTGTCCAGGTGTAGTGGGTTTACAGTTATAGCCAAACTCCCTTTCAGTGAGCTTACGCAAATCACCTGTACACATGCAGGTTACTGGGAATTCCCCTAACGGCTTGACAAAAAGGTGTGTTCCTTGGGTGTTTGTGTGTGTGTGTGTGTGTGTGTGTGTGTATTTATTTATATTTTATTCCACATAACTCAGACAGACAAAGCAACCAGCAACAGATAAAAACAAACAGCAATTACAACAAGTAGTTCTTAATCCTGTTTTAACAAATGGAATCACTTTTAAATGAGGGAGCGAAAGCTTGAAACGTACTTTCACCAAAGACAGTGTAAAGGTTCAACGATGTTCAGAATTAGTCTGCATGACCAGAGGTCGCAGTCTTAGTTTTAGGAGTCGGTAGAGAACATATATACGGAGGCAGTTAGGTGTGACAAAGCCACAATAGATTGAATCGCATTCACATTGGGTCACATGTAGCTTCTGTATAACACGTCATGCTGACAGTAGGCCTGAGGAGGATTTTAACTAATTGTGAGGAGCAGCAGCTGTTTTAAAATCTCTTTGATGTTCACACGGATGGGCAGGGCCGTGGCGGAGGCCAGGCAAGTCAGGTGAACAATCTGGCAGGTGAGGAGGCAGTTGGAGACGGTGGTAGAGTTGGCATATGTACTGTGTATCAGAGACACTCACAAGTATGCAAAACCTGAGGTTGACCTCCCAACATCACAACCTACACCACCTTTCTATTGTCCTCCCACTCCTCTGTCACTTTCTGGTTCTGAATCTTTATCAACGCTAAAATGTTTTATTCATTTAATACTGTTGGTTCCGTGTTGTCATTTTCAAACGGTTTTATTCAATTGCATCAGTGTTACGTTTGTAATTAATTTGCAAATTATAATCTATAATAATAATAATAATAATAATAATAATGTGCACTACTTTCTACAGATTCTTTAACTCATCTTAACATAATTACAGTGTGCACATAAAAACATGATCCTTGCCTATAGTTACTAGCAGTGCATCAGTCAAGTTAAGGAGGATAATATACAGTTAATCCTCCAAATGGGAATGCTGGAGATAAGGGAATGGGATTGGGAACTGGTGGGAATTTGCATTCCCACGGATTGTTTGTGTCCTCCAGTAGGCAGTCCTACAATCTGTAGTCTCATTAAACAGTCATAAACCACACAGACATGCACACAAACCCACCATCCTTATCGGTATAACACATAAGTGTGAAGACTGTACATAAATCATCTGTGAGATAAGCACTAGACAAAGACAGCCAGAGCGAGAGAGTTTAATTTCACCGAGCTCCAAAGATAAAATAACACAGCTCCATTAGATTTTCCATCTCGCTCACAAAAAGTACAATAAAGGGCCTGAGGATGTTTGATGGACTGTTTTGAAACCAGTCTCTGTTGCGCAGAGGGAAGCCCACACACGCCACACTCAGGGAATCCATGTAGATTTGCCTGTAAGCACAGCTTGACCAGACCATAGTATATTCTCCTGCTGGAGGCCCACACCTCCACTCCACAGCTGCTGTCATGAAGGGAGGGCAGATGAAAACAATAGCTGTCTTTTCTCTCAACCTCCCACATCTGAACCTGTTGCCTCAATAGTAGAAAATCACAACTGTCTGTTGTTACGTTGAATATGAATCTTTCAGAGGCTGATGCTGCTTGATCTTGTTATGATGTTACCAGCACAAAACAACACTTTTTGCTAAATCATACTGATAGTACTGGTTATACTTCTTTATTGAGAAAAAGTACTGACAGCCCTGATATAGAGCAAGAACAAAAACTGTTACATAACATGCAACCTGATTGAATAAGACTAAGGGCCCCAGTACACCAGGCACAGTCGGGGCTCAGCACACCTGCGCCGCGCCGACGGGGTGTGTCCACCTGGACTTTGCAAGTTTCGTGCACCGCGCAGTCTGACACAGGCACTCCCATCACTCCTACCCCCGCAAGTGGGAAAGAGGGAGGAGAAGAAGGCGTGAGTTGGAGACGAGGAGGAGACGAGGCGTGGACTGGGATTAATACAGCCGATTCAGATCTTCACCAATCAAATGAGCTCCTCTCCTCCCCTTTAATGCATTAGGGGAGGTGCAGTACAAGTTCCGTCACTTGACAACCCGATGACAGAAGACAGCAGCAGCAGCAGCACCAGATGGCTGAGAGAGATGTGAACTCGTTAGTTTGCATCACATATTCAGCTGTGTTAATTCAGTCAGGCTGAGTTTCCGTTACGCGTGCCATCCGCCTTTGATCTGACGTCAGATGTGACGGGACAATCTATATAGATATTAATTCACGTGTTGATTCAATTAGTTGCATTAAATAGTGTTTGTTGTGATTATTTATTGCATTTAATGTGCCTGGAACTGTGGAAACCTGCCTGTGAGGTCTTGATGATGTGTGTGCACTGTGCGCCGGTGAGCCAAACTGCCAAAGGCTGCGCTGGTGGAAACTTGCATTGCGCCGGCTCCGCCACCCTGCGCCACCCTTTGCTGAGCCACGAAACTAGGGCCCTAAGAGTCAGTCACAGAGAACAGAGAGTTGTTTTCTGTTGCCTCCCTGTAGATCTAGTTTAATACAGAAAAATAAAATAATGTTTACAACAAAATATGTGTTCACAAAAAGTTGAATGCCATTAAAGAGTAGGCTATTGGCCAAATAGAAATTTTGACTCGATGACGGTGCTCGATTCAAAGGAGGATCCCGAGGAGGATATACATGTGTACCAAATGTTGTCAATGCATTTAAATTAGGTAAGATTAATCCTCTGGGCACCATGGATCTATATATAAAATGTTATGGCAATTATAGTTGAGGTATTACAAGTCCCTAGCCACACTGCTAACAGGCCTACAAATCAAGTAGTACTAACACATGAAGGCAATTAACTGATTCCAAGGGAAAACCCATTGATTTATGCAAAGGGGCATCAAACCAAACCAGACCCGAGTCGAGAAATCTGCGGACAGGCATTACATTTTCTAAGGGGGACTCACAAATATCTAATTGAAATAGATGTATTCCGTTTCAGAAGCAAAATGCCTTTGAGAGTCCTATTTTAATACTGTAATCTAAAGTCTAGTCTATAGCAGAGAAGGTGCAGCAGTTGGAAAAAGGGTTGGACAATGATGAATAATCATGAGTGTGTGTGATTGAGACCATCTTTAATTATGGCAAATAAAAAACACCACATTTGCCGTGGACAGTGCAATGATAATTTCATAATTAAGAAAAGTCCAGACTCTATAAAAAAATAACAACAGAGTGCGGAGATCAAACAGCAAATTATGTATATGCTGACTATATATATAGCCCATATAGTTATTATAGGGCAAATAAATGATCATTTACTAGATATAATTATTTTATATTTGTGGCATGTTTGACCACGACAATACAAAAAATATCATGATGCTTTCAACATTACCGGAAAGATTTTCAATCTGACTAGCCTTTAGTCTATTATGAGATTGCGACATCAGTTTAAAAACAGACATATTTTTAATTGCATGCAAGAATTTACATTGATCGGAAAGAAATTAACTTTTTCTTTTGCGGATGAAACTTCTGCAGTCCCGGCGGCATGGGCGGTGTTCTGAAATGTAAATGGAACTAGATTATACCTAGGCGGAGTGATCCGCCACTACATGAGCAGCGTGGGAATATCTGATTGTAATGTTCCGGAACCTAAGCGGGGTAAAGTTGCGTTTGATCTTATCCTCAAGTTCTCTTCCTTGTCTCCAATAATACTTCTGGTGGGCATTGGCGGGCCGTGCCCGCTCACAGAGTCAGCCGTGCCCGCCCTGGGCTGGAAGCTGTGTAAATTATTTGGGTTTTGTTTTTTACCTCGGAGTGGCCAACGTTCTACTATTCCTATCTCGGTTTGTCGATCATACAATTCAACCAATCCAATCAACGAACCAAGGCAACTAGCTGGCCAATTACAGGTGTTGGGGGGGCGGGTCACTGACTTAACAACAAGTTATTTAGCTGTGGTGTTTGGCATGGATGTCCGTATTTTTCCCCAAAAAATATGCGGACAAGAAGTGAGGACGCGAACGGGAGCGAGCAGGAAGCTGCGATATTTACTTCTACTGGAAACATCAGCACCAAAGTCAACCGTAACACTGGAGTAAACATTCATGCTAGGAGAGGTAGCTCCTTAGCTGCTGTAGCTACCTCTCCCAGTATGAATGTTTACTTCAGTGTTCAGGTTGACATCAGTGCTTCTGTTTCCAGTAGAAGTGAAGCTGTATGGTGCTATCTGCATGCCACAACCCTTGTTGCTGGTCTTCTTGAATAAATGCTCGAGTTGAATAAATGGACACAGCACTACACTATTTTGTTTGTTTTTTAGATTTTGGGATGAACTGCCCCTTTTTAGTAAGAGGAAAATTACTTCTCCGCACTGTAGCAGTGGTGACGAAGCCATTGTCAATTGGAACCGCGTTACCCTCAAACTCAGGAGTTTTAGAACTAGCATTAAGACCTGATATATATTTAGACTGCTTTTCTCTGATCAACCTAAACCAACTAACGTCAATGATCTCTTCTTCTAAACCTTCAACCTGTCTCCTAGACCCGATACCAACCAGGCTACTGAAAGAAGTCTTATCCTTAGTTAGCATGTCCTTACTAGATATGATCAATGTGTCTTTATTAACAGGCTATGTGCCACAGTCATTTAAAGTAGCTGTAATTAAACCTCTTCTTAAGAAGCCTACTCTAGATCCAGGGGTTTTATCAAACTACAGACCAATATCAAATCTCCCTTTTCTCTCTAAGATCCTTGAGAAAGTAGTCCCCAATCAGCTGTGTGACTTTCTCAACAATAACAGTCTACTTGAGGACTTCCAGTCAGGATTTAGAGTACATCATAGTACAGACAGCTCTGGTGAAAATGACAAATGACCTTCTTATTGCTCCTGACAAAGGACTGGTTTCTGTACTTGTTCTGCTAGATCTTAGTGCTGCATTTGACACCATTAAACACGAGATTCTAATATGTAGACTGGAAAAATGAATTGGCATCAAAGGAATCGCATTAAGATGGTTTAAGTCCTATTTATCCAATCGATCTCAGTTTGTGCATGTCAATGAAAAATCCTCCAGGCATACTGAAGTTAAATACGGTGTTCCTCAAGGTTCTGTGCTCGGACCAATTCTTTTCAACTTATATATGCTTCCTTTAGGCAACATTATTAGAGGACACTCTATAAACTTCCATTGTTATGCTGATGATACTCAGTTACATCTATCGATCAAGCCTGCAGAAACCAATCAGCTAGTTAAACTCCAGGCATGTGTTGATGACATAAAATCCTGGATGACCTGCAATTTCCTGATGTTAAACTCCAATAAAACGGAAGTTATTGTACTTGGGCCTAAACTCCTCTGAAGCTCGCTGTCTAAAGATATAGCGACTATTGATGGGATTGCCATCGCCTCAAATGCTACTGTAAGAAACCTTGGAGTTATCTTTGATCAAGAACTGTCCTTTGACTCACATATTAAACAAACCACGAGGACACCCTACTTTCACCTGCGTAACATTACTAAAATTAGGCCAATGCTGTCTCAAAAAGATGCAGAGAAACTCGTCCATGCTTTTGTTACATCAAGGCTGGACTATTGTAATTCTTTATTATCAGGCTGCTCTCTCTCTCTCTCTCTCTCTCTTGCGCGCTCTCTCTGTGTATGTTCCCCCGGAGTCCCTGTGCTCTCTTGCCTAGCAGGTCTCCCTGGACCGTGGTGGAACCTGATCCGGACTGCACTGATGTTGTGGTCTTGTTTGCCTCTTACTGCCAGTATTTTTAATTAAAGTAATTGACTAAAATCGGCATCTCTACTGTCACTAACTTGACTACCACTCCCAGGAGTCTGGCTATGCTTTCTGGTCCAGCAGAGTCCACTGAGGTCCTGACTGATGCAGACTGCTAACTGGCCTGACGCTGGAAACACCACATTGTAGCTCCACCTGCCCGCTGTGTGGCTGCTCAACTACTCCTGCTTTTTGGTCTACGGCGACGTGGTTGGGATGGATCCATCTCGGCGTGGTTGTGCCTGCTGCCATGGACTACTACTGTTGATACTATTGCTTCTGTTAATACCACCACTACTGCTAATGCTACTACTACTATACTACCAGCACCAAATGCAGTTGGAACCCAAGGGCCTGGGCTGCACGAGATTTCTGCCTAAAAGCCTATTAAGGCAGTTTTTCCTCGCCACTGTCGCTGTAACGCTTGCACTTCGGTGATGTTGGGACTTTGAAATTGTGTTGACTCTTGAAATTTTGAGCGTATTCTAGTCCTGCTCAATGTGTTAAGTGTCCTGAGATGACTTCTGTTTTGATTTGACACTATAAATAAAATTGAATTGAATTGTTCTGCCTGAACTTGAAGCAAATAAAATGTAGGTTGAAAAACTTTGCCCCCCTGAAAAAATGTAATGCCCCCCCCTAAATGTTTTTCTGCAGCCGGGTCTGGCATTCTGTGAGGTGGAACCTGCAACAAATACAAGAGTTTGAATAAACGTGTTGACTTGTTGCAAAAAATCACGCAAAAAAACCCCATCCCCGGTGTGTTAAGGCCACAAAAAAATAGAGCCCACTCTGAGGATTTCTCTCAGCTGTGCTGTCCGCGGTGCTGAAATAAAGGAAGCGTCTCGTTTTTTCTCTTAAAGAATATTCATTGTACAAAAAAAACTGAAATGATATATACAGTATCTGCATTGGATGGTGGGTCTCTCCATTTATTAACACAAGCAACAGACTGTCTTCCATCACTTGTCAACAATGCCCTGGTCTAAATTATAAAACACACAGTGCTAAAATAAGGTTTGCTGCTTAAAGTAAAACAAAAACCTGCAGTAGGCGTATATAGTACATCCTCTCCTAGCCTATTTGGACAAATAACAACATTTTGTCTCATTTATGTTTCCTGGTTACACCCTCAGTATATGCCTCTGCTCCTACACATGAGTTCTGCTTTGAATTCTTTAACTTAACTTTTTTCATAAAACAACACTTTTTTAAAATCTAAAATGTCCTTATACACAGTTAGCAGCTCGACACCATTAACCATGAGATCCTGGAAAACTTATTTGGCATCAAAGGAACCGCATTAAACTGGCCTGAGTCCTATTTATCAAATAGATCTCAGTTTGTGCATGTTAATGAAAAATCATGAACATGTGCACTGACATTAGATACGGTGTTCCTCAAGGTTCTGTGCTCGGACAATTTTATTGTCTTATATATGCTTCCTTTATGCAATATCAGAAGCCACTCTATAAACATCCATTGCTATGCAGGTGATACTCAATTGTTGGGACTCTGATAATGTATTGTCTTATGAGTGTATTCTAGTCCTGTTCAATGTGTAGTGTCCTGAGATGACTTCTGTTGTCATATGACACTATAAATACAATGTAATTGAATTGAGTAATAATATGATCAATAACACTTTTACCAATGTTTAAAAAACGATTTATACCATAAATTACCATACAATTCCTTTAGAAGTTCATTAAAACATTCTCCAAAGTCAATTGTTATTGTGCAATTTAATATTGAGTCACAATGTGTTCATGGTTTTGTTTTCTGTTTTGTCTTTCCACATGCATGGTGTAAAGAGAAAATAACAAAGCACATATGGGTAAACCCAGGAAATAGTCATCAGGAAGGGATTGAGAAATTCCAAAATTGGAATATTACATAAATGTAATTCTTGATTTCATTAACGTTGAATCCATGGAAAGCACAACAAGTCAGGTTTTTTCTGCTGTAATTTCTGCACCTTTAGGAAAGACCAGCAGGGTCAGAATAGAACAGTGTCAGCAAGGCTGTACTACTCTTTATGGTTAGCCTGAATGCTCTAGAAAGAGCATGTGATATTATGGCAGGGAAAAGGCTTCCTCTTTCCATAGAAGACTACGTCATGGTTGTCTGGGCGACTATTGGATATTTATCACTTCTGCTTTGCTGAACTCTTCAAAGGCCAGAGTGTGGTCAGCAGAATGAATGACAAGGCAATTTGTTTTGAATTCCTGTGGTTTGAGTAACAGAATCATGGTATTAAAGCTAGAAGACTAACTACAGTGCAAATGAAAAGTATATTATTTCATCATGTTGTAGTTGTTCATCATGTTGTAGACACTGAATCGCAGTTTGTGGTGTAAAAATGGTATCTTTATTGATTTGGAATGTAGTACATACTATATTAGATTTGCTTGGCAACACGATGAACAGCATAAGCCATGGGCAAAATCATTTATTTTCCCATGTATTTGTAACACAATACAATAAAAAAAACAAAAAACTGACTGTCACAATTTTACAACACCATGTAACCCAATGGAACTTGGAAGGGGCCTTCCGACTGCACAGTAGACTATATCAACTTCTGTCTATGATGCTTCTGAAGGAAAGACCCTGATCATACTGCACATGAATGCCTCCTCAGCAGGAAGAGATCCGGTTGAATTCAGGTAAACACTTGTGTGCAGCACAACACATTGGCCAAAATGCAGTCTCGGAAAGCACCGGCTATTGTCTGGTGATGATTTCGATTTTTATCAGTCAAGAATTTGCTTTTAAACTGGCTAATTGCAAAAACAATCCTGTCCTGAAAATCCTGTCCTACACGGCTTCTATCAACTCCGACTCCAGTCTTGCATCAAATGGTTATCAGACAAACAACGAGCACTGAAGGAAAAAGCAAGTCTCTGCCCGGATATAGCTAGTTACATGGGAACCACAGAAATATAACCACTTTTCCCCAGAGGTTTATCTGTCATCAGACCAAGAGGCAAAGTTAGATGTAACAGTAATACTAGTGTACTCAACACTAGATCACCGGTCGCAGGTCATTGCATAGAGCTCACTATTAATAGTGAACTTGAATTACTGAGGCTACAGCTGAATCGATTACATGTTTAGACTTTGTATTTCCTAGATAGGGCTACTATTTCCACATGCTGAAGTGTCCTTGGGCAAGACACTGAATCTCAAATTGCCTTCAGGGGCAGAAGAGTGACTACAATGACTGTGGGCCAAACAGAAGGTTCCTTGGCATTTTAATGCCATCCTGAGGGATTAAAAATTAAACCTCTGTGGTTTTGACTACCTGTCCACTTTCTCACCTGGTTCTTGCTCTCCGACGTCAGCTGACGTTCTTTGACACTCTTCCCACATGGAACTATAAAGCAAAAGTCAAAAAGAAAGTTATCTGTCTCAACATTCAGCTTTTTGATTCTCTGTTTCCTTTCAACTTGATTATCACCATCTGCGCCGTGGAATTCACTGACGTGAAGTCTTCTTCTACTTCACTTTCACTGTCGGACTACCAACAGATGCAAGCGTCTTGCGCCACCTACCGGTCATGTCACGTCTTTTAAATGAATAATGGCTCTGAAATCTGTGAAACCCTTTTATCCTGTAATGGTTTTCCAGTCTCTAACAGACACGTTTGTCAAATATAACATTAACTAAAATTGATTTCAGAAAGTATATAATTGTAAATAATAATCAGGCTATTATTATTCAGGGGGAAACATTCATAAAGAAAACTAATCGCAGCTTCTGCCATTGCATATGTTAAATAAAGGGCCCTTTAGTCGATTCATTATAAAATGTATATATTAAATCCATCCATCCATCATCCATCCATCCATCCATCCATCCATTTTCTACCGCTTATCCTGTATTTAGGGTCGTGGGGGGCCTGGAGCCGATCCCAGCTGTATATATTAAATATTAATTATAAAATTTATTTTTTATTATTATTATTATTATTATTATTATCATTATTATTATTATTATTATTATTATTATTATTATTACAGAGTAGAGTGTTGTCACCATCAGCTGGATGCTCAGCTGAGCTCCAACACAGCACTGATGCTATTCAGTCTATTGGCTGAAGATGGCGCCATTTCATCATCTACTTTTAAGTCTACTCTGGAATACATGAAGAGCCCTTCACACAATATAATGGTATGATTTAATAAGACTATTATCATCATACTTTCTGTTTTCATGGAGGTGACCGTTCAACTGCTGCTGCACGTTTCAGATAACTGTAATTCTCTGAGACTTGTGTGGAACCTACAACAATAAGGCTGCTCTCTTCATCTTTCACTACATTGTGTTGAGTCTCCTGCTAGTCCTATCTAGGTTCTGCATGGATGGGAATGTATGGAGAAAGTCCAATACTTTCAGTCACTGTTAACATTCCACATCAGTCTCCCTCCACACTGACACGGCTGATACTATCATGCAGATAGCAGATAGTTGGCACAAACATTCATCACTCACACACATACACACTGCTGCAGACATTTACTAGCACACACAGGCATGATTACTTGTAACAGTGATCACTCTTTTTCTTCCGAGGTCAATTAACTTTTTATAGATAACATTTAAAGGTGTAACAGACACACAAAACCACACCTACAAAGTAAGTCAAAAGCACACACTCTGATTGCTGCGCCACTTGCGTCACTCATAATAGCATCAAATGGAGTGGAGTGTCTCTCTCTCCCTCTCTCTCTCTCTCTCTCTCTCTCTCTCTCTCTCTCTCTCTCTCTCTCTGTGGCAGTGTGCAGGCGCAGACCTGTCTGCTTCAGTCAACCTATTTCACCATATTAACCCTCATATATCACACTGTCGCTGCAGAGAACACAAGCAGAAAGGAGATCAAAACACAAGAAAGCTCCGTCTCATGACAGAGACATCTGAGGAAGTTGTTTGTGTGTCGTGCATTTAAAGTTATATACACACATTTTTGGAGAATATTTCATGTTAGCCAACATGCTTAAGTAGCACACTCTGAATTGAAAACAATACTTAGCTTCATATACATATATATTGTTTGATGTGTCAATGAAAATGTCATGATATAATTCTATATTGGTGCACAATATTATCTTAATAACTGGATAAAATAAGAGGAAACCCCTTCAGTGCTATAATGGCATACTGAAGGCATACTGTGTGTCCTCCTTTGCCGCTTTTGGCTGCTTTTATCTGTCTCTCTGCTCGCTGACAAGGCATTACTTTCTCCAACCATATTCATCTGCTCCTGTTTACAGTCCAGTCTGCAATTTAGACCAATGAGAGTACAAAAATGAAATAATAATAATAATAAAAATAATAAAATTAATAACACTAATATTATTTATTATTATTATTATTATTATTAATAATAAAAACTTTATTTATATAGCACCTTTAAAAACAACAAAGTTTACAAAGTGCTTTTGAGAGCAGGATATAAATGTGCTGATTCAGCAAGCCTTGTTTGGTTGTTCTTAAGCCGAGGGGCCATGGTGTAGAAGGGCCCTTGGTGGAGAAGGGTCTTGTTTCCTGGTTTCCTGGTTTTGAGCCTCGACTTTGGAAACAGTTAGAAGGGCACCACCCGAGGATCTAATCGTCACTGTCTCAATTGTTAAGTAGAATATTTCCATTTTTTGGATCAACCCTTTTCAGCACTTTGATAGAACTGGCTCAGATCTCTGACAAATCAGCACAAGAGGGAAGTTGCCAGCAATAGGCCTAATATTTATTTACAAACCCCATAGTAATACAAGAATGGGTTAACCTATATCTGTAATGAGAGGAAGAATAGCAGTGTGTGCAGGTGCATGGTTGTAGAGAGTTGGTTGCGAACTAAAACAATGAGAAGAGCAGCAGGTAAACGGCCGGTTGCCAGGCCGGGACAGAGATAGAGCTGGCGTTCTCCACGTGGTTTTTCACGCCATGGCCCCGCCCCCTCCGAAACGCGCACCGGAGACTCATGAAGCAGT
Source organism: Chelidonichthys spinosus (assembly GCA_029853015.1). Lineage (NCBI taxonomy): Eukaryota > Metazoa > Chordata > Actinopteri > Perciformes > Triglidae > Chelidonichthys > Chelidonichthys spinosus. The sequence goes on along the minus strand of CM056829.1, from coordinate 23,407,932 downwards.
TAATCAACCTGTGGAAAGAGATTGGAGACAGCTAGAGAAGCACGACACACAAACAAGCACACCCACTGGGGTTGTCACAACTTTCAGTGCTACATATACAGCATACTATGTTTAGCCCTAATAATACTGATGACATGTGTGATGCAAATAATTTCATACTATAAACCACTAAATACAACATACTATACTATATTCTAGTGTCCAAACGACTGTCGACATGGAGAAGGCTGGGTCTGCGGCCAGCAATAAAGGCAGCCATGCTGACAGAGCTAACAGTGTTTATCCGAGGGGAACCGGAGAGTGGGTGCTATCCCTCCATGATGACGCCGTCGGTCAGGACGACGTTGTCTGTAGTAATGGCAGTAAGAGCGCAGTGCAGCCATTAGCTAACCAGTGGGGCATGCTCACATGCACTAACATGCCATTTGGCCAGCCTGGCCATATAAACAAAGCACAGAGAAGCTCAGATAACAACACACACAGAGGGAGAGCGACTTCTGCTCTGGTAGACATGATTCCACTATAGCTTTACATTGCAAATAGTTGGTTGGTACTATATCAGAGATGATGTTTTGATAATACCTTGTACAAGGTAACTAAAGTGTGATGTAGCTGTGACTTTTTTATAATAAAGGATATAATGCTGCTGACATGCTGATAAAAAATAATCAAATGCAACACAAATTACTGAGTTTTACTTCTTCTTTTTTACCCCAGTTTAAATCAAAATAATGTACAAATGCTGTATCATTAACACTTCTGGAAGTGTATTAAGACAGCAGCCTCAGGGTGATGTGAAGAGCTCTTTCTAGCCTGTGATGGATTGCTTTGCTTAACCCCACAACCAACCACGTCCCCTGGCCTACTATTGTTCCCCACAAACTACAAATACACAGGAAAATACCTCCACCCGTTTTTTTCCCACTCGCCAACACCCCACCCTGTCCCTCCCTAGCATCCTCAACCCCTTACCTCATCCCCCTTCCGCCGCTGCTCTTTCTTTCTTCTTTCTATCATTTCTCTCCTTTGTACTGTGAGTTTCAGAGAGGAAGAGAGGGACGGGGGGAGGGATGGAGGGCAGGAGAGGGACCTTTTGTTGACTTTCAGGTGGTTTCACATGAAAAGCTAGAGTACACACCTAGGCTGCCGCCGCCGCCGCCGACCCATGGCGTCTCACTTGCTTCCGCTGAGCACCCCTGAGTTAGCCTTCAATTGCCTCTGCATGAATACAGACACAGGCGAGCACATGCACCTAAATCTACACATGCATCTAAAGAGTGCACAAAATAGACACACACTTTTTTATTTGGCTTAGCCTGGAGATGTACTGGTAGGCGTTGGCTGTGCAATGCGAGGGTGGGGAAGAAGTTTTGAGAAGGAGGTGGGGCAGAGGATGTGGGTGAGGAGGTGAGGTGGCATGGAGTGTGTGTGTGTGTTGGGGGGAGTTGATTGCATGGCTACTTTCTCTGTTCTGTCCCTGAATGGACCGTTCTTGCTGCAAGGAGCTCAGGTAGCCTTGTGTGTGTGTCTCTGTGTGTTTTATTCCCAGGTAGACCACGGTGAGTGCTCTCAAGTTAGTGTCAGGTAGCTACTTGTCTTTGTGTCTTCAAGGCTGCCGTTGCTTGGATAGTGTTTACAGCCCAGAGAGGGAGCGAGGGAGGATGGGGAGCAGAGGGGAAGGGGCCTTGCTTTGATCTGATGCAGACTGTTGTATAGTGTGTGTGTGTGTGTGTGTGTGTGTGTGTGTGTGTGTGTGTGAGGAGGAGAGAGAGGCATGGGACGTGTGAGAGGCAGAATAGAAATTTTTCAGTGGCACGGCAATGGCCCGAACATGTACACTGTGTGTGTGTGTGTGTGTGTGTGTGTGAGCTGTTTGAGCCATTTGTTTAGTCCAGGCCAGGTCCTGGACCAAGCCTAAAATGTTTTTTGACTTGACCGCCACATAAAAAAAAGTGTGATTTGAACCATAATTGCCACCAGGGTTGGGAGGGTTACTTTAAAAATGTATTCCGATACAATTACCGAGTGTCAAAAAATGTATTCAGTAACCTAATTATGATTGCTTTCTGTTACTTTTAGATAATGTCAATACCTAATATGCAGATGAAGAGTTAAGGTGTATTGTTTCCCCAGCTATTCCTTCCTTTTTCATGTGCAATTAGGGTGGCAATAGTGGTAATTATGCACATTTAACTAAAACGTACATGCAATTCACTCTTCACACTCAAACTTCAATTAAACTGCCACAAACCTATTCCTGTCTGTGGCTTACCTGTAAGTGTTTCCTTAAATTTCATGTTGAGTCTTTGGATAGTGATGCTATTTTCACCACTGGTAGGCATGAGCTGCACTGCACGTTGAGGTTGTTTCGTTTTTCAGCTTTGAACACAAAATATATTTATATTTATCTAGATTTCCAGCCAAAGAAAGCGTTCTCTGATCTGGAGGCCGTGATAATGAACTGGAAAACATTTCCCTCCAGACCAGTGTCCTCGTGAAGTCTTGTAAGGGCACGTGCATGATGTGTATCATTCTTTACTTTGAATCATGACATGTGGTGTGGTGCGCAGTAAAAACACTGACTTATAAGATGTGATACAAAAATCTAATGTTACATTACTTTAAAATTGTAATCATGCTCATAATCCCCATTTTTTCAAAAGGCATCTGTAATCTGATTACATCTTTTTTTTTTCTTCGGTTTACTTTTTTCCTATCCTAATTACGCAATGCCGTGTGTTCTGTTACTCCCCAAGCCTGATTGACACACATAGGGCTCATTGGTTAATTAAGTGAAATTGAAATACTGCACTAAAGTGCAATACACACATGATGACAATTGATAGATGTATCATATTTGTCATACAGGCATAAACAGTTCTTTCGAAACAAGTCTTTTATTTATTTGGATTCAAGGTTTTTTCACCCTGAACAGAATCAGGCCAAATTGTGGAGGGCATTTTTATGTTTCTGTGTAAAGTAAGAAGGCATACTGACTGTGAGGTTAGCCTATAGTTGAATCACTGGTGCTAAGTGATCAATAGAAGCTCTGGTTCTTTAGTACTAAATTGTTTTTTCCTTTACATGCATATGTATGTATTAGTTCTGTGCCTTAGAATATGTGTCTATATTCCAACAAACTGTAATGTAAGCTCATTTTTAAGACGCTTTCACCTCTCTGTTTGAAAATGAAGTGAAATGGGAAGTGGCCCACTGCACTGCTCTCATTTAACCTTTCACCTTTTACACATCCATCGGAACTGTCAGAACAGGTGCAGTTTGAACACGTTGATGAGTGTGTGCCATGCATGGCTGCTAGTTTATTTGTGATAGAACACAGAATGAGAAGACAGAGACCAAGAGAGACAGACAGACAGAGAAAGACGGGCAGAAGACCAGACATGCAGGTTTTTACAGTACGTGTGTTTTAGGGCGCCCCTCGGGCCAGACAATTAAAGAGCATTTAAAAAGATGACAGAGCTGTGTGTGCAAAAAGAAAAAAAAAGAAGGGAGAAGTGAAGAGCCCAGGGAGTGGAAGAGATTGCAGGTGTATGAAGACTACGTGTGTGTGTGTGTGTGTGTGTGTGTGTGTGTGCTGTGAGAGAGTATGTTGTAAGATCATGCAAGGTGAGTCTGTATACTTGTTTGCATCTGACACAGTGGAAGAAACAAACACCAATAAAAGATCACTTGCACACAAATCACGCAACATTTTCAAACCCACAATTGACAGAGAGAGAGACCGACAACGCACATTCCTCTACAAAGAGGGGGGAAAGCAAGAGCAGAGAGAGAGAGAGAGAGAGAGAGAGAGAGAGAGAGAGAGAGAGAGAGCATGAGAGAGAGACTATGTGAAGAACGGCTCTGAAAGAGTTTTTGTGGGGGCATAACAAAGGCCCCTCAGAAAACACAGTGGCCTAGGAATGTTAATTAATTAATGAAAAACTATTCAGCCTACAGAGAATGGTGGAGAAAGATAGACAGAAGAGAGAGGAGGACAGACTGGCTGGAGCGGGAGAGCAATTCAGCTCGGTGCAAAGACATTTACAACTGTATAGTTTTGAAATAGCATGGTTATTCTAGGCCCAGTTTCTATGCAGCTTTCAAGGCCTGTTTAGAGAATTTGCACGTCATAAATTCAAACGTTGCATCTTTGTTCTTGGCTTTGTACGTGTGTGTGTGTGTGTGTGTGTGTGTGTGTGTGTGCGTGTGTGTGTGTGCGTGCATTCAACATATTGTCGCTCTCTATTGAAAGCCTCAGTTCCTCAAGCCTCAACTTTCCAGGAACTAAGAGAACAACCTTTCCACATTGACTACCATGCGTTTGTGAGTAAATCCAGTGGGGTTTGAAAAGATTTCATGAGCCCAAGTGCTTGTCAGATTTTATAAACTCATAGAAGACCATGTAATCCCTCTCATAAAACATGAAAACCACCAAAAATCCAGTTATGTGCTGTGATTGAATTTCTCGATTGTATCAGGATCATCAATCGCCGCAGTGTTCTATTGAGCAAAAATAATTAACATATGAACGAGAGGGTCTCATTTTATAGCATTCGTACATTTTTGTTCAGTGAATAGGAAAAGCACGGATATAATTCAGTATAAAAATCTATGCAGGCAAGAATTATGTGTTGTCATAAAAGAAAGGGAGGTCGGATGTGATTATTTTCAAGATTCTGTGGAAAAAGTCCAAGTGAGCACACAGACTGTGAAATACAGATCGGCTGTAGCCTGAGGCAGCTGACACTTCTTGACAAATCCACACTCTCTATAGACTGTATGTATGTGAAATGGATATGTGAGCTTTGTGCTGGTCACTCATAATCTGTTATTTTCTATGGGTGTCCCATGTGCGTGTGTGCATGCAAGCATGTGTGTTTGTGTGTGTGTGTGTGTGTGCAATCGCGACATTCCAGCAGCAGAAACCTGAGAAGGTGTGACTTACGAGACACTGGATTCAGCTCTTTCTGGGGACTGAGGGGTGCTGAAGTGTCAGAATTCCAATTTCCTCCAAACAGTCACTCCCAGTCATACACTCTGACCCTCTGCATCTCTCTCAAAGAGCCAAACAGTCATTCTTATCTCCCACAGCCAGCTTTCTCATCCTCTCTCTTTCAGCTATAAACACTCTCGTTTTCTCCCAGCTCCATTCATCGGGTCCCACAAGAAGAAATCTTGTCTCACACCGCTGTACTGCATCGCCACCCCACTCCTCACACTAAAAAGTCACCCTTTCGCTTCACATTGAGCTTCCAGGCAAAGGAAAACACGGGGAAAGGAAAAGAGGGAGAGAGAGAGTGAAGAGTTTGAGAATTGCCAGCCCCTCCTACTTTCCGGAGATGCTCCAGCCCATCCCTAAATTGTGGGCCAATGAGGGTGGCTCATTCACAACTCATGCGCTCCTTCTACAATAGGTAAGGAGAGAGGGACAGAGAGAGTAAGAGATATCCACAAGGAGTGAGGGAGAGAGAGGGAGAAAGAGGGACTGTGTGGGGGAGAGAGACAGTGAGAAAGGAGAGGGCAGAGTGAGAGAGAAGTCAAGGAAGAGGGGCAAGAAGTTCCAACAAGGTTAACCCCTGGGAATGAAGTGGTGACTGTGAGATCCAGACATGAGGAGATAAAATAGTGACAGGGACAGATTGACGGTGTGGACAACCTGCACAGAAGAAGAAGAAGAAGAAGAAGAAGAAACATTGCCAGGCATCAGGAGAGGAGTTTTTGGAAAAGCAAATCCTCACTTGATCAAAGCTTCAAACATCATAGAGGTGTGAGAAGACAGGCATCTCTACAGGTGTAGATGCAGACAGGTGGACAGTCAGCTATGCTGCCTGCGCTTGTGCTCATCTGCGTGGCCGGAGGAGTTTGGGGGTCCACCCCGGGAGTGTTGGGGTACGGACGGGTGCAGGACAGACAGGGGTCAGCGCTGTGCCCGTCTCCATGCCAGTGTGAAGAAGACGGGATCTTCGTCATGGTGGACTGCTCGGAGTTGGGACTATCGTCGTTGCCGACCAACCTCAGCCCTCTCACCACTTACCTGTGAGTACCACATGTTACTGTTACACCAGTTGGGGACCTGGGTATGTTATCGTATCACATTTCACTTTGTCCTGACAGTTTCCTTGACCCCAATCATGATTTCCTTGTGTTTCCACTCTGTGTCTAATCCCTCAGGGGAGTCGTTCTCCTCGATTCTCAAACGTTCTCACATCCCTTCTCACTCATCATGATTTAGTGCCTATTTGTTTGACATGAAAAAAATAAAAGCATGTTTGCCAATCATGAGTTCAAACTGCTGGTCTTGATCATTCAGTTTTGATTAAAACACAAGTCAAGCTTGGATTCCTAAAATTAGAGCCGAAGGCAGCAGTCTCTGAGATGTATGAACAGGAAAGCAGCAGAATCTGCATGCACATACAAACAGACCTTCCCAACCTGTGTGTTGACCACTACGGCGAAATGACTGGACACCTTCTTTCAGTATCAAGTTTCTTAGCGCCAACTGGAGACCCAGCGTGAAAGTGTGTGTGTGTGTGTGTGTGTGTGTGTGTGTGTGCATGTGCTTGGTGAACATATATGCAAGTGTGTTTGAAACATAGATGTCTAAATGCTTGTGTTTTATGACCAGTTTTATGTCACTAAACTACATCTAACTGTTGTTTGATACAACAATGGTTAAACAGATAACCTTTTTTCAGTCCTTTGATTGAATTTCTTTAAAAAACATGATATGAGTATGTGTTTGGAAGGCTGGCTAGAGACGTAGCATATACACAACATCTTGTCCCCTTGATAGTCAGTGACTATTCCTAATTTAATGGGGGAAATAGGTGAACATAAAACTAACATGTTGATGTTTTCCGTGTCCCTTACACACTTTAGGTGCATTTACAAAAAAATGTGTTGACTTCAGAAATGAAAAGTTCTCACAGTCCAGCTCCCTATGAGCGACTGATAATATGTATTTTGGATGTATAAGACTGGAAAGATAACAGATGTTAAAACATTTGAGGCTAACAGGAGGGTTAACCTTATTCATCAACATGCTTTATACTTATACTATGTAAAACACGGCAGAGCCGAGCGGTTTCTTACACCACCCTGCTGTGGCTTAAAGCCAGATCTTTCAAATTGCTTCACTACATAAGCCCCTGAGGACAGATTAGAGACACTTTGTGATAACTGATATTGAAGTGATAGAAGTCAAATCCAGGAAACAGGGTGTGATAGAGAAGTTGCTCACTAGGGGCTCTACAAGTGTTACATGAGTGGAGGGCCAGAATATAGGGAGGGAGGAAACACCAACCGTTAATGTCGCAAAAGAAACATATAATACAAATTGAATGATGTCATTTCATTATGTTTGCTCGGGGCGTGAAAACCTTGAGTTAATGGAGGTGAGATATGGTCTCAAACTCCATCCAGGAATCATTCTACCTTTGAGAACATCAGAAGTGTCGGCCCAACACACAACTAAGTTCTCACATATACTCACAAACACTGAGGGATGAATCACAGAGGGAGTGCTGAGCCTCTCAGTCTACCTCTAAAATAAAAACAGTGATGTAAAGACCTTCTCTCTCACACACACACACACACACACACACACACACACACACACACAACACTCATTCCCTACAAAAACAAGAGTAATTGCTCATTTCCCCTCGTTACCTAACAGTGGAATTGGACCAATTAGTGAGTTTGAGGGCTGATTTAGAATAAGATAAATAAACTCAGAGACCAACCGCACATGCCCACACACACAGTAGCGCACATGCACACACACACGCACACACATGCACTCACACACACACACACACACACACACACACACACACGCATCACTACAGAGGGAAGAAGAAGGGAATGTGGGACAGCAGGAGAGATGCCGCAACAAATTAAGATAAGAGAATCACAGATTTCCTCGCTGATAAAAATCATCAAACACAAACAAAACAACCCCCCCTTCCTAACCCTGCCCACATGCTTACACACACACACACACACACACACACACACACACACATTGCATCCCAGAGTATAAAAGGTTACAACAGCAGAGAGCCGGTCCAAACCCCACCAGGATCTGTGGAACCGTCCAGCACGCCCCGTTGTGCTGTGGAGGCTGGATTAGCCTCCCAGCACACACTGAAGGCTGTCGAGGTCACACGGATTTGCTTGGGAACAGTCCACATTACGATCCACATCCACACAACGCTGTGAAAGTGTATGACATCATTCAACCGTGTCATCGGAGAGCTCTTCAAAGTGAGCGCAACTGTTCATGCTATAGTGGCCGAGGGGGCAATCCAGGCGATGCATGATTCACTCCATTTTTTTAGTGTTTTGTTTTGCACATTTGGATGACCCCACTGAGTCTAAGCAGATACATAATGGAACACTCATTCAACAAAAAAAAAAAAACAATCGTATGACAACACTGAGGCGAATACAGGTTGAATCTGCAAAGGAATTTAACCATTTCAGGCAAAGGTGCTCCGAGCATCTCAGAGTCGAGTGGGTAGAGATTTATGACAATAATTGTTTCCGTGGGCAACATATGAAATAAGCTGTCATGTGAGATGCTTTGACAGGCCTTTTCTTTGATATCAGATTAGAGAAGAAAGATAGTGCCCAAGGGTGTGTGTCTGCGTGGGTGTGTGTGTGCATGAGAGAACACAGAGAGGACCGGTGCTCTTTTAATGTGAGGCTGCATGTGAGGTAACTTGTCATAAGAGATGCAGTGAAACAATAAGTACCCGTCTGTCACAAATGTTAGCTGGAGAGCAAATTAATTAGTCAGCTGTCCTCTTGATAGATGTAGGCTATAGATATTTAATCGTGTTAAAAAGAATGAATATGTTGATGATATACGGTACTGAGACCGTATCTAATGTCAGGTGCTTATGTTGACACATCTCACACTCAATTCAGCGGTCAGTATATGCTTGCGTGTGTGTGTGAGAGGAAAAGAGTGTGTGGGTCCGGGGCTGGTCTGTGAGTTTAACAGCCATTAGGTGATGCTTTGTGGTAGCGGTGAGTGCGGTGAACTTCTAACGGTGTTTTGGCCGAGGCCAGGAAACCACAGCTAGCACATTACTAGACAGAGGAAAACCAAGGAGTGTGTGTGTGTGTGTGTGTTCATGCGAAGACCACCCAGACAGCAGAGGGTTTTTTTTCTAACAAATGGAGGTGAAGCAGGAGTTTAAGAAACATGGAGAGAGGGCGGATGAAGAAAAGGAGAGAAAAGGTAAGGATTAGAAATTGGTGACAGAAAAAAAGGGTGTTGAAAGATAAATTTTGAAGATTCGTTAATTAAGCAGGAATACACACACACACACACACACACACACACACACACACAAAGACATTCAGGGGACAACATCCTGTATGGTGACCATGACTGTAACAGTCGTGTGCGTGTCATTTAACCATTATGTTGATGGAACGATCCTATCACGAGAGACCGGGGGTCACACTGTAAACATCATGTCTGAGAAAGAGCGAGGGAGAAAGAGAGAGAACATGCACACACACAAACATACACACACACCTACACACACACCCGCACTGTACAAAAAGGCCGCTTGTATTCCTAGTTTTGTAATTATACGCATATTTGTAATGGGAAATGTTAAAAGAACCATATCGGCCACCTGGGTTACATAAACCCTTTTTCCAAAATGACTTTATTTTTGAGATATTCAATAAAAGTTACAGAATGTTCCTCAAAATGTTTGTCAAGGTTCGTTAAAACTCACCTCAGTGTTGAAAGCCCCTTTCTAGCTCAAATTCAAAATTCAGTTCTTGTAAGAAACTATTTTTCCAGACATAATAACATTCGGCCTCGGATCTCTTTGCTCTGTTGTGATTGACAGCTCAGAGGGCAGAACAAAACTATAAATGAGGTCAAGGATTGGCTGAAAGTAAGACCTGGGGCTTGTGTGATTTTCAGGCTCAACAGTCATAAAATTAATTTTATTTCCAACTTCTCTCAGTACGTCTTCCTTATATTCATATGGGACTTGTTGAAGTTCTTCTCTGACCAGGATCTTATTCTCTAAATGCCTTTAAACAGTATCTCATGCAAGCGTTCCCCTCACCGATTGCTGGTCCAATCACAGCCAATGAGATGCAACCATGTGCCTGTGTTGAGTGTGCATGTTACTGAGGTCGGCATATGCCGAAGTGACTCTCTCTCTTGAATGGATATTACCGGCTAACTCCACCCGGGCCACTTATGTAAACTGGAAGTAGCTGTCATTATTAACAAGTGTAAACAGGACCTGGTTATAGCTTCAGACACAGACGCAATATCAACGTGCACATTTTAATGTCTTTTATTAGAATAATACAGTATTTTACTTACTTTCACAAGGTTGAATGACCTAAACCCAGCAACTCTGAGAGTGTGTGTGTGTGTGTGTGTGTGTGTGTGGGGGGGGGGGGGGGGGTCGTCGTCAGCGGAGGGTTCTCTATATAGCACTATCAGCCCCAGCATCAGTGTCCTGGCTCCAGACATCTTCCCCTCTCCGTGCCTCAACACTGCCCCCCTTCTCTCTGTCTATCCCTCCTTCTATACCTATTCTCCTTTCCTCACCTTTCCTCTGACCTCCTTCTTCAGATAGAACAAGAATGTATACATTAAGTGCTTGTGTGTGTGTGTGTGTGTGGCTGGGGGTGTTTTGTAGGGACACAAATATGATTACAAAGTCACGTTGTAGGGATTTGCCTTCCTTTTGGGGACAAAGTGCATGCCCCCATAATTTACATTAAGGTTAGGGTATGGGTTGGGATTAGGCTGTCGGTGGTTATGGTTATGGTTAGGGTAAGTGTAAGGGAATGCATGTAACGAGGTGGATGTGTGTGTGTGTGTGTGTGTGTGTGTGTGAGTGTGGCTTCTGAACAGGTGTTGAAGCTGGTCCTGCTGCACTAAGTGTAAATGTATGATCACTGGTGTGCAATGTGCCTCTTGTAAAAATCTAAATGAATGAATATAGCTCTGGGCAGCAGTTAAAAGTGAAGGGTGTGTACCCAAGCCAAATGGTAAATGTTTTCAATGTGTGCGTGTGTGTGTGTGTGTGTGTGTGTGTGTGTGTGTGTTGGTTGGAGGAGGAGGTGCTTTGGCTACAAGCCAACTAACTAGCAGCTGTGATCAGTGTTGTGGAAGGGAGTTACACATTATACAGAGAAACGAGTGACATTCTGCATATCATTACATTCGGCATAAAAAGTGCCAATTGTTTTGCGCTAGTATTTCCGTTCTCATTGAAGTGCCTCAAAGTGACAATTCCTCAGCTCTCTTCTAGAATCGGTGGAAGCCCAACCTTCTGCCTGCAAACACATGTTTTATGCCAGACGAGTGTTGGGGAGAAGGAAGATGCAGTTAGTGTTGGACAGTTTGTGGATTCCTGAGAGCAACCTGGGAGGCTTTTAAATGTTGCCCAGGGACAGACGGGAGGTAGGCAGGTAGAGGACAACAATGGAAACAATGGCAATTCCCTCGGGAGCGGCAGGCAGAGAAGACACAGAGGCCATAGTGTGCTCTACCGTTCCATATCCTGTCCTTTAGAAAACAAGTAGAAAGCAATCACGACACAAGATCTTAAAGGGAACTAGGGTGGTGGAGCTGGAGATCAGGGAAGGAAGTGGAGATGAGATGCACAGGAGCATGCACGTGGACTCAACACAACAGTGGTTCCTATTCATAAGGGTGAGACCTGTCCCCACCAAATTAATATGTAAATCTGCATGTGTCGTGTGATAACAGCGTGACGCAAGTATGACATGGATCAAAGGAATGTGCTCCGTGTGACGCGTGTTTGAGGGGTGAGGGGCTGCTTCTGACTGAGAGGATTCACAATGTCCGCATGGCCCAGATTCCTATTGAGCCATTTTCGAACCTTGGGAATCCATGGGAATGTTTGTGTATGAGCGTGTTTGCATGGCGGTACAAGTGCACTAGCCCTCTCATTTCCACCACAGAGAAAGCATTGTCTAATCCCGGGCCAGGCTGCGACGAATGTCCCAAACTGTAGTCTGGTGCATGCATATACAAATGTGCATCCATGAGCTGGGACTGTCAGCTGTCACTGGGTTAGATAACACATAATAGTTTTTATTTGGTTATCAATTTTCACCAGTAACTGCTACGTTTTCTTTGCTGTTCCAATCTGAGATCACAAAGTGAAAACATTATGAATTAAACCTATTTTAAGGTGACATTCCTTCTAGTTTACATCTCATATTTTGTCTCTATTTCCCCATTTTCTTTTCTCACTTCTATAAAACCCTTAACTTGGAGGCTATACGTTTAGTTCTTTACTTTGGTGGTAAAAAAAGCTCTGCAAGTTGCCTGAGCATCTCAACATGAGTCTAGCTCGGTCTCTGTCTGCTGGTCTATGTGATCGCTGGCCTGGCCTGCTGACTAAAGTGGCTCATGTGGGGCAGGCAGTCTGCAGGTGATGACAGGTAAGAGCTACTGATGCTTACTGCCCTTTCCAACAATGTACACAGACAGACACACACACACATATATGCACACACCCAACAGGACCCGTCGGTGCACATCACCCACAAAGAAACACGTTGCACAAGCATGGATGCACGTACACACATTCTGACTCAATGCTGGTTAATGATCCCCCTGCACAGCATCAAAGCACGGAGCAGTGCTGATACAACAGTGCTAGCAGGGATTCGGTCGGGAGAATGGACCATTGGGACCGCAGTTAGCTAAAGGGAACAAAGATGCATTTAAATGTTGCACACACCTCAGGGAACACACAAACATGTACACCGTGTGGCCAAATAAAGGTACTGCACAGGAATGTCCAGAAAGTAGAAGAGTGGATGCAGAAAACAGAAGGTGGAGAGATAAATGAAGTAAGGAGAGAAAGAGACGACGCTTCAGGATTTGCTTAGGTGAATGCAGAAACAGCAGTCAGGTCACTATATGGCAATAGTATAATCCTTGCAAAGACTGGACTTCACAGGTGTATTTTCCATCTTCAGTAAAGGGAGGCTGCAGGGAATTCAGCCACTGCCGAGCCTCTGCAACTGCAGCCAGACTTACTCACGTCTCTATTACATGTCTGAGAAGGAGCAAAAGGAGGAAATCTGGACTTTTTACATGCATGGCAAGAGGCCAAACTAAATCTCTTTAAACCAACAGCAGCCACATGTCCTCATTGATATGAGGTAAGATTTCATCAAGTGCTGATCTAAGTTCAAGTCTCAATGCTATCCATACTGTGAAATATATGGAGCAGATGAGCTGATCTAAAATCTGTGAGTGCAGCACTGAAGTAGGAGGGAGCCAGGAGTGGATTTGAGCAGTCTTCTAACTAGATCCAGTGTCCTCCTGTTTCTGCCATTCAACCAAATGAAGTCATAATAGAGCCTGACACTAATACTCATCGGGTTTCATTCACTGTTGTATCCACTGCTGAGAATCTGTCTCGAATCAGCGTGTAGGAATGGACACCTCTGTAAGAGATACCTTTTCAGGATGTGTGGAAAAGTGGTGAAATTTGTAACCCTTCTCCACACATATTTTACTATTATTTTAACAGGTTTCTGTGGCAAGTGGTTGTCCTATGCACACGGAACATTTCCTTCATGTGGCATTTTCGCTCCGCTTCGATTTAGGAACAAACTAAATACTCATATATGAAAGTCAGACAAAATATACATGGCGAAACAATGAATGAGTAGGACGATGGGCGGGGTTCTGAATGCCTTTCTGCCTTCCAAAGCTATGTCCTACCCACAACAGCTGCCTGTCAGTCCTGTCCACATGTTGGAGGCAGCTTTATGTTGTGTAGTGCCGACTGTTCCAACACTTCCTGTTCCATTACTGAAGTGCTTGACCTTTCACCCCCACACCCCCACCCCCACCTCTCCATCTCATGACAGGGTGTATGTGGGAGGACAAGGACCGGACATAGACTGTGTATGTGCACGTGTGTATGTGCAGTACAGCAGGGTATGAATAAGTCCCAGAGGGCATGAATATGTTTCCCATGACATGGCCTCAGACTAAACAGCCGCTCTTTCCACCCAGGCATCTGCCTGTCATTCTCCCCTAAACCGCAGCGAGCGGAAAGGAGCACTAAACACCAGAACACCACCAACAGAAGCATCTCCCTTTTCTGTCTTGTTATCTCTTCTCCGTTTCTCTTCCTCCATCCCTCTCTGTTTCTCTGCTCTTTTGTAGCCAAGTCCTCCCCGTGGCCTTCCTTGTCCAGGTGAAAGACTTCTCCTTGCCCTCTCCCTCGCTCTTTGTGCCGTGTGAATGAGAGAACGAGAGAATAAGAGAGGGAGAGATAAAGAGAGACTGCCTTCGGACACAAAGGGCAGTGTACCCCTCCCAGGAAGTCTGGGAGAGAGGGAGAAAAAAAAAAACCACATCTTTAGAGGAAGGAGGAGGGGAGGACAGCATTGTACCCTCCTTCCTGACTCTTTGTGTGTGCGTGTGCATGCCTGTGTGTGTGTGTGTGCAAGCTCATGTGTGACGAAGGAAATTGAATGCCAAAGCAGTCAGTCTATTCAGATAGAAAAAAGCTAACACTTAGACCTCACCCTCACACACAATACACATACACATTCTGTTTTCTCTCTCTCTCACGCACACACACACACACACACACACACACACACACACACACACACACACACACACACACACACACACACACACACACTGTGCCCAAACATTGACTACCAATTGCATTGTGTGTAATAAAAGATCCTCTTTCATTGTGGCCTTAACTGTTTCAAAGCACTAAGCGGAGAGGATCAGACTGGCTGAATCTGACTGAAGACATTACTATCATAGTTACTGTAAAAGAGAGCCAAGGTGTGGCTCAAGCACAGAACTCCTGCCCTCTGGGCAAGGCTCCGGTTGTTGATTTGCACTAAAGATCTATTACTCTAATGTTCCTCACAGATAAGCCGCCTTCAAAGTGCAGAGCTTACTGCCATTATTGGCTGTTTGTTTGGTAAGAGTCTCCACCTGAGCGAGTGAGAAAGGGATTGGCAGGGAGGCAAGAAGAAAGAGACAGAGAAAAAAGCATGGAAGGAAGTGAGAGGGAAGACCTCGGGGTATATGGCTCTGTGTGAAGTGGTTTTGTGTTCATGTGTGAGTCGTGAAAAACATCCTTCTCAATGTACCGTAACTGCATGTCATTTTAAGCTTGAGCAACCTGCCAGAAAAGTTTCCATACTAGTGAAATGTATCAAGTCATCTCCACTTGGCCTCCTCCCGCACAGCTATGTCTGACTGGCAAATTTCACCAATGACGATAGAAACAGACACCTGACTGCTGATCACATCGGCCCCATTCTGAGGGTACATTCACTCACCAGGGTGGTCCGTCACCCACCACACAAAAGCCACCCGGAGCCTGACATTTGTACAATTGCCTGTTGATGTAGCATGGGTATGTGTGTGTGTGTGTGTTTGTCTCAGAAGACAAACTTGTGTGTTTTCTTTCATATGATGTGGCCAGTTGTTTTGAGCTAAATCAAGCAACTCTTGTCACAAATTCTTCCAGTTTGGTGGTGGCTACAGCGGACCTAGGGGCACATTCACACCCACACACACTGTGATCACAGAGCCGATAACATACCTCAGTAGTTCTATTGACGCTGAAGACGAAACATGATGAAACACATTATTTTTATTACCGGACAGTGTAACCAGATGCTCCAATTGAAATGTGAAACTGAGATGGGGAGACAAAGAGCGAGTGTGAGGAATAGAGTGGCATAAGAGAGAGAGAAAGAGAGAAAGAGAGGGAGAGAAAGGGCCAAGGCCGATGAATGGAAATGTACCTCTGTTTTTTCATGCTTCCGTTCCCCCCTTAAGACGAGCTCCTTGCCTTGGTTACTCTATCAATCACAGCATAAAGCAGTCAAATATCCAGTGCTTTACCCTTTATTCCCATGCCAAACCTTCTTCTCTTACATTTACATGCACACAAGCGTATACACACTCACACACTTTAGAGAGCAAAGAATAAACAATCTATCAGGGCATATTGTATGGTAACAGTGGAGAGAATAGGAATGGAAAAATTTGCATTTTCCCCCCCGTTCTCCTCCAGTGCTGCAATATTATCCACAATTTCACACATTCACTCGTGTGCTTAAACACACAAAATGACATGCAGGCACATGAAAATGTAATACCTCTCCGGGGAAACAGAAAGAGATCACTGGGGGCTTTGTCAGTCATTCTGCGGGTTCAGAGCAGATCTGGATAAAAAGAACAGTTAAGAGGCACATTTGGGAGTGAGTTTGTTGAGGGATGAGCACGGGTCTCCATGTCTGCATCCTCTGCTCTTAATACTGCTCGGGAGTCTTTAGTTTGTCATTCAGCAGCAGACGGAGATCTGAGGGGAGGGGATGGCCTGGGTGCCTCCGTTGGTTGAGAGATGTGTTGTCCTGGGAGCAATATCAGCCGGCTTTCTTGACGCCGCGATGGCCAAGATAGGAGAGGGCGATCCCCTACTAAATACTTGCATGAAAAATAAAGAAAGAGAAACCACATCCATTCTGTCCCTCACACACACACACACACACACACACACACAGACAGACCCACACAGCAATCTGTTTCCATGCCCTGGCAGCGTTCATGTATGATGTGGTGAAAGCGCGACCGAGGACTGTACCCACCACATCTGCAGGCTCACTGGAAAACAATAGGGGTGTGAAAATGAGCGACAGACATCTCACCACACACACCGCAGTCACCTATAAATGGAAAAAAAATATTCTACTGCCCACACAGACACAGATACTGACACACATAATTGCACTCAGGCCCACTCTCTCTCACTCTTTCTCTCTCTCTCTCTCCCACACACACACACACACACACACACACACGTTAGAGGTGCCCATAAAACGGGGACACAAAAACCCAAATCTAATTGTCAAACGCGCATTGACTGTGGAGCCTGAAAAATCTTTAAGCACTTTCTTTCTCATTTCTTTTTGCGGCCGTTTATTTGCGCTGAAAATATCTGCATGTCACAGCGCCAGCCGACACAATGCACATGTGGTAGTCATCAATCATAATTATCATGGTTTAAAAAAGCCACAGCTGTTATTTGATTTTAAAAACAAGCCATAGTGCAGCGCCTTCCAACGATACGTCAAGTTGTCAGCGGAGGCCTTGGCCTGCACAACAGCAAAGTCTCTCTCTCTCTCTCTCTCTCTCTCTCTCTCTCCGGCTTCCCAATGAGCTTGTTGGAGAGCATAGCAGAGCTGAGCATTCAACCTTTCCCCATGACTCACCACTGTGTGTCTTTATTTTTAAACATTTTCTCTCTCCGTTGCTGCATGTTTATTCTGTCTGAGTGAGGCCGCTGTTATGGACTTCACACAACGTTTGTTTATGGCTTATTTAATCAGGACCAGATAATGGAGAGTTGTCTCCATTCTCATGGGCGCATCCTCAGAAGCTGGGTGATGTGTGTCTATGCGTGTGCCTGCATGTGTGTTTTACTGCGCTTTAATGATCCCCCAGGATGTTCCAATGAATATATCTCCACAAGCATATTCGTACGCACACGATGAATGGAATTAAGTCGTGCATGCGTTTTGTTCATGAGGCCCCATGAGGAGATTGTGTGCTTCCAGTGTTGTTGTACGTGATGTCAACCATTTTGTCAATTGGTTTGCCATTACTGCTGGCTGTTTCATCTCCATGGCAACTTTGTTATCACTTATATTTACCTCTGACTTTAACCAGGCAGCAGTGCATTCAAGTTCACATTACAGTTTGCAGTTGCATTCATCGGTAAATTATAGCCCGGAGCCTGAGCGGATTGTGCCAAAAGAAAGGGAAAAACATGAAGTATAATTCATATGACATCACCACAGTACTTTTATTGAAAGGAAGATCTGAGATCGACCACAGTGTGAGGAAAAAGGTAACAAATTACACATTACTTGTGAATTTGCTCTCATTGACTTAATAATTCTACTTGCTGTGCTTCATTCGACTTTGAGGAGATGTTATGAATGTTTGGACACCTGCATCATTTACTCTGGCCCACTGCCTCCTTTTATGGTATATTACCACCACCAGCTGTCAATATGCATATCCACTCTCTGCAGTGCATAATACATGTGTTTAAGGCCTGTGTCTCTGGTAGCCTACCAGATACAGACAATGCAGGGGCATACTCGTCAACACACACAGCGGAGTTAGGTTTAAAATTGGCGATGGGGAATATTAATGCCCTATTTGTTTTGGTTACAGAAGAAAATCAAGGTTATTACATTAATCAATGAATGTTGTTTCCCCCAAACTAACTGAAAGCATCCTGGACGATGAGTAATACCCTGAATCACTCTCTCCCTTCCTGTCAGACCTCACAGGAAGGGGCAGGTGTAACAGAGGGGAAATGAAAATGACAAAAATTCTGTTTTCATGAGCCAACGCTGTTAAAAGGCTTCGTATTGTTATTATCTGACCCACAGAATCTCACAGTTAAAGGACACATTGCAAGCTAATCACACGGTGAAAACACACCTCCTCGCCCCAAACTGACAGTGGGAGTTTACATCCTGACAGCCGGATGTTATCCTTATCTTTGGTGAACCGGAATATTGCCATGCAGTGTTCTTTCCACACGACCCTGAAGCTGAATATAGATCCCGCCTGCGGATAGATTCATCCAGCCCCCCTGTCAGCTTGGCTGACTTGACAAACAAACAGCCAGTGTGTCAAAACTCCCAACTGCAAAGGGCTTCTGAGAGCACAGTTTACACTTGCTAGCCCGGTGGTCTGGCTTTATGAGCAATGGTTAGTGTCATACACAAACACAGACACACACGCACATACAGCCTCACTCTCGAAGACTCATGCAAAACCCCAAGGGCTGTGAAAGCAAAGAAGGGGTGACGTAGCACCTCCTTGCTTTCATTGTGTTTATCAAAGAGATGACCTTACATGACTGGGGCCACAAGGTTATGTATGTTTTCTACCAGAGGCTGACTCATAAGTTGTCCTCATTCTATCCCAAGTGTAAAAATGTAGGTTGCATGTGTGTGTTGAATATGTAAGTGTGTGTGTGTGTGTGTGTGTGTGTGTAGGTGTGTGTGTGTGTGTGTTTGAGCATCCTGCGCCTCTCCCTCTTTGACCGAAACGCAGCTGCGTCAACACTCACCCTCCAGCACACCCTCTCACATCAGAGTGTGTCAGAGGCAGAGAAATGGGAGAGCGTCTGTGTTAGCCATGAACAAAGGAGGTGGTCTCCTGAGAAACCTGAGGAGGAAAAGAAGGAGGAGAGGGAGATAGATAGGGAGGGAGAACGACGGGTCAGATCTGAGGAAAGGTAGAGTGAGACATCTGGAAAAGAGAGTCGCTTGGACGAGGAGGAAATTACAGCTGCCCAACAATGATTCATTGGGGAAAACTTCCCATCTACATCTTCCTCTCTTCCCTCTTGTCGTCCAACCTTTCTATCTAACCCTCTAACCTCTCTTCGCATACTACTCCCCACTCTTGATGATTGATCGTCATGTGAAATCCTTGTCCTAAACATTTGTAATTTTACATGCCCTGAGCGACTTCAAGCAACATTGATAAGGTATACATTGATTGATACGTTGAAGCTGATGCTCTCCCGTTTCTCTCTCTAGGGATCTGAGCATGAACAACATCAGTGAGATACAGCCCAGAGCCTTCCACCGACTGCACCTGTTATCAGAACTGTGAGTACAAAATCATTCACATTCAATTAATAATGACAATTCACACATGACACGGAATAAGTCATTCCCCAAGCCGCTGATATACACAGACCTCAGTGATGGGGATTGATGATACGAGCCTGCCTCTGATCTCTCCTACCAAGAAACTGCCTGCAGCAATAGACTAGTAGATCCTGGTAAGGCTTCACAGAAGAGGGAGGCCAATAGAACCTGATATTCACTCAGAGAGTGGATATATGGTCCTTAAAGTGTTTCAAGAGCAGGTTTTGTGCTCACCATCCACGCCACCCCCTTCCCCCCGTGTGACTTTGTGTCAGCTGGACAGCTCAGCAGGAGCAGGACACACATAGGCACACGCTGTTGCCAAGACAAATAACACATTATAGGAGAACGTAAGGACAGAATTGAAGAAAATTAAAAGAGCAAAGGTGTATGTTTCCTTGCTATATAGCATTAAGTACACACACAGTTGGGTAGCATGAGAAATGTTTTGATAATGGTCCCAATACACACAATTAGTTAAATGCCGACAGTCATGACTACTGATACTTTTCTTGGCTGGTAAGAAATTAAACAATATGTTCAAATAAAATGACTTCTATACTCTGTGCTACATGCACAACTTGGTCAGTACTTCACAAAGTAGAAGGTATTGGTTTTACTCTCATAGGGCTGACGAAAGCACACATGCTGTTACAAAACTTTCGAACATTTTTTCGGTTGACTTGGCCTATATATCTGATTTGACCACTCAGCATAACACAGCTAAGTCTCGGGTTGACAAAGGCTACCCACAGAAATGCCCTGCGGGTGTGAATGTGTGTGTATGTCAGTCTTCACCTGATCCTTTTACTTCTGAAACCTGCAGTGTGTGTGTGTGTGTGTGTGTGCATGGGGTGTTTGAACAGTCTGATGTTTTCTTTGCTAATTCTTGCAGCTGCAGTCTGTGAGGCATGAGCAAATGATGATGAAAGTTAAAAGGTTCGCTGGATAACCATTCAGTTTACGCAGCCAAACTGGATCGGACGAGTAGGACAAAGTCGAGCAATAAAGTTTTGTGAAACCTTGATATTCCACCATTAAATCATATATATTGATGTATTGTTGTGCATTGACTTGCTGATCCCAACTTTTGCTGTTGTAAAAACGTTAAAGGTCACATATTGCTAATGGTCTCATAATCAGAACCACACAGCACAGAGTGATGCTCGACATCGATGCTGACATTTGCCTGCATTGGGGAAAAGGGGGGTGGGGGTCTTGGATCTGCAGTGTTTGTCTAGAGACAGTCCTCCCAGTGTTTTACAGCCCCGTTGATCTCGCTTCCTCTGTATCGCTCTCATGTTCCGACACTTTATGGAGTCGTTCTCTTGCTTTGTAACTCTTCCAAGGAGGATGTTCCTGCCCTGAAGCCACATTTTTGTAGCCTGCCCTATGCTGACCATTTCTGGAAACATGCTGAGACGACGATGATGTTCCAAGGCAGGGAGAAGGACATTTCTAACATCCACCCTGTCTAGGAGGTTTAGCAAGATGAAGCATAGCAGCTTATGGTAAACACGTTATAATTACAACAAGTTATAGCGCTTAGAAAAACAATCCAAGGCCCTAAACACAAACACGGTCGGTTTGAAAGTGAGAGCGTTTGATGTGGGTCCACAGCACTTGTTGGTAGCACAGGGAGAGGCAAGGGCCAGGCATGTTGTGACTGGTAGTGATAAATTGTTTGATCTTGGGCGCTAGTTCCCTGCCTGCCCTCCCTTACTCTATCTCTTGACTTTCCAATCTATTTCTACATTGGAATTTACCGCAGGCTATTGCCTTTGATAGTTTTTCTACTCTTTCCCCCCTTTTGGCCATTTCTTAAAAAACCAAAGTAAATCTACTTATGGCAAGAAGTCCAGCTTTTACCATATTGTATGGTGCATACACTATGGGGAGGAGAAGGAATCAAATCTTAAGAGCCACATACAGGATCCTACTGACACACCGCTCATTAACTTAAACTGTGTATGTTGCCTCTCATCTCCTGGCTCAGCTCTCACCTCTATAGCGTCAAAGAGCACACAGCGAATGCCTTTGAACCTCAAATGAGGCAATTAAATTAATTCACAAAGCAGGTAGCAATCCTCCCTTTGATTCATTGCGGTATTGGTATTGATAATAAGAAGTATAATCATCCCTCCCTCCAGCCGTTTCGCTATCTGTAACTGCTCACTTTTAGATCTTGTTCTATTGAACTCAGACACCTCCAATTAAGCCTTCATTTGGCAATTTGATTAGTGATCTGCTCTTGATGCAAACACACAATCCTGCAAGCAACTGTCAGTCAGAGGGAGCATGAAGAGAGGCGACTGAGAGGAAGACTGCAACACAGAAGCAGACTGTGTGTCTATGGATTAATAAGAAGGCAGCTATGACTGCACTCAGGTTCAAACACTGAGACTGGTTACTCATTCACTGATATATCAAAGACATCGCCTCCCTTCACATATTCTGCTCTAATATCAAAGATGCACTATTTATTTCGGATTTAATTGCAACTTGAAACTAGCAGAGGGTGTTTCAAGGGAAACTGTCGCACTAAAAGCCCTTCCAGAAAACCACTTTGGAAGGCGACCGTGCTCTCCACCTATCATCTCTATCAAAGTCCCCCCTGTTCGTGCCTCTGGAGATCACATTTCACTGCTTCTGCCCATCATAATCAGCCGTCTGGGTCGAGTCTTGCAATCTTATCATTATCTGTAGCCATCACTCACCTGCTAAATACAGAGAAACAGTGAAATCAGCACATTCAAGGTGGCTTAGCAGGAAAAACAATTAAAAAAAAACTCTATCACTCTTGACTTTGCCTCTTTGAGCACAATTTTACCAGTTTGAGTGAACGTGCGTGGAATATGGTGCTAGCTCCTGTTATCAGCTCAAGACTCAGACTCCACCCAGCCCTGTGAGAGTGCTCTTAGGTATTCTCTGACTATCACACACATTAAATCCAAATGTAAGAAGAGAGAAGGGCAAGTGGAGGCCAGCAATTCCCTGCTTGTCTTCCTTTCAGTTACAGAGTTGTCTGCTGATAGGCCAGGAGTATAAAAGGGTGAGGGTTAAGGGTTTACAATATTGGCTGATAATGATACTCCATGCGCACCACACACAGGTCAATTAAAACCTTTCCTTTTCACATTGCAGACCTTGGCTTTTGTCTGCTTGTCTCTTTCTCTACCAACACAGGCACACACAGTTCTCTCCATGTCTATATTTTACTCCAGTAATTTCAGAGGTTAACGCCAGGTTAAGTGGTTGACCCTCAGGCTGGACCTCCAAACAGAAGAAGGGATAACATTTCTATTGATGGACCAGGGGTGAAAAAGGTAATTCATGCATACGTACATGTACTTGCCAACCCCCCCCCCCCCCCCACACACACACACACACACACACACATGCCACACTCTCCCTGATAAGACCTTTTTATCCTCACCTTATTCTTTCATCATTGACTCCTATCAGCCACCCTGGCCATGCTTCCACTATGGTGTCATCACTACGTAAGATATGATATAGTATGATGCTGTCTCTGCTGTCTATGTCTTTACTTGTCTTTATTGTTTATTATTTTGAGGCAATAGGACATAGCGATCCATGGGATAATCAGCAGTCGGTATGCTTCAGCGACCCTCACTGATCAGCCCTGATAGCAGGGTGGTCCCACCTTTGTTACCGACACTCTCACTCCTCTCCCATACATTTAAACTTCACACTGGCCTCTGTTATTTTATCTATGAATCACGTCAATAGAGCTGAATTATGCTGAGGTGGAATTTGTATCAACGCAGTCCAGGGGCCAAGAAAAATTCCAACCATCCCCAAATCAAATTAAAAGAAAAAACAGTTGGGGCCATGGTTTGACAAGAGCAAGGCGCCTTTCATTAGAATGAGATTGATGTGGAACGGCTAGGAGGCTAAGTGCGGAACATTCACTCAAACGTACGATCATTTACACACACATACACACATAAATACGCAGGCTGATATCATGGAAACAGTTGGTCAATGGCAAGTGCTGGTGTTCTGTTGATGTCTATCAAGACTGACTGAACGTTTCTTTCCTTTTTCAATATCCATCTTCACTTCGACATAATTATCCATTTGACAAATGAAGTCGGCAAAAAAGCATGATTCCACTCTAATGCTGTTTTGGCTCCAATGGTGCAGCTAATAGAGAAGGGCTGGTTGGCAGTAGGATCATACCATGGCCTTAACTACAATGTTTGTTTTCTGTAACTTTAAATGACTGCCCTTCCTCATTCCCCCCACTGAAGACATTTATTTCTCTTTGGTGCTACCTATATATTTTTTCCCATCCAATGCATCTGTATCTAATCATTCTGTTTGCACAGGAACCAAAAGAAAGGCACTTAGTGGTCTTTGCAATAAAAGGCGTAGATCTATATAACTGATGTCAGGACCTCAACAATGTCTGTTGAAACAGTTACCTCTGGAAAGGTGTCTTTTCAAATGGTCCCACGGTGTTCAGCTTGGAAACTGAAATAGTATTAAAGTAGCAAATCTGTCATCTGCTAAGGAACAACAAATGGGTTTCTTTATAACAAACAGGTTTCTTTATGAGTGCAAATGAGATCTGAGAGCAAATTGAACTTATTTATCTTGAAATGAGAATGAATAATTGTGACGTCAAAAACCTGCAGTCATTGCAGAGCAATCTGTCTTCTTTGTCGTCCATTTATTGACACAAAGTCTGTTTGAATGATTTTTGACTGGTTTGAGAAGCATGGGTAAATGGCACCACAATAACTTGGATAAGGATCCGTCCATTTTCTATTGTACATCTACGTGTATGTGTGTGTGTGTGTGTGTGTGTGTGTGTTGATAAATACAAGCAATACAAGAGTTTTGAACTGGGCTGAGTGTGAGATTTGGCAGGCGTGTGTGGGGCTGTGTGGTTTGCCACTGCACAGTTATAAGACTAAGACATGTTGACATGAGTATCGGATGTCAGAAGGAGTTTGCTGGGAGCTCTCGTCCATTACCATCTGGATGATAGTGGCTTGGAAAGGTTGACAGAGTGCTATATCAATATTTCAATACCCTGGCACTGATGCAACAACTCAGCCAGAGGCAGTCTGCCTCCGGCTGAGTTGACGGAAATGTCACGCAAATGTCACCTGTAGAGCAACGGTGTGTGCAGGAAGATGCCAATGAGTAACTTTTAACGTGTGTGTGTGTTTAATAAAAGTGGGTGGTCTCGAGCTGTGACGTCCAAATATGTGTTTAAACTGTGCTTCCAGCTTGTGACCTTGAGAATTACTCCGTTGGACTGAATGTTATTTATTTGGACATCTTATACACACTCACAAATGACCATTAGGTGCTGTGTTTGATAAACAAACTGATTGGATTGCTTGTGTGAATGTGTGTGGTTTCTCTCCCTCGTTGTCCTCAAGGCCCCTCAGAGCCAGCCCAATTTACCTCAAGGACATGGAAAATAGCACATGCATTCACACTCCACTACACACGTGTGTGCTCATGTGCGCAAATAAGGTATACACCTTGCTACATGCACACACACACACACACACACACACACACACACGTATGTGCAGAAGCAAATATACTTTCAGGCTGCACTTGTTGACCCAGTGTCTGTCTCATTCAGTTCAGTCTTTACTCACTCATCAAAGTTCCCAGGATTGGTTAAGATTTCAGGGTGTGCTTTGGGCCAATAGCAACCACATTCAAGGGAATCGAATATTGTGATTTGCATACTGCCCCAGCAGTAACCCCAGAGCAGGAACTCAAGGATGAAGTCATACAGTTCAATCCAAAAAATGTAGATTAAAGCAAAAGGCAAACGTTCTCTTATGAGACTTGGAAATGTGTATGTGCTTGTATTTCATTTTTGGGGATTTTATATTTTGTTTTCCACTTTTGATCTCCTTGTTTCTCTCCTAGGCGTATCTCAGGGAATCAGCTGAGGTATATCTCAGGCCATGCTCTCCAGGGTCTTCACAACCTCAAAGTTCTGTAAGTAACCTCCTCCACCCTCCCACCCCAAAGCACTCTGGTGGTTCAATCCTCATTCCAGGTGGGTTGTTCCACTCTAGCATTCTGAGGGGATAGAGTTGTATAAAACACCGCCTTGACTAAAACACACAGGCCATGCATCATTAACTGTAGTTAAAGTTTATGGGCTGGTTCCTTCATTACCAAACATGCTCTGTTTCAGTTGCGTGCACGTACACACACACACACACACACACACCCCTCCCCCACACACATACACAGGTGTATTGTAGGGACCTCCCAGTCACACCACCCACCGAGATTACAGCAAGTGACAAAAAAAAATCACTTACAAATGCCATTCAAAGCTGTTCTCTCAACACCCCATTTCTCATCGTGTGTTCATAGCCTTATGGTCCATGGCCACCAACTGTTAGCACTGCAGTGAAGTATGAAATCACAAAAAAGAAAAAAAAAGTGCAAAGCAACCATAAAAACCATGGCATATTGTGACTTGCGGCCACAGCATCTAATGAGTTGCTGCCATATTTCTACTGGGTGCGAGACAAGGCTATTAAGGAGGTTTTCATGAGCCTTGGCAACTCAATTCCTCTTTGACCCTCGCTGAGAAAAGATGGAGAAGCCCTGCCACAGAATATAAACTTAGCAAGAGAATTGTGGTTTGTAATTTGAGGGAATCTGGAAGATTACCAGGCACACAAGTTGATCTTCTTTCACCTTGTCTTGTGAAACTCACCAAGACAGAATGAGTGAACGAGCCATGAATCCTGTACTATTATGTGATTACTGCAGAAGGACACACATATCCAATGCCAAGCATTCATGCTTCGCACTATAACACCCTCACAAACGTGAAATGGGCTCTTAGACTTCAGAGTTGCTGGTTGTCAATATATTGGTTGGGCCATTTCAAACACAAATGGACCCCTGATCTTGTGTAGGGTAACCGCAAGCTGACTCCCTGCTGACTCACACACACACACACACACACAGAAGGTTATGAACCCGGAGTGGAGTACAGCGAAGCTCCCCCTAGGGAATTTCTTTGAAACAGGAAAAGACTCAATTTGATGTATTTATCATGGCATCATTGTCCCAGTGGAAACATTCCCCTGATCCTCTCAAAACCTGAGGAGCATTTTTTCGACACTGAAGCAATTTCTGTTACACAGAAGACTATTGTGAAACACACTACGTTAGAAAAACATGCAATACATTAAGTTATGTTAAACCAATTGGCAAGATATGCTCTTTACTTCTTGAGATACCCACAATGCATAGGTGATAAATAATTTAGATTAACTTGGCATTAACTTCGAGGCTCTTTCATACTCACAAAGAAAAGATACTAGATTGTTAAGCTAGAATCACTTTACTGTAAACTAAGATATTTAACTATAGTGATGCAAGGTCTTACAAAGACTGGCACCATGGTGCCACAATAAAGACATTACACCGCTGCTGACCAGATGACTGGTCATGATAAAAACTTTAAAGAAAGATGGAGAGAAAGACGGAGAAAGCAAGGGAGAGAGAGGAAAGAGAGAGGGATATTGTTTGCTCCCCACTTCCTCCTCGCTTTTTGCTCCATTCTTTTGAGAATGACATCAGCAGCCCACCCAAGGAGCTCTCTTTCTCCTTTTCTTCTATCCGTCATTCTCTGCTTCTCTTCAAGCTTTCACTGGCCCTTTCCTTCTTGTGTCAGATTCCCCTCATGATGGAATTATTTGTTCTGCTTGATGTGCCCTCACGCACACACTCTATCACATACAGACCTATTACCTACAACCTAATCTGTGCGTGTCTTTCAGGATGCTGCAAAACAATCAACTGGAAAGACTTCCTCATGATGCTCCATGGGACCTACCCAACCTACTTTCCTTGTGAGTCTCTCTCTCTCTTCACACACACACACACACACACACACACACACAGACACACACAGACACGCACGCACTAATCATACTACTATACCTCATCGAGCAGGGAATGAAACATCCCCTGGCCACCCACCCACACATGCAGCTCTAACCACAGTGCAGGTACTGCTGACATATTACAGACCTTACCCCAATCGTTCTGTACTGTACTGCCTGACGGTAGGAGTCACAGCCTGACTGTGTCAGTGCAATTCATGGTAGCATCTGGAAGCCATGAGGGAAACAGCAGACACTGCAGGCCAGGGAGAGCATCTCCAATGAGCTGTGAAACAACCCCATTTTCCATCAATTCCCCCTCTCTGCCTCCGCTCCTCTCCTCCATTCTCCTCCCACCACCCACACTGCTATCCCCCTGGCTAATGAGAGTGTTCGGTGGCATAATTGTCTCATCTGTGGGGTCAATGTACGTGTGTTTGTGTGTGTGTGTGTGTGTGTGTAAGATGCATGTGGACCTCCTCATGTGTAATTCCTCACCCCTACCCCTCTCCCAACTTTGTACCGCACACGTATTCCACACATGCTTTCCAAATTAATTATCCTTTGTAAATACCCATAACGCCATTTCTTTCATCACACACACACACACACACACACACACACACACACACACAGTTGTAACATAGGAGGGGCTTGCACACATACTGTAACTCCTCTACTAGATTTCACAATCAAGGGAGTTAAAGCTAATGTTACAAATATGGCAGTAAATAGAAAGCTTGATCACAGCTGGGTTCATAAAATTACCTGAACAAAATGTTCTAATGTTAGTGGGGGGGGGGGGGGGGGGGGTCTTATGGGACCCGAATCTGTTGCTTTTGATTTAAAGACGGGAATCTCCCCTACAGGTGCAGCTAGGGATGGGTAGTGAGTACCGGCAATTTTCAGTAGAAGTACATAATTGGGTCAGTACCAGAGAATCAATAACATTCAGGACAAACAGTATTGCTTTCGGGAAAAAAAACACCATGAAGACCTGCTAACCTATCAATCTCTTCCCTCCTCCTTCACTGCCTCTATTTTTGCAGCTAAAAGGTCTTCCTATCAGACCAAAATGCAATCCTTCTCCAACCCCAGAAATCTCTTCTCCATCTTCTCTAACCTCCTTGACCCTTCTACCTCGCCACTTTCTTATCTAAAAAAGACGGATGATATATGCTTTTCATTCTCCAACCACCTTCTGGAATGACCTTTCCATCAACCGAATCATCATTCCCTACTCTATCATCTTTCCCCCCCTTATCTCCTGATCAAGTCGTTACCCTGATAAACTCCAAGGCAAGTCTATCAACAGAAACTGCCCTTTTTGCTGTTACTTAGCGGCAGAGGTGGGACCAAGTCATTGTTTTTGCAAGTCACAAGTAAGTCTCAATTCTTTGCCCTCAAGTCCCAAGTCAAGTCCCAAGTCAAGACAGGCAAGTCTCAAGCCAAGTCCCAAGGCCTTGAGTTTCGAGGGCCTTCGAGTCCCATTACTTAGCCGATACGCTAGTGTTAGCTTTCATTCAGACCTTACTGTTCTTTGTGCAACTTCAAATGTCCAACAAAGTTGGAAGTTGTTGCGTCCCCGTCTGTAATCTTCAACCCGCATGATTTTGCATATAGCAATTAATTTTTGTTGACCACCTCGTAATTTTTAGGCTCAAGTCCAAGTGAAGTCATGAGTTACTGATGTTAAAGTCCAAGTCGAGTTGCAAGTTTCTACATTTTGTCAAGTCGAGTCTAAAGTCATCAAATTCATGATTCAAGTCTGACTCGAGTCCAAGTCATGTGACTCCAGTCCACACCTCTGCTGAGCGGTCAGGCTCTGCACTCTCCCTGCTCTCATCCTACCTCAAAAAACACATGTACTCAGTAACTTGGAGAGGATTTGTGTTAGAACCTTGTCCACTCACTACCGGGGTCACTCAAAGTTTTGTCCTGGGTCCCCTCCCCTTTTCTCTGTATACCAACTCTCTTGGTTCCGTTATTCACACATGACTTTCCTACCACAGATACACAGATCACATACTCTCTTTCTCCCCAGTCTGAAACACAAGTAGTGGCACAAATCTCTGCTGGTCTGAGTGACATCTCTCAATGGATG
This sequence comes from Chelidonichthys spinosus, assembly GCA_029853015.1. Lineage (NCBI taxonomy): Eukaryota > Metazoa > Chordata > Actinopteri > Perciformes > Triglidae > Chelidonichthys > Chelidonichthys spinosus. The sequence goes on along the minus strand of CM056829.1, from coordinate 23,378,133 downwards.
TTCCCACACCACCTGAAATTTAAACTCGACAAGACCAAGAGCTGCTTCACCCCCCTGAGTGCAAGGAACCTGTGTGAGGCTCAACGACCGACACTACCTTGATTGAATCAGGGTGGTATTAGCGTGGGTCATTTAAGAAATTGCTAAGCCAAACAAAACAGGACGGCTGTGTAGCTTAAAATGAGAAAAAGCAGAAAAAGACAATAAAATCATTAGTCCCGAATATTTGGAAGACAATTAATCGTCAACAAAAAAAAAAAAAACCAGCAAGAGGCAGACAGTCTGTCTGTTTTCAATATGTGTACGTGTGTTCACAAGTGGAGGTGTGTGGTCTCTAAATTTCTTCACATATAGATGCTCTAGTAATGAAACGCACACACACACACACACACACACACAGAGGGAGAGAGAGAGAGAGAGAGAGAGACAGTCTATAGAGACGCACCATGTCATTACAGTAATGATAAGCCCAGCGGAGAAAGATTACTGGAAAGGCTTTGGAGAGTGAAGCTTGTCGGCGCCTCTCACTGACATAAAGCACACCAGGTAAAAAAGAAAGAGAGCCAGCACATGGGATTTAAATGGGTATAACTGTATAAAGGTGGCTTTCATCTAAGATAAATATTTATCTCGGACACAAATCCTTTTGTTAGCAGCAAACTGAAGCCGAGTCAAGAAATTTGTCTCGCCGTTTGGAACAATCTAATTACAACCCACAGTGTTGAGCGTTTTTTTTTTTTGGTCATGAGGAGACAGACAGTGTTTTGTTTCCCGACCCACAGGTTAAGCAGTGTAATCACCGCTGATGAGCTCCACAAGCTGCATTAATCAACATAAGCCTGTTTTTATAGATTTGACTCGATGGTAGTGAAGCGCATTCATTTGAGTTCCTTGTTGTATAACATGTTGGCCATCTGGAGATTTGAACTGGGAGGCAGGTCCACAGGTCTCCTGGATCATTTGAGAGAACTTTGTCTTTCTGTCTTTATTTCTCGTAATCGTGCCTCAGACTTTGATGTGATGGACAGGAAATAGTTGCTCCTTTATTGGCTTCTGTGGGACATTCCTGGTTCTGTCTGGACCTTCTGGAGACCTGGCAGGTCCACCCAGAGGAGCAATTATTATTTTGCCCTGGAGAACAAACCAGAAATTTAAAGGGTCTTCCGTAGCTTTCATCCATGCATTTTGGGTCAGAGACAAACAATGTCCACAGTTGAAGTGCAACAGATGCACAGGGATGATGTTTAGCACTGAAGAAAATGTGTCCTCAGGAAATGGGCAAGATGAAAATGTCTTGAAGCTGTTTGTGTGCACACGTTCATGTGTATGTGTGTGTGTGCTGGAGGTTGTTTCCCTGTCTGTGTGTGAGCATCTGCCAGTGTATACAGTTGCCTCCTCTGGTGGAACATTTCCCTGGGGAATAAAGAGCAGAGTTCAGAGTTCAAGTTCAGATTTCACTTTGATGATGCTGTTTGTTTGGTGCCTCTGAGGGGTGAGGAGGCTGAGGAGGAGCTGCAGCGCAAGAATCAAAGAAACACAGTGGAAGATTGATAAGGGAGGATGTTTGAAAGACGAACAAGACTTAAGGATTGAGACGCAAAGGGGGTTGAAGCAGCTGGGAGTGCATCAATGAAGATGTAAGAAACAAAATGTGAGTTTCTGAGGGGCCGGAGGGAGGAAACAGAGATTAATGAATGAGTGTGAAGGGCCAAAGAAAGAAGAATAGTGAGAGGAAGTGGTCTCAGCTCGTCAACTCTGCCCTGAGGGGATCATTCATCACTATGGACAGTGTGTATGCATGTGTGCATTTACGTCGGGGTGTGTGTCACAGTCCACACTCCTTGCCTGTGGTTTGAGGACACCGAACGAGAGAGGGGACAAAGGTTTGTTAGGTTTGAAGAGATGAAAGTGTATGTGTATGAGATCACGTGTGTGTCCAGTGTTACATTTCTGTATGAGTGGTAGAAAACGTCAAAAGAGCGGGAATCCAATGGAAAGAGTGAAGGAGGGAGGAACAGCTGAAAGTGCATCTTTAATTGTTTCTCCTTCCATCTTTCCCTTTTCCAGCCTTTTCCTGGCATTGGGGGAAGTCAGTTTACATGACATAAATAGAATGAGGTGGAATAAAAAAGGCCCGTCACAACCGTTCCTACACGCTTGTGTCTGCATTTTTCTCGTCTTTCATTTCATACATGTCTGTGCTGGTGAATAGACATGGCTTATTTAGCATGGGAATAAATCATAATGAGAAGCGTCTAAGACGCTGCAGCAAAGATGAAAGAAGGAGAATAAAAGATGTGTAATTCTCATAATAACCTTCCTGTAAGCCAAAGTATTTCATTGCCATGACACACAACCACCAATGCACACGCAACGCACAAGCACAAGCACGGCTACACATGCACACAAGCAAACCTTCTGTACTTAAACTTAGTGATTATCTCGCTAAGCTGAGTTCCTCTCACCCTGCAGGCGTCTTGATGCTAACCTGTTGTCTGAAGTTCCGGCTGGGGCCTTTAGAGGGGTTCGTTCCCTAAGACACCTGTGGTTGGACGACAACACCCTGACAGAGATCCCGGTGACGGCCCTGGACTCTCTGCCTTCCCTGCAGGCCATGACGCTAGCCCTCAACCAGATCACACACATCCCAGATTATGCATTCACAAACCTCTCCGCCCTGGTTGTACTGTAAGCCATCTACCAGAAACAAATGATTTCTTCCATTAACTTAGAATAGGGTGGCGATGATTGCAGTGTGGAAACATTTTGGACCTTTTTTTTTTTTTTTTTGATCTGTTGAAAAATATTTGTGGTCTTTTTCCAGACATCTCCATAACAACCAGATCCAGAGGATGGGTGCAAGATGTTTTGAAGGTTTACACAGCCTGGAGACACTGTGAGTATCACACACACACACACACACACACACACACACACCCTGAAGTTAATTAATGTAATCACACTGATACAGCAAGTCTCAACATTAGTTCTGTATGCTCCTCTTTCCCGCCTCAAACCTCAAAGACCAAGAGCAATCAATTTCGTCACATCTGTGTCTGACTGTAACCTTATTTTCTTTTTGTGTTTGGTGTTGGAAAAGCTGAAAATAATGTGCTTTTATAAATCATACGTATCAATGCCAAAGTATAATAAAGTGTAGTGCTAAGTCATAATGATTAATGATCTGGTCATTTCAGCAGGTGCTTGAACATTTCTCAAAACCACAGCAAAGAACAGGAATGTGAGGATGAAACGTTCCTCTTTCATTAGCTTGAAGTAACATCAACAGATTCCTCTGTGTTTTGTAAAAGTAATTGCTCAGCAGCGCTGAGGTTAAATATGGCTCAGCGTGTCCTCCGCCAAGTTGTTTGAGCATACGTGCCGTAACTTTGATAACTAGACCCTAACCACAAGCCAATATGGAGACCACAGGAAACTGTCAGCCTTATGAAAGAGGTGGAGAAAGGAAGCGAGAGAAATGGAGACGGTGCAACTGTGTCTCCTGCAAAATTCACGGTGGTCTGATGAAAACGCAGTTTCTGGCATGCTGCTTCACAACCTGTTGAAATGTAAAAAAAAATGATGCATTCTTTTTTATGTGTGTGTGTGTGTGTGTGTGTGTGTGTGTGCGTGCAGATAAGCAAGTACGTCTGCCTGTGCACTCACACGCATACGGCCAGTTTAACACTGAACTTAGAAGCCATTATCCATGCAGGGAAATGTGAGGGAACAGGGTGTAAGTCGGGGGAGTCGTGCTTAAGGGGATGAAGGAAAACTAGAGAATGAGAAAAAGAGGGATGGAGCTCTCTGGACCAGAATAGTGTGTGTTAAAGTGTTTGGGCCGTCAGCGGCGAGCAGAGGCAGATGATTCAGCAGGATAAGATGACAGGTGTCATTGACGTGGGGATTGCACTGGTATGAGGGGTTAATCTCTCACAGCGGCATAGCTTATGAGAAATACGAGAGACCATCTGCATCACCACAACCTTCCCCAGCCCCTAGTGTGTATTATAAAATCATTACTATGAGGAGCTGTCCAGGGGACTGCTGGAAAACAGAACTGTATATACACACAAGACAGCAGATATAGACAAAAACACACGTACATATCTCCAAGTAAGTCATCAGAGGGATAGACATGAAACTTATTCAAATAAATCCAGTTGACTATGCCTTAGTGAATGGCTAGGAATCTTCAAAGACAGAATACACAGGCATGACTTTGCACAAACTACACACTTTTCCCACATACACAAGCACATGTACAGTCGGCCTACATACTCACATGCCGACAAGAAATACAATGAAAGCCTTTTCCTGCTGCCTGCGTATGGGCTATGTCAACTATACTGTAGCAGCGGCTGTTTCCTTGGAAACTAATCAGAGACAGACTTAAATAGTCAGGTCGGAACAGCAAAGGTAAAAGGTCAAATCCAAACTTCACACTCTGTACAGCTGTCTGCCTTTCAGCATAGAGAGGAACTTTCTGCGCATACATATGCAATTAGGTTCAATTTCTTTACACACAGTATCATATATGGTTGAATAATGACTGGAAATCTCCATCATGCCTTGGACTTTTTCAATATATGATTTAATCATGACTGTTCATCTCACCGTCTCTCTCTCTCTCTCTCTCTCTCTCTCTCTCTCTCAGGGATTTAAACTACAATGATCTGCAGGAGTTCCCTATGGCCATCAGGACACTGAGTAAACTTCAGGAACTGTGAGTACACACACACACACACACACACACACACACGCACGCACACACACACACACACACACACACACACACAAAAACTCTCCCACACACACACACACACACACACACACAAACTCTCTCTCATACACACACACACACACACACACCACACACACACAAAAACTCTCCACACACACACACACACACACACACAAACTCTCTCTCATACACACACACACACACACACACAAACACAAACACACAAAAACACACACCTGCCTGACATGACTATCATGGTTGCGTTATCCCGAAGTAATCCCGTTAAGTGATTTTAATGTGGCACTCGGATACAATCTCTCTCGCCCTAAGCAGGTGCTGGCTACACACCCACGCACCCGCTCGCCTGCATGTACACACAGACACCCACAGACACACAGACCATATTTTCTCTCAGCTTCAGCAGATGTTCCGTGGCATGCATATGTGACACAGATACAGCGTATGTGTGCGTGCTTACATCTCATTTATCCAAAAATGTTTTTCAGCTGTGCACTGGCAGGTGCAACATGAGGACATACAGTATGATGTTGCTTCTTGGTCCTCCAAACACACACACACACATACAAAATCAGAAACATATTGATAAACTGTCTGACTAGCCGTGTGTTTTTATATTTTGCAGGGGCTTCCATAACAACAATATCAAAGCCATCCCCGAGAGGGCCTTTGTGGGAAACCCTCAGCTCCAAACCATGTGAGCTTAATTCTTTAATGTTGTTATAATAATTGTATTAAAAAAACACATAATTGCTATTTCATGTAAACATTATTCCCAAACACATATTATTCAGAATGTATACACATCAATTTTCTCTTTCTTTCTTGCAGTAATTTCTATGAAAACCCCATCCAGTTCGTGGGAAAGTCCGCGTTCCAGTTCTTACCTAAGCTGCACACACTGTGAGTATGCGGTCAATAGGAACCATTCCCGTGAGTTAACCCAAACACTGTTTAAATCATCCTCTGTCCGTAGCAGTGAGAGTTGAGTGGACATATGTAATGGCCTACTGACTGATGTTGTGTTAGCATATTGCCGTGCTCTGTGCTGATGTGGTAGGAGAGAGTGTGTTGTAAGAGCATGTTGAATGGTGTGACTTATGATGTCTTGTGAGACAGCCAAAACAGCCTGTGTTGATGTTGGAGGAAACGTTTGATGGCTAAAATGAGCTGTTAGACAATGTCTGTGAGTGTGTGTGACGGAGAGTGTTCTGACATTTTTCCCCCTGTTGCTACAGTTCCCTTAACGGGGCAACCCAGATTCAAGAGTTTCCCGATCTGAAAGGAACCACCAGCCTGGAAATGTTGTGAGTGTCTCCTTAATCCAAACAAACAAACAAACACTGTATTATATTATTTTTGAATCTAGTGGGGCTTCACCACATACACACAGCATACAATGTGAGAAGATAGTGAGGTTGAGGACAGAGATGCAATCCTGGTGATCCACATACATTAGAGAGATAAACATAAGCGCGAGAGGGGGGGGGGGGGGGGGGACACTGAGAAAAGGGAGGCGTAAACTAGCTATGCCAGTTTGGCGAACCTACACAGCTGTCTGTCTGACTAAGTTACACTCACAAGGATCCTTTCGCCTGCTTGCACTTCAACAATGATCAGAGGATTCTCCTTTCCTCTATAGGACGCTGACTCGGGCCGGTCTCTCAGCTCTCCCTCTGGATCTATGTGAGCAGCTGCCTCGCCTCAGAGTGCTGTGAGTACACACCAACATTATGTGGAGAAAAAACAATAATTTATACAATCACTGTGCTATGAAATCCAATTCCCCCCCCCAAAAAAAAAAAAAAACACAGAATAAACTGTTCGGTCAAATAATCCTGTCACTCCCATCATTTCCCATGCTATAAATCCACAGCTGTGTTTATGTGTGTGTGTGTGTGTGTGTGTATTGTTGTAGGGAGCTGTCTTACAACCAGATTGAGGATCTGCCCAGTTTTTACCACTGCTCTGCACTGCAAGAGATGTGAGTTCAACAACCACCACGATTGCATTTACATTTACATTTAGCTCATTTAGCAGACGCTTTTGTCCAACGCGACTTATAATAAGTACATTTGTCAAAAGAAGGAAACGAAGAAACCACAACATATCATTGCTGATAAAGTAAGAGCTAAAAATAGAACAAGTGTTAGATCCTCATCTGAGTAAAGTAGTACCTCAAGAGCAACAGTGCTATGATCAGACTGCTATAGGTAAGGGTTTTTTTTTTGCACACACATATGCATCAAAATCAACATTTTTATCTGCTTCCCTGCACGTTTTTCTTCTATATGCCAGCTATATGTTTGTTTGTTTGTTTTTCCTCAACAGCGGGTTACAGCATAACCAAATCAGGAGAATAGAGTCGAGCACCTTCCAGCAGCTTACCTCTCTAAGAGCACTGTAAGTCAACCTTTGCTGTAACGTTTTCTCCAACATGTCACACATTCATCTTCTACATCAGTGGTTCCCAACTGGGGTTTATCTATCTGGTTATCTAAATGAAACAATCTGCAGATGGAAAATCAATCATGGCATGATGAGATGTCACAGGCTGGTTCATTTTAAGGGGTCAAAAGCACAACAAATTGGGAAGCAGGATTCAAGCTCAAACTGTGGCAACATATGGTCTATTACTGACATCTAGTGGTGATCAAGATAGAACATTCAACGTGTGATAACAATTCCTTTCAGACCATGAACCTCACTTTGACTCCTTTTTTTCTGTCAGTGATCTGAGCTGGAATATGATCGAGTGGATCCACCTGGACGCCTTTGCATCGCTTCACTCTTTGATCAAACTGTGAGTGAACACAGAACACACATTATGATCACTAACACTCTGCATGCACAATTTGTGCACAATTATCTTTGGCTCAGTCTACAGAGGACACTGATACACATTTATTGTTTGAAAACCTTGTCTGTGTGGGCTGAACAAGTCACATCAGGCCAAGCCAATACAAACTGCTTCATTGTGTGAAGATTGGTTGAAGTATGCGTAGTTCAATAAGCAGATACACAAGATCTAACAGGAATTGTTACGTGAGGGGAGATCTGATATGGCCTTGTCTGAACAGTTGAACAATGACACAAGGCCTTTTTGTTACCAAGGATGACCCTCGAACACGTTGACTTGGCCTGATCTGACACCCACCCTCCTCTCTTTCTTTCTCAATTTCTTTCTATATTTATCTCAGGGACCTGACTGAGAACCGTCTCACCTCAGTACCTGTTGCAGGTTTGGGGGGTCTCACCCATCTCAAGCTGAGGGGAAACACAGACTTATACGAGGCCTTCAGTCCTGATTACTTCCCCCGTATGAGGTAACACATACCATCATGCTTCCTCTCTTAATTCATGTTTCTTTGTATTCTCATCTGAAACTTACGGAAGATGACCCTATGAATCCTAATTTACCATTACTTCTCACCCTTTCTATTATCCTTCCTCTCACAATTTCTTTTAATATCTTCAATTTACCAAACGCAGCTTCGGTTTGGATACGATACGATACCGCCTAAATATCTCGATACAAATACCGAAACGATACCACGCCAAAAACCTAAAACATCAGGAAAAGTAATAGAATAATAAATTACAGAACATGGAACTTAATTTATTTTGAATTTTGTTATTAATAAAAATTGGCCAAGGTCTGTGTCTACTGAGCGCATTTTCTAGTAATAAAAATAATTATTGACAAAAATGTATATGCCATGATTACCATTACCAGTACTGATGGAGTATAAATTGTTCATTTAAAACTGGTGTTGTTGATCTGCATACTTGCAAGTCATGGTAACTTTACCAGTGTGAACGTTGCGTTTAGAGATGTTTGCCACATTGGTAAACTAAAGAGCTAAAGCCAAATTAAACAGTTGTCATTGACCTTAATTGCCTTGTCAAACTCCGATGGTGAAAAAAGTTTCCTTGTCACTAAAAAAATCACTCGTCATTTGACTTATATTTGAGGGCATGGTGTAATTATGTTATCTATCACATTCGCTAACCTGACCATCCTTGAATTCTTTAAAGAGGTCGGCATGTCTGTTGGGCTGCACGGTGGTGTAGTGGGGTAGCACTGTCGCCTCACAGTGAGAGGGTCCCAGGTTGGATTCCCGGGTCGGCCCCAGGTTCCTTCTGTGTGGAGTTTGCATGTTCTCCCCGTGTTAGTGTGGGTTCTCTCCGGACTCTTAATGACTCTTAATTGGCCGTAGGTACTATGTAGGGCACACACTGCCCCGCTGTTACACATTGACGCAACTCATAGGACAAACGGCTTAAACACTGTTATTCTTAAAGTAACGCTACTAATAAAATGTGTGCAACACTATTTCAATGAGGATGCATTTTGTCAGCAGCAAGTTCATTCTTGTTACAAATCTACAAAGATCCCCAAAGGACTGGAAAGATGCAGTGAAAATGGAGAGCAAGTTTTACAGGTGTAGGAGATGGCAGGTGGCAATAGAACAAGTACTCAGGAACAAGAACAATATCCAACATTGTATGTAAAAGCTAAGCTAGTAACACTGAAACTCACATTCAAATGAAAAAGTGCAGCTTTCTTCATACACTTGTTAAACCATCTGTTGTCGGAGGAATGGTTTTACCTGGTCAAATGTCAATGCTGTTCCATCTGTTGGTTACAGGGTCGTAGAGATGCCGTATGCCTACCAGTGCTGCGTTTATGGTTCCTGTGATAACTACAAAGCAGTCGGCCAGTGGGACACAGAGCAGACCAACACTGAGGAGGACCTACACAAGAGGACTGTGGCCATCTACCCCATCCATGCTGACACACAGTGTGAGTATGCACAACATTACAATAGCTGTGTGTAGACACATATACCACATATGGTACAGGGGTGAAGTAATATTCAGAAATCTGAACCCCATATATATATATATATATATGTGCTTATTTCTGAATTATTGATACAAGCACACTTGAAACATGTCTGAGCTGGCCGTCACCACAGCGACCTGGCAGCTGACACAAGTGTTGACCCTTCCATGGCAGGCATACAATATAAACACCAATAACCCAAAATGATCCATCCATCGTGTACCACTTATCCTGTATTCAGGGTTGCGGGGGGGCTGGAGCCGATCCCAGCTGTTAAACCAAAATTATGTAAAGAAAAAATCAAAACCTACACCATTACAGTCAAAAATTTGCTCTGTGTACCAAATATTCAATAACAAAACACGATTAAACCAAGACATGTCTGATTCAAATGTATTTGCTTTAAGCATTAAGAAAAACAGTCACAATGATCACATTTCATGGAAGTACCAACTACCTTCTACAAATATTTTCACACACAATCGAACATGCTTATACTGTGTATGCACATGCAGAATACACTGTCATAAAAGCTTACACAAGCTAACCTGGACAACCCTTTCTTTCCCAGATGACCCTGACCTGGAGGAGTTCCAACTAGAAATAGAGGAATCCAAACTACAGACCAGTGTCCAATGTACACCCACTCCAGGTAATTGAAATTACAACTTCAGTGATGAAGATCAAGCAGGTTGAAAATTGAGGCATGAAATCATTGTTCAGAGTTTGTTTATCTACAGTTGATGATGTATGTGTTTGCAGGTCCTTTCCGTCCCTGTGACTCTCTGTTGGGCAGCTGGCTAGTCCGTGTGGGCTTGTGGTCCATCTCCTTGGTGTCTCTTCTGGGGAACTCTCTCCTGCTCCTCTCCCTCTTCGGCTCGCCTGGCTACCTATCGCCGCTCCGCTTCACTGTGGCCTGCATGGGTGCTTCCAACCTGCTCACGGGTGTGTGTACATGCACCCTTGCCCTCGTGGATGCTCTAACCCTGGGAGAGTTTGGTTACCATGGTGCCCGTTGGGAGGGGGGTCCAGGTTGTCAGGCGACAGGATGGGTCTGGGTGTTAGCGTCTGAAGCAAGCGTGCTGCTGTTGACTCTGGCAGCTGTGCAGTGTGGCGTGAGCGTGACGTGTGCCCGTGCCTATGGGAAGTCCCCCTCCCTTGGGAGTGTGCGCACGTGTGCACTTTTCTGCCTCACTCTCTCACTCAGCCTTGCTTCTCTACCACTGGTAGGAGTTGGGGAGTACGGGTCCTCTCCTTTCTGCCTTCCCTCGCCCCTGCCTCCCCCATCCTCTCAGCTAGCATCCTCCCTGGGCTTTCCCTTGGCACTCATTATGATGAACACCCTGTGCTTGCTTATAGTCACAGGATCATACATCCGCCTGTACTGGGAGTTACTTCGGGGCGAATGTGAGGGCCTGTGGGACTGCGCTATGATCAAACACGTTGCCTGGCTAATATTCACCAATGGCCTCCTCTATGTACCAGTAGCTTTTCTCTCCCTCTGCTCCCTGCTGGGTCTCCTCTCTCTGAGCGAGGAGGTGCTCAAATCAGTTCTTCTGCTTCTCCAGCCCCTGCCAGCCTGCCTCAACCCCCTCCTCTTCCTCCTTTTCACAAGAGACCACTCACAGTTTTTCTTCTGGCCTCACCCGAAAGCGTGTCCACAGTTACGCCGAGACCGCACACTGGACTCGCTGGTTTCTGTGGAGACAGAGAAGAGCTCCTGCTCCGATTCGTCGACACAGGTGTCACTTGCCGACGCTGACGCCCTTTACAGTGGGGGGTCCTATCTCCAACCCCAACTGGATCCCAACAGGTTTTCCCACTGCTCCTCTACTTCTTCTGTTCCTCTCATCCCTTGCCAGATACCCACTCCCACAGCCAGAGATAGAGACAAGATAACAGGCAGCCTTAAGGACAATGAATGTCTGAAGAGTTTGGAGCAAGATGCTATTCATAATACTTGCCCTCTGTATCACTCTAGCATGACTCCATCTTTCAACTCTCATCCGTGAGCCTCCGAGTTAGCTGTCTGAATACTGTGACACTATGGACACTAAAGGACCATCATCGAACAGCAGCAGCAAGACCCGCTTTGAGTTATCAATCCTCAAGCACCTCAGAGGGAGTCCACAAAGAGACTGTAGCGTACACTAAAGACGACGATTAAAGGAAATACTGCGAACACGTCCATTAAAATAAAGGACAATTCCACAGACTTCCCAGTGGACTGCGTCAGTCACAGACTCGACAAAAAGAACGCTCAAGTAAAAGCTATTAACTACATGGAAAATCTAAGCATCAGACAAATCAATGGTTTAGCCAGGGGAGTTAAGGTAGAACCAGTACAGTAGAATATTTTGTGTAAATGTTTATACAGAAATGTGATCATGAGACATGCAGTTTAGAGGTTACAGATTGCTTGATTAAATTTTAAGTGGAGTTATCTTATTTTATATACAAATACATACATACATATATATGTGTATATATACACATATATATATATATATATATATATATATGTGTATATATATGTGTATATATATACATATATTATATATATATATATTATATATATTTATATTATATATTATATATATATATATATATTATATATTTCATATATAAGTTCTATCCTATTGCTAAGGTCTGTTACAAAGAAAGAGTCATTATCAGACACACAGGAACACTTTTTTTAACCAGAGTAAGCTAACATTTTTCATTCACAAAATTGTTATTGTCAGATATATATCTTTGCAACTGTATAATAGCTGTTTAGAATGTTATTCATGTGGCAGCAAAATGCAAAAGACTGCAGTTTCATACGGTTTACATGATTTTTGTCTCAGATATGCAAGTCTGCCCAACAGGAAACAAGCAGTTATGCAGACTGAATGGGATTTAGCTATCTTTCTACAGACATTAGAGTAGGCTAGCAATATGTACATACAATGTAACTACCTCTGAACGAGCATGGTATTGACTCACTACAGACTTGTGTTTGTCTCCCTTTTATATGATAAACAGCAAATATATAGTTTTATATATTAAGAAAAAAATTCTTAGTTTGTAAAAAAAAAAAAACACCTTGCTATTTAGGATGTACATACTTTGTATACAACTGGTAAGCATATGTTTGAATAAAATTATTATCTTCATAATGTATATACCATCAACCACTCCGCTTAAGCTACTGTGAAACACACCTCAACAGCACACAAGGTCTGAAATACATTAGCAATTAGTGTTCAAATAAACTTTAATATCACAACAAAATGTAATCAAAATCTACATATAAATATGTGGGTATTTCTGGATTAGGAAAAAGGAATACATACATAGTGAAAGGAAGTAGTTATTAGCACTACTACAAATGTAAATTCATACTCTTTACAAATAGATTGGTGTGTAGGGCATATTTGCTGTGGGGAAGAGAAATTCTAACAAGATAGAAACTATACACAGGTTCTCTTTGCTGGCTCCACTGCCTCCTGATGTGCACCGAAAGCCTCTCTTTTGCGGGTTGAAGCGTTCTGATCTGGAGTATTTTCTTTGTCACCCTCCAAGACTCCCTGCACAAAGAAAACAACAACCTATTTTAGACTATGATATCATTGCCTTTATAGATGCTCCCCCACATAACAAAAGTTAAAATAATTAAACGTGCAGGTCACAATTGAATATAAATCAAACGGTCTGCATCACTTTGTTGGAAGCCAATATGAAGTTAGTAGAGAACATTGAATCGAGGGCCCACAACACCACCTTGTGGGCAAAATATACAACTACACAGAGCTAATACAATGAGACAGGACAGTACTATGAAGCAAGTAACAATAATCACCAATTAAGAATAATGGAATTTACCAAAGGTTAGTACAAAATGAAATTTAAAAGTTTAAAGAATTGTTTCAATTATGAACACATAATGTGTTACAACAAGAAGGGCTTACCGTATTCTTCTGAAGCGCATGTTCTTGTGTCCACTTCCTGGCCTTCTCTGTGAACAGCTGTTTGCTGTATTTGAACTCTGATGACTGCATTCGAAGAATAATAATGTCCATTTACATGTGTGGTGGAGATCCACAATGGAACCCAGTATAACAGTTCAAATGCTCTTTACTGCAATTTATAGACTGCAAGAGGCTGTATTTTTGCTACAAGACATGGCATGGCAACACATCTTTCCAAGTGCAATTTTTAAAGCATAGTACTATTTAGCCATGGTATGATATCTGTTAATTCAAGATATATATTACTCACTATATCAGCCATGAGTGGGTCATCTGGATTGGGCTCAGCCATGAGGAGCTGGATGGAGGTGAGGACTGTAGAGATGTTGAGGGATGGCTTCCAGGCACCCTGAATAATACAAACAAAATTACAAAAATTGACAGCAAATACACAAAACCTGATGATGGACGTGAATCGGAAACAATTTTATGGTTTGTTGGTAAATCAAACCTTTGGTGGGAGTTTCAGGGCATCATGGCAGATACGTCCTGAATTGTCGATGTTTGGATGGTAGATGGGGGTCAAGAATCGCATTTTGGGAGGCTCAAATGGGTACCTACAGGAGGAAAACAGCAGGTGAGTGGACTGCAGTAGTGTTTATAACCTGAGATGGGAGAGAAACCATCAATAATGAAGCTTTCGGGAAATGTACCTCTCTGGTATCCTGATCTCCAAGGAGAAGAGTCCGCCTTCATATGGGGTCTCTGTTCCGCCCACTATCTCTGTAACACAGAGGAAACAGCGAGATAGAACCAGGAAATAACGCACGTTTAGCTTGTCATACATTTGGTTTGCTGAAAACAAATGCGGTATTACGTGCACGGAGTTCGTCTATCCGTTCCTCGGTCTGCCAGCATGTTATCCCGGGAGGTGGCTCGCTGCTCAGCATCTGGAGCTCACGCTTCAAACGAGAAGCCCTCTGCATCCTGCCGACACGTCTGGACTCATAATGGAACACAAACGAAGTGGCGACATTGGTCCCTCGTGTGTTGACATCACGTTATTCGGTTTTAACAGACAGAAAGTGTCCACTCACTTTGCAGTTTAGTTAGCCGGGAGTGCTCAGTCACATTCGTTCAGGTTAACGTTACCGATATAGACGTTATTATGTTGTTATACGTGCCAAGCTAACGTGTTGGCATGCTAACGTCACTTTATGTCTATTAACCACACAGTAGTCAAAAAAAGATATCATTCACTCTATATTAACTCACAGCCACTTACCTGTCTCAAGTTTTAACAGTTTTCGTCCACTTCACAACCGCTGTTATTGTTCAGCTTCTTAGTTCCGTCCGAGAGGAGATGGCGCGAGTCTGCTTTGGATTTCCCTCCTCTGTTTCTTCTTCTTCTTCTTCTTCTTCTTCCGCTGTGTTTCTTGACGGTTGGCAAATCAGTTTAGAGGCGTATTACTGCCACCAACTGGACTGGCGTATGGAACAACGGATTATGCCGGCAATAAATAAATACATTTAGCTACTGTTTCGTCTCCTTCTCCTTGTCTGCTACTTTCCGCAAGAGATCTGACAATGAAAAGGCGTCTTTTTTGCCTGATCTTTCTTGATCCTGAATTTTCTACAAGCGAGTTGTTAGTCCTACAGGTGCTTGCATATAATGTATGGTTGAGAACTGAGTATAAGTTGAGATGAGATGGTTTTCTTAGAAGCCTACCATCCTCTCAGCACCATGTCTTTGTATATTGTATTAAATTGTATTATCCATCCATTGTCTTCTGCTTATACTATATTATTTTATCCATCCATTATATTATCCATCCATTGTCTACCGCTTATCCTGTATTCAGGGTCGCGCGGGCTGTCGCCCTGCGTGGTCCTGTCGGTGTGTGAATGTGTGTATGAATGGGTGAATGTCAGTCAACAATGTAAAGCGCTTTGGATAAAAAGTGCTATATAAATGAGGACCATTTAATTGCAAGGAGAATGCCCTGGGAGAATGTCAGATGTAAGTTATCTAGCTTGAATCACCAATCCATCCAAAATTGTGTGAAATGTATCTCATTGTGTTCACAGCATTCTATTAAATACACTTTTGGCAGGATTTGTATTGGCCATGCAATTAACCCATATGTCAGCATTGACTTCACTCTCCTGAACTCCTTTTCATAACCAGTCTCTCCCATTTCAGCTTGCATGCTGATTTTTTTATGGTTATTAATGGCAGCTGGCTTCAAAAAGTTTGCATTGCTGCCAAATACTTGATTTAAACTAAAATCTCGAATTACTAATTAAAATAACGATACCCCCTTCCCACTCTGCTATGAATACTTGTTTGACAGAGCCCAAAAGCTTATCTCAACTGCTGCATACACTTTCTAAGGTTTCCCTTCTACGTCACCAAAACCACAGGGTGATGTCACACGACGCCAGAGCTCAACGCTGCATTAGCCGTATTGAAGCTTTCTGTTGTGTCCACAGACTGTGTGGAAAAGTTACTTCGGGTGAAAAACGACAGAGAATCCAGGCTAGCGAACCTTAGCTTCTTTATTAACCGGCTACAGGGGAAAACACCGCCATCAGCGCTCTCAGCTTCTTGTATATCCGTGGCTCAGGAGCCCTGTGTGGTCGCTAAGCGCCCCCTATAGGCATGAACAGGTTACAACACAGCACCATGTGAACATCAGTGGCAACACAGTACAAAAGTACCTTCTTCTCAGTTATACTTTTAAACACCACACTTTCAGTATGCAGAAGTATGTTATGGACACTCAGCTGCCTTTACGGATGAAGGACACACGGTGTGTTCAATGGACTTTTGTTGGATATCCTTTACCCATCCATCCTCACCTTTAAGTTCTCTCACTGGGAGAGGACCCCTTCAAGGACGGTGTTAAATATGGTTTTATGGGGAATATTTCAGTAGTGTATTAATGCTGGAGTGATCTTAGGGATTTAATTATCATCCAGGGTGAGGGTAGTGTTGCCGGCCTTATGGGTAACCTGCGTACCGGTATGTGAGGTGAGGTGTGATGGGAAGCGTAGTCTCCGTGGATGTGTGTGGATGTGAGAAGCCGCTGCTCCCTCGCTGCAGTGAACTTGATGTACAAATGAGTGTTGTTAGCCAGCAGAAGAGTATTAGATGAGCTCAAGATTACAGCCTCACAAGACTGCAGCGTTTGTCCTCTTGTAGACGACTCAATGAAAGCCTCTGGTTGGACGGTGAAGGATCTCTCCTGTCATTCTTCTGGTCGTGTCACCCGGACACTAGAAATGCGGGTCACCAGCTGAACGAGCAAAGGTCACGTTAGCATCCACAGCGTGCTCCCAACTAGGGTTCAGGGCCGATAAGCTGGAAAGGTAACACACCGTGACAACAGTGTTTACGGAGGTTTCTGGTTGGACTTATAGCAACACACGGCCACCACAAGATGGTGCTGTTTCACTGCTATCTGAAGTTATCCGAGGGCTTTATGATATCTGTAGGATGTATGTTTAGAATACATTCTAAGGTTGTTTCTATATAGAAGTTACTCAAGAGGTCCAAGACTGATTCCATGATGATGTGAAACTATTTGAATTTGATAACTGCAGCAAAGTGACTGAGAACAATGATTTTACACGTTTACACTCCATGTTTTCAGCTTCTATCATTTCTTACATCCAACATTAAAGACAGAGACCAATCGTAAACGTAGACAGACTTTTGACTTTTTATTGGAGGAACTGTTTTGGTGGTCCGATGATGTTCTGTAGACGCTGGAGATGTCTTTCAGCTGGCACTTCCCAGAATGCTCTCTGCCGACTGGTCACCTGTTTGCTTTCAGCTGGAAGAAAAAAAACAAACATGACAAAGGTGAATATGTGCTACAATGTGACGTGACGTAACGTAGCATGAGTGTTCTTAAACAACGTTTACAAGTGAGGAGGAAATGTTTCCATGAACTAAGACACGACCAGCAGACAGTTTGTCACGTACCTGTTTACCAGCGTGGTGCAGACGGCAGCAGCTCTCATAAGCAGAAGTCTGGACACGTCTCTGGAGGAGAGCATCTTCACTGGAGCTTAGACGCTCTGCTGCTTTGCTGCTGGTGAGGAGACAGACAGACTTCATAGACCTGGACCTGATGGACCTGAAGAGAAAGGACAAGAAGAACAGAAAACACTTAGAGCAGCAGTGGGGAGCAACGCTAGAATATTCTGGAGGAAACTTTTAAAGACGTGTGCTTACATAAAGTCACTGCAACATAATCAAGTTCACATACTTTGATGCCTCGCTGTGCTCGTCCATGTTCTCTGTGGACACGTCGCTTCCCTCATCTTCATCTAGCAATAGCAGCATAATACAGTTATTCCTTACCTGGCTCTTCAATGTCAGCATCAAGGCATTGGGGTCATTCTGGGTTATTGTTACGACCTGGCTCGTGGGGAAAAGGGAAGCAACATAAACCAGAATGTTTTTGGTAAAATTACAAGGTATTTATTTGCAGGGTTTACAAGAGAACGGAAAAAGGGCTGTTGGATGCTGCTTAACTCAAAGAAATGAATAGAATTTAAAGAGGTCTCTCCAAAATGAGAGATAGCCATTAGCTACTTGAAAATCAATTCATCCATCTTATCAATAATCAAAATACAAAAGAAGCAGCACCCTCTAAACCTAGTGAGTCTAACATAATATATCTACAGGTGTCTGGATGGTGTCAGTTAACCCCACTAAGATCCTTGCCCAATTTCCTTACCACCGTTACCACATTCACTACAGGGGAGCACAACACACGCGAGGCCAGTTGATCATAAAGAGCCAATATCACAACTGAGGGCAGCTATTTAACAGAGTGATGATCTGGAAGGTGGTAGATGATTGGAGAAGATTGCCAGGCGCCGCACCAATCAGATCACCGGCTGGAACCAGGAAGTAGGCAGGACGTGCGCCAGCCAATCCTCGGCAAGGGACCGCACAACCTGCTTAACATGACACAGCTGCACAACACAGATACACATACCCAGATAACGAAGGTGGCCGTAACAGTCATTTCATCAAATTTCTGAAAATCTTCCCACCCTGACCATCACAGAATTTCTTGAAAAATGTTATTACAGAGACACACTTGTTAATAGGAAAAAGCCAAAATATTAGGTGTTTTGCCTCAATTTGTTGCAGTGATTTTTTAAAATCCTGATATTGGTGTTTTTTTTGTGGCCGTTTTTGGTACTGCATGTCCAAATAGCCTACTAGTAAACATCACAGCAGGGCAATTCAATTGTGTTTTTTACCATTTACCAAAGCATTACATGTGGCTAAATACTACTGATAACTTTAGCCTTACGAAAACATTAAAATGTAGCACAGTTGTAGTTACAGAGGCAATAAGTCCTTATTGATTTTTCCTATTAACAAGTGTGTCTTTGTACTAGAATTTTTACATTCTGAGATGGTCAGGTGGGAGGCATTTGATGAAATGACATGACACAGAATGACCCATTGCTTCCCTCGTCTCTCTGGTCTGGTCCTGGGGGTCCTGAGGGTCCTGGGGTTCCTCTGGGTCTTCTTGCCAATTCGGGTCCAAGGCAGTGCTGAACTGCCCTGTCCTGTAATGGCCTGATGTCCAGAACAGGACAGGACATTGATTACTTCAATTGACTTCATGAAGGAAAGGTATTAGATCAGGCATAATAATAATAATAAAAATTATTCTGCTCCTCTGCTCCTCCTCTGCTGAAAAAAGATGCATAAAATATACATAATACAATACACATGTACCTACATAAAACCTACATAAAAATACATACAAAATTGCATTAAAAAAGAAGAAAACAATGCATAACAATGCACATTGCATAAAACAATGCCCTAATAATAATAATAATAATAATAATAATAATAATAATAATAATAATAATAATAATAATAATAATGGCAGCAGCATAATACAGTTATTCCTTACCTGGTTCTTCCATGTCAGCATCAAGGCATTGGGGTCATTCTGGGTCATTTCATCACATTTCTGAAAATCTTCCCACCCTGACCATCTCAGAATTTCTTGAAATTACAGAGCCACACTTGTTATTAGGAAAAATCCAAATTATTAGTCCCTACTGTCAACAGTTTTCTCATGAAACATCATTGAATGAAGGGTAGTTTAGACGTTTTTTGGCATCATACTCTGTGGCCTTCAAATTTTCTACAGTGTATATCTGTTACTAATAGCTACCATGGTAGGTACTTAAAATGAGGCTTGTCGAAATGAATTAGCAAATTTGAAGAGTGGCTGAGCTCCAATTTTTGCATTTCTGCATCACTTCTTCCTCTATCTCTGGTGTTAGCTTAAACATTCTACAAAATATGGTTTCTCTTTGATGATTAGTTTCACAGATATTAAGGCTCCAAAATGGAAGTAAACACATCTTTGCCCAACTTCAGAGCCATATTCCAAAAAACTAATCTAGTTCAGGTCCAAACTTACTTTTTTTGAAAGATCATATTCTTGTTAAAATAATATAAAAAAATGGGGAGGTTGTTTTGCCTCAATTTGTCGCAGTCCTGCTGGATGGAATGTGCACAGTCCTGGTGGCATGGGCGGGCACTGGCGGGCTGTGCCCGCTCACAGAGTCAGCTGTGCCCGCCCTGGGCTGGAAGCTGTTTAAATTATTTGGGTATTGTTTTTTTACCTCGGAGTGGCCAACGCTCTACTATTCCTATCTCGGTTTGTCGATCATACAATTCAACCAATCCAACCAACGAACCAAGGCAACTAGCTGGCCAATTACAGGTGTTGGGGGGGCGGGTCACTGAGTTAATGGGCCCTAGTTTCGTGGTGCAGCGCAGGGCGGCGCAGGGTGGCGGAGCCGGCGCAATGCAAGTTTCGACCTGCGCTGCCTTGTGCATGGTCAGTTTGGCAGTTTGGTGGATCGCCTGCGCCAAGATGGGTGTGGCGGCGCAGCAGGGGGAGGCATCACAGATTCAGCTTGGCGTAGCGGAAGTTTCGTGGCAAAAAGCCTTGCCTGCGCTGAAAGCTCGCCAGGTCCAACCTGGTCTACTCTCGGCGCAAGGCGCAAGGCACAAATAAAATCCATTCATTCGAGGTGAATCACAGCTGGCTGAGTGGAAGTTTGGCTGACGGCGAGCAGTGCGCACACGTCACCGAGACCTTACAGGCAGGTTTCCACAGTTCCAGGCACATTTAAATGCAATACATAATCACAACAAACACTATTTAATGCAACTAATTGAATCAACACGTGAATTTATATCTATATAGATTGTCCCGTCACATCTGACGTCAGATCAAAGGCGGATTGGCAGGCGTAACGGAAACTCAGCCTCTCGGACCAAAACATCTCCCTCTCGCTCTACTGTTTTTTATAATATGGGCATTGTTATTATTATGATACGCGTGCACAGGGCATGATGCACGTGGTGGGAGCGGCGGCGCTGCTTCTGTCATCGGGTTGTCAAGTGACGGAACTTGCACTGAACCTCCCCTAACACATTAAAGGTGAGGAGAGGAGCTCATTTGATTGGTGAAGATCTGAATCGGCTGTATTAATCCCAGTCCATGCCTCGTCTCCTCCTCATCTCCCACTCATGCCTTCTTCTCCTCCCTCTTTCCCACTTGCGCGGGTGGGCGAGACGGGAGGTGTGGCTGCGCGAGCCTGCGCGGTGCACGAAACTTGCAAAGTCCAGGCGGACACACCCCGTCGGCGTGGCGCAGGTGCGCTGACAGCTGACTGCGCCTGGTCTACTAAACTAGGGCCGAATGAGTTATTTAGCTGTTGTGTTCGGCGTGGATGTCCGTATTTCCCCCCCAATAATATTTGACCTATCCATAGCTGATTTGAAATAAATGCCCCAGCCAACAAAAATTGGTTTCATGGAAAATAACTCTGATTTTATGTTTTTTCATCAAAAATAATAGCATAATGTAATCAAACTGGCATTTAAAGGGTTACATTTCTGATAATTATTCAATATTTGATAGTTTTGATCAGGACTGAAGTTGATTAAAATATTTAAAGTGATGGTTCGGAGTGAAATGCACCCTAGGTTATTTCCACCATGACATCCAGCCAAATACCCCCTCGGAAGCATTTTTAGTGATGGTCCGCATTGGTCAAGATAGCCGCTATCAGCCGAATAGCTTAGTACTAGCGCTATGGTACAGAGGGTATATCTCGTAATTACCCAACTAATAATGCATGGAATGTAACCAAACTTCTGAATTAGTACACATAGTGTCTGTACTCCCAAAACGAGGCATTTGAAAGTTTGTAAGTACACCAGGAGATTATTTAAATGAACACTTGCCTGATAGCTTCTATCCTCGGCTACTAACGCTAACTAACGCTACCGCAGCGTAGACGCTACTTCCCTGTTTACCCAGCCGATGCCGTGACGCGAGTTTCACGCGAGAGTATGAAAAAGTTTGGCTAAATGTTTATAAATGCCTTTTAAAGGAATTACGTACTCAATGACATTAGATGTGATCAATTCCTATGTCATGCTATAAACCTTGCGATTTTCAGTTCCATAAATACTGAACATTTATTAGCGAAATCCTGTATTAAGCTATTTACTAGAGATATTTAATATTTTATTATAACAATTATCCGATTAGCACTAAATTACGTTCAATAGCATAAATATTGGTTTACTTATGCTATAATACACGAATATAAATTCTGAACCATTGCTTGTATCAAATTTAAAGTTTAAACTAAATTTATAAATACTACTTTATCCCAGATATACTGACATTAGGTACGATCTGACTGCATGTCGCAGGTGAAAAGCAGTTTATTTACGTGTTCGCAGATTAAATCACTTTGCTAAACATGATTATCAAAGCACTTCAGAATTTGCTATATCGATGGCTTGTAACGACGTAATGAATACTTTACTGCTACGCAGCATTAACAAGCTGTATAACTGAGTACTACAACCGAGGTAGATGCTGTAGACCAGGTTACTAACCAGTGTACTAACTATATAGTTCACTAGAGCTATGCTTCAAGCTGTACTACCATCTACATACTCTAACAAATATAGTACTAATTGCAAAGTTTATATCTGTACGTATATATGTCAACATGCTCTATTCGACTTACTAACTAAACTCATATAGCTAACGTATCCGATGAGTTTATCCAGTGCTATGATCAGCTCACGATGTAGATGTATATCTAAAATTGCATAATGATTATGAAACTTAGTATATCTCTATGTAATTAACTTGATCTCGAATATAGCATTATATCATATATATTGTACTGAGTATGTATCAAGACATCATACTGGTTAGCTATGTATTAAATCATAGTTCAATGCATTGTTACTAAACATTTCAAGAGTGTTGTATGCACTGATCATAATTCAGTAATCTCAACAGTAATTTCTACATTATGATGTAATATGCTTATATCATCATTGACCAACAATCGTCATGATTATATATTTAATGATATCTAGCTCTATCAAATAGGTTACATTGAATATTATCAAATTTACTATAATCAACTATTTTATATGCTAATATTTCCACCAAAGCTATACTAGTATTACTGATACATCAATTATGGAACATGATTAAGTGTTCATTCATAGTCAATGACATGTTAAATAGTATTAAAGCATGTAATAGTTAATCTGCTATATTTATAGCGATTCCGATTAAAGTGATTTAGATGTTATAGACGAGCTTTACTAACTTGTAGCAAGGTATAATACAATGTATGGCATAAATTAAGCTTGAACTAAGTAGCATGTCGTTTAGATACTGATACATGGATTTACAACATTAATCAAGTACATAATGTGTTCAGGTAACATTGTACATGCGTAATCAACATATAAGGTACTATAAACTCGATATAACAGCTATTCATCATACTCTTGAACCTTTCACGACATCGTAAAAATTGAGCTAGTGAAGCTTGAATGACAGAACTCAATGTTGCTATACAATTATATAATGTACTATCGAAATTCAAACTGTAGTTATCAATATCTCACAGTGATGTAAAATGTGAACATTTTAGCAATTTAGAATCTTCAATATCTTACGTAATAAATTGTGTACTTAACCTATATTATAGTAACTAGTATTCTGAGTTATAAGAATATTGCTAAGAATTAATCATTACTCTCGAGACATTAAGATGAAATGATCTATATATAAATAGCTTAAAAGAATGATTATGAATACAGTTTACATTGAAACATTACATATAAGATCAATGCAATCTAATATTGCTATAAGTAAATATTTAGTAAACAAATAGTCAATAGCAATAAAATTTTCAAATTAATATGTTGAAATTAGAAATTTACAACTGGATATATATAAAATATGTTTACATCAATGTATGAATAATATTAGGATTTAAATATATCAACTATATAATTTAGAATTTAATGCTAGTCTTATTAGATATCATAAAATAATCGATATGACATCAATTGAAATCTTCCTAGTATAAATCATGACATTAAATATATCAATTAAGTTACTAAGAATCAACATTAGTTATAAAATAAAATGATAAAGTATAAATTTAAAGTAAAATTGTAACATTAATCATACAGTTAAATGAGATTGCGAATGAAAATGAACTACTTAGAATATTCACAATTAGCACTTAGGTACATATTAAATCTAGTACACTAGTACAAATTGATGAAATGCAATAAGTGATACATCAACTAAGAATACGAATAACAAGATCCAGAAACATAAACCTGATCAATCTGAAAAGGATGATTGGCAGTCCAGGATCATGAACACATTTAGATACAAGTCAAGTCTAGTGCAAATGAGACAACTAGAATACATAAGACACCCACTTAAATGTCATAATAAACATAATGATCTGATAACTCAATTCATGAGAAATCAATGAACAATCTATCCTGATCAAATCATAACAGTTGCATCACGAATCTTAACATTGATCTATTCATGATCAGTGCATTAATTTATATCAAATGATTACAGCTTTCGTTTGTCATGTGATCATTATATGACTAATAAATCTGCAGTAAATCTGATATGTATGTTAATGTACAGTGATCAAGCTTAATGTTATGACTAAATACATATGTAATGTTCATCAATGTCGATCTGGTAACTGTCATCGATATCATAGTCTGTCACAGATGCTTCAGGTTGTCTGCGTGACATATCTACAGTCAATACGCTAACTACATCATACGATCTCGATCCGGCCACATCTAGCAGAATCTAGTATTCGGAGCCGAACGTCATCGTTAGCAGATCATATCTGTCATCGTACAGAGTACAAGGTCTGATCGGAGCAGACATGTCACAGATACGTTACAATTATCAAGTACAAGACAAAACACGTACTCAGCATGTTCAAACAGAACTCTACAGAAATAGCCTAGCACAAGACTAATAACAGAACGTTCAAGACTAATCTCCGATACTTCGACGTAATTCGATACCTGTCGGTATCGATACCATATTCCGATAAATCAGTAACAAAGAAAAACAAAACGACTAGCTGCATGACTGTGATATGATCATATGTGGTGACTGGTAGGTCTTACTCCTGTAAAACACTTTGAAAATACAGAAATGATAGCATGGACTTATTATTTTTAAATATTTTTAAATAGACATTTATTTCACATTAGTGAATATAATTAGGTAATTATTAAATTTAGCTACACAAAATCTAATAATGCATCAAAGTCAATATTTTGGTTCATCTTTGACCTATCCATAGCTGATTTGAAATAAATGCCCCAGCCACCAAAAATTTGTTTCATGGAAAATAACTCAGATTTTGTGTTTTTTCATCAAAAATATTAGCATGATGTAATCAAACTGGCATTTAAAGGGTTACATTTCTGATAATTTTTCAATATTTGATAGTTTTGATCAGGACTGAAGTTGATTAAAATATTTAAAGTGATGATTCGGAGTGAAATGCACCCTAGGTTATTTCCAACATGACATCCAGCCAAATACCCCCCCGGAAGCATTTTAAGCGATGGTCCGCATTGGTCAAGATAGCCGCTATCAGCCGAATGGCTTAGTACTAGCGCTATGGTACAGAGGGTGTATCTCGTAATTACCCAACTAATAATGCATGGAATGTAACCAAACTTCTGAACTAGTACACATAGTGTCTGTACTCCCAAAACGAGGCATTTGAAAGTTTGAAAGTACACCAGGAGATTATTTAAATGAACACTTGCCTGATAGCTTCTATCCTCGGCTACTAACGCTAACTAACGCTACCGCAGCGTAGACGCTACTTCCATGTTTACCCAGCTGATGCCGTAACGCGAGTTTCACGCGAGAGTATGAAAAAGTTTGGCTAAATGTTTATAAATGCTTGTATTATCAGGTCAACACTTGTCAACACTTTTTGACCTGATAATACAAGCATTTATAAAAATGTGTTGACCTGATAATACAAGCATTTATAAAAACTCAGCGAAACTTTTTCATACTCTCGCGTGAAACTCGTGTCACGGCATCGGCTGGGTAAACAGAGAAGTGGCGTCTACGCTGCGGTAGCATAGCAGCCGAGGATAGAAGCTATCAGGCAAGTGTTCTATTAAATAAACTCCTGGTGTACTTACAATCTTTCAAATGCCTCGTTTTGTGAGTACAGACCCTATGTGTACTACTGCAGAAGTTTGGTAACATTCCATGCATTATTAGTGGGGTAATTTACGAGATTTACTCTATGTACTGTAGCGCTAGTACTAAGCCATTCGGCTGAGTACTTGACCAACGCTGACCATCACTAAAAATGCTTCCGAGGGGGTGTTTGGCTGGATGTCATGGTGGAAATTACCTCGGGTGTATTTGACTCCGAACCATCACTTTAACCCAAAAAGCATGAAAAATATTAATCTGTACTATTTTTATAGCATATTTTCTAAGTGGACATTTATTTCCTTAGTGATTAATTAGGGTAATTCATTTTAAATCTTACGCTACACAAAATCTAATAATGCATCAAAGTCAATATTTTGGTTCATCTTTGACCTATCCATAGTTGATTTGAAATAAATGCCCCAGCCACCAAAAATTTGTTTCATGGAAAATAACTCAGATTTTGTGTTTTTTCATCAAAAATATTAGCATGATGTAATCAAACTGGCATTTAAAGGGTTACATTTCTGATAATTATTCAATATTTGATAGTTTTGATCAGGACTGAAGTTGATTAAAATATTTAAAGTGATGGTTCAGAGTGAAATGCACCCTAGGTTATTTCCAACATGACATGCAGCCAAATACCCACCCGGAAGCATTTTAAGCGATGGTCCGCATTGGTAAAGATAGCCGCTATCAGCCGAATGGCTTAGTACTAGCGCTATGGTACAGAGGGTGTATCTCGTAATTACCCAACTAATAATGCATGGAATGTAACCAAACTTCTGAACTAGTACACATAGTGTCTGTACTCCCAAAACGAGGCATTTGAAAGTTTGTAAGTACACCAGGAGATTATTTAAATGAACACTTGCCTGATAGCTTCTATCCTCGGCTACTAACGCTAACTAACGCTACCGCAGCGTAGACGCTACTTCCATGTTTACCCAGCCGATGCCGTGACGCGAGTTTCACGCGAGAGTATGAAAAAGTTTGGCTAAATGTTTATAAATGCTTGTATTATCAGGTCAACACTTGTCAACACTTTTTGACCTGATAATACAAGCATTTATAAAAATGTGTTGACCTGATAATACAAGCATTTATAAAAACTCAGCGAAACTTTTTCATACTCTCGCGTGAAACTCGTGTCACGGCATCGGCTGGGTAAACAGGGAAGTGGCGTCTACGCTGCAGTAGCATAGCAGCCGAGGATAGAAGCTATCAGGCAAGTGTTCTATTAAATAAACTCCTGGTGTACTTACAATCTTTCAAATGCCTCGTTTTGTGAGTACAGACCCTATGTGTACTACTGCAGAAGTTTGGTAACATTCCATGCATTATTAGTGGGGTAATTTACGAGATTTACTCTATGTACTGTAGCGCTAGTACTAAGCCATTCGGCTGAGTACTTGACCAACGCTGACCATCACTAAAAATGCTTCCGAGGGGGTGTTTGGCTGGATGTCATGGTGGAAATTACCTCGGGTGTATTTCACTCCGAACCATCACTTTAACCCAAAAAGCATGAAAAATATTAATCTGTACTATTTTTATAGCATATTTTCTAAGTGGACATTTATTTCCTTAGTGATTAATTAGGGTAATTCATTTTAAATCTTACGCTACACAAAATCTAATAATGCATCAAAGTCAATATTTTGGTTCATCTTTGACCTATCCATAGCTGATTTGAAATAAATGCCCCAGCCACCAAAAATTTGTTTCATGGAAAATAACTCAGATTTTGTGTTTTTTCATCAAAAATATTAGCATGATGTAATCAAACTGGCATTTAAAGGGTTACATTTCTGATAATTATTCAATATTTGATAGTTTTGATCAGGACTGAAGTTGATTAAAATATTTAAAGTGATGGTTCAGAGTGAAATGCACCCTAGGTTATTTCCAACATGACATGCAGCCAAATACCCACCCGGAAGCATTTTAAGCGATGGTCCGCATTGGTCAAGATAACCGCTATCAGCCGAATGGCTTAGTACTAGCGCTATGGTACAGAGGGTATATCTCGTAATTACCCAACTAATAATGCATGGAATGTAACCAAACTTCTGAATTAGTACACATAGTGTCTGTACTCCCAAAACGAGGCATTTGAAAGTTTGTAAGTACACCAGGAGATTATTTAAATGAACACTTGCCTGATAGCTTCTATCCTCGGCTACTAACGCTAACTAACGCTACCGCAGCGTAGACGCTACTTCCCTGTTTACCCAGCCGATGCCGTGACGCGAGTTTCACGCGAGAGTATGAAAAAGTTTGGCTAAATGTTTATAAATGCTTGTATTATCAGGTCAACACTTGTCGACCTTATAATACAAGCATTTATAAAAATGTGTTGACCTGATAATACAAGCATTTATAAAAATGTGTTGACCTGATAATACAAGCACTTATAAAAACTCAGCGAAACTTTTTCATACTCTCGCGTGAAACTCGTGTCACGGCATTGGCTGGGTAAACACGGAAGTGGCGTCTACGCTGCGGTAGCATAGCAGCCGAGGATAGAAGCTATCAGGCAAGTGTTCTATTAAATAAACTCCTGGTGTACTTACAAAATTCCAAATGCCTCGTTTTGTGAGTACAGACCCTATGTGTACTACTGCAGAAGTTTGGTAACATTCCATGCATTATTAGTGGGGTAATTTACGAGATTTACTCTATGTACTGTAGCGCTAGTACTAAGCCATTCGGCTGAGTACTTGACCAACGCTGACCATGACTAAAAATGCTTCCGAGGGGGTGTTTGGCTGGATGTCATGGTGGAAATTACCTAGGGTGTATTTCACTCCGAACCATCACTTTAAACCAAAAAGCATGAAAAATATTAATCTGTACTATTTTTATAGCATATTTTCTAAGTGGACATTTATTTCCTTAGTGATTAATTAGGGTAATTCATTTTAAATCTTACGCTACACAAAATCTAATAATGCATCAAAGTCAATATTTTGGTTCATCTTTGACCTATCCATAGCTGATTTGAAATAAATGCCCCAGCTACCAAAAATTTGTTTCATGGAAAATAACTCAGATTTTGTGTTTTTTCATCAAAAATATTAGCATGATGTAATCAAACTGGCATTTAAAGGGTTACATTTCTGATAATTATTCGATATTTGATAGTTTTGATCAGGACTGAAGTTGATTCAAATATTTAAAGTGATGGTTCGGAGTGAAATGCACCCTAGGTTATTTCCAACATGACATCCAGCCAAATACCCCCCCGGAAGCATTTTAAGCGATGGTCCGCATTGGTCAAGATAGCCGCTATTAGCCGAATGGCTTAGTACTAGCGCTATGGTACAGAGGGTATATCTCGTTATTACCCAACTAATAATGCATGGAATGTAACCAAACATCTGAATTAGTACGCATAGTGTCTGTACTCCCAAAACGAGGCATTTGAAAGTTTGTAAGTACACCAGGAGATTATTTAAATGAACACTTGCCTGATAGCTTCTATCCTCGGCTACTAACGCTAACTAACGCTACCGCAGCGTAGACGCTACTTCCCTGTTTACCCAGCCGATGCCGTGACGAGAGTTTCACGCGAGAGTATGAAAAAGTTTGGCTAAATGTTTATAAATGCTTGTATTATCAGGTCAACACTTGTCAACACTTTTTGACCTGATAATACAAGCATTTATAAAAATGTGTTGACCTGATAATACAAGCATTTATAAAAACTCAGCGAAACTTTTTCATACTCTCGCGTGAAAATCGTGTCACGGCATTGGCTGGGTAAACACGGAAGTGGCGTCTACGCTGCGGTAGCATAGCAGCCGAGGATAGAAGCTATCAGGCAAGTGTTCTATTAAATAAACTCCTGGTGTACTTACAAACTTTCAAATGCCTCGTTTTGTGAGTACAGACCCTATGTGTACTACTGCAGAAGTTTGGTAACATTCCATGCATTATTAGTGGGGTAATTTACGAGATTTACTCTATGTACTGTAGCGCTAGTACTAAGCCATTCGGCTGAGTACTTGACCAACGCTGACCATCACTAAAAATGCTTCCGAGGGGGTGTTTGAATGGATGTCATGGTGGAAATTACCTAGGGTATATTTGACTCCGAAACATCACTTTAACCCAAAAAGCATGAAAAATATTAAACTGTACTATTTTTATAGCATATTTTCTAAGTGGACATTTATTTCCTTAGTGATTAATTAGGGTAATTCATTTTAAATCTTACGCTACACAAAATCTAATAATGCATCAAAGTCAATATTTTGGTTCATCTTTGACCTATCCATAGCTGATTTGAAATAAATGCCCCAGCCACCAAAAATTTGTTTCATGGAAAATAACTCAGATTTTGTGTTTTTTCATCAAAAATATTAGCATGATGTAATCAAACTGGCATTTAAAGGGTTACATTTCTGATAATTATTCAATATTTGATAGTTTTGATCAGGACTGAAGTTGATTCAAATATTTAAAGTGATGGTTCAGAGTGAAATGCACCCTAGGTTATTTCCAACATGACATCCAGCCAAATACCCCCCCGGAAGCATTTTAAGCGATGGTCCGCATTGGTCAAGATAGCCGCTATTAGCCGAATGGCTTAGTACTAGCGCTATGGTACAGAGGGTATATCTCGTAATTACCCAACTAATAATGCATGGAATGTAACCAAATTTCTGAATTAGTACACATAGTGTCTGTACTCCCAAAACGAGGCATTTGAAAGTTTGTAAGTACACCAGGAGATTATTTAAATGAACACTTGCCTGATAGCTTCTATCCTCGGCTACTAACGCTAACTAACGCTACCGCAGCGTAGACGCTACTTCCCTGTTTACCCAGCCGATGCCGTGACGAGAGTTTCATGCGAGAGTATGAAAAAGTTTGGCAAAATGTTTATAAATGCTTGTATTATCAGGTCAACACTTGTCAACACTTTTTGACCTGATAATACAAGCATTTATAAAAATGTGTTGACCTGATAATACAAGCACTAATAAAAACTCAGCGAAACTTTTTCATACTCTCTCGTGAAAATCGTGTCACGGCATTGGCTGGGTAAACACGGAAGTGGCGTCTACGCTGCGGTAGCATAGCAGCCGAGGATAGAAGCTATCAGGCAAGTGTTCTATTAAATAAACTCATGGTGTACTAACAAAATTCCAAATGCCTCGTTTTGTGAGTACAGACCCTATGTGTACTACTGCAGAAGTTTGGTAACATTCCATGCATTATTAGTGGGGTAATTTACGAGATTTACTCTATGTACTGTAGCGCTAGTACTAAGCCATTCGGCTGAGTACTTGACCAACGCTGACCATGACTAAAAATGCTTCCGAGGGGGTGTTTGGCTGGATGTCATGGTGGAAATTACCTAGGGTGTATTTCACTCCGAACCATCACTTTAACCCAAAAAGCATGAAAAATATTAATCTGTACTATTTTTATAGCATATTTTCTAAGTGGACATTTATTTCCTTAGTGATTAATTAGGGTAATTCATTTTAAATCTTACGCTACACAAAATCTAATAATGCATCAAAGTCAATATTTTGGTTCATCTTTGACCTATCCATAGCTGATTTGAAATAAATGCCCCAGCCACCAAAAATTTGTTTCATGGAAAATAACTCAGATTTTGTGTTTTTTCATCAAAAATATTAGCATAATGTAATCAAACTGGCATTTAAAGGGTTACATTTCTGATAATTATTCAATATTTGATAGTTTTGATCAGGACTGAAGTTGATTAAAATGTTTAAAGTGATGGTTCAGAGTGAAATGCACCCTAGGTTATTTCCAACATGACATGCAGCCAAATACCCAGCCGGAGGCATTTTAAGCGATGGTCCGCATTGGTCAAGATAGCCGCTATCAGCCGAATGGCTTAGTACTAGCGCTATGGTACAGAGGGTATATCTCGTAATTACCCAACTAATAATGCATGGAATGTAACCAAACTTCTGAATTAGTACACATAGTGTCTGTACTCCCAAAACGAGGCATTTGAAAGTTTGTAAGTACACCAGGAGATTATTTAAATGAACACTTGCCTGATAGCTTCTATCCTCGGCTACTAACGCTAACTAACGCTACCGCAGCGTAGACAATACTTCCCTGTTTACCC
The DNA here is from genome assembly GCA_029853015.1 of Chelidonichthys spinosus. Taxonomy (NCBI): domain Eukaryota; kingdom Metazoa; phylum Chordata; class Actinopteri; order Perciformes; family Triglidae; genus Chelidonichthys; species Chelidonichthys spinosus. The sequence continues at coordinate 23,345,804 of CM056829.1, read as the reverse complement.
AGCCGATGCCGTGACGAGAGTTTCACGCAAGAGTATGAAAAAGTTTGGCTAAATGTTTATAAATGCTTGTATTATCAGGTCAACACTTGTCAACACTTTTTGACCTGATAATACAAGCATTTATAAAAATGTGTTGACCTGATAATACAAGCACTTATAAAAACTCAGCGAAACTTTTTCATACTCTCGCGTGAAACTCGTGTCACGGCATTGGCTGGGTAAACACGGAAGTGGCGTCTACGCTGCGGTAGCATAGCAGCCGAGGATAGAAGCTATCAGGCAAGTGTTCCATTAAATAAACTCCTGGTGTACTTACAAAATTCCAAATGCCTCGTTTTGTGAGTACAGACCCTATGTGTACTACTGCAGAAGTTTGGTAACATTCCATGCATTATTAGTGGGGTAATTTACGAGATTTACTCTATGTACTGTAGCGCTAGTACTAAGCCATTCGGCTGAGTACTTGACCAACGCTGACCATCACTAAAAATGCTTCCGAGGGGTGTTTGGCTGGATGTCATGGTGGAAATTACCTAGGGTGTATTTCACTCCGAACCATCACTTTAAACCAAAAAGCATGAAAAATATTAATCTGTACTATTTTTATAGCATATTTTCTAAGTGGACATTTATTTCCTTAGTGATTAATTAGGGTAATTCATTTTAAATCTTACGCTACACAAAATCTAATAATGCATCAAAGTCAATATTTTGGTTCATCTTTGACCTATCCATAGCTGATTTGAAATAAATGCCCCAGCCACCAAAAATTTGTTTCATGGAAAATAACTCAGATTTTGTGTTTTTTCATCAAAAATATTAGCATGATGTAATCAAACTGGCATTTAAAGGGTTACATTTCTGATAATTATTCAATATTTGATAGTTTTGATCAGGACTGAAGTTGATTCAAATATTTAAAGTGATGGTTCGGAGTGAAATGCACCCTAGTTTATTTCCAACATGACATCCAGCCAAATACCCCCCCGGAAGCATTTTAAGCGATGGTCCGCATTGGTCAAGATAGCCGCTATCAGCCGAATGGCTTAGTACTAGCGCTATGGTACAGAGGGTATATCTCGTAATTACCCAACTAATAATGCATGGAATGTAACCAAACTTCTGAATGAGTACACATAGTGTCTGTACTCCCAAAACGAGGCATTTGAAAGTTTGTAAGTACACCAGGAGATTATTTAAATGAACACTTGCCTGATAGCTTCTATCCTCGGCTACTAACGCTAACTAACGCTACCGCAGCGTAGACGCTACTTCCCTGTTTACCCAGCCGATGCCGTGACGCGAGTTTCACGCGAGAGTATGAAAAAGTTTGGCAAAATGTTTATAAATGCTTGTATTATCAGGTCAACACTTGTCAACACTTTTTGACCTGATAATACAAGCATTTATAAAAATGTGTTGACCTGATAATACAAGCACTTATAAAAACTCAGCGAAACTTTTTCATACTCTCGCGTGAAACTCGTGTCACGGCATTGGCTGGGTAAACACGGAAGTGGCGTCTACGCTGCGGTAGCATAGCAGCCGAGGATAGAAGCTATCAGGCAAGTGTTCTATTAAATAAACTCCTGGTGCACTTACAAAATTCCAAATGCCTCGTTTTGTGAGTACAGACCCTATGTGTACTACTGCAGAAGTTTGGTAACATTCCATGCATTATTAGTGGGGTAATTTACGAGATTTACTCTATGTACTGTAGCGCTAGTACTAAGCCATTCGGCTGAGTACTTGACCAACGCTGACCATGACTAAAAATGCTTCCGAGGGGGTGTTTGGCTGGATGTCATGGTGGAAATTACCTAGGGTGTATTTCACTCCGAACCATCACTTTAACCCAAAAAGCATGAAAAATATTAATCTGTACTATTTTTATAGCATATTTTCTAAGTGGACATTTATTTCCTTAGTGATTAATTAGGGTAATTCATTTTAAATCTTACGCTACACAAAATCTAATAATGCATCAAAGTCAATATTTTGGTTCATCTTTGACCTATCCATAGCTGATTTGAAATAAATGCCCCAGCCACCAAAAATTTGTTTCATGGAAAATAACTCAGATTTTGTGTTTTTTCATCAAAAATATTAGCATGATGTAATCAAACTGGCATTTAAAGGGTTGCATTTCTGATAATTATTCAATATTTGATAGTTTTGATCAGGACTGAAGTTGATTCAAATATTTAAAGTGATGGTTCGGAGTGAAATGCACCCTAGGTTATTTCCAACATGACATCCAGCCAAATACCCCCCCGGAAGCATTTTACGCGATGGTCCGCATTGGTCAAGATAGCCGCTATCAGCCGAATGGCTTAGTACTAGCGCTATGGTACGGAGGGTATATCACTTAATTACCCAACTAATAATGCATGGAATGTAACCAAACTTCTGAATTAGTACACATAGTGTCTGTACTCCCAAAACGAGGCATTTGAAAGTTTGTAAGTACACCAGGAGATTATTTAAATGAACATTTGCCTGATAGCTTCTATCCTCGGCTACTAACGCTAACTAACGCTACCGCAGCATAGACGCTACTTCCCTGTTTACCCAGCCGATGCCGTGACGAGAGTTTCACGCGAGAGTATGAAAAAGTTTGGCAAAATGTTTATAAATGCTTGTATTATCAGGTCAACACTTGTCAACACTTTTTGACCTGATAATACAAGCATTTATAAAAATGTGTTGACCTGATAATACAAGCACTTATAAAAACTCAGCGAAACTTTTTCATACTCTCGCGTGAAACTCGTGTCACGGCATTGGCTGGGTAAACACGGAAGTGGCGTCTACGCTGCGGTAGCATAGCAGCCGAGGATAGAAGCTATCAGGCAAGTGTTCTATTAAATAAACTCCTGGTGTACTTACAAAATTCCAAATGCCTCGTTTTGTGAGTACAGACCCTATGTGTACTACTGCAGAAGTTTGGTAACATTCCATGCATTATTAGTGGGGTAATTTACGAGATTTACTCTATGTACTGTAGCGCTAGTACTAAGCCATTCGGCTGAGTACTTGACCAACGCTGACCATCACTAAAAATGCTTCCGAGGGGGTGTTTGGCTGGATGTCATGGTGGAAATTACCTAGGGTGTATTTCACTCCGAACCATCACTTTAACCCAAAAAGCATGAAAAATATTAATCTGTACTATTTTTATAGCATATTTTCTAAGTGGACATTTATTTCCTTAGTGATTAATTAGGGTAATTCATTTTAAATCTTACGCTACACAAAATCTAATAATGCATCAAAGTCAATATTTTGGTTCATCTTTGACCTATCCATAGCTGATTTGAAATAAATGCCCCAGCCACCAAAAATTTGTTTCATGGAAAATAACTCAGATTTTGTGTTTTTTCATCAAAAATATTAGCATAATGTAATCAAACTGGCATTTAAAGGGTTACATTTCTGATAATTATTCAATATTTGATAGTTTTGATCAGGACTGAAGTTGATTAAAATGTTTAAAGTGATGGTTCAGAGTGAAATGCACCCTAGGTTATTTCCAACATGACATGCAGCCAAATACCCAGCCGGAGGCATTTTAAGCGATGGTCCGCATTGGTCAAGATAGCCGCTATCAGCCGAATGGCTTAGTACTAGCGCTATGGTACAGAGGGTATATCTCGTAATTACCCAACTAATAATGCATGGAATGTAACCAAACTTCTGAATTAGTACACATAGTGTCTGTACTCCCAAAACGAGGCATTTGAAAGTTTGTAAGTACACCAGGAGATTATTTAAATGAACACTTGCCTGATAGCTTCTATCCTCGGCTACTAACGCTAACTAACGCTACCGCAGCGTAGACGCTACTTCCCTGTTTACCCAGCCGATGCCGTGACGAGAGTTTCACGCAAGAGTATGAAAAAGTTTGGCTAAATGTTTATAAATGCTTGTATTATCAGGTCAACACTTGTCAACACTTTTTGACCTGATAATACAAGCATTTATAAAAATGTGTTGACCTGATAATACAAGCACTAATAAAAACTCAGCGAAACTTTTTCATACTCTCGCGTGAAACTCGTGTCACGGCATTGGCTGGGTAAACACGGAAGTGGCGTCTACGCTGCGGTAGCATAGCAGCCGAGGATAGAAGCTATCAGGCAAGTGTTCTATTAAATAAACTCCTGGTGTACTTACAAAATTCCAAATGCCTCGTTTTGTGAGTACAGACCCTATGTGTACTACTGCAGAAGTTTGGTAACATTCCATGCATTATTAGTGGGGTAATTTACGAGATTTACTCTATGTACTGTAGCGCTAGTACTAAGCCATTCGGCTGAGTACTTGACCAACGCTGACCATCACTAAAAATGCTTCCGAGGGGGTGTTTGGCTGGATGTCATGGTGGAAATTACCTAGGGTGTATTTCACTCCGAACCATCACTTTAAACCAAAAAGCATGAAAAATATTAATCTGTACTATTTTTATAGCATATTTTCTAAGTGGACATTTATTTCCTTAGTGATTAATTAGGGTAATTCATTTTAAATCTTACGCTACACAAAATCTAATAATGCATCAAAGTCAATATTTTGGTTCATCTTTGACCTATCCATAGCTGATTTGAAATAAATGCCCCAGCCACCAAAAATTTGTTTCATGGAAAATAACTCAGATTTTGTGTTTTTTCATCAAAAATATTAGCATGATGTAATCAAACTGGCATTTAAAGGGTTACATTTCTGATAATTATTCAATATTTGATAGTTTTGATCAGGACTGAAGTTGATTCAAATATTTAAAGTGATGGTTCGGAGTGAAATGCACCCTAGTTTATTTCCAACATGACATCCAGCCAAATACCCCCCCCCGGAAGCATTTTAAGCGATGGTCCGCATTGGTCAAGATAGCCGCTATCAGCCGAATGGCTTAGTACTAGCGCTATGGTACAGAGGGTATATCTCGTAATTACCCAACTAATAATGCATGGAATGTAACCAAACTTCTGAATTAGTACACATAGTGTCTGTACTCCCAAAACGAGGCATTTGAAAGTTTGTAAGTACACCAGGAGATTATTTAAATGAACACTTGCCTGATAGCTTCTATCCTCGGCTACTAACGCTAACTAACGCTACCGCAGCGTAGACGCTACTTCCCTGTTTACCCAGCCGATGCCGTGACGCGAGTTTCACGCGAGAGTATGAAAAAGTTTGGCAAAATGTTTATAAATGCTTGTATTATCAGGTCAACACTTGTCAACACTTTTTGACCTGATAATACAAGCATTTATAAAAACTCAGCGAAACTTTTTCATACTCTCGCGTGAAACTCGTGTCACGGCATCGGCTGGGTAAACACGGAAGTGGCGTCTACGCTGCGGTAGCATAGCAGCCGAGGATAGAAGCTATCAGTCAAGTGTTCTATTAAATAAACTCCTGGTGTACTTACAAACTTTCAAATGCCTCGTTTTGTGAGTACAGACCCTATGTGTCCTACTGCAGAGGTGTGGTAACATTCCATGCATTATTAGTGGGGTAATTTACGAGATTTACTCTATGTACTGTAGCGCTAGTACTTAGCCATTCGGCTGAGTACTTGACCAACGCTGACCATCACTAAAAATGCTTCCGAGGGGGTGTTTGGCTGGATGTCATGGTGGAAATTACCTAGGGTGTATTTCACTCCGAACCATCACTTTAACCCAAAAAGCATGAAAAATATTAATCTGTACTATTTTTATAGCATATTTTCTAAGTGGACATTTATTTCCTTAGTGATTAATTAGGGTAATTCATTTTAAATCTTACGCTACACAAAATCTAATAATGCATCAAAGTCAATATTTTGGTTCATCTTTGACCTATCCATAGCTGATTTGAAATAAATGCCCCAGCCACCAAAATTTTTTTTCGTGGAAAATAACTCAGATTTTGTGTTTTTTCATCAAAAATATTAGCATAATGTAATCAAACTGGCATTTAAAGGGTTACATTTCTGATAATTATTCAATATGTGATAGTTTTGATCAGGACTGAAGTTGATTAAAATATTTAAAGTGATGGTTCAGAGTGAAATGCACCCTAGGTTATTTCCAACATGACATCCAGCCAAATGCCCCCCCGGAAGCATTTTAAGCGATGGTCCGCATTGGTCAAGATAGCCGCTATTAGCCGAATGGCTTAGTACTAGCGCTATGGTACAGAGGGTATATCTCGTTATTACCCAACTAATAATGCATGGAATGTAACCAAACATCTGAATTAGTACGCATAGTGTCTGTACTCCCAAAACGAGGCATTTGAAAGTTTGTAAGTACACCAGGAGATTATTTAAATGAACACTTGCCTGATAGCTTCTATCCTCGGCTACTAACGCTAACTAACGCTACCGCAGCGTAGACGCTACTTCCCTGTTTTCCCAGCCGATGCCGTGACGCAAGTTTCACGCGAGAGTATGAAAAAGTTTGGCTAAATGTTTATAAATGCTTGTATTATCAGGTCAACACTTGTCAACACTTTTTGACCTGATAATACAAGCATTTATAAAATGTGTTGACCTGATAATACAAGCATTTATAAAAACTCAGCGAAACTTTTTCATACTCTCGCGTGAAACTCGTGTCACGGCATCGGCTGGGTAAACACGGAAGTGGCGTCTACGCTGCGGTAGCATAGCAGCCGAGGATAGAAGCTATCAGGCAAGTGTTCTATTAAATAAACTCCTGGTGTACTTACAAACTTTCAAATGCCTCGTTTTGTGAGTACAGACCCTATGTGTACTACTGCAGAAGTGTGGTAACATTCCATGCATTATTAGTGGGGTAATTTACGAGATTTACTCTATGTACTGTAGCGCTAGTACTAAGCCATTCGGCTGAGTACTTGACCAACGCTTACCATCACTAAAAATGCTTCCGAGGGGGTGTTTGGCTGGATGTCATGGTGGAAATGACCTAGGGTGTATTTCACTCCGAACCATCACGTTAACCCAAAAAGCATGAAAAAATATGAATCTGTACTATTTTTATAGCATATTTTCTAAGTGGACATTTATTTCCTTAGTGATTAATTAGGGTAATTCATTTAAAATCTTAAGCTACACAAAAACAAAAATTTCATCAAAGTCAATATTTTGGCTAATCTTTAAACTATCCTTGACTGATTTAAAATAAATGTAAATGCCCCAGCCACCAAAAATTTGTTTCATGGAAAATAACTCAGTTTTTGTGTTTTTGCATAAAAAATATTATCATAATGTAATCAAACTGGCATTTAAAGGGTTACATTTCTGATAATAATTCAATATTTGATAGTTTTGATCAGGACTGAAGTTGATTAAAAGATTTAACCCAAAAAAGCATGAAAAATATTAATCTGAACTATTTTTATAGCAGTTTTTCTAAGTGGACATTTATTTCCTTAGTGACTAGGGTATTGCATTGTAAATATTACACTACACAACAACTAACAATGGATCAAAGTCAATATTTTGGATAATCTTTAACCTATCCATGACTGTTTTGAAATAAATGGTCCAGCCACCAAAAATTAGTTTTATGGAAAATAACTCATTTTTGTGACATCAAGTAATCAAACGGGCATTTAAAGGGTTAAAATCCTCAAAAGTATTAAATGTTTGGTAGTGTTGAGCGGCGCGGAAGTTGTTTAAGAGATTTATGCAAAAAAAAGTAGAAAAGAATATTAATCGGTTCACTTTTTAAAGCAGTTTTTTTGGAGGTGGACATTTTTGTCCCTAGTGGACAATTAGGGTAGCAAATTAAAGTGGTGCCTAATAAAACCTATAGAAATGAAACACTACAACACTACAGAGAAATGAAACAATACAACACTACACAGAAACGAAACACTACAATACTACACAGAAAATCAAACACTACAACACCTGAGGAAAAAGATTTGGGATGGGAAAACCTGGGTGTTGAGCTCCCCAAGGAGCTGCTGGAGGAGGCGGGAGCCGGGACACTCCTCAGAATCAGCCTGGCGTCTGGCAGGAGGACGGAAGTCCAGGTGAAGCGCCCAACAGTCTAAGGACAGTAACAAACCCAACCTTTAAGATTTTATTGCATTTAAAAATGAAAATCATAATATCATCATAAAAGGACTTTCTGGAAGAAAATACTCTCATCCTGAAACATAAATTGTCACCACAAACTCTTAAAAGTCACAGTCAAAGCAACCACAAACACATTTCTAGAAATAGATTGCATTCAAATCTATGAAAAACCATGTGAATCTGATTCCACCAACACTTTCTTTGGATTATTCAGGCTTGGTGATTTATAATGATCAACAGGTTGCAGCGCTTTAACATTTATGTACAATTATGTTTGATGTTTGAGTCAGTATTCATATTGTTGATGATTAAACTGAGGAGAAAATTGCATAAATATCCCAATATAGCCTTGAATTAATGGATTTCTATTTAAATGTTTTCAGCTGGAAAATAAAAAAATTAGGGTTTGAATGAAATTATTAATGATCAGAGCAGCTGGACACTGTATTCCGGTGTTTATACACTTCAGGTTGGTCAAAAGTCTGTCAGCTGAAATACTTCTTAGTTTGTCGTCGGTCGATTTCAGCTGTGCGTCATCACGCGCAGTGAAACTTGTAGTCTTTCATCCAAAATGGCCACAGCGACCTTCTGACCCCACAACTCATCATCATCATAATCATCATCATCCCGGGCACGCTGCAGGATACGGTGTCATTGCGGAGGCAGCACGCACACACAGTCACATCCGCTCAGTTAACAGATCTCTCTCTGGTCCCTCGAAGACAAAAGAGCAACAAGCAGCGATGTGGATGTCTGGCCCAGTTGGGTAATTCGGTAATCTGAAGTCAAACGTTTTCAAACACAAATATCATAGACTACGAGCTACAAGGACCAAAATCAGCTTTTTTTTTTACAAGAATAAGCCGTCCTCCGAGCTGGACGGAGAACATTGATCTCTATGCACACAAGACAAGAGAAAGACGCTTTAACAAAACTCAATAACTCCACTGTTATACAGTACAGAGACTAGAGACGTTCCGATACCATTTTTCCCTCCCGATACCAATTCTGATACTGTGGGTATCGGCCGATACCGAGTACCAATACCAGTGTTTAAAACAAAAAAGAAAAACATACTACGCCTGCATGACTGTGATATGATCATCATTGTGGTGAGGCCTGGCTCAGGTTTAACCCTTTGTAAAACATGAATGAATACAGCAAATGGAAGCTATTTATTTTTAAATGTATTTTTAAATAGAACAGTATAAAACAGTATGCAACAGCAATTTAAATAAATAAATATAGGAATAATTATTTTAAAAAAAATAAAGTGCAGCCACAAAAATAAAATAAAAAGGCATTTAAATTTTAAATAAAATAGTATACACCAGTAGTGCAACAGCATCTTAACTAAATAAATATAGAAGACAGACAGGGGTTGGTCATCCAAGACCAATTTTGGAGTCTCTGTAATGTATAACAGTGGAGTTATTGAGTTATTGTTTTCAGCGTCTTCTTGTAATTTGCAGACGGTCCCTGCGCACCCGGCTGCCGGCTGCGCATAGAGATGAATGTTCTCCGTTCATTGCGAAGGACGGCTTATTTATGTAAAAACAAATCGGGGTTTTGTAGCTCGTAGTCTATGATATCACGGTGGTACAGAGGCATCATTTGTGTTTGAAAAACGTTCCACTTCAGATTTATTGATCCCGGAAGTTCGAATCTGTAAATATATATTCCAACTTTACCGAACTGTCCGGGCCGACGTCACAGTTCCGCCGTTTCCATGGTACACAACACAACTAAAACCCATGTTTGGCATTTTATGAAATATGGCCCCGGTGCCATCTTTGTTCACAAATCTCCATGTAAGATGTGGAAGATTTGACGCCTTCAAACCAAAACAACACACTTTCCCACCACCACACTTCCTATGACAAGACTCCACGGTATCCCGCAATATTAAACACATTCTGTCCCACAAATATTACATTTACACTACGACATCCTCGAGCGAGTGTCTGCTTTCACCAAATGTGGGTTTTCCCACCAGTCCTCGTGAACTGATGTGGACTGTTCACCGTCAAACTCCAAAAGTGACACCGATTTCTGTCTTTGGGCACTTTTAGCGTATTTAAGGGATTAATCAACAAGTAAAACGCAAAAAACAAACAAAGTTGTCTTACCTCCACGCCGTGGTTCAGATCCGGGCCCTGGGGCTGCCTCTGGATCCGCAGCCAGGAGGGCCTTCGTCGGTCTCTTCTTTCCCACAGTAGCCTAGCTGTTGCCGATCCTCTAGTGCTTTCCCTAAAAAGATGCGTCCCGTCAAGTCCCGTCAAGTCCAAATGCGAAAAGAGAACACACAATGGCCGACAGCTCTTTTATACCTGCTCTGACCGTCGTTCTGTTTAATTCTGTCTCCACGACAATAAGTGACGTACGTGCGTGTGTGCGTGCGTGTGCGTGGCGATTCCGAAACAGACACATTTCATGTTTTTTTCTCATATTCTCATAATGTATTTTCATGTTCTTGTATGGTCGTCATGTATTTTTCCGACACTGTGACAGCATTCACTCATTGGCTGTATGCTCCACATACAGAGGGGGGTGGGGGATTGATCCCTGTTACGGATTCTAGGATCCGGGGACATGTTAAGGAATGTGTGTGTGTATGTTTTGTATTAAAACATGTATCTTTCTCGCCTGCTGCCGTCTGGTCCTGTGGGAGGAGTGGGGTGCCCGTGACGTCACCGAGGATTCCCCTGGGGGTGCTCCTCCTTTCACCGCGCCTCTAATGCTCCAGCTGCTGGCCATTTCCCCTGATCAGCTGGGCCCGCTTCCGGTCTTCACACCGGGGTGTAAAAGCGCTATTCTGACGCTGCTCGGGAGGCTGGTCCTAACTCCTATTCCTATCTCCTATTCCTTGACCTCTGGGGAAAACGTCACGGGGTCATAAAAAGGCGATAGGAGAACTCAAAAGGACTTAGGAATAGTCGACCGCGGTGCTCAGAGAATCCGACCGGACTTTCACTAAGCTACGTCATTATAACGCGGCCGCTGATGATTGACAGCTGATGATCGGCACCGGCGATTGACGTGCGTCTGCGCTGGAGAAACTACAATAATGGACTACAAAAAAACGCGTCGTCCACTTCTCCACATGTTGGTTTTATAAACAGCTGGTTTACTGACCGGCTTCAGGTCCAGCAGCTCCTCCTTCCTGTTTAACGGTTGCTTTATTTACGTTTCATTTGTGGTTTTAGTTTCGTTTTTGTCAAGTTTGTAACATGATTGAAATAAATAAAATAAAATAAAAACATTCGATTATTATCACTGTCCACACACATTTATCAACACTATTCCAATTACTATATGTCTGCGTGAAAGTTAATGTTAAATATGTAAATGTACATATCGTTTGTTTTCATGAACGGCCGAGGTGTGTGGCACTTTAAATGTTGCTTGTTAAAGAATTGTGGGTCGGCGTAATCTCCTTTCCTTTCGCATTGGAAGGTCCGTTGTATCCTATGCTAAAGGAGCTCTGAAAGGAAGCATTGGAGCTCCTTTCCTTTGCATTTAGAGAATTGAATGGCTCTTATCATGGCGGCCACTTGTTTACTTCCGGGTCACTTCTTCAGTTAGGAACCTTCCTAAGCAAAAAAGACTATTCAACTGCACCCTGTGTTTTCCCATGCACAGGCTCATGGCGCTGTGTTCCAGTGTCCGTTGTTGTTGGTGATTATTGTTGTGTGTGTTTAGCTATTAAAACGCTAAGGTGCAGCTCTACGTGAGAGCTGCTTTATCAGGGGTTAATCTACTGTCCCAATCCCCTATCGATTAGCCCTTGTATGGTCTTCATTTTTGGGACCCAGGTATCCCTCAGGTCAAATTGTCTCGGGACATATTTGGGGTATTAAAAACAATTCTAATACAACATTTTACTTAATAAACCATTAATATATATTGTCTTTATCTCAATTTCAAATACTAGAGATAACATATAGGCCTATATTTGATCATTACAATCAGTCTCTACTAGAACACAATTAATAATGGAAGTATGATCCGTTTTTTGGATATAAGTCAGAATTGATGTTAAAAATCCATAATACTCGAAACTTGGGTGTCATAAATCACGCTTGTCTTGAAAAAAAAAGTGGGACAATGTTTTCATCGTCTGACGTCATTTTGTGTCAAGAATGCATTCATATGTCTGTGGGGCTCTTCCAGAGGCATCTTCCTCTTCCACATCACTGTGTGCCTGACTCTAAAGCTCTAATGCCCTCTGAAAACTAAATCAGTGGGTCATACTGTGATGTAGAGGTATTTATCTCTTTTGTCCCACCACCTTGATGTGCAGTTGTGAGGCATATAGTGGGACAAAGATGTGTAGCACGTTATGGAGTTACATTATGGAATAACATTCTAAACAAGGGCTTTGCAGGCGGACACGACGGGGTCAAGAGTGCAGGAAAGTGACAGCAAACGGTCTGTGTGTTTGCGTGTCTGAGTGCGTGCATGTCTGTGTGTGTGGGGGCATGTTTCTGTGTTCTTCCATAATGAAGGATGTAAATGTGTTGGGTATAATAGCATGTGTGTGTCACAACCCGGCTCCAAGGCTGGCTATTAGAAATTGGCATTTATTGGCCCAGAAACATAAATCAACCAAGGGAAAACGTATAAAGATGAGTATCAGTCATGAATGCATGTCTGAGTGTGTGACAACAAAGGTATAAATCATAAAGAATCCAAGAACACAAGCTGCTGTCAGGCCTGCCGGTGGGCAGAGATCAGTTCCCCAGAGACCATGTGCAGAATGAGAACAGTCTTTATAGGCTGAGCACACAGGCCCAGGTGTAGCTCATGCAGCTGACGACCCTCCACTCAGCACCTGCAAAGCACAGCCATCACAGAACAGAGACACCTAGTGCCTGGGAGGAGGGATCGTCACATGTGCTACATTATTTTTTGTTTGTACACAGACACTTTTCTAATGTTAAATTTCACTCTGAGTTAATTCAACACTGACAATTTTGCTGTGTCCACACTTTGAAGTGTTAAAGTTACACTAGTTAATTTTTAACACTCTCACAGTGCTATTTCAACACAAAAAGGAGTTAAAATTAACACTGGCTAGTGTTCATAGTACTCTACACTGGTAATGAGTGTTAAATAATTAACTCTGAGGGTGTAGAATGCTGTGACTAACCAATGCCCCTCCAGCTACTGTACCCCCAATAACGTACACCTCCACACCTACTATTACAAAACAAACAATAAGACAATAACTTGCAAAAATATATTTTTTTATATTAAATTTCATTGCAAGGTACATTAAAATCACACATTTAACAATAACCAGCAAGTTCAGCATGGTATCATACAAAACTGTAGTATGGGGCAATGTACATATTGTCATCAGTGTCATATGGAAATTGCCTATCATGAGGTCTGTAGTGCACCAGGTCATCTACACAAATCAGTGTAAAGACACTTGTTTTCTCCTCAATACTGAATGCATTCAAGTGATCATCAAAATACATTGTAAAGACTTCACATGCTAAAAGATAAGCATTGTCATCTCTAACAAATATACAGACAATTCTCTTGAAAAAGGCATCTCATTTACAACACCTGAACATATGTAACACGTGAACATTGGTGAACACAGTCAAAGATGTGTTCCTCCTCAAACAGCGGTGTGAAAAATTCTTGCCCTGATTTCCTTGACAGGCAGACTCTCCCTCACACTGCCAACATCAATGCCATACACGGTGGTCTGGATGAAAGTGTAGAAGTTGCAGAAGGCTTCATCGTAGGACACAGCAAAAGCAAAATGTGCCTTGAAGAGCTCATCGAAGGCAGCAACTCCGGTCTGCTTCGCATATGGAATCATCTTTTGGTCCAGGACGATGTCGAAATTCTGGATGCTGTTCTTTCTCTCTCCGACACACAGGAGAAAGGGTTGAGCAGGGCCAATTCCCTTAAGGAAGGCATCCATGCTTCTTCCCACCTGAGAGAGACAAAGAGAAATCAATCAATGAAATATAATTCAATTAAATGTACAGCATTAATTTCAATAAAGACAAAGCTACTTCTGTGTTGAAACACAAAAGTACAATATTAATCATCAAACACCCCCTTGCCATCTCAGAATATGTACTGGCCCTTGCAAACCAAATAAATTGACATCTAAAGTAAAATATACTTTAATAAAAGATCTTTGAACATACCCTCATGAATTTCACGAGGCGGTCAGCAGCTTCTGATGTGCTTTTATTCGAAGACTTCTTGCCCTTGGATGTTGGAGGTAACAAGTGTAGGAGCAAAAGGATGGCAGCCACCTCACAGTCCCATCCTTGAAGATGAGAATGAACACCATAGCAATTACTAAATTAAAAAGATGATACATTAATAATTAAGACCAATTATTAGAAATTATACAAGTGATTTGTCATGTCAGCTCTTTTCCAAAGGACATTGGTGGTTTTTAAATGGATGATAAGATTGACAACTTTGCCTGCCTTCAGGGCAGTCATGGGTTTCCAATCAATTCAGTGCAGTATGAAAATCAATTAGAGACAAAGTTGCTATATAGGTAACCCATCACAGTTGACATTTGGTCAGAATTGTTTACCTTTTTCTTTTTGGTCAAACTTAAATGTATCCATGTTTCAAGTAGTTTGATATTAATTTTGATACTGCACTGAATTTAAGGAAAGTGTGTAACGTAACATAGGAAGAATGATCAAGTCATTATTAAATGCAAATAACATACTAAACATGACAGCAGACAATTTTCCAAATGACACTGCATTTTTAGATTAAGTGGCCAAAACACACAAAAACACTGGTATGGACCAATTAGACATTGTGCAGATCTCAAACAAAATATAAAAAATGACCCAGAGGCTTGTGAAATCTATTCTCCAATTATCCACTTACCATCATCATCAGACTCCTGCTGTGCAGACAAAAGGAGCTCATCCATATGTGCACTTTGAGGTAGATTTTTGCAATCTGCAATGAACCTTGGTTTGAAGAATGTTGGCAATTTTGCAAGGAATTTACCAGACACTTCTTCACCAAAGAGCATTGTGATGTCTTGGTCAATCTTTAAGAGAAAACACAACATTGCAAAAAACATTGAGAGCAAACTCATGAAGCAACCACAAAGCAGTCAAAACTTAATTTGATATCTTACCAAGCCTGATGTATCTAGGAATCTTGCAAAAAGATCCAGGATAGTGGAGGCTGTGGCTGGCTCTTTATATATATATATATATATATATATATATATATATATATATATATATATATATATATATATATATATATATATATATATATATATATATATATATAAAAACATCATAGACTAATAGTAATACCGTGAGCACTAAAATACACATGTTGCTGATCGTTTGATTTGATTTAATGTTGGTTCTGAGGACTTCTTCTGCAGTGTGCTCCTCCTGTTTCTAAACTCAGCTGCTGTCTGTTTGGACTTCCTGTAAGTCAGTTGGAGGAGGAGGAGCTTATAACCGCAAGCGCTCCTCTGTCCTGTCTATCCTTGTTGATTTGTACGGAAGGGCTTCCGTAGATTTGACCACATTTCCATTGTTTTTTAATCACTCTCTCACTCGTTTTTAGTTGTTGTAGCGACACGATAATTCTCCATTCATATATTTGAAAGCTATGTTTCTCATAGCCCTACCTAATTTAAATACGCTGTGTTTTTGTTTTATGCAACCCGTTCATAAATATGCTGCTGGCTCGCGCTCTCTTCAAGTGCATTTCGAAATATTGGAAATGTCCCCTCCAACGTTGCTTCCTCCAATCAGCCTATTTTGCACACACCCCCTTGCTAGGATTATGTTTCTTTCGTTTTCGTTTCCCGGAAGGGTCGAATGCGAATAGAGTGGAGTTTTATTTCTTCGAGAGTTTTTTATTCTTTCTTCAATGAATATGCAGTTTCGGGAGGTTTCACTTTTATTATATTTCATTTATTGGACGAGTCGTATGTCTGCATATAAGGAAAACATCCATTTCTTTCGTACAGTGTAGTCACACGGATAGCAGGACATCTCCATGGAAAACGTCTCCCCGTCACCTTTGTTCAAGGTAAGTTAAGGTCACAGTTGAGCAAACTGTTAAACGGTGAGTTTTTAATTATGTCATTTGGCCATCTGCTCTTTTTAAGGCTCCTGAACATTTCATATTTCTGTAAAAGGTTTTAAAAATCACTCCTCATTGTAGTTTCAGTACTGCTATTCATTTGTGTGTAGCCTACCTGTACTAATGGGCATGTTTTGCAGCAAGAAAACAGAGCAAACAGTCCTCCGTCCATGATGCATGAGAGGCAGGTTGACATTCCTCCCAGTGTGCATCAGCCCCCCCCTAACCAGCTTCCCTTGGTCAGTACTCCCACACAGGAAGACCTGTGGCATCTACCTGGACAGCTGCGTGAGTTACCTGGAAGTTACATCAAGGTAAAAACTGCCACAGTGAGTTTTTGAATTTTGTGCATCTCTATTTATTTATTTTTTAGGGATAAACCCATCTCTGTGGGACAAGGAGGATGTTTGCCACTGGCTCCACTGGGCTCAGAAGGAGTACTCGTTGCGCCGGCCTGAAAAGGGACGCTTTGAGATGAACGGTCGAGCCCTGTGCCTGCTCACCAAGGAAGACTTCAGACATCGCTGCCCCAGCTCAGGTACAAGTTATTGTCCATCCTTCTGTGGTATGAAGACTGGTTTTATGTGTCTTCATTATGTAACGCCTTCTTTTCTACAGGCGATGTTCTGTATGAGATCCTACAGTGTGTGAAACAGCAAAGGAGGACTGTCTGTGACCCCCCAAATTCATCTCCCTCCCCGGCACCTGGACCCATCCAGAACCCAGTCTACTGCCAGTTCCCCCCTCACAGTGTCCGAGAGCCTCAGCCTCACACAGACGATGACGCAAAGGGTCAGCAATGTCATTTTTAGACATATAGCCTCGGGAATCAGTTCTCGTCTCGATCTCACATGCACTTAACACATCAACACACAGGGGGAGTCTCTCAGGTAGACATTACGCCACTATATCTTTACATAGCAAGCCGCTTTTATGCTGCAATATAAATCTTCGAATACAGCACCTTTAACGCAAGAACTTGAAGTAAGCAAAGTGTCAAAATCACACCAAAAGTTTCAACCAACCCATTTTTTTTTCTCCACCTGATTCCCTGATCTTCAAGTAGGCCTTTATCATACCTGTCCTGTCTGCTGATGATTGGAATTTCATTTTGAAAATGAGTTGGTTTTCGGGTTGAAAAACTAAAATGCAGGTGCGGCTGGCTGAACAATGTAAACAAAGCACGAAGAAGCTCAGAGACAGAGGGAGGCTCCACTATATCTTCACATTGGAAATGGTTGTTTGCTGTTATATTAATGCTGTAGTACCTTTCAACATATGGCTATGTTATTATAGGATAGATCTGGGCAACAAAGTATTGACTTCAAGGTCAGTCCAAAGAACCCACACACATATATACCATACGTGCTGTACATACACAGACACAGCAGATTTGTTTTGTTTGTGGTATATCAAATCAAACTTGTTTATCCTGCTTAGGTTGTGGGTGTGATGACTTCCTGGTTGGCATGTGCACTGCAAACACATCATGCAGGAGTCATGTGCTCTAGCTTTAATGTTAAACCCTGACCAATGTATGCCTACCCCCAACCCATCAGACTAGCATGAGAGTTGAGGATAGGCGTACGTCGGTGGGGTGAGAGAAGATGACTTGTAAAAGCCCTGCGTTAAAAATAATTATTAAACAGTTGCCTGTATAACGACCACATTCATGGTGTTGAATTGTTGTAAGCGGCATGTTAATGTTGATGCAGATGTTGAGGAATATCCCCACATGCAGTATATTGCATCAACTGCAATGCATTATGTATAATATGCTATGTTCTGCATGTAAAACATTTATTTGCAGCTGCTTGATATTTTATATACATTTACACTAACTGTAAACTGAAAGTACTAGCACCTCAAGGTCCTGAGTACTGTGTACTTGAAACTTCTGGTTAGGACATTCAGTCCGTCAGTAGAGAAATAGAAATGTGCACTGTTTGTCTGGAGCATAAAAAAGGTGCAAAGTTCACAACAACTTTGTTCCTCATGCTGTATATCATGAAACTTTGTGTTGTACATTTTTTTGGCAAACCCATGAAATGACTAAGCCGTTGTTTTGCTTTCGGTTTAGCTCTGTGTCACTTCGTTTTTCTCTAACAGCTTGCTTGGCTTTCACAATGTCGGCAGCTGTTGTAACCACTGTGAGCTGCCAGCCGGAGCCCATGTCGCCTCTGAGAGATCGTCCCTTGAGCTTTCACTCTCACCCTGGTCCACTCGCACATGATGGTGGTTGTAACAAATCACAGTATCAGAAATACAGTGCCGCACAGTTATAGTTATTCGTTGTGATATCTGATTTTGTGTCCCTCTCTGTTTGTCGCACTGTGTGTCTTTTACTTCTTTCTCTCTTAGAGGGAGCAGCAGCTGCCTCTGCATCGCCGGGCAACCAAGTTCAGTGT
This sequence comes from Chelidonichthys spinosus, assembly GCA_029853015.1. Taxonomy (NCBI): domain Eukaryota; kingdom Metazoa; phylum Chordata; class Actinopteri; order Perciformes; family Triglidae; genus Chelidonichthys; species Chelidonichthys spinosus. The sequence continues at coordinate 23,327,219 of CM056829.1, read as the reverse complement.
CCCCCCCAAAGAGAACGAGTCATCCAGGAGCCGCTCAACCTGTCAAGTCGAGAGACACCAAGGAGACCCATGCACAAAGCCAATGGTCGCATCCCAGGTACGTTCATTTACAGTAGCAGGTACAGTTGTATAGCAGTATTCACTCGAAAGATATGCATTAATATATGTACTTTGTTCTAGAGAAGGTGCATGGATGTTTTAAAAGTTGCACATTTTGACCACTATGGGGCAGAAAAACACCATCCCCGTTCTCAGAGCAACATACGCATGAATGAGGTGCTCTTCCTGGTCAACTAAACACTTTGCTGCAACATTGTTCTTCAGCTACCCTCTATGTCAGTCTAGTATTTTGTGTGAGGCAGAGAAAAGAGCATTAACGTATCACTTGAAGAGTAACAAGGCTTTGGAGTACCTACCAATTCTTGATTTTTTGCGTGTTATTTCTTTTCAAATCATGACCAGAGTGCAGACTGCTGTGGGACTATGTATATAAGCTGCTGTGTGATGACCGTTACCAAGAATACATCCGATGGGAAGACCAGGACAACCTGGTGTTCAGGGTGGTCGACCCCAACGGACTGGCACGTCTCTGGGGAAACCACAAGGTGAGCGTCTGTGTGATCGATCTGACAAGGGAAACAAACACACAGATGGAGGGGCAAAGCAGTGAAAAAAAGGGGAAATGGGAGCAGATTAAATGCTGTAACACAGGCCCTTGATGATGTGTGATCTCTTTTTTTACAGAACCGAGACAATATGACCTATGAGAAAATGTCCCGGGCTTTGCGGCACTATTACAAGCTGGACATTATCAAAAAGGAGCGAGGACAAAAACTCCTCTTCAGGTTTCTGTCCCATTCTCTTTGTGTCATTCTCATCCTGTCTTTTCAAATAGCAACACATGCATTTATTGTCATTACCTCTTCTTGGCCTCCCCTCAGATTTCTGAAACTCCCACAGGAAACCAAGAAACAGGCTGACCCTGCCGAGTCCCCTCAGGTCGGGGTCTTTCCAGACAACAGTCCTACACATGAGTTCAGTGAGGACCATTTTGATGTTTCCCCTGATCGCGCTTCTCCACAGAATCCTCCATAAAGAACAAAACAATGTATTAAATCCCTGAAATACATGTAGAATACATCATCACAAATGATAACAGAAAATAATGGAGATGTGTGTTCAGAAAATAACCTAGTGCAGGTTTAAAGGGCCATACCAGTGTAATTCACCATTAGCACACGTTCCCTTCAACACATTTTATATCTGCAGGTTTAGGTAATTCAACACTGTGAAAATCACTTCGTTGAATATTTTATCTAAAATGACGGTATTACTCTAATAAAAGCCATTAAAATATGTGTATTAATATGAAATCACCTCTGCTCTGAAACTAGAAGCAGGTTCTGGGTGAACTTGTTGTTAATGTCCGGCTGCTTCCAGTAAGTTAGAGCTAGCCTTTAATATCAAGTTCCAGAGTCTCATTTCGGTGTACGCAGACCTCAATTACAAGCACACACTCTCAGCTCAAGGAACACACGTTCACTCGGCTGCATCCCATTGGCCAAAAGTTCTCTGACTGGCTCTGATTGGACTTCGTAACCAGTAAGCAGTGAGATAAACAACGCTTGTTTGAGTTGCTTTACGATCCGTAATTTAATTTAGAGAATAAGATCCTGGTCAGAGAAGAACTTCACAACATATTCCATATGAATAGTTGAACATCATTCACTTCATGGTACAAGTGTTGAGTTCAGTACGAGCCTGATATCCTCACAAGTCCGAGGTGTAACTCTCAGCCAAACCTTGACCTCTTTTATAATTTGGTTCTCTGAACTGTCAATCACAACAGAGCCAATGTAATTATGCCTGGAAAAATAGTTTCTTGCAAGAACTGAATTTCCATCTTTAATTTGAGCTAGAGGTGAGTTTTAACCCCGGCAAACATTTTCAGGCACATTCTGTAACGTGTATTGAACACAAAACGTAAACAAACAAACAATCTAAAAAATAAAGCAATTTTGGTAAACATGGTAGAGGTTTATGTAAGCTAGGTGACGGATGTTCTCAATGGGCAATGACATTTGGTAACACTGGTATGGTCCTTTAACAAAATGCACTGTTGAGTTTTGCCTAACTTGAGGTATTTTGCTCTATGATATTGCTTTGCTGTGAATCAATGTGTGTAGCACTGTGACAAAAAAAAACACTAAGGGATGAGGAAAATTGTGACATCAATTTTTAATCAGCCAAAATATCTTCATTATTTAAATTTCTCAGGCTTGCTTGACATAATCCCAATACAAAAGATGCACTTAATGTTCGTAAACTTTATGCAGTAGGCCTTGCAGTTAAGTCGTGGAAAAGTCTGTGACATCATTCCAGTGTGTTGCAGACTGTTAAATAGGATGAGGCAGGGTCGCGTGGTTGTTCATGTTCATATACAAATGTATCATCTTGCAGATTAAATTACAGTTTGTACGGTCCATTTTACGTATAGTTTGTTTTTTCAAATTAGGCATAGTCTATAGTTTAAAGGTCAATGTTTTCCTGCTTACAGTGAATGTATGTTGTATTGTAGTGTAAAGTCTGCTTGATCTATAGATGTTTGGGCCTAAAAAGGGTGACCCACTTGCAGTTTTGGATGTTTGCCTCACCTAAAAACCTCATTGATTATGTGAGTGGGTTCATAATAAAACCATAGAAAAATACAAATAAAAGGCAGATGCGCACACACACACACACACACATGGACAGTACTCTGTGTTGTATAAAGCTGTCCTCTGTAGCTGCAGGGCGTGCTGTGGTAGCACGGTGGAACCAATGGTCCAGAAATAGCATCACCTTAGAGACAGCAAAGATTAGGAAATTGTACCATTAGTTAACCTACTATTGAAATGTACTTTATTTCACCAGGATATGATATACTCAATCAATATGAATCATTTTGGTCGGTCTTGGATACTGTATATTGAAAGATATTTCCTTTATTATCTGTGTATGACATGAAACCAGTGGCTGCTTCCATGGGAGGTTCTTTGCTGCATTTAAACATCTGTTTCTTTAAAAAGGCAAAGTAGGAATATTTTCAGAAGAATCAGATTGAGATAATTTGTTTTGTAAATTTGGTACTTATGAAAGAAGTCACTGAGAGCGTTCTAAGTAATATCACATGGCCATGACCAATATGGTATGTCCAATTGAGATTAGTTTTATAAACAAGGCTGTGACACAATCTCCTACTTTCCACTGGAGAACTCCTTTCAGCCTTGTGTCACTCGGTCTACTTTTAAGAAGGAAAGGGATTCCTGTTGCAGAACTAATGATTTCCAGCATTTACCATTAAACACATTTAAATTGATAATTCAAGAACTTTAGAAAATGGGTGTTTCCAGTTGTCATTATCGAGAAGTTCCACCTTCCATCTCCTTCTCTGGATCTGGATTCATGGCCACCTACCAGTTGGGGGTTGCCCAGTGCTTCCTAAATTATTCACCCTGGATACTACGCACAGCACCAAGTGTCCTGGGTGCGTCTGCTGGCTCTCTGGTAGCAGCTGCTGTCGTCTGTGAAATGAGCCCGAGTAAGTGACTTCATGTTTTTATTCTAAAACTACTTCTGCTGCAGCTAATCACTGTTTTTGACTCAAAGTCTTCGATCTTGCAGGTACTATTCGGGATGAGATGCTGTTTTTTGTCAAACAGATGAAGGCTTTTACACTTGGACCGTTAAACCCCTCCATCAATATTTTCCACTGGTTGGAGTGTATTTTACAAAAATATCTTCCTCCTGATGCACACCAACTGGCCAACGGCCGTCTTTCTGTGTCTATGACACGCTTGACTGATGGCAAGCATATTGTGACATCTGAGTTCCAGTCCAAAGAGGATGTTGTGCAGGTGAGTTGACGCTTCAGATTCACACCCCAGTGATGTTTAGGAATACTTAATTATTTCCATTTCTGTTCCCGTGTTGTCATTAGGCGTTGCTGTGCAGCTGCTTCGTGCCTGTGTACTGCGGTATGCTGCCTCCATCCTTCAAAGGAGAAGTCAGTATCTAATGCTCTTCACTGACTCACTTTGAGCCCATTGTTTGGCCTGTATCACAATGTATGCGCTCTCTCTTGCAGTATTATGTAGACGGTGGTTTCAGCAGCATGCAGCCGGTTCTGACCGTACCCTACAGTCAAACCTTGACGGTGTCTCCATTCTCCGGAGAGATAGACATCTGTCCCGCAGACAGGCCTAGCATGTGGGACATGGTCGTGAGCGGCAGCACCTTGAAGGGCAACATGGCGAACAGCTTCAGGATCATTAATGCTCTGTACCCCATGGCTTTAGAGGTAAGAACCATTACTTCATATTTTAAGACATGTGAAGCAAGAAATTAAACGTGTGTTTTGTATCAACTTGAACTCAATTGAACACTATTCAGGAAATCAGAGTTGTTTTCTTTTAAAGATGTCTGTTCTACATAATGTCTCGTTGTACAATAACCGTGAAACATAAAAGTCAACCTGTTGAAGTGAATTGTTTTTTCTGCATAAGGGTCTTGAGGTGATGACCCTTGACTACTATGTTGATGAATCATACTGAAGGAAAGGCACATGTCCTCCAGTTGCACTGTGAAAGATCATTTTGTAACATTTAATCGTATGTGTGTGCTTCAGACTCTGGAACAAGCCTACCACAGTGGCTACAAGGATGCTATTCATTTCCTTCTGAGCAATGGTGAGTCAACTGTATATAAACAGCAGCTGCATGCATAATACGGCATCTTTAGCCCAACTGGCTACTGTTGGAAAGCCCATTTGTAGAATAAGCCCATTGTGTCAACTTCATTGATTGCTTTGAGCTGATAGTCATTTACTTTGCCTCACTATGATGATATATCCATACCTAGAGCCAACTCTAACCACTTGGTTCCCTATAGACCCCATCTCCTTTACAGATGGCCTACTGTACAGTTTTGTGACGCACAGACTCAATCTTTAATCTTGTTGTCGTCTTTCCTTCATTCGCAGATCTTGCCCCATATTTGATGACACACAATGTATCCCAAGGACCACTTAACTGTAACCAAAGTAAAGCGTGGATAAATCCGGAGACTGCCGTAGAGGAAGAGATGAAGGTGGAAAGGGAGGCTGCTACACTTACATGTTTTACAACCAATAGACACACGGAGAGGAGCAGGTCGACTGAGGATGACTTGACCAGGAACCAACCAATTAAAGAACCTCCTTTCCATTTTAACATGGTAAAGAATGGTATGGCTGGCACACACACACACACACACACACACACACACACACACACACACAGAACATTTTATAGCCTGCTCTGATTTGTGTTCAGATGTAATTCAAATTAAACTCTGTCTGAAGTTTGTCCAAATACATATGAAAATATAGAATCAGCGATCGACAGAATCGCGTGTAGTCAGTCTCTTGTTAATTGCATGATGTCTACAACATTACAGAATTGAGGCTGAAGCAAAACATTCAGACTGTTAAACAAAACCTTTGCGAACATCTGTGTTTCAGTTCTGCTGGGCAACATGTTCACCTACCTGAGCATGTTTGGGCTCCCTGCAAGAATCCTATCCCACCTGTTCCTACCTCTCACACTGTTGTTTTACGTCCTACTCCAGAGTGGCTACAGGTAACTGAACACACACATTGCCTTAACATAGACAAACTTGTAACAACCAGTGCGGAAAAGGGTTCTGTGTTCAAATGTTTAAAGGAGCAATCATGTGTTTCTCAGATTTAAGGAGCAGTTTGGGAACTATGCGTATTTGCTTTTTGAACAAGAGTTAGGAGAAAAGATTGATGACTCCTATATTTCCTGGTATCATAACGCCGATTTTGGTCATGGTTTTAAAAAACATTATCGGAGGGCAGACAGCCATCTAACTTTAATAATTATAGGACACTTCCTAAACGTTCACTAATGGCTAAGGTTTTAGAAGCGCTTGGTAATCGAGTAAAGTTGTTTCTATATGGTCATAGCATTTTCACACAGTCTGGCTTTAGAATAAACACAGTAGGCCTTTTGTTGTGTCTACAATAAAGATCCTAAATGACATCATCTCTAACGAATGCCGTGCTGCATTATAGACCTATTTAAGGCTTTTTGACAGAGTTGACAGGCTGGTTTTCATGGGTTTGCATTCGAAAGCAGTTCAGTGGTTTGAAACTATTTGAGCAGTTGATATAAATATGCAAAATGTTATTAACATAAATGGGAGAAACCATTATGTGTAGTTCTGCCTCGTCCGCAATCTGCTTTTAATGTTGTTCAGAGGAATCTGTGAATCTGTGAGACTTGTACTAATGCTGACAACCAAAACGACTTCTCAAGATCAAAGAAGACAGCCGATGATGTGGATCTGATTTTTACAGTACATAACAAGATGATTGATTGAGTCATATTGTATAAATACAATATATATATAAGGAACCTAGAAGACATATGTCTTTGAAATAGCATATCTGATGTCTTAAAAACTTAGGGTGGAATTAGGCTTCTACTACTTTTACTATGAAAAGTTTTTGTTTTGTTTCACTGAAAGGAATAAAATAATGAATGCAGCGCATCTAGCAGCAATTGATTATTGATGATTATTTTTTCAGTAAAAGGCAACATTACACAAACTACCTCCTTATCTAACTTTTCTACTGAAGCCAAAACTATGATTAGCTGCAACCTTCGATCATATCGGCAAACCGTCACTTTTTTGGTGAAAGTGCTTATTTTTTTTAACCCTTGTCAAAAATCAAATTTAAAATTACATTACCATGCAATATTTTAAAAACAGGATTATGGAACCTTTTAGTACTGAATGTATGTGGCCTAACTGAATGAAATTCTTTACTTAATGCATTTTGCTCTTTTTTTTCTGAAGTCTATCATCTCTTTAATGTGATTTTTAAATTGTGTTTATGTTGTGTTCCAATTTTGCATTTTTTAAAATAAGTCTATTATCTTAAAAAAGTATCCCAAAATTGATCTCAATGGGATTGTGCTGGCTCAATAGGCTCAATAGAATAAGACATGTTATGGTTAACATTTGGATTAGGTAAGGCCATTAAACAAAGAGCAACAGCAAATGCATTGTAATCTCACTTGGAGAGTTAGCATGTCAGTGAATCTTTTCTCTCTCTCCCTCAGACTGGAGTTGATGCTCAGGCAGACACCTGATGTGGTGTTCTGGGCCTGGCATGGCCTAAGACATTTTACATTCTTCTTTGTCAACGTATGTGTCTGTACCGTCAAGAAGAACATAGAAGACTTGTAAGATAATAATTTGAATCATTACTCTTTAGATTGTGTTTAACGCTTTCTGAATGACTCCTTACTTATTTGACAGTCGAAAAGTTGCCGAATAGTGTGTATACCGAACATTTTCTTTGTAAATCTAATTTCATGTCTGGTTCCTCTTGTTCCAGGGTTATGCCCACCATCCTGCTGTTGCGGTGGCTGATAACAGCAAATAGTGTTCCACAGAGGTACGCTCCACGTGAAAATAGGAATCGTTCTTCTGCTCATTGAGAAAGAAGATGGTGGGCTCCATCATGGGATAAGAAGAAACTAAAATGACAATATATGTAGAGGGAGCATCTTCCATTTTCAGCGAACAGCAATGCAGCAATGTAAACACTGTGTTCTTTATATAGCTGGTCACATGTGTTTTGTAAAGTTAAGCTTGTTTTAGTGCATGTTGCCATTGAAGAGAGCAATGAGATATCTTCGAGGTTGAGTTTAGAGTTTATTTAAAGGCGCTTTATTTTTATTTTCTTAGCTGTTTGAAATGTTTTTATTCTTTTATATCGCAGTATCAGTAGAGTTCAGACATGCACAAATGTCTTGTTGTATTAGTAATATTATGTTAAGCATTGTATTGTATTTGTGGTAATAGTTGCAGTACATTTGTACAAATTAGCAAGCGACACTATACTTAGGATATGACAGAAACGTTTCAGGAACACGTTTAGTTTGACGGTTGCAGGGATGTCTAAGTGTGGCATGGTCACACTTAAATCATCAGGAGATATGCTTGTTTGGAGATTGAAAGTTGTCTTCATAAAATGTCTTCATCTGAAAATCAATCGTTACATAGCATCCGTAGATATAACTGCTGAATTAGTTTATGCTATGAGGTACAATTATGTTCAAATGTTTCTTTTTTTAATAATCAAGTGTATCACATCCTACACTGATTTCTGGAATCAACAGACTAGCTGCTGGAAGAAGCTTGATGATCAGCTGATTTATATGAAAACATTGTTTCTACTAAGTACTTATCTGGTTTTAGTGGAACAGTCAAACTGTGAGTTTAGCTCCAGGGTGCTCCTCTAGAGTGTTCCTAATTTCAATTCCTCATGAGGGGACCGATAGTTCTGTGATGTGCTGTTTGAACACTGCACTCTTTCTCTCCTCTTCCCCTTGAGTGTAAGCATTTGCTCTTTCACTGTACTGATTTGATGGTAAGCCTCTGGAATGCCCTCAATTACTTTTTTAAAAGTGGCTGCGAGAATATCTGCGAACTGACAGCAATGCTCACTATGTGCCATGTTGCGTAATGTAGAAGCAGAAACCATCAACTTACTTGGAATCATGAAGACAAATAGACAAATAAATAAATGGGGTTCCACTTATTTGTCTGGTACAATGTATTTTTAATGTTGAAAGTTTTTATCCAGTCTGTGTTTGCTGCTGTTTCAATTTTAGAAACCTCTCAGTTGAAACCACCACTGAGCTTTAAATCTTTTAACAACACTGATACATTGAGATAGAGACTGCAGATCTATAGCTCAATCTTCTTTCAGGCCTGCAACAACTCATTTTGGCTAAAGTTGATTCTGATATTTGTATGATGAACAGTCAAACTTCTGAACACCTTCATATCAGGCTATGGCATCATCAGATCTATATAAATAGTTGTTTGTGGCTGTATGAACTTTCTTCTGAGTAGGGGCTGGATATTTCTACCATGATAATATTGTCTTTAAATATGGGGGGAAGTTAGTTGGAACTTTTATTACCATTAAGTCATGAGGAAGGTCCGAAGACAATGTAAATGCTGAGGGGGATCCTTCTTTTTTCTAAAACAAATATTAAGAATCTGTCACCCTCCTCACACTCACTAATTTGTATTGGATTTCTCTTGTTTCAGTCTCATTTTATTTCACAATTACAATGATTGAACTGATTTTAGAATGAAAACACTCGGACATGCTTGATGATGTTGACAACAACTGGACATCTGAAATGCTATTTCTAGAAATGCCCACAAGATGGAGCATTGAGCACAAGGCTGGAATGCTCCTCTGCCGGGATGATTAAGAATTCAACAAGGGTTGTGATATCGAAAAGTCTACTTGGCCAAGCTTGGTCTGTAGAGTACACATCAAACAAAAACAATAAAGCAGTAACTGTACTCCGGTGATTTCAACTTCTTTACACTTGAACCAATGTCTCCACTTACTGCAGTATACTTTTTAGAATAATAAACCATTGACAAAATACTAATACAAAATGATACACCAGCAATGAATCCTTTCTTAGTTGAGGGGTTTTATAAGTTGAAAGAGGAGTGACTACAAATGCCTTCTGGATCGGTTTTGCCAGCTGTTTTACCATGGACTACTACTGTTGATACTATTGCTTCTGTTAATACCACCACTACTGTTAATGCTACTACTACCATACTACCAACACCAAATGCAGTTGGAACCCAAGGGCCTGGGCTGCACGAGATTTCTGCTTAAAAGCCTATTAAGGCAGTTTTTTCTCGCCACTGTCGCTGTAACGCTTGCCCCTGGGTGTTGTTGGGAATTTGAAATTGTGTTGACTCTTGAAATTTTGAGCGTATTCTAGTCCTGCTCAATGTGTTAAGTGTCCTTAGATGACTTCTGTTGTGATTGAACACTATAAATAAAATTGAATTGAATTGAATTGAATTGAAAGAACATAGTTTGTTAACTACAATCCCACCAAAAAGTATTTTTGGGGAATTTTTATAAATGTATTACCTACACGGTGCAGTGATGAGAAAAATAATGGCACCCGGGCTGACTTAAACCCGGGACTTACCGGACTATTATAGGCGCCATAACCCCCAAACTACACCAGATACACTAAACCCTTGATCAACTAATCCACCTTTCACAATCCTGAATGGCAACATGTGCAGTCAAAGAGCGGGAAAAGACCATTTAATATCTGTGATCCATGTCCTATTCATACAGATGGCCTATTACCTGCAGAGATATCCTCTTATATAATGAGTGTGGGTGGATCATACGGATAACACACACATCTGCTGCTGTCTTACACCAGCCATTGATCCAGCCAGTCAGCCGGAAACCAGCTGGCTTTGTAAAGACAGAGAGGAGACACAGTATGGTGTCCGTGCAGCTGAAACATGCAGGGGTTACATTCATGGTATGCAGAAAAAGAGCCTGTTAATTCAAAACAAAACAAAAAAAACATTAATCTCCTCTCCCCTTCTCTTGGACTAGCAGGGCCATCACAATTTGATTTGAGGAAATGACAGCTAAAATTAGAGCACTGATCCCTGTCTCTCTTTGGTGATACCTCGAAAAGTACATTTCACTAACCCACCTGGCAACAGGGTGGACAGAGCTATATACGTGATATGGCAGCACATGAACACACATTTTATCATCATTATTTTTATACTGATGAAAAAGGTGTGGGATCCTCAGTATGAGGGAGAGCAGAGGGGAGACTGAATGGAATTGCCTCATGGCTCCTGATCAATGGAGATGGAGCTACAAGGAGAAAAATAGAAGACATTTCATGTGATGAAAAGGAGAGCGTCTCTGTCGGCCTAGGTCTGAGGTATTTTTTTGTTTGTTATCTAATCACACACAAATCAATGTAAAACCAAGCAAAACATGCTCTCTCAATAAGATTTTGTTTTGTGTGTGTTAGTGTGGGTGAGTATGTGTGTTTTGCTTGTTTAAGAAAATCATGTGCTATCATATGACAAATGCCTTGAGATATCAAGGACAGAAAAGGAAAAAAAAACAACCTGCTGTGCATGTATGCAAGCCTGTGTTTATGCATGTCCACTGGTTCAGAGGGTTTAATGTATTAAAGAAAGCTCTCATCCTGCATGAACCCTCAGCTCAGAATGGTCAGCTTCCAGAAATGTGTCTGAAGATGCCCATGTGACCAAATATCACTCTGACTTTGTTTGTTTGTCTGTCTTGAAGATAGGTAATCTGTCGGATCTGGAAGGGATAAATTTAGATTAATTATTCCCACTCAATCAACAGGCCTAAACAGATGTTGCCAGGTTTCACTAGGGAGCACAACTTGTGCATGTTTTAATATGTGTGTGTCCTCCGTGGATCTCTTAGACCTCAGGAGTACCCTGTGATCCAATGGGGTAATAAACAGCAACAGATTAACTTCTGTTTGTTTCTAATCCTTTCCTCCTCCTCCTCCTCCTCCTCCTCCTCCTCCTCCATTTTCCAAATTTATAGTCCAGTTGATAAGATGAAAAATACTGTCTGGACTTATGATGCACTAATTGACATCTATTAAAACAGACTGGCGCCTCTCTATTTGTCTTAATTTGGACTGTTTCACTTGTCTCCTCTATTTTCATCTCATCATTCACCTACAGTAAGTTGGATAAATAACACAGATAGCTAATTTCCCTCACTCTAAATGTGTGCAAAAAAAAAATCTCACATTCTCAACATTATTTTCCTTTCGAGGTAGAAGAGGGCTCCCCCTCTGCTATACTCCATCCAAGATATTAAGAGAGAATGAATTTAAATTAAAAGGTATTGACTTGTAAGTAATGTGCTGCTCACAAGTCAACACCTGCTGCTCTGGAGTAACCCCTCATCACTGTAACGCCTTTGATCTGCCTATCTTAGACCACATGTTAATTTCCTTCAATGTCAATCTCATGTCATCAAAGACTAGTATGTTTCGTATAATCACGTTCTGAAACATTAAGGATATCTACTTGCCGGCCCTCTCTAATGGAATTGCTGACTTCCCTAGCAGAGTGAATTTATCGACCACAGACGAACTGGTTTCTCACTACAAGGGGGGATTTAGCTCAGGAGGTAGAGCGGGTTGGCTGGCAACCACAAGATTGTCGGTTTGATCCCCGGCTCCTCCTAGCTGAGTGCCTGATGTCCCTGAGCAAGACACCTCACCTTAATTGCTCCTGACGAGCTGGCTGTCGCCCTGCGTGGTTGACTCTGCCGTCGGTGTGTGAATGTCAGTCATTACTGTAAAGCGCTATATAAATGAGGACCATTTACTACAATGATGGACTGCTTAACACTCTTGCACCTCTGAAAACTAGGTTGGTTTCGTCTACCCACTCAGCTGGTCTGGTTCACACCAGCACTACGCCAGCTCACGATCAAAGGCTGTTGCCTGGAGCACCTCAATATAAAAACCAGCCTTGCAGTTCATAAAGAAATGTACCATAACCACATACTCCAATACAAGGATGCTCTCTGTTCAGCAAAACACACATACTAGCCTTCTCAACCAGTCAGGATGGCTGATGGGAACACCAGAGCAATTTTCTCTACTATCAACAATATTCTGAAGACACCTGATGCTCTACCACCTCAACTACTCACAGTTACACATTGTGATACCTTCATGACCTTCCTCAATGCCAAAATTGAAAGTATCCACCAGACCTTGACCGCTTCAAATAACCCTGCATCCTCTCTGCTATCCCTGCCTACATTTTCCTTCAGCTCTCCACTCGCCAGCTTAAAACTCCCAACTCTCCTGGAAATAACTGGTTTCATCACCAAATCCCAACCTTTCAACCTGCCAGCTAGACCCCCTACCTACCCACCTGGTAAAAGTCTTCCTTCCTGCCCTGCCCTCTTTAATAACCGACATTATCCATTCGTCTCTGACTTCTGGTGTTGTTCCGTCATCACTCAAAACTGCTGCAATAACACTCAACACTCCAGAAACCTGGCATGGACCCGAATTACTTAAACAACTTTCGTCCAATCTCAAACGTGCCATTTCTCTCCAAAATACTGTAAAGAATTGTTGTAGCCCAGATAAACACCTATCTGTCTGACAATAATCTCTAGGAACAATTACAGTCTGGCTTTTGTCCCCTCCACAGTAGCCTACTGAGACAGCCCTCATGAAAATCACCAATGACCTCCTGATGGCATCTGACTGTGGACTACTCTTCATTCTGGTTCTTCTCGACCTGAGCACAGCATTCGACACAGTCTCTCATGACATCCTCTAGAACAGGCTAGCCTCCATTGGAGTCACAGACATCCCTCTGGCCTGGTTCCAATCCTATCTCCTGGGCTGCACACAGTTTGTCCAACTCAAGTACCTGAGATCCAGCTCCTCTCCAGTCTCCAGTTGTGTTCCCCAGGGCTCCGTCCTCGGCCCCCTCCTGTTCATTATCTATCTGCTGCCTCTTGGTAACATCCTTGGGAAATTCCATATTCAATTCCACTGCTAGCCCTCCTGTAGGCCCACCACCCGCAGGAGGGTTCAGAAGGGGCCGGTGCGGTGGGATTTGGGTGGCTGTCCTGGGCGGGTGCCCCGGCGACCCAATCCCCGGACGGTGACTCTAGCCATGGGGACATGGAATGTCACCTCACTGGGGGGTAAAGAGCCTGAGCTAGTGCGGGAGGTAGAGCGCTACCGGCTACAGGTAGTCAGGCTCACCTCCACGCACAGTCTGGGCTCTGGAACCCAACTCCTTGAGAGAGGCTGGACTCTCTTCTACTCTGGAGTTGCCCACGGTGAAAGGCGCCGAGCTGGTGTGGGCTTGCTCATAGCCCCCCAGCTCGGCCGCCATGTGTTGGAGTTTTCCCCGGTGAACGAGAGGGTCGTTTCCCTGCGCCTTCGGGTCGGGGATAGGTCTCTCACTGTTGTTTCGGCCTATGGGCCAAACGGCAGTGCAGAGTACCCGGCCTTCTTGGAGTCCTTGGGAGGGGTACTTGAGAGTGCTCCAACCGGGGACTCCATTGTTTTACTGGGGGACTTCAACGCTCACGTGGGCAACGACAGTGTGACCTGGAGGGGCGTGATTGGGAGGAACGGCCTCCCCGATCAGAACCCGAGTGGGGTTCTGTTATTGGACTTCTGTGCTGGTCACGGTTTGTCCATAACGAACACCATGTTCAAACATAAGGGTGTCCATCAGTGCACATGGCACCAGGACACCCTAGGCCGGTGGTCAATGATCGACTTCGTGGTTGTGTCATCTGACCTCCGGCCGTATGTTTTGGACACTCGGGTGAAGAGAGGGGCTGAGCTGTCAACTGATCACCACCTGGTGGTGAGTTGGATCCGCTGGCAGGGGAGGAAGCTGGACAAACTTGGCAGACCTAAACGCGTTGTGAGGGTCTGCTGGGAACGTCTGGTGGAACCCTCTGTCAGGGAGGTCTTCAACTCCCACCTCCGGGAGAGCTATGACCAGATCCCGAGGGAGGCTGGGGACATTGAGTCCGAATGGACCTTGTTCTCTGCTTCCATTGTTGACGCGGCTGTTCGAAGCTGTGGCCGTAAGGTCTCCGGTGCCTGTCGTGGTGGCAATCCCCGAACCCGGTAGTGGACACCGGAAGTAAGGGATGCTGTCAAGCTGAAGAAGGAGTCCTACCGAGCCTGGTTGGCTCGGGGGACTCCCGAGGCAGCTGACGGGTACCGGCAGGCCAAGCGTGCTGCAGCACGGGCGGTCGCTGAAGCAAAAGTTCGGGTCTGGGAAGAGTTCGGGGAGGCCATGGAGGAGGACTATCGGTCGGCCTCGAGGAAATTCTGGCAAACCATCCGGCGCCTTAGGAAGGGGAAGCAGCCCCCCACCAACACTGTTTACGGTGGAGGTGGGGAGCTGCTGACTTCGACTGGGGATATCGTCGGGCGGTGGAAGGAATACTTCGAGGATCTCTTCAACCCCACTGACACGTCTCCCATTGGAGAAGCAGAGGCTGGAGACTCAGAGGTTCATCCACCCATTACCCGGGCTGAAGTCACCGAGGTAGTTTAGAAGCTCCCCGGTGGCAAGGCACCGGGGGTGGATGAGATCCACCCTGAGTACCTCAAGTCTCTGGATGTTGTGGGGCTGTCTTGGTTGACACGTCTCTGCAACATCGCGTGGCAGTCGGGGACAGTGCCTCTGGACTGGCAGACCGGGGTGGTGGTCCCTCTATTCAAAAAGGGGGACCGGAGGGTGTGTTCCAACTATAGGGGATCACACTTCTCAGCCTCCCTGGGAAAGTCTTTTCCAGGGTGCTGGAGAGGAGAATTAGGCCGATAGTCGAACCTCGGATTCAGGAGGAACAATGCGGTTTTCGTCCTGGCCGTGGAACACTCGACCAGCTCTATACCCTCCGCAGGGTGCTCGAGGGTTCATGGGAGTTTGCCCAACCAGTCCACATGTGTTTTGTGGACTTGGAGAAGGCATTCGACCGTGTCCCTCGTGGCATTCTGTGGGAGGTACTTCGGGAGTACGGGGTCGGGGGCCCTCTGCTAAGGGCTGTTCGGTCCCTTTATGACCGGAGCAGGAGCTTGGTTTGCATTGCCGGCAGTAAGTCAGACCTGTTCCAGGTGCATGTTGGACTCCGGCAGGGCTGCCCTTTGTCACCGGTCCTGTTCATTATTTTTATGGACAGGATTTCTAGGCGCAGCCGTGGGCCGGAGGGGATCTGGTTCGGGAGCCATTGGATTTCATCCCTGCTTTTTGCGGACGATGTGGTCTTGTTGGCTCCTTCGAGCCAGGACCTCCAGCATGTCCTGGGGCGGTTTGCAGCCGAGTGTGAAGCAGCCGGGATGAGGATTAGCACCTCCAAATCTGAGGCCATGGTTCTCGACCGGAAAAAGGTGGCTTGTTCCCTCCAGGTCGGAGGGGAGTTCCTGCCTCAAGTGGAGGAGTTTAAGTATCTTGGGGTCTTGTTCGCGAGTGAGGGAAGGATGGAACGCGAGATTGACAGGCGGATCGGTGCAGCGGCTGCAGTAATGTGGTCGCTGTATCGGTCCGTCGTGGTAAAGAGAGAGCTAAGCCGAAAGGCGAAGCTCTCGGTTTACCGGTCAATCTACGTTCCTACCCTCACCTATGGTCATGAACTTTGGGTCATGACCGAAAGAATAAGATCCCGGATACAAGCGGCCGAAATGAGCAGAGCAAGCACGTTAGCGCGCCCTCTAGCGGTCAAGTAAATATCGACACTCCGGTGTCTCGACCTAAACCTACCCCCCCTCACCCCCCCTGGAATTCCACTGCTACGCGGTTAATACTGTGGAAGAAAACTCTTCAGGTCCAATTCTGTAGCTGGTTCAAATGAGGTTTAATCACTGACAGTGGAGAAAAGATATTCACAGTGTATCCATGACGATCAAGTCTGTCAAATGGCCTGGCCGAGGTGAATTTATACAGAACATTCGGGAGAATAAAAGGGAAGGCGTCATGAGTGGGTTTGCATTGAATCAACACATGTCTCTCTGCAGAGGAAGAGACATCTGTTGATGTCTACAAGGTGTGACCGTTCTCGGGAGAGCTAGACGATGTCACTACAGGGGTCACTCATTGGGCCTTGATCAATGTATGGAAAGACAAATGTTACGGAGACAGTTCAGGAAGAGGGAAAGATCAAAGAGTCTTTTCATCAAGACGGCAAGGGTTAAATTCAATAGAAACAGCTCAGCAGGGGCATTTGATGTTCCAGAGAGAAAGGAACATTATATGAGGAACAAATAAGAAATGTAAGGTAACACATTTTCTTCTACAATACCCAACTCTACCTTTCCACAAAGCCAACTGCCACCCTACCACCCAAAGCCCTAACCGACTGTTTACTGGAAATCAAATCATGGTTCTCACTCAACATCAACCGTCTCTGTCCCTCTCTTACACCAACCTGCACTGCTATCCTTGTGAACACCCTGATTACTTCCCGTCTGGACTACTGTAACTCTCTTTTCTTCTTCTGAAATCCCTCCATAAACTCCAACTGGTCCAGAATGCAGCTGCTCACATCATCTCCAGAACTCCTTCTACTGAACACATCACTCCTGCCCTGCAACTCCATTGGCTCCCTATCAAATCCTGCATTGACTTTAAGATCCTACTCCTCACTTTTAAGATCCTCCACAGCTTGGCGACAGTGTATCTCTCTGGGCTCATCCACATACATACACACACCTTCATGCACTCTCCGATCTTCTTCTGCCATCCAGCTCTCAGCTCCATCTGCCAACTTATCTACCATGGGGTCAAGAGCTTTCAGCCGATCAGCCCCCGACTGTGGAACTCTCTCCCACCAGACATTCACACTTCCGACTCTGTCTCCACCTTTAAATCCCGCCTGAAAACGCACTTATTCCGAGTGGCATACTCTGTCACACACTGACTATTGCCTTATTCAATGCATTTACAATTGCACTAAGTAGTCACATTTCTTTATTCTTACTGTTTGACGTTTTTACTATTTGATGTACTGTTGTTTTCATGAACTTAATGACATACCATTCTTAATCCATAGGGTTTAATATGATGTCGGTCCACCCTTTGCAGCTATAACAGCTTCAACTCAACACTTCTGAAAGGCTTTTCACAAGGTTTAGGAGTGTGTTTATGGGACTTTTTGACCATTCTTCCAGAAGTGTATTTGTGAGGTCACACACTGATGTTGGACGGGAAGGCCTGGCTCTCAGTCTCCACTCTAATTCATCACAAAGGTGTTCTATTGGGTTGAGGTCAGGACTCTGTGCAGGCCAGTGTTGTTTCTGGGCTCTCTTCCTAAATGATCGGTGTGAAGTTTGATTGATAAATGAATCTGCTGAGACAGGCTGGGTGGGATTGATAGAGCAACCTTTATTGAAACAGAATTCTCAAGCCTGCATCAGACCAGGTTGGCCAACACCTAGTTTCTCCAAACTCGGGCAAAGTTCCTAATGAACTTATGCCTGCTCTACCTGGAAATCCTACTGAGCATTCGATTAGGAGATCCACACGAAAACCACCCTCCTCTTTCTGCATGTGCGTGCCTTTTTGAAGTCCTTTCGCCTGGACCTACCTACTTCTCCTTATTGGTCATCTTGGATGGATTGAGAGTCCATTCATCCAACAAGGGATCGAGGAGCCTCCAAACCATCCTAATAGGCTGGGATAGTTTACCTTCTATATGTTATCTAAATCTTCTGCTGTCACCCTTGGGACCTGAAAGCCTAAAGCTAGGAAGACCATCTATCTGTACTTAAATTAAAATGTATACATTAAGTAAGCTCTGACCCTCTTGCCATTGGCGCAGAACTGGTTCAGCTCCAAGTAGGGCCCAAACATCCTGTATCCAGCTTTAACGCACACACAGGGCTGATTTATGACTAAGGCGGCCTGCAGATAGTTTAACCTAAACAATTCACATGCCTTAAAGCTTCATGCAGAGAAGCAATCGTTCCTGGGTAAATCATATCTCAGAATGTGTAAATGAACAGATACCTCACCAGTCAAGTTCATCCACACCAAACTCTCTCATCCATGTCTTTATGGAGTTGTCCAACATCTCTTGGTATGCTGAAGCATTCAGAGTTCCTTTCACTGGAACTAAGGGGCCAAGCCCAGCTCCTGAAAAACACCCCACACCATAATCCCCCTCCACCAAACTTTACACGTGGCACAATGCAGTCAGACAAGTACCGTTGTCCTGGCAACCGCCAAACCCAGACTCATCCATCAGATTGCCAGTTGGAGAAGCGTGATTGGTCCCTCCAGAGAAGGGTCTCCACTGCTCTGGAGTCCAGGGGAGACGTGCTTTACACACTGCATCCGAAGCTTTGCATTGCACTTAAGCCCAAATTATGCTTCCGCGTCGGCACAACGCAAGGGGGCTTGCGGACCCCTTGCGTCCTTGCGGACCCCCTTTGCGTCAGACGCAAGGGCCTGACGTGCACCTCCCAAAAATCCTAGACACGCGTCGAGGCGACGCAACGCCAACGCAGCGGCATCGGCTGTGATTGGTCCGCTAACTACATCCGCTGGAGACCGCTATCCGGTTTCCACTCATAAACACCGCCATTTAAACTTTTAAAAGGCTACTTTTATTGTTTGCACCTTGTTTTATTGTTTGCAGCTTGTTTTATTGTTTGCACCTTGTCGCTTTTGCACAAAGAAATAAAACACCAAGTTCTGAAAAATTGTGGACGTTTAAAGCCGGAAAGTAAACAAATAGGCTATAACGAGGCTAACGACGATATACGTCAAGAGTCTCGGTCGGTCGGTCAGTCTTTTACCGGTGTGGCATTGGATTGCATTTCAACACGTAAACCCAAAGCAGAACCATCACGGTCTCCCAGCAACTGCGTCGCCGTTGCGTGGCCGTTGCGTGGCCGTTGCGTGATCACTACGCGGAAGCATAATCATGGCTTTACTGATGAATGACTTGGATGCAGCTGATCGCCATAGAAACCCACTCCATGAAGCTCTCTAGGCTGTTTTTGAGCTAATTTGAAGGCCACATGAAGTTTGGAGGTCTGTAGTGATTGACTCTGTAGAAAGTTAGTGACCTCTGTGCACTCTGTCATTTTACGTGGTCTACCACTTCTTGGCTGAGTTGCTGTCATTCCCAATCACTTCCACTTTGTTATAATCCCACTGACAGTTGACTGTGGACTATTTAGGAGTGAGGAAATTGGACTGGACTTATTTCACAGGTGGCATCCTATCACAGTACCACGCTGGAATTCACTGAGCTCCTGAGAGCCATTCTTTCACACGTTTGTAGAAACAGTCTGCATGCCTAGGTGCTTTCTTTTATATACCTGTGGCCATGGAAGTGATTGGAACACCTGATTTCAATTATTTGGATGGCTGAGTGAATACTTTTGGCAATATAGTGTATCTCTCAAATGGTGACTCTAAATTGCCCGTAGGTGTGAATGAGAGCGGGGCCGGGACTCAATTAATACAAAAAAAAATCGAATTTGAAATTAATCGCATTTTAATCGCATATAAATATTTGATATTTGATATATAAGGAAAAGATCAGGAAAAAAAAAAAGATTTACAATTGTAGCATTGTAAAACTGGTCCTATAAATAATGATTAAGATGGTTAGGACTAATCACTGTGCCTTGTACCACTTTTAATGTATCTCATGACTGTCTGCAATGAAACACAGTTTTGTTCCAAGTTGGATTCACAAGAAGATAATTTAACCGCTGTATCTCTCATGAATGGCAATTAAGAAAGTGCACAAGGTGGAAAAGTCTTCCACACAGTTGAAACGATTGTACCCTTGCTTGCTTGTTTTTCTTTTTTATTATTAATAACCTTTTACCACATTTTTACCCAGGGTACATTCAGTGATGTTCTCTTTTTACCAAAGTCCCTGCTATAATTACTACTTCCACAATTTAAGACATTCATACTCATTTGTACAACCTGATTCGTTGGCCTCAAATGCTCCAATGAAGTATTTATTGGTAAAAGGGAAGCATTATGGGTTATATTTTTATAGCGTTTTTTCTAGATTTTAGACTAGACATTTGCCCATACTAGGGGCTGTTCGATTTTGGCCAAAAATAAAATCCAGATTTTCTTCTCTCAAAATCCGATTTTCGATTACGATTATTTTGTGAAATGACAAAAGGCAAAGAAATGATTTCAAATATGCAGTTTTTTATTGAACATTTGGCAAATCATTTCCCCATTGGGATTTGAGTGCAAACCTTGCTCTTATTAAACAAAAAAATCCCTCAAAGGGATTAATATAAAATGTTGTCAATTTAAGTATAAATATACATATTCATATTTCTTCGATTTTCTAGACACTAAATGCAATATCAGTCAATCAAAGGGATTATGAACTGTGTATTTAAACTTCCCCCCAACTCAAACACACACACACACACACATACACATCCTCAAACTCACAGCCTTTCACATGTTGTCTTGATAAATGCACTGTGCATTATGTGGTGTGGACATGAGGTGAAACGAAAACCTGATTCCCTTCCGCACACAAGTTACACATCTTGGTTATATTTAGGAGTACAACAACTTTGGTTATGTTATGTTTGCATTTATATGCAAGAGAAAAAATGCCTAAATCATTGCATATTCTGCCTATGTCACTTTTATTTGTTAGGGCAATTGATGATGGGTCTTACCTTTTTGCAAATTTGTTCACACATCTGAGGGGTATTCCACTAAACTTGCTAATTAAGGCGGCGCTTTCCTGGTTAAGCCTGGTTAAAACTAACGCCAACTTCCACTTGCGGCTAAACCCATTCCATTAACGCATTTCAGCCGCGTATTGTTAAGGCTATAATTTAAGCCAGGTTAATGTTTGGGATATAAAGCCAGCCCAGAACCGTGAATGTCGAATCATCAAGAAAATGGCTGAAAAGACTAGAGCAAAAATGATTGATGGAACTGTACGAGGAGTACAAACCCAACATGACCAAAAAAGGGAATACTGTATTGGTAAATAAAAACTACTGTCAAGAGTAATAATATAGACAGGAGTTTCCTGAATGTGAGAATAGTGTAATGGTAACATGCGGGCTTCGCACGTGGCTGGCCAGGGTTCACTTCCCCACTATAGAAGTTTGTGAAATGTCTTTTTTTAGCCGGTACTGAGTTTTAGTGTGACGTATCTCTCTCTCTCTCTATATGAGACATCCTTACTGGGTTGTGAACCTGGGCTGCCCGCGTTTGGGGGCAGGTGCATCACTACTCACCCAGCTGGGGGATGAACAACATGTGAACTACATATGTATTTAGATAATATTATGGCCAGTAGGTGTTCAGGAAATAAATGATTTATTCATATTTTTTAATTCCATGTATTCTTAGACACTTGATGAAAATATAGTCTGTTTGTACCTTATATATGTAATTTTGGTCATTTTTGGTCTTTCACATGACGAAATCACGAGGACTAGGCTTGGCAGAACCTTCTGCTGGTACAGTTGTTTATGACAGACGGACTTCTCTGAAACCCCGCTCAAGTAAGCCTGATGGTTAGCCTCCCCGAGCAGGCTAGTTTGGTCAGATAAATTCCCATGGTTACTTAGCGGAGAGTGCCTCAAGTCACGTTGAAGGAACGCAACTCTCACTAAAGATAGCGAGGTTTATCGAAATTAGCCCGGCTTTGCGCTTAGCGAGTTTGATGGAATACCCCTATGGTTGAATGTACTGTTACAATATCAATACAAAATACCAATGTGACTTCTAAAAATTGTGTTTTTTCTTGTTTTCCAAAAACATTGAAATATGACTTAGGCAATTATGCTATGAGGCTAATGTGAAGTCACGAGAGGCTGTGTCCTGGAGGGAAGCTATATTCCCTGAGATGGCTCAACCGCTGACTGCTATTTGGAACTCCACACCTCAACCCACCAACACACCTGAGGCTGATCAGTGACTAATTTACTGAAGGGCTTTTGAGGTTTAGTGACAGGGAGTGTGAGAGTGTGGTGGTGAAGACAGGCTCCATGTTGTCTCCTCTGCAGAGAACCAGCCAGCAGAAGAGGGTTTCCTGTGTGAAAGTTACCGGGTGGAACACTTACCGGAACACTGGATACTTAAGTGTGGATTGAAGCGCTGCCGGGGGTAGACTGCAACAGTGAGGGAGGCTGAATTCCCCTCCCCACTGACGGAACATTGTTGTTGAGTTGGGATTCCACTGTTAAAGAGCTGCAGAGACATTATTTAACCTTTGGACCATTAGAGAGCAACCGAAACCTTAATTACAATTTAAGTTTGAAACACCATTTCTGTTAACCCCGAAGAACATTATTAGATCCTTCATGATATTCCAACTTTGTGTCCGTGCACTACTTGAACTGTCCCGCCGAGTGCTATTTATATATCTCAAAAGTGTGACATTCTTGTGAAGAAAAAACATTGTGTTTTTGTGTCTTTAAAATCCCAAACACACTTTAAAATATCAAATACAAGTTTGTGTTTTGTTCACTCTACCATTAAAATCCATTTTATTCCTGTGCCGTATGTGAGCACACTATGACAGTTGGCTATTATCACCAGACGCAGTAAATTATAGATGAAGATGAACATGCCGCTTGAAGCTCAGAGGAGGGAGGCCCTAACCTAATCAGACTGCGTGCTGGTTCTTTCCTCCGTGTCACAGAAACTGTCTCTATCCAATGCTGTTTTTGAACCCTCCTCCCTCTGTCTTTTCACTCGCTCCCCATATCTCACTCCAGCGTGGAACTTTCCATCAAAGCATCTCGTTAATGATGGAGCACTCTCATGCATCTTTAAGGACTTGACAGGGATCTTCCACTGTGCAGTCAGAAGTCAACTATGCAGTTTATTTTGTTTGAACATGAAAAGACTCAATAAAGAAAATGTACTTCAGTTAACCTGGATAGGTAGGCAATATGAAGACTGACAGAGGAATCCTATTTTGGAACATGGAATATGCATTTATGTAATGTGGAAATGCATGAAAATGTTTATTTTCCCCGTTTTGTGTTAGCCTTTGGAAACCCAGACAGTTTAAGCGTATGTCATCCCAGCAAATTAACTTCAAATACTGCATGCAAAAGATAACGATCCAAACTCCTGTTTCTGTCTCAATCTCATTATGTGGTTAAATACAAATGCGTACAAAATCAATGAAAAAGACCTTTATATCTTTTCAAATTTAACAGTTTATCATTTTAATTGAAAATATTTGTATGATGTAATTAAAGAAAAATAAAATGTCTCCGCCTGTTGTATGTGAGGAAATATTTCTGGATGTGACACCCTGACATCATTACTCTCTCATTAAAATACAATGTTGAGTGAAGACCCTCATGTTAAATAAGTTCATTCAGGGGAAAAAGTATACAAATCATAGAAAATTATACAATAGTACGAGTATTCTTTCAGGGGTTGACAGTCTTTTTGTGTCTGTGTGTGTGAACATGCAGATGTAATGTAACCTATATCCCTACTTGATTGTATAACCATTGTGACCGACAATCATTACCAGAGACCAGGTGCCGTGTGAACTCTCGTCTCCTCAAGTGTCATTCATCCCTCCTTTCTCTCTTTTCATCGCCAGCTCTGTGTTCATTCTTTGTCCTCGAAAGTCCCTCATATCTGATGGCCATGTAGTCATACATCTATTCATAGTTTAGGTTTCTGTTTAGTTTATTATAGGTTTTCCTGAAGGCATTGCAACTAATTTTATTACAGCAACACAATTTTGGGGAGAGAGATACATTAAATTCAGCCTAAACACTGTGTTTCTGTTCACATTATAACCCAATACTTGGAATATGACACAAAATAAAATTCAGCTCCAAAGTTGCCTGTGAGGACATTTCTTCCAATTCAAGTCATTATTTTATAAAACCAAAAACACTGTAAATCTAATTTATTTATTTTGCATTAACATGCAAAGACATACAATTTTCTTTGAAACCTCATTAATGTGGTCACATTTCTCTCTAGATTTATTTATGTCTATTTATATTTATTATATGAGTTATAAACTGTAGACAAATGTCTTATTTATAGCCAGCATTGTGTTTCTACACCTAAATCAATTTTTAAACAATTTGAGTTTTATCCAAATTGAAATGAACAAACGCTTCCTGAAGTGAAGCAATTACGTTATATGTGTTAATATGAATGATCATCTATCAGTTGACATATAGCAGATTTGCCCATCATTTAGGAGCACATCCTATTAAAAAAAAAAACCTCCACAGATGACGACAATACGTAAAAGCATAAGTAAAAGACGTGACAAACTCGAGAGGGAAAGAGGGAGAAGAAGAGGGGGAGGGGGGGGGGGGACAGGTTACCACGGGAAGAAGTCGAATGAGTGAGGGGACGGTAGAGACGGTAGAGAACTTGCACTGTAGCAGCGACATGGAGGAAGGAAGCGAAGTGGGGTCCGGGAGTATTGCCGATGGCGACGCTTCATAAGATTCAGAGAATCTCATGGCGTATGCGCTGTGTCCTGTGTCAACCGAAAAACCACGAGCTGCTGGCGTGATTATACTGTCTGAACTTTTTTCGTTTAACAAAATTATCAAAAGATGTATTGTTTCATTAACGGCAAAAATTAATTTTTTACTTTTTACTTTGAAAGTACATTTCAGAGCCTGTACTTTCTTACTTTTACATGAGTAAAGGAGTTGAATCAGTACTTCGACTTAAGTACAGAATATGAGTACTTTTGCAACCTCTGTAAAAAACACTGATGCACTCTTTTACGCCAAGAAATCCGTTGCTCTTCACACTACATCAAACTCGATACGGAAGTACACGCTTAATTAAAAATCCTGTTGGTGACTGCAAGATATTGTTGTGTTAAATAAGTGATACGAATCGCTTATAAGTATTTACTGCATTAATACGTTAAGCTTAGGAGCCTTTGTTGGCCTTAAACAGGGTGTTGATGTGAGTCAAGAGAGAAAGGTATCGGGTGAAGCTAACTGGCATCAATAGCCAGAGGACTTCTCTATGTCAACCAAAGACGGGCATCCTATTGTTGTTTGGATGACTTCCCTTGATACTTTGTGTGTGTGTGTGTGTGTGTGTGTGTAGGTGTGTGTGTGTGTGTGTGTGTAGGTGTGTGTGTGTGTGTGTGTGTGTGTGTGTGTGTAGGTGTGTGTGTGTGTGTGTGTGTGTGTGCGTACTGACATCACAGTGAAAGCAGAGACAGCTTGCTGAAAGCAATGACGAAAGCATCCCTGAAGGGGAACACCAATGGAGATAAGGAGAAAATACTAGAATAGTAGCTACCTTTTTCTCTCCATCTCTTCCTATGTCTGTTTCTCTATCACACACAGACACACACACACACACCCACACACACACATACACACACACATACACACACACACACACACGCGCGCACACACACACACACACACACACACACACACAGAAAACATGAGAATAAATTATTTAAAATCCCAGAATATATTAAGTACATTACAGTAAAATGCATACTGGCATGTTATCATACTATATATACAAATACAAATACAGTGCAATGGTCTTGTTGGTGTAATAAACTCGTGGCCATGACGAAACAGGCCTTGATCCTCTGACGTCGCTGCACAACAGTACATTTACAGATGAGGGACGGACAACATCATGATGTACTATCATCACTATGAAGCTGATTGTCAAACACACAGAAAACACAGACGCATACATATAATCTCTGATCAAATGCTAGATCAGATATTCAGACATTATACTCTAGAATCTAAATAAGTGATTTTGAGATGTCAACACACAAATTTCCGATTTTTCAAGATTTCTTTCAATAATAGGAATACGTATTATTTATAAAAGAAATACTTATAATTACTCCTCATAACAACAATAATGTGACAATTCCCCTTGTAATATTTATCTTTATCCAGCAATTATCTTTGGCTTCTTCCTTTCTCATTCTCTTTCATTTTGATCATGGTATCACTTAAAAAATTGACAATAATTAATATGATGTTTATAAGGATATTATCTAACTCATCAACATATAGGACCACTATACTTCGGATATGTTAAACTGTATTTCAGGTCAGAGTGCAATTCTTTGATGGAAGCATTGTGGAAAATAACTCTCATAGACAAATGCTAGAATTGACAGAGGTTACAATGTCTGCATTTTCCACCAAGCTGAAGTCAAAAATACAGAGCATATAGTGCATGATAGACATAGATATTACAGTAAGATTATGTATGGCAAAGTCAACAGTATCCCAACATAATTTAAGGCACTCCATTGTAATACATAGTACGGAATCAGTTCAACTACTAAACGTGGTGGAGGATTGTAATCCAAACTACTGATCAAAGAGGTTGAATAAATATAGTGTTTTAAATCAATAAATACAACTGTGCTATAATCTAGAACTGTACACAAGTTAGTAACTCAAGACACTTACAGGGACATTGTTGTGTTAATGTTGTTGTTTTACAACCTTGGTCTTTTTTATATAGGACTGGCCAAAATGGCCATTTACCTATGGATCATCATCAAACATCTGATGATGTATCGGCTACTCGAGTATCCATTACCTTTCCTTAAATTGGACAGGTTTAAACCTGTCTAACGCTGCGTACCCACCAAACGCGATGAAACTTCATCGCGCGACAAGATTACATGTAAAGTCAATGCAAAGACGCGATTAGACGCTTCATCGCGCCGGGCGACGCGATGGACGCGATAGCGCGGCGCGATGGACGCGAAAAATCGCTTCATCGCTTCATCGCGCCATCGCTTCATCGCGCCATCGCTCGAGTTGAAATAATTGAACTTTTGCGGCGAATTCGCGTGAAGACGCGGCGCGACAGCCTATCAGCGTTGAGATCGTCACCCACGTGCTGACGTACGGACGTCCTGGTGTTCCCTCGCTTTTTGCCACAATATTTATATATTATATTATATTATATTATATATTGCCCATAATCAAAGTTGGGGGGCGCACGCACGCGCGCGCACACACACACACACACACACACACACACACACACACATACATATCAATCCCAGCTCTTTCACACACAGAGATCTTTTTTTTTTGCGATTGTTTATCACTGGGGCTTATGGCCGGCTATGAAGCACCAGTTCTGGGAAGAGCAGCAGCTAAACCTCCCGGTCCTGTACCCTGGTTAGCAGGTCTTCAAACTGGGCAACAGTCAGCCTGAAGTACCGCTGGAACCGGCCGTCGTCCAGGCGCAGCTGCTGCAGGAGACGGTGGAACTCGCCGAGCTCACGCCGCCTCCGTAGGGTAGCATGCACCCAGAACCGACGTCGGCACCTAGCCCGCAGACGAAGCTGGGAACTTCTCCAGAGTAGATACAGTGCAGCGATGGTGGTTATCTCAGCCATGATCGACGAGAGAATTAAATGGCGGAAGAAATGTTGTTGTTTGGGCGAGCTCGTCGCGCGACGCGATGCCGCGATGAGGCGTTTTTTGGCATATTGGACCGGCGTCAAAACTGGAGCGTCTAGCGCGACGCGATTTCATTTGTCGCGCGATTAAATCGCGTTCATCGCGTTTGGTGGGTACGCGGCGTAAGACCCATTTTTTATAGCCCCAGAAAACACTGCTTTAAAACGTGTTTTAAGAGTAATTGTGGCCATAAATACCAACCATGAAACTGCTGTGTATGTATTATTGTATAATGCCATAGAATGAATGACCAATACAATGAAAATAAGACCAACATTTTGAAAAATCCATAAAACAAACATACTGCTCAATTATGACAGTGACAGACTGTTTCTATGAATTGTGTAAAATATAATCCTGAACATGAACATAGGTGTAGTCTTCAGCATGTCTGTTATTTGTTGTAAGTCTCATTTTAATATTAGACACAAATGAGGTAAGTACAGTATATCTTAAATATCCTTATAAAACATACTTTATACAATTCATCACATTAGACCCTTATTTGAGGGAACTCCTAATAATTTCCTCCATTTTATCTTCTTTAATATTTCTTCCCTGCTTTGTGTCTCTCCCTCAAATTGTGGACTTCTACAGTTAATTCCCTTTGTCAGTCTGCCAGATACCATTGGCTTTGTTGAGCGAGGTGTTGCTCGCCTCTTTAGTACTTGACTCAGCCTTCATGGCTTGCTCAACAGCATCTGCCAAGGGCAACTTGTCCTCTGCTTCCGTCTCCCTGTGATAGAAGTAGTTGAAATTGGAAACAATGACGGGAACAGGCAAAGCAATGGTCAGAACACCTGCGATGGCGCACAAGGTACCGACCATTTTACCCCCCATGGTAATGGGACACATGTCCCCGTAGCCAACTGTGGTCATGGTAACCACAGCCCACCAGAAGCCATCGGGTATGCTGACAAATTGTGTGTTGGGCTCGTCTACCTCAGCAAAGTAGATAGCACTGGAGAAGAGGATTACTCCAATGAAGAGGAAAAAGATGAGCAAGCCAAGCTCACGCATGCTGGCCTTCAGGGTCTGTCCCAGGATCTGCAGACCCTTGGAGTGACGTGAGAGTTTAAATATACGAAACACCCGGACCAGACGGATGATACGCAGAATGGCCAAAGACATGTTCTGTCCTGAGTTCTCTTGTGGCGTTGTGACCAATTCTGTAACCACGGTAACGAAATAAGGGATGATGGATATAATGTCAATGATGTTCATGAGATTATGAAAAAATTCACTTTTGCTTGGACAGACCACAAATCTCACACAAAGCTCAAAGAAGAACCAAGCAATGCAGGCAGTCTCAATAATGAAGAAGGGATCTGAGAAGGTTGTGGGCTTCCTTCCAGATGGAGCCACAGAACTGTGAAATATAGATTCGTTGAAAGGCTGTACTGCTGTGGGTACAATAGGGTCGGTGTCATCTCTGAATTCTGGCAGCGTTTCCAAGCAGAAAATAATGATGGATATGACAATAACAAAAACAGACACAAGTGCTACGCCTCGGGCTGCATTTGAGCTCTCTGGGTACTCAAACAGCAGCCAAAATTGCCTGTACACATCATTGTTAGGTAGAGGGATCTCAACATCCTTTATGAATCCCTCATCTTCTCTGAACTGCTCCAAGGCCTCGCTTCCAAGCTCATAGAACACAATTTCATCTGAAAACACATCCAGGGGAACGTTTGCCGGGCGTCTCATTTTACCGCCTGACTGGTAGTAATACAAGATGCCATCAAAGCTGGGTCGGTTCCGATCAAAGAAGTACTCATTCCTCATTGGATCAAAGTAGTCCATCCTCTTCAAAGGATTTCCTAGCAGCGTCTCAGGAAACTGGTCCAACGTTTTGAGCTGTGTCTCAAAACGAAGACCGGCGATGTTGATGATGACTTTCTGGTCTCCGTCATCCAGCCCTCGTTTATCTACAAACAGATCCTCGCAGCATTCCTTAGCAAGCCGGCTGAAAATCTTCTCACTTTCCTTTGTACCCTCACTGTTTAGCAGCAATTTCCAGTTAGAGATCATACTGGCACAGCTACTGCGCCCTTGTCTGCTTGGTGATGGCATGGTTGGGGACTGGGGAACTCCTAGTGTCTGTGTGTGTGGAATGGGCGAAGATGAGGTGGATTCCCAAATGCAGGAGGGAATAGGTGTAGAGGAAAGCTGAGAGGTTCGCATAAGGTAGTTGCTGCCTGGGCTGCTGTGCTCTGGAGGCATGTCCACCGTGAGAGCTGTGGTCTCATCGTAGGTGTTGACCTCATCTTCAAGGCAGCCGTCAAGATCATCCAGGCTCTCAAAGTCTACCAGGGCCACCTCCATAGCTGCAGTTCAGCCAGTGCAAATCCTTGGGACCCCAGGATAAGACAATCACACCATCACACACAAATGGACAGATGGGAGGCACCAGATGGGAGTCACCAGGATCAGCAGCAGAGTACCAGAGTATCCAGTCTTCAGCAAAGCACTTATAGTCACAAGGCCAATTGAAAGCGGCTTCTATTTCTTATTTCCTCCCACACCTGTAGAGTGAGAGACAATGAGAGAAAGAACGTCAGTGAGTTTCTGTCAATGTTAAGGGATTGTTCTGTGTTAACTATCATCAGGTGACAAAAATATGATGTTGGAAAGCACATTGTTTCTTAGAAACTCTTCCATCTCACTGGAAACCAGCAGAAAAAGAAAAAGGAGTGATAGGGAGATACAGAACTGAGGAAAGAAAGAGGAGGAAAAGGGTGAGGCAGCTCAAAGAAAGAAAGAAAGAAAGAGAACAGCATGAAGGCTGATTCAAAACAGGTGAAAATGTTCAATGAGAAGAAAGTTGGACACACCTGCAAAAAGTAAAGTGATAAATTAAATCAACCCATCCTTCTCCTCTTAAACAACAACATCCAAACAATGTCATTTGACTATTTGAGCAACCAGAACTTTCACATTCTAAAAACTGCTGCAGAAGAAGCCACTTCTTCTTTATATTTATTTATATAAGAAAATATTAAAATAATAAATAATTAAAAATAAAATATATTTATATTGCTCTGCTTAACTCTAAATTGCCCATAGGTGTGGATGTGAGCGTGAATGGTTGTTTGTCTCTACATGTCGGCCCTGTGATAGACTCGCGACCTGTCCAGGGTGTACCCTGCCTTCGCCCAATGACAGCTGGGATCGGCTTCAGCCCCCCCGTGACCCTGAATACAGGATAAGCGCTAGACAGTGGATGGATGGATATTGCTCCGCTTGACAAATTCGTTTGTCCTCAATTTAATTTAATTTTACTTAATGTATCAGAAATCACTGCCAACTCCTCAATGTCTGTCTCAGACAGACAGACACAGGTCGTTCTTGAAACGGGAGTTTATTCTCAGGCTTCTTCTCCACAATTGTGCTTCTTACTTTGCATGTTCTTTACACACGCCTTCCACATATGCCATATACACAAAATACATTAGACTATCTGTACGAAATATGACAAATGGACATAAATTTACCTTTCTACTGATTACAAATGAAAGCAAAATACCTTGTTAGCCGCTTGTCATGAAACTTCTTGAAATCCTTGAGCCTCGTGAAACATCTGCTCGCTTTACATTGTTAATGCCAGTGTTGTACAAGTTCACACTTTTCATGAACTAGTTCAAAGTTCACTTCACACATGTTCAAAGTGAAGTGTTCACGTTCATAGTTCACGATTTCAATTCTGAACTAGTTCAAAGTTCAGTTAATTTTTTTAGGTCAGTTTTTAAGAAATGAAAATGAAAGACTTTTTTTTTCAAACTATGACTTCAATCTTTATAGTATGGACAAAGGACAAAAAAAAAAAAAAAAAAAAAAAAAATATATATATATATATATATATATATATATATATATATATATATATATATATATATATATATATATATATTTGTTTTTGGTTTATTTGTCTGTTGTCCCAATAATGTTCCTCTAGAAAAGGACCGGAAAAGAAATGTATCATCAAAAAAACATAATAAATTTGTAATGAATAATTAATGTATTGGGAAGGTGAATACTCCAAAACTCTGAGTAAACAAATATGAAAAAAAAAAAGTATTCTTATTTTGCTATGTTCCATTAATGTTGTAACACGGAATTAACAGTTGGGAAGCAAGAACAAGTGTATGTACTGCTTAACAAATCAGTGTCTTACATGCATTTGAACAGAAAATATTAACTTAATGGTAATCTTATTTTTTAAATCATGTACCCTTTTGAAGCTCTGTGGCACTGTCTCACTGCACTATTAAAAAAAACACAAACACATAAGGAAACCCAATGTTGCAGTAAGTAATAAGCAGTCCACAGACTAGTCCACTAACTGCTGTTTCTTGTTGGCATTCAATAGCAATTGCTTTTCAAAGTTGGCATCTCCCAATCTGTTTCTCCTGGGCCTAAATATCTGGCCACCAGTGCTGAAGAGCCTCTCACCTGATGGGATGGCTGTGTTTTTTAGTTTGGGTAGGAGCATGTAATCAGTAAACTCATCAGTGGTCGGGGCGTCCAGGTAGATGTCCACCTCAGATTTAGTGACGGTTGATGGGCTTCTATTGAACTTGAAAATGGATAAAGCACTGCTTTTCCTCTCAAGGTCATCAGAGGTCTGGGCTTGATCAGACTCATTAGCCACGCTGACAGATTGCAACTCTTGCTTCAACATCAATCGGTACTGCAATCGCTTAATGTCATCCTCCACCCAGTCCAGCTTGAACACTGGGAGTAGTATAGCTGCCAGTATGTGCTCTTTTTTTATCAAGCATGCCTTCCAGCCTTTTTGAGAGTGAGGACATCATGTTTTGGATGAGGGGACAGCATGCAGTCAGACCTTGTGTAGCTATAGGCTTCGATCTCTCATCCAACAGACCAATCAAATCGTTTTTCAGTTGCACAATGGTAGGAACCAGGTACCCAAGGAATGTGTTTTTTTCCCCCTGAAGGATGTTCAGTGCATACGCTAAGGGACCCATCACACTCACAAACTTGTGGATGAAGTCGATTTCATCTGGAGTGAAACGACAAAGGCCAAGCTCATCACAGACGGTGTGCATAAGGAGTCAGATTCAGGAGTAGGATCCACTAGCACTGACAGATTGCTTGCCTGGGGAGTCAAGGTGGCTATGTGAGTCAGTCGCTGCATTGAGAGGAACATGGAGTTCCAACGTGTGTCATTTGGAGTGACAAGCCAATCTTAAGCTTTTCCTCAACAAAATCTGAGGCTTTCAGGTGTGGGCCATGCACCCTCTGTGAGGGGGAAGGCAAGGATCCTCTAATGCTGAGAGGGGTGCAGGCTCAAGTCCATCATCGTCTTCATCTGAGCTCTCACTAAAAGGGGTAGATTCTGAGTCATTATCTTCAGTTGTTTCATCAGCTGCTGCATTAATAGCAACACTCTCTCCAAAACAGTCAAATGCTTTTACAAAATTTGAAGCATTGGGCCCTAGTTTCGTAGACCAGGCACAGTCAGCTTTCAGCGCACGTGCGCCACGCCGACGGGGTGTGTCCGCCTGGACTTTGCAAGTTTCGTGCACCGCGCAGGCTCGCGCAGGCACACCTCCGGTCTCGCCCACCGGCGCAAGTGGGAAAGAGGGAGGAGAAGAAGGCGTGAGTGGGAGACGAGGAGGAGACGAGGCGGGGACTGGGATTAATACAGCCGACTCAGATCTTCACCAATCAAATGAGCTCCTCTCCTCTCCTTTAATGCGTTAGGGGAGGTTCAGTGCAAGATCCGTCACTTGACAACCCGATGACAGAAGCAGCGCCGCCGCTCCCACCACGCGCATCACGCGTTGTGCGTGCCTATCATAAAAATAACAATGCTGATATTATTAAAAAAAAGGAGAGAGAGGGACATGTTTTGGTTCGAGAGGCTGAGTTTCGGTTACGCGTGCCATCCGCCTTTGATCTGACGTCAGATGTGACGGGACAATCTATATAGATATACATTCACATGTTGATTCAGTTAGTTGCATTAAATACTGTTTGTTGTGATTATTTATTGCATTTAAATGTGCCTGGAACTGTGGAAACCTGCCTGTAAGGTCTCGGTGACGTGTGCGCACTGTGCGCAGTCAGCCAAACTTCCACTCCGCCAGCTGTGATTCGCATTGAATGAATGTTTATTTTACGCCTTGCGCCTTGTGCCGAAAGTAGACCAGGTTGGAGCTGGCGAGCTTTCAGCGCAGTCTCGGCGAGGCTTTTTGCCACGAAACTTCCGCTACGCCAAGCTGAATCTGTGACACCTCCCCCTGCTGCGCCGCCACACCTATCTTGGCGCATGCGATCCACCAAACTGCCAAACTGACGGTGCGCAAGGCTGCGCGGGTCGAAACTTGCATTGCGCCGGCTCCGCCACCCTGCGCCGCCCTGCGCTGCGCCACGAAACTAGGGCCCATTGTCAGTAACTGTGCACACAATTTTTTTTAAATTTGAAATTCCTTGTACACATCTGTCAGCACTCTTGCCAGGACATCATATGTGTGTGATCCACTGACACGACGGCATGCAAGGGCTGCTGAGTGATACATCATTTTTGTCAAGCCAATGAGTTGTAATGCCCATAAATTCCTTGTTGATAGCTGACCAGCAGTCAGCTGTTGTGCATGCAAAGTCAAGCCCATCACGTTCAGCTTTTAGGTTATTGATAACCTCAATGAATTCTTTATTCAGCAGTCCCTGCACTTGCCTTCATGAAGGCACATATCTGCCTGGTTGCAAACCAGCCACTAGTTTTATGAATGAGGGTTTTTCAACCATACTAAGAGGCTGTAAATCTCCAACAATGTAGTCTATTATCAATCTGTCTACCTGTTGCTGGGAGATCATACCCCAGAAGACTGCAGGCAGTGTGACTTGAGACGTTTGGGGATTTTGGCAGGGGGTCTTGCCCTTTCCCTTTTGACCCTCGAGGACCTCGAGCATGTATGCTTTCATACTGGATGGGGCCATGTCTTGCTCTTTGGTTCAATGAACGTTCTTTTTTCTTTTGAACTCGTTCATGCACAACGCCAAAATGTGCCGCAGGTAAACAAGATACTAAACATTGGTTCCACCACAGAAACGTGTAATATGTTAAAGAACCAGTACACCTTTTAATGGAATAGACTTTAATTGTCACTATACAATACATACAGCGAAATTGCAAGATCACCCCGTCCGTACATATACAGCATACAGTACATAGTAGACAGACATAACGGAATAACCAGTCAGTAAAAGTAGGTAGAAAGGGGGGAGGACAAAAAAAAAGCCGCTCTCAGACTGTGTTCCTGTGAGGGAGCACAGTATGGGACCGGGAAAAAAAACAACCTCAGCAACAATGCAACATATAAGCATACTTAACAACGTGAGAACTCAAAAAACAACAACTGCACCAGGGGAGGGGGGAAAGGGGGACAGACAGGCAGGCAGTCGCAGCCGCTGCCGTAAGGGGGGGGGGGTGTATTGCGAATATGCGTGTGTGTCCATGGATGCGTGTGTGGATCATAAGCCTGAGGAGTTGTCTCGCCCTGCCCCAGACAGTGCTCAGATTGTCAGGATGTCATTGCAATAACAGCAGTTGCCATAGAGACGACCTTGGTCGGGTACCAGACAGAGTCAACAATCAACAGGTGTCCATGTAAGAAGGGAGAGAGGATATAGTAATGCAGTAATTTTGTAGAGCCTCTGTACAGCAGGGATCTCCTGGAGGAGTTGTTCTAGCAGCGACCTTGGCCATGGCAGCTGCCGCGAGGGGCTGGAATGCAGATTACATTGTAGATGTTTGGGTTAGGGTGAGTAGTCGTATTTCAGTAGACACGACTCGACTCACTTTCTTTGCCCAATTTGGTCCTCAAGTCGATCCATTCGCCTTAGCAAAGCCGAAAGCTTCCCCAAGATGTTATCCATGTTGCGGTTCATTTCCACAGTCTGAGTGCTGAACACTCTGTCCAAGATGCTTGAGCAACCTGAAATCCCTCACTCCCTCCGCTCTCTCCTCAACTGTTATCTCCTCGCTACCATCTTCAGAACAGTTCTCCTTAATGCCTACTGAGGAAGCCTCCTCCATCCTGATGTCCTCACTCTCCTCTTCTTTGGACACTCTCTGTCCCCCAATCTCACGACCTGCGCAATCATCTCCCTCCCCTCCCTGGCTGTCTGAACCTCTGCGAACCAACAGATTCCTCCCTTACTGCTGATGACTTTGCAACTTACTTTACCAAGAAAGTAAATGACATCAGCTCCTCATTCACGCCTATTCCCTCATAGAAAACATCTCCCCCAACTCTCAACTCTGATGGCCTTACCAGTTTTAGCTCCCCTCACCTCTGAAGATGTTCACGCACTTGTTACATCTAACCGTGCCACCACCTGCTCCCTTGACCCGATTCCCTCCTCTCTTCTCCAGGACATCTCACATGACATCTTGCCATTCCTCACCACCCTGATCAACTCTTCCCTTACCTCAGGTGTCATTCCAGCTGCTTTTAAGACAGCTACAGTGAAGCCTCTCCTTAAAAAACCCACCCTAGACGCTACTGATATCCAAAGCTACAGACCTGTATCTCTTCTATCATTCCTCTCTAAAACCTTGGAACGTGCCGCCTACAACCAACTGTCATCCTATCTCTCGCAGAACAACCTCCTTGACCCTAATCAATCAGGATTCAGGACTGCTCACTCCACTGAGACGGCCCTCCTCACAGTGACCGAGTCTCTGCGAGACGCCAGAGCCTCATCCCACTCCTCCGTTCTCATTCTCCTCGACCTATCTGCTGCATTCGACACAGTCAACCACCAAATCCTCCTCTCCACTCTGGCTGGACTTGGCATAACTGACTCTGCTCTCACCTGGTTTACATCATACCTGACAAATCGCACCTTTCAGGTCACATGGAATGGCTCTATGTCCAAACCCTGTTCTCTGGAAGGCACACACGGGTGTCCCTCAAGGCTCAGTATTAGGGCCGCTTCTGTTCTCACTATACACCAGATCACTAGGTTCTGTTATTACATCGCATGAATTCTCCTACCACTGCTACGCAGATGAGACCCAGCTGTTCCTCTCTTTTCCCCCAACATCTGACTCACATTGCAACTCGCATCTTGGACTGTCTGGCTGACATCTCTGTCTGGACAACTGCACATCACCTCAAGCTTAACCTGAATAAAACCAAACTCCTCTTCATCCCAGGGAAAGACTGCCCTCGCATGGACCTGTTGGTCACTGTCGAGGACATCACAGTATTGCATTCCTCAACTGCGAGGAACCTGGGTGTAATCCTCGATGACCAACTATCCTGCACCCCCATCATGACTGCTGTGGCCCGATCCTGCAGATTTGCCCGCCTACAATATTCGGAGGATTCGGACCTTCCTCACAAAGGATGCAACGCAACTCCTGGTCCAAGCACTGGTCATCTCCCGCCTTGACTACTGCAACTCTCTTCTGGCCGGACTCCCGGCCTCTGTGATTAAACCATTGCAGCGTATCCAGAAAGCTGCAGCACACCTTATCTTCAATCTACCCAAATTCTCCCATGTGACCCCCCTCCTCCGTGACCTCCACTGGCTCCCTGTTGCAGCACGCATCCAATTCAAGATGATGGCAATGGCCTTCAGGGCCATCAATGGAATGGCACCCATCTACCTTCAAACACTGGTCAAACCTCATGCCCCGAAGCGAGCACTTCGCTCCTCTACTTCAGCTGGCCAGCTGGTACCACCATCGCTGAAATCAAACAAATGTCGCTCAGCAAAGTCCAGACTCTTCTCTGTTCTGGCGCCTCAGTGGTGGAACGAACTCCCGACTAATGTCAGGACAGCAGAGTCATTTGCCATCTTCCGAAAAAGGCTCAAGACTCACCTGTTCAGACTTCACCTCGACTCTACATAGCATGACCCACTAACATCCCCCCCCCCCCTTACCTTTAGCACTCTGATCATAGCACTGTTGCTCTTAAGGTACTACTTTACTCAGATGAGGACCTAACACTTGTTCTATTTTTAGCTCTTACTTTATCGGCAATGATACGTTGTGGTTTCTTTGTTTCCTTCTTTTGACAAATGTACTCATTGTAAGTCGCTTTGGACAAAAGCGTCTGCTAAATGACCCAAATCTAAATGTAAATGTAATGTTTACAATGTTTCGGTCAATCACCGCAGTCTGAGCACTGTCAGCTCTCTCCAAGATGTTATCCATGTTGCGGTTCTGAGCGCTAGTGGCTCCACTCCCTCCATCAATCGTGACTGGCAGCTTATTAACTATTCCTTATGAACTTTGCACCTCACCAACATGTCTATTTAAATTTATGTTGACATGAATCAAATTATTTATTAATTACATTTAAAAAGTGCTGACAAATGTTGACCTGATAATACAAGCATTTATAAAAATGTGTTGACCTGATAATACAATACTGTCGCGTGAAACTCACATGACGGCAAGAGCTGGGTAAACACAGAAGTGGCGTCTACGCTGCGGTAGCGTTAGCAGCCAAGGATAGAAGTTATCAGGCAAATGTTCTTTTAAATAAACTCCTGGTGTACTTACAAACTTTCAAATGCCTCGTTTTGTGAGTACAGACCCTATGTGTACTATTGCAGAAGTTTGGTAACATTCCATGCATTATTAGTGGGGTAGTTTACGAGATATACAAAATATACCATTAGCGCCAGTACTTAGCCATTCGGCTGATAGCCCTATTTTGACCAATGTTGACCATCGCTAAAAATGTTCGCCATTGTTGCCATTGTTCAGGGTTTGTACTCTCTCAGCATCGTTCACATAGCCAAGGACCACTTTTGAGTCAGTCCAGTAATAGTCTTGCAGATTCTCATTCTCCAGCTATTTTAATGATGTCTCCAATTCAATTCAATTCAATTTTATTTATTTATATGGCACCTTTCATGCAGGGAAATGCAACACAAAGTGCCGTACAGAAAATACACATTTAGAAAATAAAACAAAACAACAACAACAATAAAAACAACAACAACAGAAAGAAAGACCCGACCCCCCACCCGGAACACACTCGCACACTCACACTAACATGCACGCAACTCGGGTATGGACACCACACACACACACACACACACACCCACGCACTGCATTGGCTAAAACTGTAGAGACATGGCTCAGCACTGAGACATCGGTGAGTGAAAGGCCATCCACACCATGAGGGACTCTGGTTCCCGTCAGTCGACGGTAAAAGAGATAAAATAATGTAAAATAGAACAAGATAGCAGTAATAAAAATAAATAGCAAAAACTAGACAAAAAGCTAAATAGGATAGAATAAAATCAGTATAAACTACTAAAATAAGCAAACTTAAAATAATAGATTAAAAGTTGGGGAATAAAATAGCAGACTTAAAATAATAGAAAGTTAATTAAAAGCCAGACTAAAAAGATGAGTCTTGAGCCGTTTTTTAAAAACATCAACATTCTCTGCGGCCCTGAGGTTCTGCTGCAGGCTGTTCCACAGTCGGGGACCATAATAACTAAAAGCTGCCTCCCGGTGTGTTTTCAATCTGACTTGTGGAAAGGTTAAAAGGCCGGTGCCAGAGGACCTCAGGGTCCGTGAGGGTTGATATAATAGGAATAGGTCAGATAAATAAGAGGGCCCAAGACCATTAAGACATTTAAAAACAAGTAAAAGAATCTTAAAATCAATCCTGAAACGGACAGGGAGCCAATGCAGCGACTTTAAAACTGGTGTAATGTGCTCCCGCCCTCTGGTCCTCGTCAGCACGCGTGCGGCTGAGTTTTGCAGCAGTTGGAGAGTATGGATGCTCCTTTTAGGAAGACCAGAGAGCAGGGCATTACAATAGTCTAGACGACTGGAAATAAAAGCATGCATCAGCACCTCTGTACTGGCCTGTGAGAGAAACGGGCGGACTCTGGCTATGTTCTTCAGGTGGTAAAAACCTACCTTTGTTACATTTTTAATGTGTGGAATAAAACTGAGCTCAGAGTGTAAAATCACGCCCAGGTTTCTCAGAGATGATTTAAAATTATTTAATTTTGGTAAAAGTTTCTCTCTCTGGCCTTCAGGACCTATGACTAAAACCTCTGTTTTTTCCTGGTTGAGTTGTAGAAAGTTTGCTGCCATCCATGACTGGATATCTAAAATGGAATTAAAAAGGGCATCTAAAGGCCCTGTGTCATCAGGAGACACAGCGATGTACAGTTGTGTATCGTCAGCATAGCTGTGGAAGCTGATGCCGTGCCTCCTGATGACATCACCCAGGGGAAGCATGTAGAGATTAAAAAGGGTTGGGCCTAAAATTGACCCCTGGGGAACCCCGCACTTAAGGTTGTGTGTTTTGGAGGAACAGGTATCCAGACTTACGAAGAAGCTTCGGTCAGTGAGGTAAGAGGAGAACCAATTTAAAACTGCACCAGAGAGACCAACCAGGTTCCTCAAACGGTTTATTAAAATGTGATGGTCCACTGTATCAAAGGCGGCGGTTAGATCTAGCAGAACCAAGACTGTGAGTTTATGATTATCTAAATTGAACCTGATCTTTAAAAGGGCTGTCTCTGTGCTGTGGTTTGTCCTAAAACCAGACTGATACTTCTCCAATGTATTGTTTAAATATAAAAAGTTATTTATCTGTGTAAAAACCAGTTTTTCTAAAATGTTGCTTAAAAATGGTAAATTAGATACTGGACGGTAATTATTAAAAATGGTGGGGTCTATGCCACTCTTCTTCAGAAGGGGCTTCACCACTGCCGTTTTAAAGGATGTGGGGAAGACACCCGTCTGAAGAGCGCAGTTCACCATATATAAGAGCTGTTCCTCAAAAACGTCATAAAACGTTTTAAAAAAGCGTGTGGGAATTGGGTCTAAAAGGCAGGTTGTGGGCTTCACTTGGGAGAAGACTCGACCAAGTGTCCTTGCGTCAACCAGGGCAAAAGAGTCCAGAGTCTCCTCAGGTGGAAGCATTGATCCAGGAATGTCGGAGGTTGAGATTTGGTGAGATAAAAGACTGGATCTAATGTTATCGATTTTACTTCTGAAGTGGTCAGCAAACGCCTCACAAACGGAGTCTGTTGGTTTTATTGGTGACCTGTTCCGGTCACCGTTGGTTAAAAACTCAATTGTGGAGAATAAAAATTTGGGGTTATTTTTATTTTCGGATATTAGATTTTTGAAATGTGAAATTCTTGCCAGTTTGATGGTTTTATTGTATGTTTTGAGGTGTTGACGAAATATGTCGTAGTGTACTGTCAGCTTTGATTTTCTCCATCTCCTCTCAGCACTCCTGCACGTTCTTTTCAGTTTTTTGATTTCTTCATTTCTCCATGGTGGCATTGGTCTTGTTTTTATAGTTTTAATTAAAAGAGGAGCCACTGAGTCAAGTGTTGACCTTAGTTCGTGAATAAAATTGTCAATGATAAAATCACATGGTGCTGGTAAAATTTGTGCAGGAGTGTTCTTTAAAATCTGGATAAAATTTGCTGCCACTTCAGAAGTAAGATGGCATTTCCTCACTGTTCTCACAGGGTCCTCCAGCTCGTTAAAACTGGTGATATTAAAAAACACACAAAAATGGTCTGACACGGCCAGATCCACGACAGAGGGCGCACCCACAGACAGGCCATAGGTTATGACCAGGTCCAGGGTGCGCCCCCTGTCGTGGGTTGGCTGGCAGACATGCTGTTTAAAATCCAAGCAGTGAAGGAGGTTTAAAAATTCTCTAGATGCTAGGTCTGAGGTCTTATCGATGTGTAGATTAAAATCACCAGTTATTAAAATCCTATCATACTTAGCGTGAATGATGGTTAAAAACTCTGAGAAGTCGCTGATAAAAGCAGTAGGGTGCTGGGGTGGTCTGTAAACAGTCACACAAAAAATAGGAGGGCTGCTAAAAACAAAGGCGTGGTATTCAAATGATAAATAGTTGTTAAAAGAAGCTTCCTTTGGCGATAATGTTGACCTTGTGATCGAGGCAGTTCCCCCTCCTTTCCTGCCCACCCTTGTTGAAAATAAAAAGTTAAAATCTGGAGGACAGGTCTCTGTGAGAACAACACGTGCGTCAGTGCCGAGCCATGTCTCAGTAAGGAGAATACCGTCTAATTTTCTGTCTAAAATTACATCATTCATAATAAAAGATTTGTTAGACAGCGAGCGCACATTTAGTAGGGCCATCTTGATGTCTTCATTGATTGTGCGCTCAGTATGTCTCTTTATGGGGACATTAAAACAATCAGTCGGTCTAAAAACAGTCCTGGGTTGATGTCTGTGAGTGATAAGTGTTTCAATGTGATGGATGTCCTGTGGTTCTGATGGGGGTGGTGATGGGTGGATGTGTGGGCTATGTATGGTGCAGGGAGTGGGGGGTGAGTGTGGGTGGGAGGGACAGCGTGGGGCAGAGTGTCCGTGTGTTAGTCAAGAGGTGGGTGTGGTGCATGAGCGGATGGTCAGGTCAATCTTCACAGATAAAAGCCGGGATCCCTCCTGGTTGGGTTGAAGGCCGTCCCGATTAAAAAGTTGAGGTCGGTTTAAAAAGGCCGCATAGTTGTCAACGAAAGGGATACTGTTGCCCAGGCAGTATCCCTTTAGCCACAGGTGCAGCTGG
Source organism: Chelidonichthys spinosus (assembly GCA_029853015.1). Lineage (NCBI taxonomy): Eukaryota > Metazoa > Chordata > Actinopteri > Perciformes > Triglidae > Chelidonichthys > Chelidonichthys spinosus. Next base: position 23,284,708 of record CM056829.1, on the reverse strand, counting down.
CGGATGCGGCTGGTGATGACATCACCGTAGCGGGGCGGGAGAAGCGGACCCAGAACAATTAGCCACTTCCCCGTGTCCAGCACGCTATCCACCATGGCGACGAAGTTCGCTTTGAGCACCTCCGACTGCTGAAATTTGAGGTCGTTGATGCCAGCCTCCACGACCAGCGTGGAGGCCGAAGGATGTTGAGAACTCACCTGCTGAGCGGAGGATGTGACCTCCGTGACACAGGCACCAGGCCGGCAGAAAGTCCGTGCGTTGCGGACGGACACGTGCCTCACCAGCGAAGTCCCGACCACCAGCACCTCGGGAGTGCGCCGAGCCGGAGCGGCCGTCGCCGCGCGCCTGGAGACGCCGCGCTCCTCGGGGGAAACCCGCGGGTGGCGGCGCTGTGCCGCTGCTCGTCCCGACCGCTCCCTCCTCCCTGATGGAGCACTGCCATTCCGGCAGGCGGAGGCGTGAGGTGGAGGCTGCCGTTCCCTTCGGCTTGGCTCCCAGGTGGTGCCAGCGGGACTCGGCGACAGCTGGTGCCGGCGATCCAGCGATGGCGGAGCCGGTCCACGGCAGGGTGGTGTTGTTTGTGGCCGACATGCTCCGGTCGCCAGCGCCGGAAGCTTTCAGGTGGGCGATGAGCCTGGACTGGGTCGTTGCGACGGTGGAGAAGTTCATTAGGATTTTGTCCTTCTCCCTGAGATCAGCCTCCAGGCCGTTTACGCTCTCTCTCAGTTTTGAGAGGGTGGGTAAGCAGGATTCGCACACCACCATCATGCTGTGGCCGGCGCTAGCTATAGCAGCTAGCTCCGTTAGCTCCTTGGCTGGTTTCTGGTTTTAAGACCCACAGGTAGTTGATAAGGGTGTTAAATGCTCTAATATAATATATGTTTGATAGTTAGCTGACCCAATATTTCCTTACGCATGGGACAACATGCCTGGTCTGCTCCATTGCAGACTGAAGTCACACCTGCTAAGAGTTCAAGTTGTGGGATGGTTGTCAGCTTTGTGGGGGCTACTCTTGCCTTCCCCATGACAAGTGAGAAACTGATATGTCCTGTTTTGCTTATTGCTCGAAGATATGAACATGTGCCATATCCATTGGAACTGGCATCTGAGAAGTTGTGAAGCTCATGTTGGATGACTTCACCAAAGTCAGATGGGAGGTAGCTTCTTGGAGCCTCAAGGCTTGCTAAGCAAGGTAAGTCTTTGAGCCATAACTCCACTTGTGGCAGTATATGCTCAGGAAGATCTTCATCCCAACCTAATTTGTCTCTGCATAGTGTCCGAAGGATCTGTTTGCCGACTAGTATGAAGGGGGCCACAAACCCAAAAGGGTCATAGACAGAGACAACAGTCGAACAAACTCCTCTCCTTGTCATTGGATTTTCCTTTACTATGACTCTGAATTGGAATTAATCTGATTCAATGCACCACTCATCTCCAAGTGCTCATTCAATGTGGAGTTCTCAAAGGGTCATGTCTTGCTCTTTGGTTTGGGCACATTTTTCAGGTGGTATTGCAGCAATAACTTCTTTGTCATTGGATACAAACTTGTGCAGCCGAAGATTTCCTGTTCTGCACAAGGCTCTTGACTCTTCCACCAGATGTATGGCTTCAGCGTGTGACTTTACACTTATTAAGCCATCATCAACATAAAAACTTCTCTGGATGAACTTGATGGACTGTTTACTGAACCTTCCATCACACATTATGGCTGTTGGACCTTTTCTAAATCAACATAGCACCCCAACCAATGTGTTGGTCAGGTCTGGCCCGGTCAGAAGATTTTCATTGAGAAATGTTTGAGAGATTTTCTTGGAAACATGCCGAACAATCAAACACCACGCAGATCTTCCCTGGCTTGTGGGGATGGTAGACTCTGTGATGTGGAATATACCATGCTGGTTGATTGTCAAGTTCAGCCTGTGGAACCTTCTCTGCATCTTCTCTTGTTATTATGTCATTCATGAAATCTACATAATCCTTGTAATATTGCTCATTTTTCCTCAGCCGTCACTCTAGTGAAGTAAGCCTATGAACTGCACACTGCTTATTGTCTGGTAAGTCAGGTTTATCTGTCTTGAAGGAAAATGGGAGCTCATAGTGGCAAGAGAAGGTCCTCCTTAGAAACTGGGTTATCTTCTGCAATGTGATCATTGAAATCTGATTCAAGTGCCTTAATAATGTAGAGTTTTACATGCAAAGTGTACTTCATTCTTCAGCTCAACTGGTGGCTACACAGCAGGTGTTACTTGTCGCACATGATTCTGTGACTGGTTCCGATTGCATCACCATACTCACTTGATGGGTTTGAGCAGCCGATGATGCTCCAGCCTAGATCGGTTTGCTGTGCGTATGGTTCTTTTTCCTTACCGGACATATCGACCTTTGATGATCCTTAAATTTGTCATCATGCAAGCATGTCGACACCTATGCATGTACTGTTGTTGTCACATTTTCTTGAGTGATTACTACCTTTCAAACATCTAAAACAAAGGTTCTCTGCTTGAACAAAATTAACACGATCTTGTACTGTCTTCAGCCGCAGCCTCGTTTCTTTTGAACGAGTGGATACTGGAGCAGATAGAACCACTTCTTGGTTGATGTGTTATTGACCTTGATAAGGAAACCGTTGAATCCAGAATAGATCCAGCATCAGGCCAAGGTTCTTCTTCTTTATCCTTTTGAAGTTGTTTTTCTGCCTTTTAAATTATAAATCCTGACAGCAATACACATGTCGTATCTGCGCCGCATGTCTGGCTCAGGAGTTTGCATTTGACGCAACTCTTCATATTGAAAAGCAAGTGATTTCAATGTTCTTCATGAGGTCCATCAAATCCTCCTGAGAGGCCTCATCAGTTAATATTTCTTGGCCTATCTTTGCTTGATATCTCCATTTTTCATAGGTGATTATGTATCAACGCTGTTTACTCTTCAGCATTTCTTCTTGTAATTCCTGTCCCTTGTCTGTAAGGGTTCTGGTCCTTTCACGTCTGCGTATCCCTTCAATTTCTTCAGTGGATTTGGCATTCACAGTTTGGGGATTTTTGGTGCATGTTTCTGTGCTTGTATCTGACATCTTGAGATAATTTGATCAGCATTTAAGTCTAAACTACACTAACCTCAAAGCCTTCAATTTCCAACAAGATTAAGAGCATTGATAATCACTTTGGCATAAATAGGAAAATATTAACCCTAATAAAATGAAAACATGCTTATAGACACTTATCTTTTACATGAGAAAAGGTTTTCACATCAATAGAGTGACGCATGTTCTTTACCCACACCTTCAACATACGCCGTGAGAACTACGTTAATACATACACACAAAACACATTCGACTAACTGTACGAAATATGACAAATGGACATAAATTTACCTTTCTACTTATTACAAATGGAAGTAAAATACTTTGTTGGCCGCTTGTCATGAAAGAGATTAAACTTAATCCTTGAGCCTTGTGAAACATCTGCTCGCTTTGCATTGTTAATGCCAAAATGTTGCGCAGGTAAACAAGATACTAAAGATTGGTTCCTCTACAGAAACGTGTAATATGTAAAAGGACCAGTACACCTTTTAATTAACTATTCCTTATTAACTTTATACCTCACCATCATGTGTATTTAAATGTATGTTAACATGAATCAAATTATTTATTTTTTTACATTTAATTACTGGCTAAATTAGGAACTATTTATTGTAGGGATGTCCCGATCTCCTTTTTTAGCTTACGATCCGATTCCGATATTTTCATATAGGTTCCGATCCCGATATTTCCCGATATCGGTTTTCCAATCCCGATTTCCGATATCACATTTGGTGTTGGCAGACACCATTTAATTTCGTGTTCGTTGGAGCGGTGATTTTTAAGATGTTTTATTAGGTTAGTGGTGTTGTAGGAGGCCCTGTTAGCACCATCCCATGAGACTTCCACACCACAGACTTTGCATGTCACAGTCGGCGACTCACTTAGTAGTTATTTTGAAATGACAAAATGCAGACATTTTTTTAACTAGCTAACATATGTGTCCGCTCCACTTTCCAACTAGATGATGGCAGCTGATGCAATGGAACAGGGCTATTCAATTCATTTTGAATGAGGACTGGTTGATGGAAATGATCCAAAATGAGGGTCCGGAAAAAATATGTCTAGAAAATGATGAGCATCACATTAATAGCTACAGATACTGTAAAACAACGACATATGAGTGAATATATTGACTTACTTTATCACGTAAAATATAAGTTCACTCAACAGCTTAAAAGTTCATAAAAAATTCAGGTAGAAATAGGTTAACTCAGAGTTCCACAGCTTATCCAAAAACAAACCTTATTTAATTAACATAGGCTGTCTATGGGCGCGACCCATAGCATGGCTCGGCATGATTTCCGGCTCATCCCAAAAGGGCCTTGGGCCGTTAGCCGGATGTACATATGTTATCACCTCCTAATACTACACACGCATGGCTTGATGTTGTTTTGAAGGAGTGCCGTCTCTGCATATATTTCTAGTTTGAGGGGGGTTTAGTTTAGGAGGTAGAGCGTTTGGCTGGCAACGGAAAGATTGCTGGTTAGATCCCCGGCTCCTCCTAGCTGAGTGCCTGGTGTCCCTGAGCAAGACACCTCACCCCAATTGCTCCTGATGAGCTGGCTGTCACCCTGCGTGGTTGACTCCGCCGTCGGTGTGTGAATGTGTGAGTGAATGGGTGAATGTCAGTCATTCCTGTGAATTGCTTGGGAGAAAAGCGCGATATAAATGAGGCCATTTACCATTAATCAACACACGACATCACCGCATGTGCGCACGAGCGGATCTGTGCGAGCACGCAACGCGAGCGCAGACGATTTTGGACGGAGACACACAGCCGCATTTTTATCATAAAAGTAGCGGTTCCGGTTCCGCTCACACGAGTCTGAAGTGTGCAGAGAGCTATCAAAATACAGTGTCAACTTTCCGAGTTGTCAAAGTAGAAAGCGACATTGTGGTATTCAACGAGGTGGAACGGTCATCAGAAAAACATCAAGTGCGTACACGAAGAAAAACGTAGCGGGGGCGTGCGGTGAGGATTGCTGTGAAATGGCTGGGAAATATTAAATATGGATCGGCCATGTAATTTAATTGGATCGGCCGATCCCGATCCACCTTAAATACACAGTATCGGGGGCCAAACCAATCTGGGTATTGGATCGGGACATCCCTAATTTATTGTAATACAAGACTTTTTATTTCATGCAACAACACTTACAGGAAACATGTATCTTACTCTATCGGCAATGATATGTTCTGGTTTCTTTCTTTCAACAAATGTACTTACTGTAAGTCACTTTGGTCAACAGCGTCTGCTAAATGCCCTAAATGTTAATTAAGATATTGCACTGACTCTCCAAAAAGACAAATGGTTACCAAAAACAGATCAGGATGGTTGCACTGATTAAACTATCTACCCGTTGAGAGTTGTATGTGGAAGTTATGATTCAGCTTTCTCTTAAAAGAAGACTGAAATCTGTCTTAAGACATGTGTAAAGTGATCCCTGGGTTATGAATTTTATTTCAAAAGCTGCAATGCCAAACTGCTTCCTTAACGGTTAAAGGAAGAAACAAGGTAATAGGAACTTCAGTATAAACTGCCCAAACAAGCTTAGAATAACAAACAAGCAGCACACACCCTACCTTCCTTAGCAAGACATCTACAGATCATGTACGTATGTAGGAGAGGTAGAAAACGGGTCCTTGACTAGTTCTGCTGCTGCAGCTTTCTGCTACCTCCTCTATTGACACCAGAATGTCTAATCTATCACAGACTACATTGGGTAACCTTATGCTGGAGTAGAAACTAGAGCTGTGGCAAAGGCCACACACACACACACACACACACACACACACGCACACAAGCATGCAAAGAAAAGAAGCAGAAAGACATCTGTCAATCTGATTGATATATTATTGTACGCTATATTTTTGTACTTTGTATGTATTACTATGTGCAGTGTTTGTGTGGCCATGTGCCTAAATATTATATATTATATGGATCTTTTTCTTTTTTTTTTACACTTTTCTAGGCTTTACACTGCATTCATGTTACATTTACCCATTCACACACATTCATACAATGATGGCAGAGGAGCCACCTGCACATCAGGAATTTAATGGATTCACATGCCGATGGCACAGCCTTCTGGGGCAATTTGGGGTTCAGTATCATGCCCAAGGACCCTTCGGCATGTGGACTGGAGGAGCCGAGAGCCAAACTGATTGGAGCCACAGCTCAGAGGTTGGGGGGGAGGGGGGGGGGGGGGGGCATCTCTCTGTGATCTAGGTGATGTAGTCAAGGCCTTCTAGTGTGGAACGGTGCGATTACTTACTCATCCGACACACACCGTATCCATATCTGACTTATTCACAGTTTCACAATAAATAATTAATGTTTAACAAGTCTGTTAACATGTTCAACACCGCTGGGAGGACAGAATGATGAGAGAGTGACATGGGCACCCCACCTTTCACTTTCAACAATATTCTCAGCTCCTTCAAGTCTTTTCTAAGCCTCAATAGTGTCATTATGAGAACTGGTCAAGAAAACTAACCACTAAATGTAATACTACAGTTACATATCTTCCTGTAAAGCTCTCTTTAAACCACTGTATTATATTGTAACGTTAGTTAACCACACAATATAATGAAATCAACGTGGGTGTGATATAAAATTAATTCACATGCTGTGCATTGATAGAAAACAGAATTCCATGGCACATTCATACTGTACATAAATCATACTGTAAACAGGATGCATATTGGCAAAAATACTTTTGCTTATTGCATGAGCTAGGAGATAAAGGGGATGGATGCTAAAGACTGAAATCGATATGCATAAAATGTTGTGATATTGACAGCTCTTACTCTCATTGTAATTTAAGATGAACTTCTTCCATTTGATTAATGATATGACATGACATAGGGGAAAGCACAGACTCTGAAGTCCTGTGCTGAAGACTTGACTGGTTTAACAGGGTTTATAACTCCAAAGAATGACAACATTCCTGAATGAAAAAGTATTAAACAATAAAGAGATATTTAAGATATATGTTTTGTTACAGTTAAGAAGTGTGTGTTTTGTCATTTTCTATGTCTCTGTTGTGTAATGTTCTATGTCTGTATACGCTGCGGCCCCTTTAAAAGGTACCATATTATACTGTTTTTCCTCAATTCCACAAAGCTGTCAGAGGTCCAACAACACTGTTTTCGATATGCATGGATATGCCATGGACATTTACTGTAGCTGACCTTCAAATGTTGCTGTTTTTGTGTCTTTAATGTGTGTGTTTTAGTTGTGTGTATGTATGATAATGCTGCTGACTGTCTTAATCTCAATGAGTCTTTTCCTGGTTAAATAAAGGTTAAATAAAAAAGAAATAAATGCATTGCCGCAAACCCATCCGTGGTCCTGAATTTCAGCTGTCTAAAAGAACTCAAATTAACTCTCCTGAGAACAGGCTGTTTCTGTGTCTGCACCTTTAAATGCTAATGAGCTCCGTCTGTCAAGCCAGTTTTGTACTGACCCTCGTTACTGAAGCAGTCCGATGTGAAGTGGTTAGCACACACATACAAGCTAACACGAACTGTAGCCGGCACATTGTCATTAAAAATGAAATGCAAGAGACCGTTGTGCACGGCGTTCTGTCAGACACACGCCCCCGGGTTCTGTCCAACCGGAGGCAGCAGTCAAGATACACCAGAGTGCGTGAGACAGAGGGGGGATTGTCTCCAGCTTCACCAGCACCGAGATTTATTCACGGAGCACCAGTAGGATCACCCAGCCTCACAACCGGTAAGTTGGGCTGCACTCTCCCGCTGTGTTGCGAAACGCCCCCTCTCGGATATCTCCTATCATCAGAGGAGTTCGGCCGATGCAAATGACTCCCTTCATTACGTTACGACGGGAGCTGAATCTGAACAGCCTGTAGGATCGCTGTTGTACCAGTCGGGGGGCTGCAGAGACCATGCAGGAGTCGCTTGTTTTCCTCATCCTGGGAGTTGACAGGCTCAGGGAGGACAAGTTTCTAGGTGTAGAGACCTGAGAAACGTGTTTTTCATAATATGTGACCTTTAAGAGATCCAGGAAGTGTCTGAATCATTAAGTGACTGTGATTAGAAAGACTTGTGTTTCAGACCTGATCGATGCTAAATTAATGAACTAAACTAAACAATGATCTCTCCAAAAACATGGTTGACTATCACATGAGGGTCCACATCTATGGTAATAGTCCCTCACCAGCTGTGGCTATTCACGTCCTACACCAGTCTGTTCAGGTCAGTGTTTCCACATCAACCTCGAAGTTAAGCACTTTGTGATTCGTGACTTCTATGTCGACAATGGCCTGAAGTCTTTGCCGACAGTCGAAGCTGCTGTCAACCTGCTAAAAAAGACACAAGATATTCTCTCTAAATCAAACCTGAGGCTGCACAAGATTGCAGCAAACAACAAAGCAGTCATGGAGGCCTTCCCATCCAGAGATCATGTGAGTGACTTTAAAGACCTCGATCTTGATGCAGACATGCTACCAGTTCAACGCAGTCTTGGACTCAATTGGGATTTACAACAGACCGTTTCCTCTTCAGTGAAGTGAAACATTACACACAACACAGCGTCTTATCTACTATCAATATCCTCTACAGCCCTCTGGGGTTTGTTGCACCAGTAACTATTCAAGGCAAGGCTATCTTGAGGGAACTCACAGTAGGGGACTGGGATGCGTCATTGCCTCAAGAAATGGAGGAAGCCTGGATGTCATGGAGAACTTCATTATCGGAACTATCCAATCTTTCCATTCCCAGACCCTACACTGAAACATCACCTTCAGCAGCTGCCAGAAGAGAATTATGCATCTTTTGTGATGCTTCAACTAGAGCTATTGCCGCAGTGGTATCTGAAAGTCACAGATGCAGCTGGGAAAAATCACGTGGGACTTGTAATGGGGAAGGCCAAGCTAGTCCCATGCCCAGAGCACACAATACCACGACTCGAACTTTGGGCAGCAGTGCTTGCCGTTGAGTCAGCAGACTGAGTCTTAGCTGAACTAGATCTTCTGCTTGTTGTAACCTACCATTCAGACAACAAGGTGGTTTTGGGTTACATTCATAATGAAACCAGACGTTTTTATGTCTATGTCAGTAACCGAGTGCTGCAAATTCATAGATCCTCTTTTCCAGACCAGTTGCACTATGTACCATCAGACCAGAACCCTGGAGACCACACAACCCCTTCTGTTCCTGCTGGCCATCTAAAAGACACCAACTAGCTGTTTGGACCCAAATATCTGTCCATACCAGAATCAAGCAGCTCTGACAGAACCTACAATCTCGTGGATTCAGATTCAGTCCCAGAGATCCGGCCTCTAGTGTCCACGTTGAGCACTAAAACGTCATCCAAGCAGCTTGGTTTTCAGCGATTTCCCAGATACTCAACTTGGAAGACTCTAATTTGTGCTGTTGCTCGCCTTGTACACTTAGCACGTCTTTTCAACTCAACCTTGAAGAAGAACAGCTCTTAGAAGGGGTGGCACTACTGTACTGCTGAACTCACTGTTGAGGAATCCAGTCAAGCATCAGCCATAATTGTTCGAGCAGTACAAGAGGAAGTCTACAGTCAAGAAATCAGATGTATCCAGAGGCGGAGATCCCAAAAAGCAGTCCTCTCAAGAATCTGGATCCCTTCATTGATGCTCAGGGCCTTCTGCGAGTTGGTGGTCGTCTGCATCATTCGAGCCTTGATCAGAGTAAGAAGACTCCTCTGCGTATTCCTGGTAAACATCACGTTGCAACCTTACTCATCAGGCAGTACCACGAACAAATCCAACATCAAGGTCGTCTCTTTACTGTCTTTTCAGCCGGCTTTTGGATAGTCGGTGGGAAAAGAAGGGTGAGCAGCTTCATCCACCAATGCGTAACTTGGCTTAGAGGCGGCTAAGAGCTCCTCTTAGTATGCAAAAGACGGCCAACCTTCCAGCAGATCCTCTTTCAACAGATCTTCCATTCACAAACGTTGGGTTGGACGTGTTTGGCCCTTGGAGTGTGTCTTCACGTTGAACCAGAGGAGGTCTTTCACACAGCAAATGGTGGGCTGTAATCTTCACATGTATGACCATAAGAGCTGTACATATCAAGGTCATAGAATCCCTGGACACATCTAGCTTCATCAACACACTATGGCGCTTTCTTGCTGTGCGTGGACCAGTCAAACATATCCATTCGGATCGTGGCACCAGCTTCGTGGGTGCTTGTAAAGACTTGAAGATACCATCAAACTTTGGCAGGACTAGTGTGGGGACCTACCAGATCTAGGTTGCCTTTGGACCTTTAATCCTCCAGATGCTTCCCATTTTGGTGGATCATGAGAAAGAATGATAGGTCTTGTGAGACAAATTCTGGACTCTATGTTCTTCCAGCTGAAAGACAAACTCACCCATGAAGTGCTGGTGACTTTCATGGCAGAGGTAGCAGCCATTATAAATGCTAGGCCCCTTCTCCCTGTGACAACTGATCCTGATGACTCATTCATACTCACACCTGCACCTAAATGGTAAATGGCTTCATTTATATAGCGCTTTTGTCCAAAGCGCTTTACAGCAATCACTGACATTCACCCATTCACTCACACATTCACACACCGACGGCGGAGTCAACCACGCAGGGCGACAGCCAGCTCGTCAGGAGCAATTGGGGTGAGGTGTCTTGCTCAGGGACACCAGGCACTCAGCTAGGAGGAGCCGGGCAATCTTGCGGTTGCCAGCCAACCCACTCTACCTCCTGAGCTAAACCTCCCCTGCACCTGCAGGAGAATTTGGAGCTTCAGACCTCTACAAGCTCCTTTGGTGACAAGTTCAAGCTCCATCTGGCGACAAGTTCAGCACCTTTCCAACACCTTCTGGGATATATCTGAGATATACAAGTAAATAAGTAAATAAATAATTCATATTCAATATTTGAATATAATTGATGCAGCTGATTTAAATGTTATAAATACATTCAAATAGGAATACTGTGCAAACGTTTGACTTTAATGCATATTTCCATGGCTCACTGTGTATTTTCGTTGATATTAATACACAGTCATATTTCTTGTATGTAGAAAGAGTTTACCTGACAACCAAGTTCTATCCTCCACACAGGGCAGCACAATATACGATCATGTACAGTATATCATTTGGGGGGCGACTGTGGCTCAGTTGGTAGAGTGGGTTGGCCAATGTTCAGAGGGTCGGCGGTTCGATCCCTGCCCTTGTCACTGTGTCATGGTCGTTGTGTCCTTGGGCAAGACACTTCACCCAGCTTGCCTCGTGTGAATGTGTATGACTGCTGTATGTTTGAGGTGGTGGTCGGAGGGGCCGTAGGCGCAGAATGGCAGTCACGCATCCGTCAGTCTGCCCCAGGGCAGCTGTGGCTACTATCGTAGTTTACCACCACCGGTATGACTGTGTGTGAATGAATGGAACGCTTTTCAAGACGCTTTGAGTGTCTTGAAAAGCGCCATATAAATCCAATCCATTAGACATTAGATTACATTCACACATAAAGAAGAAGCCAGCCATTATGGCAGCTGTGTTGCAGTGAGAACTAAAGGCTCCTAAGAAAGGCAGTGTGACCTTTACAGGACAGTGTAAAACAGAGGTGCCATATGGGGCCCACGCCAACCCATGGTGGTCATATTCTTGCCATGCTATTAATACACAGGGGAGCTATAGTGGGAGCAACCCATGACATAACATCTCTGGCTACACGTGCACACAAACACATGCATGCACTGCACACATTTGATGCAAACCCCCCAAATATCAAAGAACATGGGAATCTGTATTGCATGCGTGTTGCATGCTGAGATGAGCTACTGTGCATATTAGTAAGCTGACTGCTGTTACTTTACCACATGTGTAAACATGAACAGATGTTCAGGCATAGCTTAACTACAATCCTTTGCTATAGCTGGTCGGCAAGAGATGCATGCACATGCCAATATGGACCGTACAACTTAAAATAATAATAATTGTGTAACCGTAACTTACAATTAACCTTTTCTGCTCTGATTAATTTGACAAAGGATTTTCTATATAAACCACTGTAACACCACTGTCATTGTCTCAACTTGCCTCGTGCACATGCACTGTTTTTATCCAGGTCTAATTTAAATACGTCTCTCCAAATGAGCTGATTTATCATCCCTCTTCCCCGCTAAGAGACAACACTTTGTCCATTTGGTGAGTTGACTTTAAAGCCTTTCTGCTGACTGAGGAGGAATGAGACTACTGATTTCAGACCTTTAAAAGCATAAAAGGTTTAAGAGCCACAGAGTTCAAGCCTGATACAAATACAGTTTATAACTGCCATTATGTCTCCAAAACCTTCAGCTCAGATGTAAGCTGGCAGTTTTTTTGTGGGTATTCATGCTGGTTTATGTCTTTGTGTGTCCAAAGGTATTCCACTCAGGCTTGAGGTTTCAGAGGCGTCATCAAAGTTTCAACTGATCTTTTGATTCCTGCTGATCGTGGTAAATATCCTCCATTTGAATCTGAATGGACCTCAGGTCTGCTTTTGTCATCAGCCGTCAGTCACCTGGAAACATAATAGAGTAGACATTTGCTTCATATTTCTCCAGGTTTGGTTCTTGAATGTTCCACTGTCATTGTTATGACTTTTATCTCTGTTATTCATCCTTTTTTGATCTCTTATATACAATTTAAATTTACTCGTGTACAACACGGCACATACTAATATTATATATACTATACATACTATGCTGTTAAACTGTGACAAAATGTGCTTCGAGCTTCCACCTGATGAAGCTGCTTCAACACGCCTCCTGCTTAATAAATAATACATAACCTAAATTTGACTGTTCACTTTCCTCATCCCAAACTGAAGTCCAAAATTCTAATACACTTTGACGAATAATATTCATTAACACAAGAATAAATCCGCAGTGTGCCAGATGTTTGCAGCTGAGCCCAGTTGGTGATTCTGTTAAGTGCGCTCATAAGCATCAAGGTTGCTTTTCCTTCTGTGTAAAGAACTACCTAGCAGAGGCGTTCCCTCTTTAAGTCAAAGTAAATATGGTATGGCTGACATTGTATATTGGACCTTTGGTTATATCCCTTTGATGAGGTGGGGTGTCTGGCTGTGTGAGGGCATTGGTTGGTAGAGCTGGTATTTTTGGACCAGAGTTTTGACCCTATTAAGCAGATTAATGCAGGCCGGGTAGCTCAGTGCTATAAGCCGAGGGATCTCTTCTGTCAGATCAACACAGATACTAGTGAGCCATCACGGATAGGCACACAAACACAAGTAATGCACAAACATAGACATAGGGAACCATAAGGCTGCCAGAGTCACATATTTCTACCTCTATCTCCATATTTCTATATACAGAACATGTAGCAAAATGTTCACGTTGAACGTCTTACAGCTGATATGGCTTCAGAATTAATATAGAAACAAAAATGTGTTTTAAGTTGTGCTTAAAAAACAATTCTACCAATTTAGCATTACTTTCCTATCAATTTAAATCACACATTCTTCTTCCTTTTCAAACCCTGCGCCTACATTACCCATAATGAAACTCTCTGGAACTCTGGAGCCACAAAAGGCTTCACGCAACCCTTTTTTCACATGATGCAGTGGTGATGATGCAAGTGCTGTAAACAGTTCCTCTTTTTAGCAGCAAAAGGCACATATTGCGATAATGTCTAAGCAATACAAATTTGAGCTAAAATGATTAGTTGATTAATAAAACATTAATTGATTTAGTGGGAAAAACGTCCCCTGGTTCCATCATGTCCTGTCTTTGGCATACATGAGTAAGCAAATTAAAACATGAGTAAAACTATTTGGGTTTTTGGTCAAATGATAACAAACAAAGTAGTTGTGGGAAATTATGTGTATTTTTCAAATGTTTTACTCCTTGTGTTAATATACAGAACAATTAATCGATTAATCATACAAACAGTTGGTGGATGAATTGCTGATGGAAATAAATAGTTCAGCCTCAATATAAATGTCCTGCTGGCCTCCACTCCCTCCCTCGCTTCACTATATGAACTTCACATCACTTCCCGCAGCCAAACTAAATGTTTCCACTGAGCATAGATTGCGTACGCAGAAACGTTGTGTGGGAATGTAATGGAGATACATTTTATTCTCCGTTGCCATCATGAATCTTTACTGTTTATGGGGAAATAATAATCAACATTAATGCACACAGACACACACGCCTACAAACATTTACAGATGACAATTGCGATTACATTCTCGATCATCAAGCATCTATCGATTGTTCTAAAATGTGAATTATTATTTTACCATTTTGTAATGCAGTTCACATAACCAGAGCCAACATTACCTGTAATTAATGAAGTTAAAAATAGATGCAAAATGGAACTAAATGATCTTCAGCTTCTGCAGTTAGTAAGACGGAACACTATACTGCATGAGAGTGCACGTATGTCTTTGTGTGTGTGTATGTGTGTGTGTGTGTGTGTGTGTGTGTGTGTGTGTGTGTGTACTGCATATTCCTGATGATGCTCTTTGACTGGTGCATTGTCTTTACAGAAAAGTGAGTGAACACTCACACAAACACATGACATTATTGTCAATGTTTAACATTTAACTTGCTCATACACAGAGTCATTTTATTCCCCAGGGCTCTTTGAACCAAGAACGATGTTGTCATTGATTATGTGAGATTATTCCAAGAGACTTGACTCCAATAACTCTGGTCTGGCCTACAGTGAATATTAAATACCACAGACTCAGGGAGTGGAAGATACAACTGTCCACCAATACACAATGACACACGTAGATTCAATTAATTATAAGTCATTTAAGAGAGAGAGTTAAGACACCTGCAAATGCAGATGTGATCAAATGTGAAGAAGAGACCATTGAAAGAGTAGATCAGTTCCGTTACCTTGGAAGTATAGTTTCAAAGTCTGGAGGAACAGAAGAAGAAGTGACGGCCAACAACAAGTGTTTCCACCCTAAACAAAGTCTGAACTAGAGCCATTTCCTTGAGGACAAAGCTAAGGATTTTTAACTCCAGCATCAAAACCATCCTGTATGGATGTGAAAGGTGGAAAATAAACAAGGGCATCCTGACCAAACTACAACCGTTCATCAACAAGAAGCAAAGTCATCTTTGTGGCATCTGGCATTACCAACGAGGAGCTGTGGAGAAGAACAGAGCAGGAAGAACTGGGAACAACCATCAAAAGAAGAACATGGAAGTGGATTGGACATACACTGAGAAAGCCAGAGTCAAACAGCACAAGACATGCACTTGACTGGACCCCCAAGGTGCAGGGCGCAGAGGAAGGCCAAAGACTTATTGCGAAGAACCTCCCATGACGAACTTCAAGCCAAGAGGAAAAGCCAAGATTGTGTCGTCTGGGGGCAGACTGTAGAAGCCCTACTCTCCGTCCGGAGCGAAGAGGAATTAGGAAGGGAAGGAATTTACGAGATCTGAAGTTAAATTTCTTGACAAAACACATCTAAATATTACTTTGCATGTATGTATGTATATATATATTAATATATATATATATATATATTCATCTGGAGCAGATGTCAGGTCTACATGAATTCTCTGTGAGGCATTCATATTGGGTAAGCTGCTGATGCTGACATGGGTGTGTCTGCAGGCCACAGGCCAAGTCCCAGTGCACAGCAGCTGGGACCAAAATCCTCCCTTGGCCTTTTGACAAGACACACACACACACACACACACACACACACACACACACACACCACAAAAACAGTTCAGCCAAAATTACTTCCTTGTGAGGAAAAAAAAAACCTGTGAAGTATCCAAAAACAGAACACAGAAGGCATACGTTAGAGGCGGTTATACAGGCTTATCAACAGGTGCTACGGTCATTCATTCAATCAGAGGATTAAATCAACCGATTGCTTTGAGACCAATTACCTGCATTGCAAAAAAATACTGTCTTAACTATAGTATTTAAAGACTGACTACTGATCTGGCTTCAGAAAAATACACATCATGTATTAGGCCTAGGTATTAAAAAACAGACATGTCAACTTTGACAAGACATCCTCAATTACAGGCACAAAAACATGATGTGCCAGCAGCCCATTCAGGCTGAAACTGTGAAACACACCCACCAGAAGCCAAACATTATCAAAGCACAACTGTGCATACACAACACATGCACAACTATGCATTCATGTTAAGGACAGCATAAAATCAATAGCACATCAGGTCATGCACTGAAAAGTAGGACCCCCAATATGAGTGTGTAGGATTTGGCAGCATCTTGCAGTGAGGTTGCAGAGGGCAACCAGCTGAAACCTCCCATGAAGCAAGCGTGCAGGAGAAAGATGGCCGACAAGAAAAAACACAAGAATGCTATCTACAGCCAGTGCACTCAGGGCCGGCCCAAGCCTTTTGGGGGCCCTGAGCAGAATTTGATTTGGGGCCCCCCACCACCACCACCGCGGAGTCACTTGTGCTTGATGTCTCTGCATGCTACCTAACATCTCCATTGAACTCTTCATGACTTTTAATAACATGTTAGCTGCTCACAAAGTCAAACAGTTAAATATCTTAGTTTATTTTTACCTCAAAAGCAATTAAACACATACACACACACACATGCTCTCATTTCTCCCACTGTCTACCCGCCCCACCCTGGCGTTCTTCCTCCACAGTGGGGATTAAGCCCTTCTCATTCACAGAAATATCATGTTATTCTTTTTTTTGAAGCCCTTTTTGTGCCAGAACCAGACTAGGAAAATATGGCCATCTGGTGCGACTGTCTATTACATATCACTAATCTCAGGTGGCATACAAACAATAACACACATCCACAACAACACACACACACACACACACACACACAGATGCCAAAATACGTCATGTGTATTCAGTGAATCTCCACATCTGCTTATAAAATATCCATTTCAGACTCTACCACTTTTAATCACCTTCTTTCTCTCTTACTAACATTGTACTTGGATATTGTGGATGGATTTACAGCAGCACATCTACTAATGTACACACTTATGTTTGCAGTTTGGACTTAAATCAATGGTAGAAGGTATGTGTGGAGAGATGGCTGCATAAAACCTGACAGAGGTCAATATTCCAGCAACCCTCGTTGTTGCATGAAACCCTGCACCAGAAAGAGGTAAATACAACATTAATATTAATTCCATCTTAATCATACAACACAGGGATATCTATAGTTCAGTGTATTTGATGCATGAGAGCAGGGAGCACATTGACCAAAGAGCAGTAGTCTGCGGAGGCACCTCTCCAGGTCATCTCCTCTCCAGGAAGTAAGTGGAGATCTGAGGAGTTCCCGTTCATATATAGTTAAATCCTGCTTACTTCTTTTTACATCATTACATTTTTGTGACAGCTGTATCCAACACTTTGCAGCTTGATGTTGACACACTAATAATGACACACGTTAATTTAGCTTTTAAAATTCCTCATTTCCAGTCTAAAAAAAAAATCAAGAAAATGCAACAACTGCTGTAAAACAGTCCTGTAGCAATGTGGACCAGCTGTGATTGAGGGAATGAATATCCTATAATAATAATAATAATAATAATAATAATAATAATAATAATAATAATAATAATATCCTATTGAGAAGAAATGTGTTGGAAGAATTATCCTTGATGTGGAATATGCCTATATTCTGTTTGCTTTATGTTCTCCCCCAATGTCTTTAGAATAGAAAAGAGAGCATTAAAAGAAGTTGCCCGGCTCACGCAGCGCAGCTGGATGAATAAAAGAAAAACGCTCGATCACACAAGAACCTGAGGCACTTGTTGCGACACTCCGAGGAGAGGGAAGCGGCCTACCTTCAGTGCAATCCCACAACTCCCGGGCGTTGTTTGGAGAAAGTGTGCCGCTCCGGGCCATGCCGGACTCATGGTTAGTGCGCACTGGATCGGCTGGTCACAACGCGCCTCCTTTCACCCCCGGGTTGACCGCACCGACAGCCGGCACGGCGGAGGTGCGACGGCCAATCACCCTGGGGCCAGATGTGAGAGTGATATAACAGCAACATGATTATGTTTAATTTGGCCAATTCCTCGCTCGCAAAATCCCTGTTTTTCTTCGTCCTCCAGCCCAAGCTGTTTCGCTTTATCGAGAGAGAGAGAGAGAGAGAGAGAGAGAGGAGAGAGAGAGAGAGAGAGAGAGAGAGAGAGACTAAGGAGATTTAAAAAGGCTTGTTTCCTAACCTCTGCCATGCTGCGATGTATGCTCTCTTGTCCACCATCAGTCATGATAACTTTCTCTTCTCATTTGTAATAACCTTTGTCAGGCCTATTTTTTTTTTTTTTTTTGGGGGGGGGGCACAATTTGGCTTTTTATTTATTTTATATATTTTTTTATAACAGATATTCATAAATATATATTTTAGGATTATAGCATCATAGTATTTAGACTGTCAGATGTCACTGTGGCCTTTATTCTACTGTAAACTTTATGACAGAAACAAGAGGAGTACAAACACTCTGAACCAATCTACAGACAGTAACTGTGATTAAAGTCCATTCATAGACCTGCAGCTTATCTAATGGAGAGAGGAATGAGATACGCTATCACTTTAAAACACATTTACATCATCAGGTTCTCAGCATGCAGCTTTAATGTGTCTAAACGTTAACATGACAGTAACTCTTGTTCAACAGAAGAGACTTGTAGCTGCTGGACTTCTTCACTGGTTGTCGTGTCCTACTAAGAAAATAAGCTAATTCCATTATTGTGTTGCTATATATTTGAATTATAGCTTCACAATTTCTTTTCACATATACAGGAGTCCTCCCTAAGACTTGTAAACCGACGTTTGATGGGTGAAATCCATTCCCCCTGTAAAAGACTGTAGATAAAGCCTTTGCATTGCAGAACTGCACAGAAGGAGGATTGTGGAGTGAGTCCCTCAGATGTTTTCATGTGTAGCCCGAAGCAACAATTACACTGAACAATAACTTTTTCAATGTTAATATAGTATATAGGCTATTAGTAGTAGCGACATTGCATTTAATATGGGCCGTGCCGGTCAAAAGGGTAAACTCCCATGGTTGATTAAAGAGTGCTTTGCTTACAGTCATTAATCTGCCATCATCACTGTTTAAATGGATGTGTCTGGCACAAATGCGTCCACTGGCTGACCCCTGCAGGAGCTTCAGGCTGGGGAGAGGATGCCGCTGTCTGGCTCCTGTCTGACTGCACACGGAGAATGGAGGAGCATCACAGCGCGTAGAGGCTTCCCTCTACAGGCGTCTGATGGTAGTGCACTTTGTTTACTCTCCAGTCCAAGTTTTCGGTCGGATTTGATTGAGTTTGTAAATGCGACCTGTCTCATGTCAGTGTTAATGAAAACTGCTTGATTGTGATTGGTTCCATCTACTTTTGTCCAAAACAATTTTATTCCGGCCCCTTTTTTAAACAAAGGTATCAAAATTGTTTGAATCTGAAATGAAGAGAGCAGGTTCCATAATTGTATTTTCTTATCAAATGTTTTTACTATGTTTTAATGTTCTCTAAAATGTATTTTAGTCTCAAATACAGTTAATTTTTGAATCCATATATATTTGACCTTCTAATCTATAGCCCCATCCATTTAGGTAAATGTTCTTGGTTTTACATGCAACTTTTTCATATATCAGACATACTCCACAACATGTGCCTCGCTGTTATTTTTTACAGGCTACACAGCCACACAAGTCTGGCTAATGTTGTCTGTTTAATGCATGTTTCCATCACCTTAATCCATATTCATGTGTAGTGCCATCTTGTTCCACGAAGCCTAGACTGTGTGTCTCAACAGGCCTGATCTCTTGCTCTGTTTTCCCATTGGAGTCACAAAACTAGGCCAAAGAGAGTAGGGGTAGACAACTTCAAAGACAAAGCGGACGAGGGGGAAGAGAAAGGACTCCAGGGAGATATTTTACTGTTATTCTAGGTTTGCTTTTACATCATGAGAATAACAAGCCAGTGCCTACTGAAATCTTTATTGAGCTTCAACGTTGATTGGTGGCATTTTATGCTTCCTCGTCTATGTTTGGTGGTGAAAAGCGGGTCTTTATGTAGCAGGTGGAAGGTGACATGTCTGATACTCTCCAGTCAAATCACAGTTTGACTTCCTGGCATGGAAAAAATAGTTATATTTAGGCTAAGCTAAGCTCCAATCACCACTCCATTATGTCAACCAATTCTGTTGCATATGTAGCAGGATAGAGTCTTGTCTTCTGCTCCGGTTTGCATGGTCCTGTGTTTTCTTGTGCTCGTGATTGTTTTAAATCGACAGCCAATCAGTGTGTGCCGGCATACTATAAAGACAGGTAGTGGTCCGTTTTGCTCTCCCTCTGTTGCCGTAGCTACCTCACTTCCGGTGTGCCCGCTGCTGCAGCAGGTATGAGAGCGATCTTTGCTTGTGTCTTCGTGCCATCAGTCTTGTTAGTATGGTGTTAAAACCGAACACATGTCATCTTGTAGATGCCGTGGACCCTCGTCCTTTCCTCTGCCATGAGGCGCTCACCGATCACAGCTGGTAGGTCCATCTTTACCGTGCGCTGTCACATTATTTAGCATATAGTAGCTAATGGCTGTTGTTGTTTATAGGTATCCACTCAGTGGCAGAATAACATCCGAGGACTCGTCCGCTTCCCCTCAGCTGGCTCATAAGTACGGCCAGATTGGGACTGCGGGTTTGTGTCCGGTAGCCAGGAGTGTAGCAGCTACTTCCACCTTTAACCACGCTGCTGCTTTGTCTTCCGCTGTTTTTTTGCGGTCATCCAGACTTTGCCCTCCGCTGTTATTGCGGTCAGCGCGGCTTTACCTGCCGCTGATTTGCGCATCTTCTGTCTGTTTGATGACGTATTGCTCCTCTTGTCCTTAGCTATTTTAGAGACCTGGCCATTTTAGTAAAGAAGTGTCGGTGTGCTTATTCTATAGCTTTGTGTATTTTCTAATTGGTTAAACCCTTTTTATATTGTTTTGGGAAATTGAGTGTTTATTTCTTTGATCTTCAGTTGTTTGTGTTATTTCATCCCCGCCATTCATCTGGTTTTGTTCTGTTAACTGTATCATCTTTATTTTTACAGCAGTTAATGTGATTGTTTTGCTCATTTTTTTGATCTGTTCACTAATTTGTATTTTGTTCCCTGTTCGTTTTAGAAGACGAGAGCCTAAAGTGGTGGGGGTTGGTGTTCCCCGGTGGTGGCGTCCCCTCCTGTGTGCTGTGTGGTCTCCCCCGGGTGTGATCCTTCACGTGTGTGTGTGTGTGTGTGTGTGTGTGTGTGTGTGGATGTGCTTACACGTGTGATTGGGGTGACCCCCTCTTATGGACCTTTCCCCTCCTGGTGGCCCACCTCCCCACTGGTAAGCCTCAGCTTCCCTCATGGTTCTCTGCCCTTTTAATTATTATTATGTGTATGCTGGTCTGTGGTTGTTGGAGTTAAAAATAAAAGTCTTGTGGATGGAATTACGTCTCTGGCCTCATCGTATAACGGACCTTTGTGCCTTTCTTTTGAGTGACCCGTTTGGTCAGAGGTAAAAAGAATCTTATTCCTTAGGTGAAATTCCCAGGGTGGCGTTGTTGGCTCCTCCTCTAATTATACCAGCTTGCTGGTCGACCTCTCTAATACCGCTCGCCACAAATTGGCGTCGTTGACAGGATTTACTTTGAAGGCCGAGACGTATGTTCCATTCCACTTGGTGCTTTATTTTCTTGTTTTTTTGTTTGTTTGGAGGCAAAGCAGCAGTTAGTGTGTTAAGCTGTGGTCAGCCTGGTGAGGTTTTCTTGTGTTGGTGTACTGGGCTGTAGTTTAGCTTCATCTATCAGGCTGTAGTATGGAGGAGGAAATGCAAGAGTTGCGAGATCTGGTTGCACAGTTGAAGGCTGACAATGAGAGGTTGCGTCAAGAGCAAGCCCCTGTAGTACCACCCCCTAGTGCCACACCTTCGACCTCATCAGCACCACCTACTGCCACTGCCAGTGTCCCGGCAGCCGAGAGGTCAGGGATAGCATTGAGTGAGTGGCTTGAGGAAGTACAGTCATGTATGAGGGCTCGTCATTTATCCACAGCTGATCAGGCTTTCTTTCTCTATGACCATCTAGAGGGGGAAGCGAGGGAAGAAATTAAATACCGCTCCAGTACAGAGCGTGGGGATCCGGCTAGGATCGTAGTAATACTACAGGAACTCTATGGCTGCTCTGAGTCTTACGTGGCCTTGCAGGAAGCTTTCTTCTCTCGTAAGCAACATGAAGGAGAAACGTTACTTGAGTTCTCCCTTGCCCTGATGAGTCTTATGGGAAGAGTAAAGCAGCGTGCACCAGCTGGAATGCTTAATGCAGAGGGTCTGTTGCGGGATCAGTTTGTTGAGCAGGTGGTAGATAGCACTTTAAGACGAGAACTTAAACAGTTTGTGCGTAGTCAACCTACAGCTACATTGCTCGACGTCAGAGGGGAAGCAATTAGGTGGGAACGTGAAGGTCTGCCTAGCGCCTTTAGAGGCCGTAGTAACTCTGTCCCTTCAATCAGTGGCATTCAGTATGGAGTCCAGGGTGCTCATTCTGTTGCTAGTATCCCCCATTCATCTGAAATGGATGAGATGAAGGAAATATTGAGGCAGCAACAAGAACAGCTTAATCGGTTAACCCAGACCCTTGCTCGTATGCAGCGTCCTCATGCCCATAGTCATTCAGCTAATCGTGGGCCTCTAGTATGTAACCGCTGTCAGAGACCTGGTCATTTTGCGAGAGAATGTGATGGTGTGCGTGCTTCCCCTCGTCCTCAGTTCTCCTCGCAGGCTTCCCGGCCCTCTGTCCGGCAGTCGGAACCCACAGCAGCTCCGGAAAACTAGCACCCACCAAACTGCAGAGCCACAGTTTGGGTGGGGCCCTTAATGGCTCACATCCTGTGCTAGGCGAGTTAGCTCATGCTCCAAAACTGGTTTCATCTTGTCCCCATTTAGAGGTTGTCATGGGTGGAGTCAAGGTGCCATGTTTGATTGACACTGGGTCTATGGTTTCTACTGTTGCCGAGAGCTTCTTCCACAAACATTTTGAACCTTGGGGCCAAGAGCGGCTTCAATCCTGTAGTTGGTTACAGCTAAGGGCAGCTAATGGTCTAAGTATTCCCTACCTTGGCTACTTGGAGCTAGATGTTGAGTTGTGTGGCAAACTGATTTTACAGTGTGGTGTCTTGGTCGTGAAGGACCTTCCTGGTAATGCTTCTCTTCAGGCCCCTGGCGTGTTGGGAATGAATGTGATCCAGAAATGTTACCAAGAGCTATTTGGGCAGCATGGGTTGTCATTTTTTAAACTTTCTTCTGTTGTTCAGGCCCCACAACCTGTTACACAGGCGTTGCAGAAGTGCCATCAGGTAACCACGCAGACCCCTCAGGAGCTGATAGGGAGGGTGAAGGTCAGAGGTAGGCGGGCCTGTCGCATTGCAGGTGGTGTGATGAAGATAGTGGCAGCTACTTGCTCAGAGCAGTGTTCTGATACAACCGTGTTGTTTGAGCCCCTTGATTCTGGATTACCTGCTGGTTTGCTGGCATCTCCATCTTTGGTTAGGGTGGTTAGAGGTACAGCATATATACCTATCGTGAATGTTGGTTCTGTAGAGGTGCTGTTATATCCACGCACTGTCGTTGGTACCCTGGAAAAGGTGAATGTTGTAAGCTTACCTGCAGGAATCGCAGAAGTTCCATCTACTGTAGCTACTGTAGCATCCCAGATGGCCTTACCTACAATGCAGGATCAGATTGAGGGTTTAGATCTGTCTCCCTTGTCCTCAGAAGAACAGGGTCGGGTGAGGTCTCTCCTTAGGAAATATACTTCTATTTTCTCTGCCCACGACAGTGACCTAGGCTGCACTAACCTGATCTCTCATGACATCCCTCTGGTAGATGAGACCCCTGTCAAACAACGCTACAGGCGCGTTCCTCCTTCTGATTATGAGGCCGTTAAGGAACACATTAATCAGCTTCTTTCTGCACAGGTGATCAGAGAGAGTTGCAGCCCCTACGCCTCCCCCATTGTGCTAGTGAAGAAAAAGGATGGAAGCCTGCGTATGTGTGTTGATTACCGGCAGCTAAATAGTAAGACCCGGAAAGATGCGTTTCCGCTGCCACGCATTGAGGAGTCGTTGGATGCCCTGACGGGTGCACGCTGGTTCTCCACCATGGACCTGGCCAGTGGGTACAACCAGGTTCCAGTCACTGAGAAGGACCGGCCCAAGACTGCGTTCTGCACTCCATTCGGCCTGTTTGAATGGAACCGTATGCCATTTGGGCTCTGTAACGCCCCCAGTACTTTTCAAAGATTAATGCAGAGAATCTTTGGTGATCAACAAGGTCAGTCATTGCTTCTGTACCTGGATGACATTGTCGTGTTCTCTTCTACTGTACAGCAGCATCTTCAGCGGCTAGATGTGGTACTGGCTCGGCTGCAGCAGGAGAGACTCAAGGCCAAGCTTTCCAAATGCGCGTTCTTCCAGCCAGAGGTGCGCTATCTGGGCCATGTTATATCTGCCAACGGTGTTGCCACAGACCCAGCCAAAATAGAGGCTGTGGCCAAGTGGCAGCCTCCCCAGACAGTCTCTGAGCTCCGGTCCTTCCTGGGTTTTGTGAGCTACTACCGCCGCTTTGTGGAGGGCTTTGCAAAGCTGGCGGCCCCGCTCCACCGACTGATCGCTGAATTTGGAGGAACCAGGTGCAGACAGAGGTCCCCACAGCTTGCTACTGAGAACTGGACAGAGGAGTGTAGAGCAAGCTTCGAGGCGCTCAAGACCAAGCTCACTACTGCCCCAGTGCTCGCCTACGCAGACTTCTCCCAGCCCTTCATCCTTGAGGTCGACGCCAGCCATGGTGGTTTGGGGGCGGTGCTTTCACAGGAGCGGGAAGGCAAGGTGAGGCCCATAGCTTATGCCAGCCGGGGACTGAGGCCCACCGAACGTAACATGACGAACTATAGTTCTATGAAACTGGAGTTTCTAGCCCTTAAATGGGCCATGACTGAAAAGTTCCGAGAGTATCTGTTGGGCCACCGCTGCATTGTCTACACAGACAATAATCCACTCAGTCATCTGTCAACTGCAAAGCTCGGCGCTATAGAACAGCGTTGGGCAGCTCAATTGGCCTCTTTTGACTTCGAGGTTAAGTACCGTTCTGGCAGAAGTAACCGAAATGCCGATGCTTTGTCCCGTCAGCACTCACCTGGTCCATCTGACATGGCGGCCATGCTTTCTGGCACACCACTCCCCGAACCGCTTCAGCAGGCCCTCAAAGTGAGTGCGACTGTAACTCAAGCAACTGTGACTGTTTTACCTGAGAAGACTCCTGACGACATCCGCACCCTGCAGCAGGCTGATTCAGTCATTCAGGAAGTCCAGAGGTACTGGGAGCAGGGCCGGCGTCCCAGTTCTATGGAGCGACAACAACTCTCCTCACCTGCATTGATCCTGCTGCGTCAATGGGGCCGGCTAGTTAAGAGGGGCGACATCCTGTATCGGCAGATCTTTCGCTCTGATGGTGCTGAGCCAATCTTCCAGCTGCTCCTGCCTGCTGTGTTAGTCCCCGAGGTGTTAACACAGGTACATCAAGAGCATGGCCATCAAGGCGTGGAAAGGACCCTAGCTCTCCTGCGATCCAGGTGTTATTGGCCAGCTATGTCAACAGAGGTTGCACAATGGTGCCAAACTTGTGAGCGGTGTCAGGTCGCCAAGGACAACCAGCCTGCTGCCCGAAACCCCATGGGACATCTTTTGGCATCAAGACCAAATGAGATTCTGGCTATGGATTACACACTGCTGGAGCCTGCTCGAAATGGCATGGAAAATGTCTTGGTGATGACCGACGTCTTCAGCAAATATACGCTCGCCATCCCCACCCGTGATCAACGTGCTTCTACTGTGGCCCATGTTTTAGTGGTGGAGTGGTTTTCAAAGTTTGGGGTCCCTGCAAGGATACACTCGGATCAGGGACGCAACTTCGAGAGCGCACTTATCCAGCAACTTTGCAATCTTTACGGCATTCAGAAGTCTCGCACCACCCCGTATCACCCAGCAGGCAATGGCCAGTGTGAAAGATTCAATCGAACTCTCCATAACCTGCTACGCACACTGCCTCCATCCCGAAAAAGAGACTGGACCTCCTGCCTCCCTCAAGTCCTCTACTCTTATAACACCACTCCCCATCAGGCCACTGGGGAGGCCCCATTCTTTTTAATGTTTGGCCAGGAGCCCAGACTCCCCATTGACTTCCTGTTGGCCAGGGTCCAGGACCCCATCAGTGGAGATGTTCACGAATGGATTCAGGAACATCAGGCACGATTGCACATTGCTTTTGAGGGTGCAAGAGAACGACTGAAAACTTCAGCAGAGTGCCGAAAGAAGGCTCATGATCAACACCTTCGAGGGGAACCATTTAAAGAAGGTCAGTTGGTCTTTCTGCGCAACTTCAGTGTCAGAGGGCGTCACAAGATGCAAGACCTCTGGGGCTCCACGGTGTATTCTGTCCTCCGAGCACCTAAGGAAGGTGGAGCTGTTTACACCATAGCCCCAAAGGATGATCAGTCCAAAGTCAAGCGGGTTCACCGTACCTTGTTGAAGGCGGTGATTGGGGTAGAGTCCCCTGGCCCTGCAGTGGCCAGCCATTCATCTCCCCCTGGCAGGTCCGTCTCCGAGTCCTCCTGTGATGGAGATTTGTTGCTCCTGGTTCCCGAAGTTGCTCCTCTTCCAACTTTGCCAGCTACGAGGGCTGAGGCAGAGACTCAACTAACCCCTCGGCTGCCACACCATCAGGCTAACCTGGTTCCCACGGTGCCAATTCCACCCAGGCCCCCTGTCATAATTCCAGCTCAGCCATCTGCATCCTGGGTTATTCCATCTACCAGCTCCTCTGACGCCACCAACCTGCCACTCCGAAGGTCAGCACGATCAACTGCTGGCCAGCATTCCAATGTCCACCGAATACCAAGGCCAATGGGGGACTTGGCATTGGAGGCTGCAAACTCTCATGGTTCTGTATCACACGCTGTTACTGCACTTTTTAGACCCTGGCGTTAGTTACATCTCCTTTGGTTTATTGTCGGGACGACCATTAAAAAAAAAAAGGGGTAGATTGTAGCAGGATAGAGTCTTGTCTTCTGCTCCGGTTTGCATGGTCCTGTGTTTTCTTGTGCTCGTGATTGTTTTAAATCGACAGCCAATCAGTGTGTGCCGGCATACTATAAAGACAGGTAGTGGTCCGTTTTGCTCTCCCTCTGTTGCCGTAGCTACCTCACTTCCGGTGTGCCCGCTGCTGCAGCAGGTATGAGAGCGATCTTTGCTTGTGTCTTCGTGCCATCAGTCTTGTTAGTATGGTGTTAAAACCGAACACATGTCATCTTGTAGATGCCGTGGACCCTCGTCCTTTCCTCTGCCATGAGGCGCTCACCGATCACAGCTGGTAGGTCCATCTTTACCGTGCGCTGTCACATTATTTAGCATATAGTAGCTAATGGCTGTTGTTGTTTATAGGTATCCACTCAGTGGCAGAATAACATCCGAGGACTCGTCCGCTTCCCCTCAGCTGGCTCATAAGTACGGCCAGATTGGGACTGCGGGTTTGTGTCCGGTAGCCAGGAGTGTAGCAGCTACTTCCACCTTTAACCACGCTGCTGCTTTGTCTTCCGCTGTTTTTTTGCGGTCATCCAGACTTTGCCCTCCGCTGTTATTGCGGTCAGCGCGGCTTTACCTGCCGCTGATTTGCGCATCTTCTGTCTGTTTGATGACGTATTGCTCCTCTTGTCCTTAGCTATTTTAGAGACCTGGCCATTTTAGTAAAGAAGTGTCGGTGTGCTTATTCTATAGCTTTGTGTATTTTCTACTTGGTTAAACCCTTTTTATATTGTTTTGGGAAATTGAGTGTTTATTTCTTTGATCTTCAGTTGTTTGTGTTATTTCATCCCCGCCATTCATCTGGTTTTGTTCTGTTAACTGTATCATCTTTATTTTTACAGCAGTTAATGTGATTGTTTTGCTCATTTTTTTGATCTGTTCACTAATTTGTATTTTGTTCCCTGTTCGTTTTAGAAGACGAGAGCCTAAAGTGGTGGGGGTTGGTGTTCCCCGGTGGTGGCGTCCCCTCCTGTGTGCTGTGTGGTCTCCCCCGGGTGTGATCCTTCACGTGTGTGTGTGTGTGTGTGTGTGTGTGTGGATGTGCTTACACGTGTGATTGGGGTGACCCCCTCTTATGGACCTTTCCCCTCCTGGTGGCCCACCTCCCCACTGGTAAGCCTCAGCTTCCCTCATGGTTCTCTGCCCTTTTAATTATTATTATGTGTATGCTGGTCTGTGGTTGTTGGAGTTAAAAATAAAAGTCTTGTGGATGGAATTACGTCTCTGGCCTCATCGTATAACGGACCTTTGTGCCTTTCTTTTGAGTGACCCGTTTGGTCAGAGGTAAAAAGAATCTTATTCCTTAGGTGAAATTCCCAGGGTGGCGTTGTTGGCTCCTCCTCTAATTATACCAGCTTGCTGGTCGACCTCTCTAATACCGCTCGCCACACATACTTGATCGATATACCAAGAGGCACAAAGAACAAAAACATGTCCAGCAGGCCAGCTGGACCCCATCTGCAAATTAACAGCATTAGAAAATAATTCACACAATAAAGCAAACTTGAACCTGGGAAATACTGAATACCAAGCAGGATCGAAGAATGAGGGAGAGACTAAAAAGGAAAATGGAGACCAGGAGAGGTTGTACAATGTGGTTTTTTTTTTTTTTTTTTTTGAGTTTATGAATTATTAATGCAGGTGGGATATTTTAAGCACCCATATCATGTCTGTGTGCAATGAGTCTGAGGAGGTACACAGAGGATAGGATGGGTATCATTTGCCTGTTTCCTCAGTGTAGTGGCTATTATTACATTTAACCACACATATTTTTGCTGGACCCGAGGACTGGCCTATATTCGTCTCATGGACTTACTGACTGACTGACTGACTGACTGACTGACTCCCCATTTTTGAAACATGCATGTGTGAGGATTGTGCCGGCTGCAGAGGAGGGATAAAGCTGTTGAACTTCTCACTCAAGGACTGTCAATACATCCCTGTTGATTTTTAAAAACGTTGCAGGCGAACCATTTAGATTGTCAAAATGTCTGTTTCAACACTTCAAAATCAATTCAATTGTAACTGTGATCTCAGGACCCTTTAACCTGTATATTCTATACACATATATTCTATACACACAGGAGAACATCAGGAAGATGGCCCCAAATGACGAGCTGGTAAGTAAATATCTCAGACAGCAGAAAGCAGAGGAGGAGGAGGAAGAGGAAGAGGGGGATCCATCATGAAAGGACAAGCCGCTGCATGCCATCTACAACCAACATGTATAAGAAGTGGCTGATATGGAGAAATCATACCAGAGGCTAGAGAAGGCTGGTCTGAAGGACAGCACAGAGGCACTCATCACGGCAACAAGAACAGACACTGAGCACGAGATCAATAGAGGGTCTACCACACCAGGACCAGGACCCCAGGTGCAGGCTGTGCAAAGATGCCCCTGAGACAGTCCAGCAGGCAACAGTGCAGGGTGTACGATATGAACATGGAGACACATCCAAAGGTAGTAGAGAATGACAAGATCCTGAGACTTCCAGATCCAGACTGATAAACTGATGATGGCTTACCGACAGGACATTGTGGTGGTGGATGAACAACAGCAGAGGTGATAGATTTAGCCTGGGAAAGCGATATGAATATAGAAGCTTTTGTTATGATTTATTTAGTTTATAATAAATAATAAGTCAGTAGATAAATGTCAGTAGATTTCCTTTGTTTTTCCTTTCCTTTGATTTCCTTACAGGGAACGCCCTCTGCATGCTCCACATCTGTCGGATCTATACATGAATTGTCTTCTTTATACGGGACTGACTGCAGAAATACAGTTTTTCTCAGTCGATTTGGTACAATTCTCAGATCAGAACTGAAATTCTCAAAACTACCTGTTCAATCTTCACATCATTGTGTCACTTGTGCACATCAAAAAAGCAAATTCTCATTCCTTTGAACAAGTTGCAAATGCTTTGGTCCATCCATGCAAATGATTATGTACAATTATCTGCTGTTTCCTACATTATCAATTGCTTATGTCATTTTGATCAAAATGCATTATAATGGGTCTCTGTTGAATAGTCTCACCACCCACAACACAATATGTCAAGCATATTCATATACAATTCCATTTAACTGTTTTTTTTTTTGTTTTACTTTTTTTCTAAATCTGTCCTATAGTAATTGGTAAATTGCTCCCAGGTGATTCCCAGGTGATTTCTAATGAAATTGCATGTCATGAACAATCAACTGGCAAGTATATATATAGAGCCAGAGCACAACACAATTTTACAATGTCTGACAATGGAAGGACAAATTGGAAGGGGTCAACAGCCAGTGAGAAGAAGAAGAGGAAGAGGAATCAGGCTGCGTGGCGGAGGAGTTGGGAGGGAAAACAGAGGAAGAGGCAGAAGAGGCCGAGGACATATGCGCGTGCCTGATGAGATAAGGGCCACACTTGTAGACCATGTTCTCAATCATGGGCTTACAATGGCCGAGGCTGGTCGAAGGGTGCAGCCAAATGTTGGGAGAACAACTGTGTCCTCAATCATTCAGACTTTTCGTCGAGAGAACAGGTATGTAATCTAACAATACGTACTGTACTGTAGGCTAATACCGTATGCGTTATTCCATTTTTACAGTATACAGTCCATGTATATGTATTTTACTGGACTCAATTTTGTGTTTTGCACTATATATATTTTATATTTACACTATATTTTTTTCCACATAGGACTGCAAGACAACTTCACGGGGGTGGCAGAGGGCCCCTTTTCACACCTGAACAGGAGGAGGCTATTTGTACCATGGTTATCGAAAACAATGCCATAAGACTAAGGGAGATAAGAACTGCCATTATAGAAGACAACAACATATTTGAAAACATCCAAACTGTCAGCATCTCAACCATTGACAGGGTGCTGAAAAGACACCAAATGAGAATGAAGCAGCTGTACACTGTTCCATTTGAAAGAAATAGCGAAAGAGTGAAGGAGCTCCGCTACCAGTATGTACAGGTAAAACATGCATGAGCATCCAGTAACTGTACCTCACAGTACAGTAAACAATACAGCATCATATAGTGGTACACACTACACATTTGCTATGGCTGTAGAAATGAAGAGGCAATGTGTGCTGTTTACGTTTGATGTAACTGTATCTTGTCCAAAATGAAAATGTATGTACAGTAATTCATAAAATTCATTTTGTATCTTCTGGATATAGCGTATAATGGAACTGGAAGCCAGTGAACCACCACACAACTTCATCTACATGGATGAGGCTGGCTTCAACCTTACCAAACGCAGAAGGCGAGGTCGAAATATCATTGGCCACAGAGCTACAGTTGATGTGCCAGGCCAACGGGGTGGGAACATAACAATGGGTGCAGCTATATCTGAGAATGGGGTGCTAACGCATATTCCCATTATTGGGCCATACAATACAGAGCATCTTGTCACATTTTTAGACACTCTCTACAGGGATCTCATCCCTGAACAAGAGAGGGGTCAGATTGGAGATGACTTGCCAATGTATGTGATAGTTTGGGACAATGTCAGCTTCCATCGCTCCAATATCATCAGGCAATGGTTTGCAAACCACAACAGGATAAGATGGAGTTCCTCTCACCCTACTCCCCATTCCTCAACCCCATTGAAGAATTTTTCTCAGCATGGAGATGGAAAGTTTATGATCGCCAGCCCCATACCCAGATGACCCTTCTGGCTGCCATGGATGCTGCGTGTGATGACATCACAGCAGATGCCTGCAGAGGCTGGATAAGACACTCAAAAAGATTCTTTCCACGCTGCATCGCAAGAGAAGATATTCGTTGTGATGTAGATGAAAATATGTGGCCCAACATACAGGAACGTCAGGAGGTGTAGGAAGACTGCACTGTAATTCCTACAACACTGCATGTACAGTTTTCCCTGAGGAGATTGTCCTATGTTTACATTTCTACTTTTTTTCTTTGTGCTGTGCAGTGTTGTCTTTTCCTTTTTGTATACTGTAACAATCTGTCAACTGTCAACAAATTACAATACAAAAAGTAAAAGCGTAAATGTGAATCTTGTCCTGTCCTTTTGCAAACAATCTCCCACATACACTAAGGTGTAACTTACTATTTACAGTACAATACAGTAATTGTCATCAAAAATTTAGCCATAGTTTACATCAGAACATCCCTCCAGAGTTCACTGTGATATTGACAACATGACTAAGCAATTTGACTGTCTTATCCATACACAATGACACAAGGACTTGCCCTTCTGATGGCACTGACATGTTCATTGACACAGATATTTAATTTTGAGAGATGAACTAAGGATTTTGAGCAAGAGACTGGCTTTTGCAGGCAATCCATGGTGTTTTGCCATTTGTCCGAATTGTTTTGAGAAATGCACTTACTGTTTTGCTAATAGCGAGGCTGATTCGAGAATTGTACCAAAGCGACTGAGAAAAACTGTAAGATGAAGTAAAAGATTGAAATGCTATATACAAATGATTCACTCTATTTCATTTGGTTTATGTGAACATCTTCAAATAATATGAGAGATGTCACCTTTTTAAACACAACTCTTTTCATACAGCTATTCCATACTATAAATACAACTTATCCACTAAGACCATTGAAGACCCTTGCCAGGCGGTGTTTGGCTGTAAGTTAAGGTATAGGATGGAGAGCAGCCTACAGAATATAGGCCATGCTCATAAATCAGCTCAGCTCATTAAACACACTGACAGGCTGAAACTCCCCAGTGTTGTCCTCCTTTGCTCATACGTCCAGTCTAACCGGACTCCTGATCCACTCTCTCCTTTTTTCCACTCTTACAATGACTATAAACTGCAATGTACACAGTCCCTTTGGCTGATTAAAGCTATTCCCTATAAACAGAGGGTAAGCCTGGTGTGTCTAAGGGGGGGTAATATAAGGGGCTTCCACAGTTGGGACAGGAGTGATGAAAAAGGGCTTCCCCTCCTCCATTCAGGTTTTCCTAATGCAAGGTTGCTATAAAAAAGGCTTAAGTTGACAGGCCATTAACTGGGCTGTGTATTAGGTTATAAATCAACTCATTCTGCAATTGGAAAATAGCATGTGAGGCAATCACTGGTCTTTTTTTCAGGGGTTCCCAAAGAGGAGGTCGGGCCCCCCTGGGGGGTCGTGAGACACAGAGGGGGGTCGTGAGATGATTTTCATTACTTTGACTGAAATGTTCTTCTGGTTACAAGTCTTCTGGTTAAGTATTATGTCAAAATTAAGTTTGCACATGAAAGCCACAATGTTTACTCGTTACATGGAGATGACTGAGATATTCTACTCTTATCTGATAGTAAATTGTTACAATCATATCATGGTTGTCAGGCAGTTCTGTACTTTTGTGTTGTCGTTATGCCCGTGTTTGGATATGCATATAAGTGTGTGTTTGTCCTGTGTGCACGCTTTCTTACCTCCTGGGATAGTGGGGGTCTCCAGTCTCTGGCACCGTTATTTTGGGGGTCGCGGGCTGAAAAGTTTGGGAACCCCTGCTCTATTGGGTTACACATCATACAACATACAAACAAGTGCACTTGTGGCCTTCAAAATTGCTGGGTGGGAATATATTCATCTTATTATTTTCTCCTGTCCAATTGAAATGATTAAATAAACGTAAAATAAAAGCATTTCTAAAGCACTTTAGTCTTGTCAACTACTCAAAGTATTTCAACAATGCCCTGTGAAGCACCTTAAGTATTTTAACCCCCAACAGACAGTTCTGATATGTACCTGTTCTTGATGAACAAACCCAAAGAACGCATGGCTCTGTTTCCAGATTATCTATGCTCATGTGCACAGTGATTTGAGGTGATGAAGCGTCTTACTTATAACTCGTACATTAGTTTCTAAGAGAAACTAAGCACAACGTGGTCAGAGTTATGGAAGCACATGGAGACGGTCTAATGAGACCACTTTGGCTAGCCAGCCTGGGCCATCACTCCTGCCACATATAAAAGTGACCACACAGTAGTGAATGACAGTGTGTCCATGATGATGTCACTGATAGAACACTAGCAACAACGACTCAACGACGATTGTAAGACGGAAAACCCCACAGATGTGTGATAAAGTGTGAATATCGGCTGTCTGGCTGGCTCAAAGAGAACTTGAGCCAAGCTTCTGTTTAAAACATAGCTAATCAAACAGCAATCAACGGATCAATACCCATCAGTTGTCTGGAAGGATGTCTGGCTACTGTCCTTAGCTGACATACCGGAACCCAGCCAACTGAGATGGCCCTAAGGGAGCATTATACTCCTAATATATGTCTGAGAGGGGAATCACATCGGCCCTTGGTGCATTACTTTGCTGCTTAGTACTGGTGGAGAGGTAGAGATGGTGAGAGATAAACACAAGAGAGAAATGTGTGGGAAATGAAATGTGAGATGGGCAAACGATAGAGAGGGAAAGCAGGATTAGAGTGAAGCAGCAGGGATATGAGCAGAAGGTAAAGACAATAACGGGAGAAAAAAAACATTTCCAGCTGCTAGGGGAAGGGTTCGACTATGAAGTGGCGATAATGTCAAGAATGTTTTACATGTCCCACTCTACGTTGAACTCAGGAGTCAAGAGCGTTTTGGCTCTCCATTCTCTTCCTCGCTGGTTCTCTCGCTGCTTTTATAAATAGACACTTTCTCCGAGCACAAGGTTCACTTAAGGAGAGAAGTGGGACAGAAAACATTTGAAGGATGATGATTTGTCCATTCAAATATTCCTTTTGTGATGGAACACAAGAGTGGCTGCCCGAGTGATGCTTTCATCATTTTGCATAATATATGGACCTTTTAGGTTTTATTTCTTTTTATATAGCTTTAAGAGCACCGAAGAAGAATTGGATGCCATGTTTTAACACATGGCAGTGTATAGCTTTGTATTTCATGTAAACAGACGCTCATACAAAGTGTATTGTTTTGGTGAAAACCATGATGATTTGGGCTGGCATGACAGTATATCGTTATGAGGCAAACCGAATATAGTCATCTTTTTGCCTGAATCGTCATACAATGTCCTTTACATCACATGATAAAGACACAACAGAAGCTTGAGGTTATCATAAATATGTTATTATTGATATAATCATGAAGACCATTATCATCCAGAATAGGTTTATAATGTACAATGATTTTCTCTATGTCCTCAGGAAAGGCATGGCAAGCGTTCAGATCCATATTTCCTTTGTATGTAACAATGGACAACTTGCTTCTTGGTTCAGTATCTTTCCTTCCAATGACAGAAAATAGAAAGGTTGTATACAGATACCTGGGTAGAGACAACTAGTGAAGATTCTGAGGATTATTTAAATATCATACACACATACAGTATTTGTGACAAAAAGCAAAATGGTAAATAGTCAAAGAAGGTAGAAGAAATCAACTAAGAGGATGTCGTCTGGGTTACCCCCGTATGTATTAAGACAGTATAGACAGAATCTATTTGACCAAGGCCTCCATGTGTATTTAAGTCAAACCTAATCCCCTGCACCATGTGAGGGTCAAAGGTGAGCCAACGATAACATTCAAATAGAAAAACAGTGGAAAGAAATCACATTTATACAGTGTCTGATGACACAAATAAGTTAAAGTCCTCATAGAAATTATATTTCCTTTTCAATTTCTATATGTATCCTTATTAAACCTAAGACAGAATTCACTTACTAACTTTATTTTCTTGGATTAGTTCAGCAAGCAAACACTTCCGATTCCCTGCTACACAGGAATCTGTACATGGCAGAAGCTTGTGTTAAAGCTAAAGCTTTAGGCATTTTAAGACATCATTGTAAAGCAGCTGTAAATCTTAGATACATTGTTTACATGGCTACGTGCATTCACCACCAGAGGTGGGTTTAAGACCATTTACTTCATAGTTCGACAGTTGTCTGTCCTGACAGACCATCACAGGCAGGGTTTATACACCAGCTTGTG
Organism: Chelidonichthys spinosus; assembly: GCA_029853015.1. Classification (NCBI taxonomy): domain Eukaryota; kingdom Metazoa; phylum Chordata; class Actinopteri; order Perciformes; family Triglidae; genus Chelidonichthys; species Chelidonichthys spinosus. Next base: position 23,248,614 of record CM056829.1, on the reverse strand, counting down.
TTCAATTGTCCAGTGTGTGTCTGTGTGTCAAGTGTTCTCTTGTCACTAGAGTACAGCAAAGATGTGTTTTCCTTGGTTCAGATGATCCTGATGTGCTGTCCCGACGGTTTCTCCAGGACAGGAGGTTTTGACTTGACGAAGTGTCCCTTCAATAGTGTGCTTGGTACCAAGAGTGGAAACGACAGAAGTCCAGACGAAGCTTTCAAGCCACGTAAAGTCACACAGGTGTTCCAGCACACAAGAATAGTTTAGAAAGATGCAAGTACACACCAGAAAAACAGCATAGAGGGTGTGGGCAGTGTTAATCTTCCTTTCATGATCCTATCTTCCTTCCCAACCTTTCCTCTTTCCTTCAATCCCAAGGAACTGAGATACTGCAGCTGATCTCATGAGTCAACACACGCTTATAGATCTCATCTCCACTGAGTGCGGTTGGACATTCCTTTCAGTTGCCTTTGTTTAATATATGACACGCGTGTGTTGAACATATACACACAGACTGTAAACATTGTGGGAGGATGGGATAAAATATACAGAGCACCTGACCTGGAGTCAAGAAATGCAGGGTGTCTGATAACTGCTACCACAATGTGTTTATGTAGAAGATCTCTATTTCTCACGATCTCTTTGTCTCTCTACTCACACACACAGACAGACTCGTGCATAGACATCAATGCACACTGGACGTGATGAGCCTATATATGAGAGATAAGCGCAGACAGACTATGTCAGACAGACTATCATCCACTTGGCTGGGGAAAAGAAAGAGCTCCCCCTGACTGACTGCTTGACTCTGTGTAACCTGGCTGGCAGCAGATTGTAGATGTTGCTGTGCTTTCACTATGAGACACATTTACTGGGCTTTGACTGCAACTGACTACAAAGAATGTAAAGCTTTAGTTACCTCTGAACTGTGGATCATATGCTAAGCTATCACTGTTCTGGAGTCAGTGTGGATGTGGACTCATATCCTCTAAAACCTTCCTTGTTTCCTCTCACGTTTGTCGGCTGTCACTTTCTTCCTCCATTCACAGCATTACCTCTCTGGGTAAACACTTCACATGGATTGTGACTCAACAATATTTCAGATAACAATGGCAAGAAGATGCATATGCAAAGCATGAAAAGTGCTTCTAAAGCATACATTATTGCAGATAGCGGCAGCAGAGATATAGGAATATATTGATGTCAATTTGCTTTTTAAGTATTATTCATACTAATTCATGCTACAATGAATACTTCAGAGGACATGCAGCACTACAATAGTGGAATAGCATCTGTTTGAAGGACACACAGTCCAGTCCGGAATTAAATGGGGGAAATGCAACAATGGAATGATTGTGCAAACTGCATTAGTATCAAAACTAAAAAAGAAATACTAAGAAAAAAATATCTATATATCTCTTTTACAACTCAAGATAAATAATTCCAGATGGAAGAACATTTGTGTTCTGTGAGCTTATAATTGAGCTACCAACACTTTACTTGTTCTAGAGGCAGGCAAAGTTAACTCACTTTGACCAACTGTTTAAGCAGATTAGTTGATAGGAAATAAATAACTGTTAAGTCACTATTGCTAACACAATGGTGACTGACCTATAGACTGATTGTAATATTTATATAGTGGCAGTATTACAAACTGGCTATATGTGGTGACACTGCTAGAAAAACATGCTGCATTAGTTTTTCCACCATATACAAAAAAACTTGCTCATGAATCAACAAAAAGACTTCAGACTTAAAGTCTAAACACAATTCCTCTGTTTTTACTTGAAATCAAACAGAACTGAGGTCTTTCCACTTTAAACGCTGACATTGCTTCTTGCTATTATTTTAGTGTTAATACCATGAAAAAAGCCTTATACATAAAATGAGTTAACTTTGCTGCCAAAAGACTTTGAGGTTGGTTGAAACTAGCTTTTTGACAAAAATGAAAAAGCTTAAATTGCACCCCCCTTAATGTTATTTGAACTATCTCTACACACATGGAATGCTATGAAGTCAAGAAGAGCAACATTTATGCTGGGCAGTGGTGTCCAACGAACACTTCTCACTTTAGGCCTGTTACCGTGGCGGCGAAACAGACACTTAAATGTAAAGTTAATAGGATGGAGAAATAGGCACTCGCTCAGAACTCTGCAGATAAAATAATCACTATCTTTCTCCATCATGTATCTGTGGTGGGAAAGCACACATATATCACAATACTTAAAAAGCATACATCAAATGAAAACACATGAATAAATAAACACCCACTCTATCTAGTGAGATATTTCTTCCGTCCAACCTGGACTGGCTGGAAACAAAAAAGGCAGAGTCTTGGAGAAAGTGTACATACTGTAAATCCACTTGGGCTTCATGGAAGAAAAATGGCTAAAAAAAAAGGTGTGCTATTGTAGTCCAGAATTACAGCACAGCACTGTCATCTCGGATCTCTCCAGAAGAAGACTATCTTCGACTAGACAGTATCTAGTGAGGGCTAGGAGATGCTAGAGCACTCAGGCTTTTGTCTCTGATGGGGAAAGCAACAAATGACCATTTGGCCAAAGGCGTATTAGTATCTCTCTCTCTCTCACTCTTTATTGTGCACTTCAGTTTTCCCCTGACAGAACAGCTGTGATCTTGGTGATTGAGCTTTTCTCTGAGTCAGAAGACCTTGGCAGTTAGAGCAGCAGCTTAGAGTTGCTCATGAATGCTGATAATATGGCCTGTTTTAATCATAAGTTAAGTTACATTTGGAAATAAATGTTAACGCCTAAATCGTTGTTATTGTGCGTCTTCTCCTAGTGGCAGTTTGAGCAAGAAAGTAGAAATGAATGGTCCCTTTACACTGTTAATATTGGTTATTACTGGCTAGGCTACTATTTGGCTACTGTTGCGAGCAGGATGACTACTGTCACATAGGAAAGACTAACTCCATGCAGACACTCACAATGTCCTAATATTGCCCTCACTATGTTATGCACTGATGGGTCCATAATATTTGGGAGAACATGAAACATTTCAAGTTAATGCCACACGTCTGCTCTGGACTCTCATACTGGGCACCATATGTTGGTCAACAAATGGAGCCTTTATCCTCCAATTGGTGACCCCAGCTGAAGTCAACCATCGCAGTAGCTCATTATACATCTGTACGCATCTTAGTGATGTTTACATAGTTAGTGTTGGCCAGGGTACAGTTTCCTGTTTTCACACTCTCTGGTCTGAAGTCCTCAGTGCTGTGGTTCACAGCCTCCTGGATCTCCACATAGTCAGATTTACTGAGAGTGGACCCACTGCCGCTCCGAACACTCTTCTTCAGATCGTCAGCCGAGCTTGCTTTAGGCACACTTGGGATATTCAGGTACTGTGCCTGTTCCTCGCCCTCCGTCTCTCTGTGGTAGAAGTAGTTGAAGTTTGACACGATAACAGGTACAGGCAGGGCGATAGTCAGCACCCCGGCAATGGCACAGAGAGACCCCACAATCTTTCCTCCAATGGTTGTTGGGACCATGTCTCCATAGCCCACAGTGGTCATGGAAACGACTGCCCACCAAAAGGCCTCAGGAATGCTGCTGAACTGGGAATTTGGCTCATCTGCTTCTGCGAAGTAGACAGCACTGGAGAAGAGGATCACACCGATGAACAGGAAGAAAATGAGAAGGCCCAGCTCACGCATGCTGGCCTTCAGGGTTTGGCCCAAGATCTGGAGCCCCTTAGAGTGACGTGAGAGTTTAAAGATACGAAACACCCTGACTAGACGAATGACACGGAGAATAGCCAAAGACATAGCCTGTTGGCCTGCTTGGCCATCCTCTGGCCTCTCTGCTAGCTCTGTGCCCAGGGTTATGAAGTAGGGGATGATTGCCACAATGTCAATGATGTTCATGATGTTCCCAAAAAACCCAGCTTTACTGGGACAGGCAAAGAACCTAACTAGGAACTCAAAAGAGAACCAGATGATACAGAGGGTCTCCACGATGAAGAAAGGGTCTTTATAATAGGCTGAGCTGTCATATGTAGAGGTGGCATTGGACATGGACTGGAATGGATAATTGTATATCTCCTCCTCATCATTTCGGAAAATTGGCAATGTTTCCAGGCAGAAGCTGACAATAGAGATAAGTATGACCATGACAGAGATGATGGCAATGATGCGTGCGGGACCTGAACTCTCTGGATACTCAAACAGCAACCACACTTGTCTCTGAAACTCATTCTCCGGCAGAGGCCGTTCCTCTTCCTTTATGAAACCTTCATCCTCCCTGAAGATCTCCATAGCCTCCTCACCCAGCTCATAGAACCGGATCTCCTCGGAGAAAATGTCCAGTGTCACATTAACAGGCCGGCGCAGCCTCCCTCCTGATTGGTAATAATAAAGAATAGCATCAAAACTTGGTCGATTCCGGTCAAAAAAGTACTCGTTCCGGAGAGGATCGAAATACCTCATCCTCTTCTTGGGGTCCCCCAGCAGTGTCTCTGGAAACTGGGAGAGGGTCTTGAGCTGCGTCTCAAAGCGCAAGCCTGAGATGTTGATAACGACCCTCTCGCAGCACTCATGATCCAGCTCTGGGTCATACTGGTCATGAGGCTGACCTGGATGTGCTGCGGCTTCATCCCCAGGGTCGCTGGTAGCAACCGTCATGCCGGAGGAAGATGGGACCTGCAGGTTTCAGACAGGGTGGGACCACGTCGGGCCACAAGGAGATAAATGTTCCACACACCCTTGGGTTCATGTACAGGAAGATCTGCCTGTGAAGAGCAACAGGATAGAAAGCGGAGGAAGAATACAATATTAATGATGTAGCCACGTGTTCCATGTTGTGATTTATTCATTTAGTGCATGCAACAACTTGAATCCACTGGTATACAGGTCTCTTTAACATTACATCTATCATATAACTGACTAAAATTGGCAGTAATTCCCATAAATGTTGTGTTATTTCAAGACCTTCCTGCAAATGGACAGGAGAAGGGCAGTTGAAAATAGCAAGGGGAGGGGGGGGGGGGGGGCACTTCAGCACATTGGCTCCGTTGTGTCTATGCGTATCAGGTTATGAGTTCTCCCTCATATGAGCACACTGCAGGATCAATATGCCAGCCAGTAATCCGGTATCAGCTCTCACAGGCTGCAATTACAACCAACAAATCTGATTATATGCTGAGTGCTCCATCCAATCTCTGAGATGAATTTCCCCCTCTCCGTATGTGTGATGTGACCAACATTCCCTCCCAATGTCCAAAAATCAAGTCACTCACCACATTGTCAGTATAATATAAAAACATATATGTTCGACACAGTTCACTGCATTGCTGCAGAGCTGTTTTATGACTATAGCATTCAAACTTCATAGCACAGCAAATACCATTTGGTAGTTAAAGAAACAATACATCAATCCTGATGAAAAGAAAAGGTCCTACCTATAGTGGACCGGCGCTTGTCAGACTTGCTTACAGTTTGGCCATCGGTGGTGATGCGTAACGGGCCCAGCTTTAGTGTCCGAGCAAAAGTCAGGCCCCGCGGTCAAAGTAGCGCCTCTCTGCCCTCCGTATCGTCCGAAGCAGGCGGCTCTGCAGCGGCGTGGGGAGTGGGGAGAGGGGGACAAGGCGTGAGGATGCGGGAGTGATCTCCTTCGCCTCCGTGACCAGCAGATAGGCTACATGTTTTGATGCAGCTATGGCTACAGGTTGAAGGGGGGGGGGTGCGGTGGGAATAAAGTGAGCTATGTTAAAATGCTTGGCATCAGCAAAATATGACGCCGCCTCATCAAAACAATACGCTGCCGCATGAAACAGCAGCGAAGGTAATCCTCCGATCTCTGCGCTGATTTATTGGGAAAGGTTGCGTTTCCTGCCAGTGTTAGTAGGCGGCACCCATACTTCAGCAGATCGGAACAACTAAATCACCTGTTTGATCTCCATGTCCGTATCCCGTCCTCGCTACAATGTTATTCTCTTAGTTTATCTCCGCGTAATCTCCACCCTGTTTTTTTCTGATGGGGAATATCCATATGAATACACCGATGATGCACATAAGAAACAAATAGAGGCTTGCATTCACAATCCATTCCATGGAATAACGCAGTCCCCCGAGGGCGTTTTTCATAAGTGCAAAACTATATTGCTTTCCATAAATGTGAGACAAAGCAGCCACGTTCATGCACGGGCATGTCCAAACATGAAATGACAGCGTTGTTAGTTGCGGGTGAGTGAGTTTGGAGTGGCAGGTGCCAGACATGCTCAAGCCATTTGCAGTCCTCCCAGTGTGTGGATCATGGGCAGCCACGATAGACTCCATGCATTAAACAAAAGCAGCACAGCGTTATCTGTTGGTCTACAGCATATATTTCACATCATGACATGCAGGAATTCACCCTGGTTCTCTTGGTGCGCAGACGCATGTGTGTTTGTCTCCTCTTAAAAGGTGCCTCGTGGGTCCATTCCTTCATATCTGTCCTTCTTCCTTTTATATGCCTAATCTGTCCGGCGGATGTGTCATCTCATCACGACCAAGTGTTTTTGAGCTGCCGTCTCCTCCCCACGTCTCTCATATTTCACCATAATTCACCATACTTGAGATGCGTGGGCTGCAGTCGGGCACCGCAGCGCATATTAAGAGCTTGATGCGCGCCTCGCCCCATCTCTCTGCGCGCTCCCCCCTTCCCCACACTCCTGTCCTCCACGTTAAAGGGGAAGCATCGCCAACCAAAGGGCGGTAACGGTTTCCAACACAAACATGTCCACGTGATGCAGCCCAAAGATGGAAAGAAAATCAACAAAAAGTATACAAACTATATCATGTTCTTTAATTACTTTCAGGGAGGAATAAATAAATTAAATAGAGAAGGAACAAATGTCTCCCTCTGAACACCAAATTCCCTTCCTGAACTATATTCTACTCATCCAAATGGGTAATTTGATCATACTTTCCCTATATCTTTATGGTTTGAGGCAGGTCCGGCCCAAGCCTTTTGGTGGCCCGAAGCAGAATTTGATTTGGGGCCCCCCTCCCGAACAAATGTCACACTATAATGTTTCATTATAAAATGTATTAATACAGTGATGGATTATGAACTACTGTCCTCCTGGGCACAGATGCATAAAGACCCCACTCCCCACCCTATTTGTGCAAAAGTGGGGGCAAATGGGGAGGGGTGGGGGGTGGGGGGTCTTGGGCTCCTCCCCCTGAAGAGTCTGAATTTGGTAGATGTGATTTCTTGTGTTCGGGTGCATTTTGGGAACAGCCAGCTGGAAAATGGCAATACCTAAATGTATTCAGATTCATAGCCTCAAAAAATCTCCACAGACGATTAGGGGACCCCCTGGTGGCCAGGGGACCCCAAGCAGACGCTTAGTTAACATATGCCTTGGGCCGGTCCTGGTTTGAGCGATTGAGTGGGTGCAAGGATTTGAATAGCTGCTGGCAGGGTCTCTTCCCGCTGTGTTAGAATGTGTCTGGCTTTGTTTTGTTGGTTTGCAGAGACATTATGATTGGATAGTCCATAAGTTGAACTTTGTAGGTCTGCCGACCCGTGAGGTATGCAGAACACTGTTTGTGACATGTCACTGATTGCGCTGTAATAATTTACAGACCTGCATGCTGTATCACAGTCCACTAATTACTAGACCTATAGCACTGGACTGACACTTATAACTGTTCATGCAATCACCAAAGTAGATGACATTTATGGTAACCACAAATGATACAGTCAAATTAACTATACAGTGACATTTTTCTGCATACAGTCTTCCCTGCTCTCCTTTCCTCTGCTGCTTGTAAGTGGGCCAGGGGAAACCCAGAGACCTTCAGGCAGAGAATGGGAAATGCCTGAAAGAAAAAGAGACACAACTCCCTTAAGAATATGGAATTCCACATGCCCTCCCCCATGTGTTCTCCTTGCTCTGACATTCTCTACAGCCCAAGGACAGGTTGAACATAATATGCAACCCTACTCCAATCAAAGTGTCAAAATACTGATGAAGATGATGACATGGCCCCAAAGGGACTGCAGCAGGGGGCCACTCTGCCAGAGCTGAAGGTCTCAATGAGCTATTGACACTTTTATAAGCACACTGATTGATGGTTGGGAACTCTTAAATATTCATTGTCTGTGAATGTAAATGAAGAGCGTCCAATACTAAATGGAGGGCGGTTAAGAGTCCATATCCAATGCTGGGTGTCAGTAGTGATGATTCACAACCACATTCAGAGCAATCATCGATAATTGGGATTATAGGGAAAGGTGAGTCTGATGGCTGTGCCTACAGTTGCCCCACAATTGCCCCACAAGGACGGAAGTTTTTTTTTAATTGAATCGAATTCGAATTTTTCATTTAATTCGAATTCTAAAAGTGCAATTTGAATACACTGTTATAATTTCCTTTCCATTTCCTTAAAAACTTGTTTTTGTATACATGTCCTACTATACAATAATGATCCCTCAACCATATTATAGCTGGTCCACAATTCAACCCATCATTCCCGAACCATGTCTTCTGCTGCTACCCAGACCTTCTGGGGGGAAACAGAGAACACAACAATAAAAAAATAAAAAAATAAAAACACCACCATTGAATGTTTTGCAGATGCTGTAAATGCAATATGTCTGATAGGCTACTTTTAAGAGAATAGTTCAGGGAAAGTTGTAATTACATTGACACATATTCCAATAACACAAAACTAACGTTGGCAATTAAGGCACTTTGAAACCCTTGAAGCCTGACGGTCACAATTGCATGTTAAAAAAAAGTTGTATAAACTCGTACTCCTTCCCAGAGTCCAATCTGAACCCACTTACTAGCTTCAGGGTGACCTACACTTTCTGGTGATACCATTATGCTCCAGAATCCACAACGAATAAATCCACTGAGAAATCATAGAAAAAGTCACTCCTTAAAACTCCAGAAATTGCCTGAGAATCATCAATTTATTTTACTTTTTCTTCAGTATTAAAGTAATCGAGTGAATGCTGTAGCTTAAGAGGAATGGCTAATGCAGCAAACATTTAAAGCTTCCAAAAGAAATATAGAATAAAAAAAAAAGCATTACAACATCCTACCTGTTTAATAGAAGTAAGAAACAATATTGTGAATGGATTTACATGCATATTTAAAAATATAAATGGGGTTGTTTGGTCATAGTTGTTTTTATTTTGTCTTAGGGAGGGCCCTTTGGGTTAGACTTTGAAAACCCTTGATCTATACTATACAGGCTACTAACAATCTGATGTTTCTTGCAGACAGCCATTAATCCCCCAGCCACTTTAGATCCTCCATTCTGTCAGCAGGTGCCTCTCACCTTCAGGTCGTGCCAAGTCTCAGCAGGATGGGACCATCGATTCTGTTTCGGGTTCAGCCGAGCAGACCAGATGGAACCTCATAGAGAAACTTAAGAATGCTTTCCAACCAACGATGCCTGTAACCACATCCAAGCACCTTTACTCTGTATAAAACTTTTGTTCTTTTGTGCCAGCCGGTGCACCGGCTGGGCAAATGCCTAGCCGAGGGGTCCCCGAAATGTCTGGACAGAAATGTGGATGAAATAATGGTGGTTAGGGTAACAGGAGCAGGGAGATCCCTGAACTGCACAATGTGAACATTATCATCTGTTCCATAAAATAGGAACATTCAATTCATTCATTTATTCAGAATGAATTCGTTTTTGATTCATCACATTCAGTGTGTCACTACAATCCAAAATACCTTAGCTGAGATATACTGTGAGATCAGTGTGTGTGTCAGTGTGTGAGACACCTGCACACCTAAAATCTCCACCCTTGTCTATGCAGCAGAATATGTGAAAGTGAAAGCGTGAGTCCAACGTATGACAGCAGACTGCAGGGGAGGAGCTCTGACCTGGATGACCTCTGTGGGTGCTGCAGCAGGCGACCTCTCACTTACAACGCATTCATGCACTCACAGATGTTATAAACTACTGTATTGACATGTGCATGCACTAACCACCAGTTATACTGACTCCATGTTTCTTTATAAATCCAAGAAAACTTTGTCTCTGTTACGCTTTAATTCACACTATAACACCTAAACTTTAAATTCACTGTGAACACAAAGAATTCCTCCTTCTATGCTTCCATGGCAATGAGCCATCATAATAACTAAATCAGCTTATGTTGAACCCTTCACGCTCCTTGCGTCTTCATTTTCTACCCTCCCTCCTCTCTCCCCCTGTATGTCTGCCTCTATGTTTAGAGATTAACCTTGGACGTGTTCTACCTGCCTGTTGAGAGCAGCCGAGCTGATGATGATCACTGCTTTCATGATGAGATATGTCCTCACCTTCAGAGTAGAGTACTCCACTATTGATTCTGGATGTGGTTTCACTTTCTGTTGTTCTATTCTCACAGCCTTCGAAAAACAAGGGGAAAAAAGTCAATGACCTAACTGGTCTGGAGGTGTAGCTTTCCTTAGGGAGGAAACTGGAGAGTATATTAATGATAACCCCACGAGTAAATAGACAGCGGGATATGTATGCTATGTGCAGAGATCTCCTTTACAATGAGGCTCAGCAGAATGCTTTGAAATATTCATTGCATGTGCAGTGACAGTGCAAAAATCTCCCCCAGCAAGCGGCATTCAAGTGCTGCCTCACTAGTCAGTTCAGTCAAATCAACGCTTAACATCCATGAACCAGAGTCTGTTACCATTCTGTCCATAGTGTGTGTGTGTGTGTGTGTGTGTGTGTGTGTGTGTGTGTGTGTGTGTGTGACAGCAACACCGTGTCGGATACATCCCTTCGGAAAGGCAACACCTGACCTCAGAGTGATGATGGGGATGGTGCGAGGGAACAGAGGGTGCATGGGAGGAAAGAAAAGGGAGGAAAGGGTTGGGATGATGTCAGTAAATGCACGTATAAGTAAACCAACGGGAGCAAGCTTACGGATAAAGGTCAGAGTGGCCGAGTGATGAGTCATGCAGTAGAGCAGCAGCATCGCTCTGTGTCACACCATCACCCTCTACACCATATGCTTGTTTTGACTGCAGATAACTGGCAGCAGATCACCCCTTTCAACAAAACAATGTTTGTGTCTTAACATCTGGGTCCGAATATGCTGCAGATAACGGTTTGGTTATGTTTTTGTGCCATGCGTTTGTGTGTACATGTCTGAGGTTTTGTTTTGTGTGTTTACATACAATACATGGATGGGGACTCCCATCCTGTCCCCTGTGCTTGAGGCTGGAAACAGGAGCTGGATCAGCCAATTAGCTTTCAGAAACCATCAGAAGCTGTAGCAACAGCATGATCACCCTTAGCAACAATCCTTCCCAGCTGCCAATGGTATGGCTCGGCTGCTGAACATGGAAATATCACATAACCGAAAGTCTCAACAAAGGATGTAGTGTAGGTGGACGGTGTGAAGGATAAAAAAGTTTCATCTTTGTTGTTTCATGTCAATTTCAAAAGGTCTTACTAGGGTTTCTAAAGGCTGTGTAATCAATTGAAGTCAAATCAACTTTATTGATTTAATCAGAAGATGGTTTGGGGAGCTTTACAATTGAAGCAACATAAGACACCTCTATCATGAAAGCCATTGAACCCTGTTGGTTTAGATGAGGAAAGAAGAAACAATGCACGCACCTTTCAAGCAGCTAGAATCAATATTTTAACACTGACAATCGATGAAATGACAATGTGAAAACAATGTGACAATAGTAGCAGCTTTACTGTCATTATGTCGAAGGTGAGACAACATGTAAAGAGTTTACTCGTAATCATGAACCTACAGAGAATCCTCTTCATCAGCAGCTCCCTCAGCTTGAGACAAAAGTTGGACTTTACTTTTTGGCTTCACTCAAGTTGATGTTTTGGCATGGCTCAGCAACAATGGCAGACAGACAATTAGCAAACAGCTGGTGAAAAAAAAGTGGAGCATGTAGCAGCTAAAGTGGCAGCTAGTTTCAAAAGCAGCTGGTAGAAACCAAAATCAGATAATAAGGTGAATATAACCAGGTGTCCACGAACATCCACATCTAAAAAATAATGAATGAATGATAATATTGCTCCTTGCTGGATGTGTAAATAAGTTGATAAATATAATTTATCAACTTAAAAGTGATGATCGATGTTGTGGCCCCTAAGTGCCCCCCAACAAAAAAACAACATTTATTAGAGGTTTAAAGTCTTTAAGTCATTCCATTTTCCTAGAGATGGTAAATCTCGTTGTGCAATATGTTGCTCCTCTGCACACGCACACACACACACACACACACACACACACACACACACACACGCACACACAAAAACACACACAAAACCACAGAGAATCAAACAAAATGACACAGGTAGACACTAACGCCACACCCACACACAACACATACACTGCAGATACCAACAGACAATTAACACATGTAGACTGAACAGGCCACTCTACTTGCCGAAACCCCCCTGTTGCTATGGAGATTTACTGGTGTAACGCCATGGGCGGTTGTGAGCTTTGATGTCATCCTATTGTGATCTCAAAGGCAAATATGTTTCACTAACCTGTTTAAAGCCGTAGAAAGAGAAAGAAGTGACAGGCACAGAGCCAGAAAGAGAAATAGTTTAGACGAGGATAATAATTGGCCATAATTGCGTTCTGATAAACATCGGGAGTATTTAGTCTAGAACTATTCCAATATGCCTTAAAGAAAGGCAGTTTGATCCTCACAGACACACAAGCGCAAAGAGAGGTGGCAGAGTTATTAGCAGGCTGGTGGGCGAGCTGGAGCAATAAAGCACACTTGCTCATACACAGGGTGACAGTGTGATGGCTGTAAACCTCTGTTAGAATGTTAATATTTACCTCCTGTAGAAGAAAGATGATATGAAGTTTTCCACTGGACTTACACACACTTCTCTTTAAGGCTAGCCGTCCAGTTCAGGGAGCTGCCTGATGTTGGCAACAAAGTTCTCTTCAAATTTAGGAATCAGCCTCTCTTTTCCAAACCAAATACAAACCTCATGGTGATGCTGCAGTTCTCAAACAGACATTGTTAATATGATCCTTCTGTTGGATCCATGTTCACAAAAGATGCAGTATGACAGAGGGGTTTCCTTGTTCTGTCTCTTCGGCACAACTACAGTGGAGACTTCTGTTACACGCGTCTGTTTTCCTGTAACCAGCCGTCTCAAGGGCTGCGAGCCAAACGCTGTGGTCCACTATGAAAGGACGGTCACTGTGTGTGGCTCGGCATGGAAACGTTAATCAGGCATATTTCCCGTGTCTCAACAGTATATTTTTGGATACTAATGCTCAGATTACCTTCCACAATATGAACAATCATGCACAGAATCACGCAAAGCACTGCAATCATTTGATTTAGTGTCCTCTAGACTCGGTTACCTTATTTAAACTCTATCCTGCTGAATAATCAAATACTAACTGAATAGGTTGCTCATTCTACAAAAAACAAGTGGATCAACTGAATGTTCCATCCGCACAGGAAGGGTGGTTTCAAATGTCTCTCATCATGACATGATCAAAACGTACTGTACACACACACACATTCACACACACACACACACACACACACACATCGGCTAATGAGGTCTGTAATTTGACCCAGATATTCTCCCAGACATATATTACTTCCATTTTATCAGTAATTGAGTGAAAACAGACTGTGGCTCCTCTCAAATAAGGACAGTACAACTCATAATCCCTTAATATGGGTCATGTTTAAGACAGCACAGAATAATACAGAACAAATACTGGCATACACAGCCATCCCCTGACATCATTTTTTCGTGCTCTCTGGGATAAAGGAGAACCATTCACAGGCACGTTTATGCGTGTGTGTGTGTGTGTGTGTGTGTGTGTGTGTGTGTGTGTGTGGTGTGTGTGTGCATTGATCAGGACAATAAGTGCATGTCTCTGTATTGTCCTCCATGTGAAGGTCAGGGAAATAGCTGGAACCAGAAAGTAGGTGTGTGTTTTAGCAATGGGACCACACAGAGCTAACAAAAGGCATATGGCTAACAGTCTTTGATTTGTATCACAGTTTCATATCAGCAAACCACATTTGGCTTCAGTTTTGTCACTTTTGACTTGAAACAAAAGCTGGTTGTGAGTTATCGTCCATACCCCCAAAAAATGAATACACAATGTAGAAATCTGTGTAAAGTCCAGGAATGAAATGGACGTTTGCAACATTTCTGGCTGTCCTTAATTGTATATAGAAAGCAGTATGGAGAAATGTCGGGGTCCATAACACCGTTACAGCAGAATTCTGTCACTGCTTGGATCGCTTGTGATCCTGTGATGGTTCTGCTCACAGTGTGTTAACTCCAGAAGAGAAACAGTCAGACAACAAATCTGTAGGCGGAATATGTTCTACGTTTTTCTTTTTGTCATTCTTGCAATTGCATTTTGGATTGAGTGGTGATCCACTGGAGGGGGGGGATCTGGTAGGCACCTAGTCCAGGTTTGAGGGGAGCAGTCAGGAGGGGGAGGGGGAGGAAAATTGATCCAGTGGGAGTTGTGTCTCAATTCTTCACTTTGGCCCAAGAGGAAGACCAGTCATTGTGCCCCTGAAGATAAAAGGGTCCCTGCAGGTTAATAGGTAATCTATTCAGCTTTCTAAGTAATTATCAGTGAATGTTAGTTGAAGTTCACCAATGTCATATGTACTCTGCTTTATCAAACGGAGTCTGTTTACCTAAATGAGAGGCAGGATAATTGGGGTCATCGGGGGTTCCAGGAGGTCTGAGCAGAAAATCACCTGAGAGAGAGAGAGAGAGAGAGAGAGAGAGAGAGAGAGAGAGAGAGAGAGTTGGGAGGGATGAGAGACAAAACAAACTTGTTAGCACCACACAGCACAGTCACACCCATCACACTGGTCTGATTAACAACGCAAGGCTGGTCCTCTTCTCCCTGCTGTCTCATTACCGCTCATGCAAAGTTAAGTGGTTAGGTTAACACTGAGGAGAGGGGAGGAGAGGAGAGGAGAGGAGGGTAGAGGGGAGGAGAGGAGAGGAGAGAGGTGGGGAGGAGAAGTGCAGACAACTGTTGGATAATAAAGTCTCTTTTATCCAAAGAAGAAGAGGAACATCTATTTTGAACTGTCGCCGCTGCCAGACCCATTTCTCATGAAGCAGTTTTCACCCTGTATGAGAACTTGCACTAAATCAGAGGGAGACAAACGGAGGAGGGGTATTTAGAGTCTGTGATACAAATGTGAGACTTGATTTACTTGCAGAGGTGTGCATTAGCAGAGATGAGTAAAGATGTAGTTGAAAGGATGAGGGTGCATGGTAAAGCATGTATGTGTGTCTAATAATCCATCCTGTCCATTAAAATAACCCCCAGCAATCAAGTTCCATTATGAACTGATAGCTCCTGTTTCATCCTCAATATTTCTTGATACCGATCAATAGATGTTTCTCTTCACTGGAGCTTTTATGTGACCTGAGAAACAAGCAGGCAATTTAACTGATGGCCAACTCAGAGGTTTTCACTAAAGATATATGAAGTCAGGGGTCAAAGCTGGAAGAAAAAATCAATGAAGGGGTCATTCATTCTGTTAAACCTCCCACTTTGCCTTTAGGGTAAGGAAGCTAATGAGACAGCTCTTATTTTCACTCAACCATGACTGGAGAGGTATATATATATTGTTTGTTTACCACACATGCACACATTCAAGTGCACACAGTCACACTAAATGCATTCAGAACATGGCTCTTTGATAGATTCCCCATCTGCCTCTTCTTTGTTAAACGGTATTTCCTTCTCACCCCCCTCTGTTTGAGTTAGAGTAAACACAGTCACATTGTAGTGCAGCGGTTTCCATAGTTTACATGTTGAATATGTTATATAAATGAATTGATGTATGGATGCCCGTGATGATTTGTTGCTAATTGAGATCTGCTTCTCTGATAATAATGGCACAGGAAGACAAAAGTCCCAAAGCAGGTGAGCCACCTGTTCTGTTAGATAGATATAGATTGGTGGCCACCAGGGGGCATCACTGAGACAAGCTGGGTTGGCATGCTTCTTCATTTCATTGGACAAAATCAGCTGAAGGTTAAAGGAAACCTGGGCACCAAACCTACACACTCAAGATCTAAACGCATCCAAACAACGCGTGAGACATCACTGTGTTGTTAAGCAAAGATACGACCAAAGAATCTCACATTATGTTGTGATGTTAACTATACAAGTATGAGAACTGTAAGGAGCTGCTTTAACCTGCACCTGCGAGTGGAAATGTAATTCAATAATCATTTTCAAAATGTAAGTGACCTGCCTGAATTATATGTCTATGAAACAAACAGTAAAATAAAAAAAAACTGGTTTTGTGACGAAATGCAATGGGTGGTTCATAAAATTCAAAATTCAAGATGAAATCGTGGCTGAAATCAAATGGATCATGTACCCACCACGCATAAATGCAAACCCTTGATGTGTGTTAATGTTGTTTAATCTTGTTGTTGTTGCTGCTAATGATGTTGTTGTTGTACAGTGAATATGTACTGTCTTGTAATTGTGTTTTAAGACTACGGCTTTCATTTTCTCAACAGAGATGGTATTCTCTCATACCATAAAAACAAAGAGGCATGGCGGTACTCAGCACTTACCAGTTTTAGCAGTGGGGGAACAGCAGCCTCTGCTGAGCGGCCGCAGCATCGCACTCAGAGAGCCAGACAACGCGCTCCCACTTCATTCACAATTCCTGACGCGCTGCCTCTCCTTTCACATCCCCGGCGCATCGCCCCTGAGTTGTGCCTTGTTCGTTTCGGGGGGTCCAGTTCGTGTTGGCAATGTATAAACAGACCCTCTTGCTACAATTTGTTGTTGTGTCAATGCTGAAGTCACTCAGTGAGCTTGTTGATTCGCGGTCGTGGCGCTGGTGTTTGGGCTTGTGTTTTACGCACGCAACGCGTGACGCCAGACAGTCTTATTAAAGACTGAAGACGAGCAGTTTAGATGATAATCTTCAGTATAGCTTCTAAGCCATTCGGGAGGTTTCTGTGGAAACAAGGGAGCCATGGCAACGGTGACTGGGGGTTACCGAGGAAACGACCGTCGCCATGGTGACTGCATCACAGCGGGCTAAATATGAGGCGTCCAAAGAGAAGCACGCTCCATCTTTGATCGCTGTGTGTGTGCGCGGAAGGACGCTGTGTTTTGCACCGATAATGAGACGCTGACTTCGGCGGGGCCCCGTGTCTTCATATCGTGCCCTTTACGCATCAAATAGCCTACTGAGACGATTCATAACAAGAACATTACAGGGAATTGTTTTGAAACAACAGCAGCATTTGGAGTAGATTTTGACGCACAATAAAAGGCATGTCACAGAACCGTCTAATTGAGAGAATATATGCAGAACTGTGTTTTTCAGACATCACGTGTATTACGCACATATGTAAATGACTCTGGATATTATAGTCTATGACTGACGAACCACGACTCATAACGCATGTTAATACAACATGAGTGCTCTTTGAGTAAGATATGTGTGTACTAATCTTTCACAGTTTGAAAGCTTTCTAGAGTGATACAATATTGGCTAACGCACATATGCACAACAGGTCGATTCCCTAACTCAGAGTATATTAGGCCTAATAGTTCACGGAGTTCTTTCCCTCCAAGCGCGAAAGGAAAACACAGAACTATGAATTCAGATCACCGGAAGGAAAAAGTCCCGATTCTTTAGAGCACAAAGCAGCGTCTCTGAACACGCAGGCTTTGCTCCTTCTTCTTCCCCTCGCTTTCTCCCCGCAGCTGATCCACCGCTGCGTCCACACGCTGGCGCACAGCGAGAGAAGCAGCTGTGTGTTTACACACCTCCCCTCCCCGCGTTCAGGCCCACGGCTCTGTAATTGGCTACACGTCGGTGAAAATCTTCTTGTTTATGTTCACACAGTTCTGCGAGTTGTTGTGCGCGGTGGTGGGGAAGTTGGGCGGCTGTTTGAACGCACTGTTGATCCCGTGCTCCTCTATCACCATGTACTCGCTCTTGCTGAGCGAGGAGGAGGAGGAGCGCGTCTTCCCGAGCTCCTCCGCGTCAGCTAGAGGCTGACAGCTGCCCACGTGCAGGTACTGTGCCTGCTCCTCGCCCTCCGTCTCTCGGTGGTAGAAGTAGTTGAAATTGGAAACGATGACAGGCACGGGCAGGGCGATCGTCAGCACGCCGGCTATGGCGCACAGAGACCCCACGATCTTTCCCCCGATCGTCACGGGATGCATGTCCCCATAGCCCACTGTCGTCATGGTGACAACAGCCCACCAGAAAGCGTCCGGGATGCTGTTGAACCCCGAATCTGGGTCGTCTGCCTCGGCGAAGTAGACCGCACTCGAGAAGAGGATGACGCCGATGAACAAGAAGAAGATGAGCAAGCCGAGCTCACGCATGCTGGCCTTCAGGGTCTGTCCTAAAATCTGGAGCCCTTTGGAATGACGAGAGAGTTTGAAGATACGAAACACTCGAACGAGCCTGATGACGCGCAGGATGGCTAAGGACATGGCCTGCTGTCCGTTCCCCTGCCTCTCTGCCAGCTCCGTGCCCAGAGTGATGAAATAGGGAATGATGGCCACGATGTCAATAATGTTCATAATGTTTTTAGAGAACGTGGCTTTACTCGGGCACGCAAAGAAGCGCACCAGCAGCTCGAAGGAGAACCAGATGATGCACAACGTCTCCACGACAAAGAAGGGGTCAGAGAAGGGGCTGGCGAAATATGGAAGTGTGCCATTTATCACAGGTGCGATGGTGATCGGGTCCCTGTGATCGTCCCTGAACTCCGGCAGTGTCTCTAAGCAGAAGATGACAATGGAGATGAGGATGACCAGGACGGACACTATCGCGATGCCCCGTGCTGGACCCGAGCTCTCTGGGTATTCAAAAAGCAGCCACACCTGTCTTTGAAATTCATTCTCTGGCAACGGCCGTTCCTCCTCCTTTATGAAGCCCTCATCCTCCCTGAACTTCTCCATAGCCTCCTCACCCAGCTCATAGAACCGGATCTCCTCGGAGAAAATGTCAATCGGCACATTAACTGGTCTCCTGATGCGCCCGCCGGACTGGTAGTAATACAGGATGGCATCAAAGCTGGGTCGGTTTCGGTCGAAAAAGTACTCGTTCCTGAGGGGGTCAAAGTACCTCATCCTCTTCTTCGGGTCCCCCAGCAGCGTCTCTGGGAACTGGGAGAGAGTCTTGAGCTGCGTCTCGAAGCGTAACCCCGAGATGTTGACGACGACCCTCTCGCAGCACTCGTGGTCCGGTTCATATCGGTCCAGAGAGTGGTGGCCCGGGAGAGCCGCCGACTCCTCCAGCATGTTGTCACACGCCGCTACGGTCATCGCGTCGGCCTCTGTCTCTGTGTATCCGTGGTTCACCAGGTTATCGCCCCGGGTTTTGGTTGCGCTCGGCGGGGGTGACTGCAGGAGGCTGAGGTGGTCGTCCATGCGCGGTTTTGAGAGGCATTCAGGGGCGGCCGCCTCGCCCCCCTCCGCGTACCCCGGTCGAGCACAGACGCCACCACAGCCTCGTCTCCCTCTCTCCTCGCTGCGCTTCACTTTCACGCTCTACTGTTGCTGTTCCCGCCCACCTGGGTTTATAAACAGGTCGTCCACCCGCCCATGGCGCACCAGCGCCGGGTAACGTCCCCTGCCCTCCGCCAATCGCAGTACGAAGCCATATACACAAGAAGCAACAGACAGGCGGCATTCAACACCATCATTTGGGCGTGCCCGCCTCTCTCTGCCCCTCTCCGTCTTGTAGACAAGTGTTCAAGCACCTAAACACACACACACACACACACACACACACACACACACACACACACTTACTTGGCGAGTGAGCAAACACTCATTTTTAAACAAGCCCATAGACATTTTCAAAGAAGCTATTGTTATAAATCTATCAGAGCCTACACGTTTTCCGAAACAGTCTTTAAATCTTCTTTTTCCATAACAAAGCTGGGTCTGCGATGGTCCAATGAAATGCATTTGGAGAGCTCTTCATTCTAACGTCGCAATAGTTGCTTAATTACACATGGTTGGAGTGACTGGCATCCCATCTGAAATATGAAGTAGATGCCTGTGTCCCAAAGGCGTTTGTGAAGAAGAGCAAAAAGAAAATATGATATAACGAAATACGAATTAACATGACATCAAGAGACTCACACCATCCTCACACAAACACCAGCCTACTCTCTTACAATATCACAGGGGCCAACAGTGAATGTCAAAAGGGAAACTACAGTACACCATCAGTGGTTCTGTGACAGATGTGATCAGATATAATTACACAGCAGAGAGAGAGAGAGAGAGAGAGAGAAGAGAGAGAGAGAGATGGAGAGAGAGAGAGAGAGAGAGAGACTAATCCTTCCCTCTCCCATCTGAACACTTCCCTCACATTTTATCCTTTTATTTTTATTTTGTATATTTTGTTTTACTTTGTTTTAACAATGAAAAGTGCATTATTATTATTATTATTATTATTATTATTATTATTATTATTATTATTATTATATTTATTATTATTATTGTCCAATACAAATGTCCATAGTTTGCCATAGCAAAACTAAAAAAGAGTGTGATGAATTCTCACAAGCAGGTTGGCAAAGTTTCCATAAAATGGAACACACAGTCTTTTCTCAGTCATCTCTGTCATTGCTCCGGCTGTCTCCTCTAATTGTCCTCTAATAGAAGTTCGGTTAGCAAACATTCTACTTTAGTCGCAGGGACTTTCTGCCCCCGGGCGTTGCTGTCCAAGGTGCTGAAGTGAAAGTTACCACAGGAGTTTTTCTTTTTGCAAACAAATATTTGTCACCTGTAGGTACAATCTCATTAATTAAGTCAACCTTTTTTCTATTTTGAACAATGTCTTATCATTTTTCCACTAAAGCTAAATAGTGCTAAAAAATAACGAGCGAAAAATACCCATTGTTCATGAGGTTTAGGTCAGTATAGTTATTTCGGAGTGGTCTGGTGCAGAGTTAACACACCAACCACAAACAGAGATTTCAGCTGAGGACCTTTGTTGCATGTCCTAAATCAGGCATTCTCAATCCACCCAGTGAACAGAGAGTCTGTTCAAACCAAAATATGTATCTCACTGTCTGCTGCCTATTGGCTGACACAGATGTTGTGAACTTGCATGGACAGTGTGTGGAGAGGGTTTGCTCATATAAGGATAATCCCCCCAAGGTGAGGATGTTAGTCCTCCTTTTACAAAGAACCACTCTGGGTTTGGGGATAATGTAGCCAGTTAAATCTCTTCATAAATATAACTAAACACTAATACTCCCCTGTGTGTGAATAATAAAGAAAATACCTAATATCAATAGTGTCATAAAAATCACAAACATATCAATAAGTGGAAGAAAAACAATATATATGAGAGGAACGGAAAGAGACCACAGGCTAATTGTGAGGGATGACCGCTGCTTGCTGCTCATGACCATCTGCTTCCTCCAGATTAAATTAAATGAGCATGGAATGACTGGATTAATCTGAGAAGTTTCCCATCAACATGGGCGATGTGTGGCAACACCCAACCTGACACATGCAGCCACACAAAAGGACAAAAAAGCTAGCATGTCTACCAGTGAACATTTAATAGCCTACAAATACTCAAGTTTTGCCATTAAGTATAACTCTATGTTGCATTTTCTATTCCAATATATTTCAAACATGACTATTGTATGTGGTTTTCCTCTACATTTATTTTTCAGATATTGTTACAAGTCATTTTTCAGAAACGTAAAGAGAACATAATGAAAATCTCTCCCTTTCAGTGCCGTGGACATTGCATTATGGTATGTGGAGTGACTACCAAACCACAAAGTGTTAAATATGACAACCCAGCCTCTCATGGGCTGCCTCAGACAATATGTGATCCAACAAGCCATTCCTATATGTAGACCTATATGCATTATGACAATGATTTGTAAGGATTGTGACTCTGCTACAGTGTAGAGTCGGTTTTCCTATTGAGGCCACATTGAAGCTGTCTTGTATTAAAAGGGCCAGTCAGTCCACAGGGAAAGAGCTCAGAGGCAGCTAAAGGCCTTTTAATATAGTTTTCACTCTCTGTGTTAAATATAGGAGCACCCCAACTCCCTTATTAACCTACAAAAATGAGGTTACCTTGCACATTGCACTTGAATGCCTCAAATGGTAATGTGGCTGACTGAAAGCGTTGAAACCGGCCCAGTGAGCATGTGAGGGGGAAGTGGGTCATTTTGCAGGAAGAACAGCTCAGCTGGCTGAGGTCAGGGACATCTGGTTGCACTTGAGAAAATAGGCTGGCTTGGATCTTCTACAAGGGATGCACAGCAGCAGTTCATGGAAAAAGGGTGATATTAATACATTTAAGGGGAAACTAAGGATGGGGATCACGTATCTGGTAATCCTGTCCCAGCATCTATTTGTCAATAGGGCTTTACGAATTTAACCTGATGGTGGCACTAGAGGAAAAGTTGGGGGTTTGACAAAGTCAATATGATTTATTATCTGGAAATCATGAATGTCTGCAAAGTGTTGTGCCAACCCATCCTGTAACATATTTCACAGGTTATGTGAAAACTCTGACATGCTAGAGGAAAACATGATGGGATCACCAAAGTCAGTGGGATTCATGATTGTACAACATTTCATGGCAATCACTCCAATAGTTGTTGAGCTATTCCAGTTTGGACTGGAGCGATGGATCGACTGACAAAACAGACAACCATTAGCATGGCTAGTAAAGTAATGATATTTTTTTTCATGTGATTACCTAAAAGATGGGCTTCATATAATGGGGATACAGAGGTTGTTATGGGATGGTGCAGAGACATCCCGGATGTCTGTGTGGCTCTGGAAATAAATGTCACTTGATCACATCTCCCTGAGCTGTGGAGAAAGTGCTTCTCTGATTATATCCCCCTGGCAGAGGCCTGGGAATGGCAGGAGGAGGACTGATATCAGAGGAAGACACACAGAGACAGATATACACATCTTTTATTCACAAGAGAGGGAGTCTAATTTGTATGTTGACTGAGTGATTTAGCCATTTAGAAAAGCCTCCTTTATAAGCCACCTTATAGATTTTTCTGCAGTTGTTTTCTCCAAAGTAAAAAGTAATCTGCATGGCATTGCTGTTATTGCTAATGAACTGGCCTAACTAAAGCAATGATGTGCTATTGTAAGATTCACTGACAACGATAGTCATTAGTCTTGTTTTATTACCCCAGACAGCTAATTAGATCCATTAGTATATATAACAAATTAGATCCCGATTCTAATCCCTCTCCTTTTAAAAAGCATCATCTTCCCGTGACTTCGCCAGAGACATGCCCTCAACCGTCCCATATCTTCTTCCTATCCACACACAGATAATAAAAGCACACAGGGGTGTTGTAATCTCAATATTCACAAATGAAAAGGAGGCCCATGTGGACAAAGCACCTGTGCATGAAGGAATTAATCAAGTGCTCATATTAGCATAACTATAGATAATCGGGGCTGGAGTGCAGCTGCACAGGACAGAAACACAGAGGAGGCAGACGAGACGAGAAGCAGAGAGGGAGAGCCGACAGGGCCGTCTGTAGATCAAAGCCTGACTGGCCAGGAGCCGCATAAGGTCCTGCTGTAACCCTGGTGACGGAGAGGGGGATGAGGGGAGAGGGAGGAACACAGCGGAAGCTAGGCCGGATGTGCCACACTAAAACATATTATAATAATATTATAATAATAAAGCATGCATGTGGACCACCACATCTCTCTTTTCTAGGTTGTATGGGAAGGGTTTTTTCTGGGGAGATCCAGCATGACTGGAGTGTAAGAGAAGTAGCAGCAGGCTAAATATATACATAATAGATATAGTCCCACCAGACAATCAGCTGCAGCAGGAAGTGTGTGTGTGTGTGGGGGGGGGGGGGGGGGGGGGGGGTCTTCCCTGCTTCACGCGCCATCAGTTCCATTTAGATACAGAATGAGGAGAGAAACCTTCACATTCGCAGGATGCTGGGCTGAAGTTGATTGAGCTGAGGACTGAATGTGTTATCCATATTGAGGCTCTGGAGACCACGCATGGCACATGATGAATTATAAAGCCTTGTAAATATCTATTAATTAAAGTGTTTGTCTCAGTGTTCTGCCCTACATAGAAACCAACTCTATCTCAGACTGGAGAGTCACAGTTACAACCATGGCAACAGCTACTGAATAAATACATTACGTGAACGTTACTTCATTTTTCAGTCTATAAAACATAAACCATGTGTGTTCTTACTGGCTGCTAGTCAAGAGCTGGGGAAGCCATGTTTGTGGGAGTCTCAGGGTTAGAAAAGCTGAAATGTAAAAGGCCCAACCTTCTCTCTCGGCTCCATGCTGACATCTCTCACACTCATTTTTCACATCATCTTCTCTTCCTCCATGTCTCTGACCTCCACTTCTCCCTTTCCACACTTTTTTCTCATCCTCCTAACTTTTTTTGATCATCTCCATCGAGATACACTATATTGCCAAAAGTAAGTATGACTCGCATATGAACTTAAGTGACATCCCATTCTTAATCCATAGGGTTTAATATGACGACATCGGTCCATCCTTTGCAGCTATAACAGCTTCAACTCTTCTGGAAGGCTTTCCACAAGGTTTAGGAGTGTGTTTATGGGACTTTTTGACCATTCTTCCAGAAGTGTATTTGTGAGGTCACACTGATGTTGGAGGGAAGGCCTGGCTCTCAGTCTCCACTCTAATTCATCCCAAAGGTGTTCTATCGGGTTGAGGTCAGGACTCTGTTCAGGCCAGTCAAGTTCATCCACACATGACTCTCTCCTCAATGTCTTTATGGACCTTGCTTTGTGCACTGGTGACCAGTCATGTTGGAACAGGAAGGGGCCATCACCAAACTGTTCCACAAAGTTGGGAGCATGGAATTGTCCAACATCTCTTGGTATGCTGAAGCATTCAGAGTTCCTTTCACTGGAACTAAGGGGCCAAGCCCAGCTCCTGAAGAACAACCCTACACCATAATCCTCCTCCACCAAACTTTACACGTGGCACAATGCAGTCAGACAAGTACCGTTGTCCTGGCAACCGCCAAACCCAGACTAATCCATCAGGTTGCTGGATGGAGAAGCTTGTTTCGTCCCTCCAGAGAACGTCTCCACTGCTCTAGAGTCCAGCGGCGGCGTGCTTTACACCACTGCATCCAACGCTTTGCATTGCACTTGCTGATGTATGGCTTGGATGCATCTGATCACCATGGAAACCCATCCATGAAGCTCTCTACACTGTTCTTGAGCTAATCTGAAGTCCACATGAAGTTTGGAGGTCTGTAGTGATTGACTCTGCAGAAAGTTGGTGACCTCTGTGCACTATGTGACCCCGCTCCGTCATTTTACGTAGTCTACCACTTCTTGGCTGAGTTGCTGTCGTTCCCAATCACTTCCACTTTGTTCTAATCCCACTGACAGTAGACTGGAATATTTAGGAGTGAGGACATTTCATGACTGGACTTGTTGCACAGGTGGCATCCTATCACAGTACCACGCTGGAATTCACTGAGCTCCTGAGAGCGACCCATTCTTTCACATGTTTGTAGAAACAGTCTGCATGCCGAGGTGCTGCTTTTGTACACCTGTGGCCATGGAAGTGATTAGAACACCTTATTTATATTATTTGGATGGAGGAGTGAATACTTTTGGCAATATAGTGTATCTCTTTTTCCACTGCTGTATGTCTGTATCCCTTTATTTCCCATTTATTTCCATGAATCTGAAAAAGGACAAGATGCCTAATTGGCCAATATTATGCTTTTAATGAAGAAAACATTCTACCAAACGTATTGATTTCACGTGACGCAATATGGCATGACTGATGCTAAAGTAGCTCAGTTATGTATTTGTATTTAACTCATTGTCCATGTTTGTAAATGGAACATGTTGGCCGCAAGGTCGTACCCATACCTGGTTCGGGTTCCTTCTATGGTGCTTGCATGTTCTCCTTGTGTTAGCATTGGTTCTCTCCAGGTTCTCTGGCTTCTTCCTACATTCCAAAGACATGCAGGTTAATTGATGACTCTAAATTGCTCATGGGTGTGAATGTGAGTGTAAATGGTTGTCAATGTGGCAGTCCTGTGATAGTCTAGTGACCTGTCCAGGGTGTACACTGTCTTCGCCTAATGACAGCTGGGATTGGCTAATTCAGGATATGTGGTACGATGGACGGATGGATGGATGGATAGATGGATTGATGGACGGACATGTCTGGTTATCATAACTCTGTGACACTGTCCCAGTGCTCCATATTCCCGCACAATAAATTGTCGATGGAGGAGCATATTTTTTGTTATTTTTCTAATATTCACCCTACAGAAAGTAATACACCTTCACGCCAGTAGGCTGTGCTATTGTGCTGCTGTGGATCCACGAGGGAGAGTGTAGCTACAAGCAAGATGCTAACTTTAGGTTCGCTCTCTTTCGATCCACAGGTTCTGTAAAGTATTTTTCTATTTAGCTTGGATCAGAATCTCATGTTAATGCAGTTAATTGTTTGTAAGGTTTTAAGGTGATATTGACATGTGTGTTTAGTGTGTAGCACTCTTTGTTTTGTAGCTAATTGTCCAGGCTAGCGTCGTCATGCTCAGAGGTGCCTGAATGCACAGGCTTACCTGGGCTTCAGCCAGGGGCCTCGACCAATCAGGGGCCTCTTAATAATAATAATAACGATGATAAACGTATTGGCGGACTCTGGAGCCCCCCGGAGTGAATTGGTCGAGGAGACGGTCGGATGTGCGTTGAGGAAGTTCACATTCAAGTGGAGCTCCAAAAAGGCAAGGGGGGGGGCTCAAAAATCTCCATAGCCCAGGGGCCTCAAGTGCTATTAAGACTCCCCTGGTCATGCTGAGCCTGTGATAGACTGGAGTCCTGTCCAGGGTGTACCCTGCCTTCGCCCAATGACAGCTGGGATCGGCTCCAGCCCCCCCGTGACCCTGAATACAGGATAAGCGGTAGAAAATGGATGGATGGATGGTCATGCTGAGTAGTTCTTTACATGAAGTTCAGTTTCACAGATTCATTTTCTAAGTTACTGATGTTAGCATTCTGTAATGTAAGAACATCTAGTCTAAAAGTATAGAAGCCAGCCAACAGTGAGTAAATAGTGATCAGAAAGATGCCATATTCAAGCTAGTTCCCCATTTCCGATCACCCACTAACATGTCGGGGCCGCGCCATCAGATTTTATCTTTAGTTTTAGCTTTTCTTGCTATCTCGGGTTAGCCAGCAATAAGTTGCTGCATCGGAACTCCATTTTCTATCACATTTTCCAATCCTAACATAGCTCGACAAATAGGCCTACTAACAAAAGCCATGTTCGTGGTTATCATTTATCACGATAATGTTCTGTGTTTTCTTACTTGTAAATGAGCCATAACAAGTCAATTAGCGATGTTGTGCTTCTCTTCCCAACACTCTCGTGTATTCACCCTCCTCAGAATCAGGCAGTGCGCATTCAGGTGTTTTGGGGAAGTGGCTTTGGACCGAGTTCTGAAGGACGGTGGTCGGATTTCTTACTGTTGTGTGATGTGTTCAATAGCAATAACCCTTTTAAAGAAGTGTAAAAGCTTCAAAATTCACATGTTAAAATCCCTTAAGCTTGCTAACCATATACATTATTTCAAGCATCTAACCAAAAGCCCAAATAAAAAAAAACTTCAAGACGAACTATACCAGATTATTCTGTGGATCTTGTCTTTACCACCTAGCCTTATTTTTGTGTGAAATAATGGCATCAGTAGGTGGAAGGCTCACTTGATCCAATCATAAAATAAAGCGAAGGTTGGAAGGTCACCCATCAGCACCATTTCCATATTTCTCCTCAGTGGCTTGCTGACCTTTGTGTGTTTTAGAGATAGCTGAAAAGGGGGAAGGGAAGTGTTTGAGCCCCATGTGTGTGTGGGGGTGTGGTGCAGTACGTCCTGCCGAAGCACACACACACACACACACACACACACACGCACTCTTGTGGCTGGAGCTACGTGGTGGCCTCTCTGGCTGTACATCCTTGTTAAGTGGGCCAACACGTCTTTGCCAATAGCTGTACGAACATGCACTTTTCCCCTTTACATTTTTTTTCTTTTGCTTCTTTCGATTACACTCTTCACCTCATCATCATTGCACATTTATCTTGTGTCGTCTATTTTTATAGCAGCCACCAACCCCTGAATTATGCAGTACATCTCGTGCATGCAAGTGTGTGTAGAGGACATTTAAGTAATCCATGAAGTAATCGGTAGTCTCCTTGAGCAAGAGGCCACACAGGCAACATTATCATGCAGATTCAGCAGGCTTTTTTATTTTCATTAACATGTTACAACGCGTGACAAATAAGCTCTCTCCCCCCTTGTTGTCAT
Organism: Chelidonichthys spinosus; assembly: GCA_029853015.1. NCBI lineage: Eukaryota > Metazoa > Chordata > Actinopteri > Perciformes > Triglidae > Chelidonichthys > Chelidonichthys spinosus. The sequence goes on along the minus strand of CM056829.1, from coordinate 23,220,282 downwards.
CTAAACAGCCAGACAGGCTTCTTTTGAAAAACCCACCATAACGATCGTGTTTATTTCAAAGTTCAAATAAAAAAGTGCATGACATTTGACTTCATGCTCATTCACTTAAATGATTTATACAGTCCAGGTTAAGTTTGAATGCACGATAATAAAGTCACTCCATTAGCATGCACTTTCACCTACAATGAAAAAATAGATTTATTATAAATTCATATAAATAAATAAAGCTTTTGTTTTTTGGTAAAGAAAATATTCAACATCTATTTAAAGCCAAAAATGAAAACAAATGATTGGTTTTACATTTCAAAGTGATTTAAAAGGCAGCATGGGAACATCATTTTGTAGGCGATGGGGGCGTTGCAGCAAGTATGGATCCCTCCTGTTGACACTGTCCTTTCCTGTCTTCTACTAGAAGAGAATGACTTTACAGGATTCAGGGTGGGTTTTTTTCCCCAGTTAGTCCAGTGGCTTAGTGTTTCACTCCACTCATCACCACTACAGGTCAGAGGTCACACATATCTGGCCTTCTGCTCCCCTGCAGAAACTTCTAGTTGCACACACAATGACCCCAGTGTTCCACAAGAACTGTACACATTTGTTCTCACAGCTAATGGATTTGAAGAAGCTTGAGGTCATCATGTAGCATTTAAACAATCTGGATATCCATCCATCCATCCATCCATTTTCTACCACTTATCCTGTATTTAGGGTCACGGGGGGCTGGAGCCGATTCAGAGCCGATTCAATCTGGATATTATATATATGTGTGTGTGTGTGTCTGTATCAGCAGGGTTTTAAAAAACACTGAATGCGTGGAATACAACAACTACAATATCAAATGGTGCCAACTTGAGGATCACTTACCCTCCGTTTCCAAAATCACTGTTACTCCTTTTGATTAGTAATGAAATCTCTGGTTCAGAGATTACAATACGTTCATATCACAATTATTAATACTCCTACACTACCAATAACTAAAAAGTGTCTTTCAATGGCTGCTAATTAACATGCATGTCAGGAGGACTGACTCAGGAGCCTCTCCAAATACCAGCTCTTCTCCAGTCAATACATGGAGACAAGATGAATGTGCAGGCACACACACACACACACACACACACACACACACACACACTTATTAATTATTCAGCTTTGGCATTTAGAAATCTCTGCCCTTGTCTATAGAGAAGACACATTTAAATGTGAAGGTCATATGAACTCTGACCTCAGCATGTGTTACTGTACATCCTTTCCCAAGTGCTTCATGTCACATTGTGTTCTCCCCCTAAATACATAGACGTTGTGGAAGTGTGACAGTTTGTGGTTTCCTTGGAAACAGAACGGGAAAAAAGTGAATTACAAACTGAGAGACTAAAAAGTGAGATCCAGTGCAAGTGAGATCAAATTGATAGCAGATGAACAATAACAAATAGAAAATTTCTAGATCTTACTGGCATTACATAATGTGAGGCTGATTCTTTCAGTTCACATTTGAATACAAAACATCAATGATATTGAATGTAAATACGTTAATTAGCTAAATCAATGATTAGGATTAGCATACAATCTACGTATTTTATGTGCACTGAATAAATCAGCAGATTGGATCGGGTTCTAAGATCAGTGACACAATGTTAACTGATAATATCTAAGAAGTCTTGCCAAACATCAACTAATTCATGCTTTTTCTAGAACCAATGCTGAAACAGTAACAAGAGAGGCACATCTGTATGCAGTGGAAACCAAAAGGACCGGAAGGCCTGGCACTAATTACAGTAAAACAAGAATATTGGAGGAAATCGTATTTCCAACTGCACGTTTTAAAGTGGAACATTTTGACAGTAAATTCCCACCTCATCCAGCTGTCATGCAACTTGAGTTTTACTGGAGAATGAACTCTTCCAAACACTTCTGCGGATGTCTCACCAGCTTGTTAAATCACTTCATCACAGTAAAGCTGTAAAATCATTCACTGTCACCACTCCGTTTGTTTTGCAACAAATATATCTATATTTTCGCCTATTATCATACTTAAAAAAAGCCACTTGTTGTCATTGGTACATTGTGTGCCTGTGAATTAGATAAGCAAACTTTATGTTCCTTGTTATTAGAGAGAGGACAATGCAATGAAACCAACCAACAAACCAACACACACACACACACACACACACACACACACACCACTTCCTGCCAGTTAGATATGCTTCAAACACTTCATTGTTTACACATTAAAGATGATTGGTGTCGGCTCTTGCAGTTCAATGATTTATATAAGCTTGGGAAGATGGAGAAAATGTCTTTGGATGGACCCATGCTGCACTAATGACAAGACAATGTTTTTATGAGCCCAGCAACTTGAATCATTGGAGAGCTCGGCACTTCTATAAAAATATAGGAAAACTTTCATAACAGTCTCCCTGTAAGATAATGAGTCCACCATACTATTTTAGTAAATGGCATCATTCTGAGATTACAAAGACAGTACATCTGTGCATTTCACTCACCTCTGGTGGACTAAAGGCCGCTGTCCTGGGACCCAGTGCTATTTCTATTCAGAGGAAGAGAACACAAGAGAAGAAGAAGAGTATAAAGTTAAAGTACAGAGGGTATTTTGGTTCTGTCTTCCCCTTCAGAAAGGGGCAAAGGGCTAATAGCACTGAGACTGTGAAAGGCCTGAGCAACTGGAGGAATCAGAGCAAATAAAATCTGCAAGGATGCCCATGAAGACGTAGACATACATGCTGCAGAGACACATACTCACTCACCACAGACCTCCCCAGCTACCACTTTGACAGATGACTTCCTCGGATGTCTGGGGGATGTGAGGCAGTGTAAATTGAATTTCAGGGAGAAACCCCCCAAGCACCAAACAGAATGACATTGGCACATTTAAGACTGGATTACATAGCAGCTATGGTGCCCTCAATCTCTAAGACTGAGCAACATTTTGTCCTCCATTATGACTCTTCATTGTCCTCCTTTCTCATCCGATGTCTCCTCCATCTTTAAATTCACTCACCACTCATCCACCCTCCTGGCCTTTGGACTGGATGTATCTTGCATCTTCTCTTTTAGATGTGTGTGATACTTTTGTGCATCCATACCTGTTGATATGAGAGTATATATACATATTTAAAAGCCAAGATTATAATTGTTCCTGGGGAATTTTTTTCAGATGCAGTCACAATTCTGACTCAATTAATTATCACACTTTGACCAAACGTCTAAAGGTCATGTGAGGCACACACTCACTGTATTGAGGTGGATCCTCATTCGATTCCTTGTTATTTCATCTTTTAGACAAATAGAATGCTGTATTCTGCAAAAGGAGATTCATTCTGGAATTATTTTTTTCACATCAAGTGTTTTTGATTTCTTTCTTGTATAAATACTGGGTTGCAGGCCTCAACAGTTTGAAAATAAATAAAATGCCTTAGCCACTTGGGGGCAGTGCAAACAAGCTATAAACACAATATTGACATATCACGTTTTAAGTTGATATGGCAAATTTGTTAACAGAGCTGTTAACAGTTATTTCATCCAGCAGACTCACACTCAAACATTATTCATTTGGAGTTAGTCACAATGTGTCTGTCATATGTTCCTGGTCCGGTAGGGTACAGTAGGTTTTTTAAGACATTTTTCCCCACAAAACACTCAAACATTATTCATTTGGAGTAAGTCACAATGTGTCTGTCATATGTTCCTGGTCCGATAGGGTACAGTAGGTTTTTTAAGACATTTTTCCACACAAAACTTACTGCCACAGCCAAATATGTGACGCGAAACAATAAAGTTGCAGGCTGTAAAACCACCAAAATATGCTGTAAGAAACTTTAAGGCAGTCAGGTGGTAAATATGTCTGTCATTGTGAAAATATTGATTATAGCTGCTTTAATATTTTTTCTTCCATTATATTTCTTTTCAAATACATAAACCGTTATTCTCCAACATTACACACCATGCATGTGTGCAACAAGAAAGTCACTACAAATATACCTGACTTCTATGTCTATTTGTATAACCATCAGGCTAACGCATCAACAGGCCACCTGAGACTCAGCCCTTCAGCCCGGTGTGCCACTACCAAGCAGTGACCTTCAGGACAAACCAAATAGAGACAGAATAGACACATCAAATCAAGGATGGAGAGTAGAAGGAGAAATAGAAAGGAGGGGGGGGGGCTATCATTCCATTAAACTGCTGACTCTACTCTGGCCTGTAATGGCCTTTACCATAGCAACAATGCCCGATAGACCTACGTTAATAATGTAGCAGAGAGGACAATAAAGCTGCCAATCAAAGAGCTTCAGTCCCCACAGAACTGAGTGAATTATTCACATCAGGCACTGATTAGAACAGGCAGAGAGAGCGAGAACTAGAGGCTGACAAAGGTGTGGAGTGCATGACAAAGGTGAGTGATGTGACTGAGGAGGACAGGAGGAGGAGGAAGGAAGAAAGAAATGGATTCTCCTGTTATGCAACTCAGGGGTGGAAAGGGGAGAGCAGTGGGCTGTGGCTCGTTTCAAACAGCTCAACACAAAATAGCATTCTTGTTCAACGAGAAGGCGGCAACCTCACGGCGCACCACTCTGCTGGAGCACAGTGCGATGCACCTTTTATGGCCCTGTATGTACAAACCTGTTGTTCTTTGCTAAACATGGCAGGTCTTACATGCCGACACACCTCATTTTACCTTTACTTGCCTGCTCCCATCCATCCCTCAGGCCTCTTTCTTCCCCCTGATTGCGTTGGCACGCTCTGAAAACCGTGAGTAAACGCTGATAGTTGGAAGGTGGAAACGAACACTCAGACAAAAGGAAGCATATTTAATAAACACATCATCTTACAGTCACTGACAGGAATGCAGTTCTGACGAGCAGCTGCAAACACATGTATAGGCATGGGGTAGTCGAGTGTGTGTGTGTGTGTGTGTGTGTGAATCTCATTCATAAAAGGGTATACGAGTACAAATGTAGGTTGATCACTTCATTCAGTCAAATATGCCACAAAATGTTCCTTTGTGTTCACCTCTTTGTCTCTGCCTTTTCCCTCCTACACACCCACACACACACACACCCACACACACACACACACACACACACACCACTTCCTGCCTTTTCCGTTAGCTATGCTTCAAACACAACACTTCCTGGCAAACCTTTAGTCATTAGGATGCAATTAGCAACTTAAATACATTGAGCTTGTGTATAAATATAGCTTTTATCACTTAATACTAAGGCAATGCAGGGATGGAAAGAGGCTGGTAATTAGAAGCCTGTGGCACAAAAGGAAATGTGCTACATAATCATTTACACGTGCATGCACACAAGACAGACATGCAACACACTAACACGCACACTAATACAAGGTTTTCTCAAAGTTCTTTTGATAGTATGATCTTCAGGTTTGATCCACTATGAGTTTGAAACAACAACATTGATGATTATATTTCTATCAGGAAAAAATATATTTATTGTTTTTAATCTTCTCAAAATTGTATCTAACTTCTTCAGGGTTCATTTGTTTTGCTTTCACTTAAATCATTTTGCACTTTAAAAACCTGAATACAGTAAATACAGATATGACAGGTGAAAATGAATGATGCAAAAAAGCAGTGATTCCTGCCAAGGCAAGGTCTGCACAGTATGTGTTTGCAAACACACCAGTCCACATGTGCAGCAGTGGTAAACCGTCTCACCAGTCTTTACTTCACAACCAAGTTTACAGGATTTTTCCAGGACTGTGGGCGACCCTCCGTGATGGAGCACAGTTGGATGAAACATCTTCTTTCCACACGCCTGTTGTGTGTGTGTGTATGTGTGTGTGCGTGTGTGTGTGCGTGTGTGTGTGGTAAGACATTGCTGAGCTTTTTTTTTGTCATGATTCTGGAATAACGCCTCAGGAAAGCAGATGGAGTCTCTCTGTAAGAGAGCTCCACAATCAAGTTCATCTTTGTAGTCCACCATTAATTCGCTGTGTAAGGATGGAGATACTGTAGCAGTGACTGGCCCCTCTTTGAATAATTAAGTCCCAATTCCTCACAGGAAAAGCTTAGCAAAAGCCTATTGTCACTAGAATAATTGGATGCATATAGGAAGATGAAACATAATGGACTGTTGGATTTGAAGACAGCTCGTCCCAGTCACATATTATTAAGGGTGAATGTCAAACACTTGAAGAATAATTGTGATGCATAACCAAAAAACATATTAAAAGTCATTTGAAATAGTTTGGCTTGACATCTCGCTCGTCACCTTCCAGGAAATTGACAAAACCTCAGCAATTCCAAATGTTGTGTAATTTTAATTGTATCTATTTGATGAGATACGTTCCATAATCCTTTCATGTTTATCGTTTCATTTATGTTGGATAGGAGAAGTTGAAAATGGAAACTTGTCTTCTGTGCAAAAAAGAAATTGGTGCCTGTGGTGAAGTGTTTGTTTGGCATTTCAGAAGAACATGAACTACACTTAATTTCACAGTTTGCTGTTGCTGAGGTAGCTGTGATGAAACCTTAAACGACGTTTACAGGCTAGAGAAGTTTTACTCAGCAGTTATCTATTTCATTTACCATGTACCAAACTTGAACACAATGATGAAAGAACGCCTGGCAGTTGCCTGATGCTGACGTTTTAACCTTTAAATATTGGTTTAACCCTTAACAAAGCCCCACCAAAGTTCAGAAAGCTTTAGAGTATAGACCAGAAAGATGCATGTCATTGACTCAATAGTATGTTGGGATCATGCATACACTAAAAATGATATAAAACCCATATTATAATAAAGTCAATAAAAGTGTCATATGACCAGTGCAACAAGTCGCTAGCTTTCATCCATAACCTCCAATATACCAGCAGATCATCTTACTCACGCAGTTCTTCCATGGGTTTGAGTTGATTGTTGTTGCATGTACGTCTGATATTGATAAAGGTGCACTTTGCCTTAATGACTGAAGTCTGGAAACCTACATGCTCCATCATCTCTTTGTGTGTAATGCACCTTTAGGCACGGATATAAGCCAAGGAGCCAGTTGTTATGTTAAAAGAAGACCCTTAAGCAGATGAGCTTGCTCATAACTCAAATACCTGCACCGCTGTTGTATGGAGAGCACAACGCTTGATGTTGAGAAACACATATACTTTTGTTTGTTCGGTTTCGTGAGCCTGACCTCGTAAACAACTCCAGGCTTGACCACGCTCCGGTAAGAGTTTTGCCATTACTAAAGTGATAAAAGGCTCCATTAGTGAAGGCTATACAAAACAGCTTTAATATTACAAGCTCCATTTTCATGTAACTTGTGTGCATATGCTATATGTTTGTGACAGTAAACCCTCCCTCTGAATTATTAGCAAAGACACTGGAGAGAAAAAACTTGCAATCCACTTCCTGAGCAGATCATTTTCAACCTTTAGATACAGCATGACAGTCTACACAGCTTACTTATGGTCCTTCCAGTCAAGAAGAAGATCTAGGGCTTCAGAAACTCATACTCAGGATGAATTGTTGCACAACTTCCAACAACCCCACTCAACATTTTCCATTGAGATTGAAATAACAACACTGCTTCCCCCAAGTGGTCTGTAAAGGGAACTGAACATACTACGTGGGGAGGAGGGGGAGTGAAGATAAGAGGTGTAAAATGCTGCACACACTCCCCATCATAAAAACACAAGAGAAAATTAGGTGCAATATGGTAAAACAAAATTATGACATAAAAAAAGAGGGAGGAGAGGTAAGGAGATCGAAGGAAGTAGATTTTTTTAAATGAATGAAAGAAAAGAGATGTAGAGGGAGAGAGCCCGCCTTTGTACTCCAGTACAAAAGAGCAGACAAAGAACCATGGACACCTGATCACCAAGGCCTTGGACCAAAGAGAGAGAGAGAGTCCGCGGGAATAAAGAGAGAGACGGAAGAGGGCATGAGGTGCATTTGAGTGTATGTGCTTGTCGGTGCAAGTGTGTGTGTGTGTGTGTGTGTGTGTGTGTGTGTGTGTGTGTGTGTGTGTGTGTTTGATCTAGGGAAGGGGTGAAAGCCAAAAACAGGTCCCCATTGTGCAGCTTGGAGTAATGAGGGGGGTAATGACGGTTTGGGTTTCCAGAGCTGCCTATTACAAGTGCACCATGGCTGCTCCTGACAGAGCCAGGGGACCGGGAGAGCAGAGGAGGGGTGATGGGTATGAAGATAGGGGAGCTTGATGGAGATAGCAGTGAACAGCCATCCATATGAAGTAGAAATGACACTGGATTAGATAATAGATGCTTATGATGTAATAGGTTGAAGCACGCATGCATTTTAAGGACTGCAAATAGCAAATTTCTGCAAGCTAAGCCTTTTTAGATTTCCCATAAATGTAAAGTTACCACTTTAGGTTTTGATTGGAATATTTGTATTAATTGTGCTTCTCTGTAGTATTATTAATGACCACATGGGGCAGCAAACAACACAGACTACAATGTTTCTCCCCAAGCTCTGAAATTATGACGATTAACCTTTTCTCAGCAATATCACCATTATCAGGTTATTTACTATTATTTATTCATTCACCACCATAGTTAGGCATACCACACAGAGGAGGACCCCCTGAAATACTCAGACCTTTATGCTACTAAAGTCAAAGTAATCACACAATAATAATCCATGACAAGTAAAAGCCATGCACTCTAAAATGTAATACAAGCAATGAATTACAAGTTCTTCATAATTGGATTTTTATTAATTATACATTCATGTGTGAGCTTTCCTTGGTAGAGGTGGTTGATGTGGAGCTCATTTAAATACTTTATACACTGTTGGATATTTGAACCTATCGGTACGGAAAACTCTAATCTGCCAAGTAACTATACCTGTCATTGAGATGTTGAGAACATTGAAACACTCAAGTACATTGTTGGGTTCTTTTACTTTTCTTAAGTAGTGTAGTAGTAGCCTACGTAAGTGTTTGAGGAAATGTACTTTACACCACTGCCAAAACTTAACCAATACCTCATTTGAATTTTTAACCTGAAAATGTGTTTAAACCTCCGTCTTTTGCCCAAATATCCTTACTTTACAAAATGAATCTTCAGATCAAAAATGTCTGTTTGTCCTCAAGAAAATAAGCTGATAGAAATTAGCCATCCTTATTGTGTTGCACAGGAGATGAAGCAAGTAATGCATATATGCCAGGGTTAAATTGATCAAAGGCACACACATGTTCAAGCAGTTTATCATTGACTGTTTTATTGTAAAACAGAGCCGGAACTTCCTCTTCCACTTAAATAGATAAACAACCCCTATAATGCAAACCGTATATATTAGCTAATCTGGCAGTCAGAAAGGCTACATTGGGAAAAAGACATGTTAATAGCTAGGTGAGGAAGGATTTACCATACAGTACATGTGTACTCTCAGTAAGTATACACAGTGAATTAGAGAGCTGTCATCTTTATTCTCTGTAGCCAGTCAGCTCTGCTGGATGGGATATAATGGAAGGTTTAATAACAGCACTGGTCGCTTAAAGAGGTTAATCTGACCTTTAGTGAAATCAGTTTGTCAACGTGAATTCTGTACTGACTTTTTATGGCTTTAAACACTCTCTTGTCTCTGTTTCCTCGAGATGTATGTCTTTGAGAGCTTTACCGTCCCAGCTTTACAAGTGTTTGAGCAGAGACACAAATACCACCTGATTCATCTCTGTGTGTGTATCCATCAGAGCTGTAAAGCCTTGGATGTCACCTTGTCATCCCCCGGCTTGGTTGTCTGACTGTGTAAACTCAGGAGACTGACACTGAGACTGGGGCAGAACGAGCTAGCAAGTGGAATGTAAGCATTTGGGAAATGTGGGAACTTGTCTGGGACTTGCACTCTGTGTGCAGTCTAAAGCACTATTATGGTCTGTGTGTGTGTGTGTGTGTGTGTGTGTGTGTGTGTGCTGAAACTTCAAAGTAGTATACCTGACTTGTTTTAACAAAGATTTAAGTTGCTCCTGGTGACCACATGAACATAATACGGCCGTGATCCTGGCAATCTGCTCGCCCTGTGTAAAAATCTCAACATGGCTGTAATCTTTTATCAGTAAACCCCACCCCCCTGTCTTGCTACACATTTAAAAATTAATATGTTCAAGATGAAAAAGGAGGAAACACTGTACGGCTATGGCCTGGGTTAGAAAGAGGTGGTGAAAAGGGAGAACACCTTTGGGTTGTCTGGCATCTTGCCATGACATTTTCCATTGCACTTCTAACCCTGTGTGAGTGTGCTATTGATTATATTTTGGGGACAAAATCTGTTCATGTCATCACATATGGAGACTAGTCTTCCATATGGGGACAAGAAGCTAGTCCAGTATTGAGGGCTACATCTAGATTGTGTGTGTTTCAATCTTTGTGTGGATTCATTTGAGTTTTAGATCTTGACAGCAAGGCCATCTTTAGCAACCAAAGAGCTCTGATGATGGCAATGTCAGTTGGTTGCTCCACCACTAATCTCTATAAACAAATAGGCAATGGGACAAGATCTTGGCATCAGAAGCATTCTGGTTTCTGTTTGTAGTCTGAGCAGCATTGATCAATCACTTTCAAGCAGGCTTTAGTTAAATGCAGGTACATTGTCGGTGCTCGGGCCCTAATAATTCTGCGTTCACATGAAATCAGACACATGGACGACAGCAAACTACATAGTGGATGACAGAAATATTAGGTCAGGACAGCAGAGAATACCAGCAATGGTAGAAAGCTTTGCTTTAAGTTAAGTTAACATTTTTACTTTTTGCCATCTTCAGAAACGTAATTTAAGTTTTTAAAGTTTGCAATAGATTATTAAGAGAAAGCGGAAATTTATAGATTTTATATATTTATTTAAATTTATAAAATGGTAAGTACAAACAATAACATATCATCATGCTCTAACCTGGTTCACATCATCGCTGACAAATCACACCTATCAGGTCATGGTTATGGAGAGGTCATGGAATGGTTCTATGTCCAAACCCTGCTCTCTTGAAACGGGTGTACCACAAGGCTCAGTAGTAGGACCGCTTCTGTTCTCATAATACACTGGATCACTAGGCTCTGTAATCACATCACATGGATTGTCCTACCATTGGCACTTGTCATTGACACCCACATTGCAACTCGCATCTTGGACTGTCTGGCTGACATCTCCGTCTGGACAACTGCACATCACCTCAAGCTTAACCTGAATAAAACCAAACTCATCTTCATCCCAGGGAAAGACTGTCCTCGTATGGACCTGTCGGTCACTGTCGAGGACATCACAGTATTGCCGTCGTCAACTGCGAGGAACCTGGATGTAATCCTTGATGACCAACTATCCTGCACCCCCAACATCACTGCTGTGGTCCAATCCCGCAGATTTGCCCTCTACAATGTCCGCAGGAAAAAAAATGCACTTCTATGTTCTTACCTATGCACTTTGATCATAGCACTGTTGTACTTAAGGTATCGTTGCTGAACAGCTATTACTTTACTCAGATGAGGACCTAACACTTTCTATTATTTCGTTCTTACATTATCAGCAATGATATGTTGTGGTTTCTTTCTTTTGACAAATGTACTTATTGTAAGGCGCTTTGGACATATGCTTAATGACCTAAATGGAAATGGAAATCATGCACGTTTCGTTTTGCCATCCTACCATTCCACTGGCCTGTTTGTTTTTTTCTGTGCCATTCAGAAGATGTTGTCGGTCTGCCTGATTCCAAGTGAATGCAAAATGAATCTGTTCACAATGTCACATGTATGAAAAATAAGATCCCCAATAGCTGTTTTACCGTTTTATCAATGATAGTTTGAGCATGCATTGCTGTGCTGAAAGAACAATAAACAACATACTGTATCACCGACCCTCACATAAGAATGTGCAGACTTTTCCACAGAGTACAACTCCTACTGTAGAACTGCAATATTCCTCTGCAAAAACACAAACAAAATATGATCTAAATCTCATTTTCTCACAGCTATAATTTAGAATGAAACATGCCACACTGTAATTGACCACAAAACAAAACTTAAATTACAACGTACACTAGCAGAACCATTAGTTCAGCAGAAAACATTTTAAAAAGACCACAACACCAATCTGAAAACAATTACTAGGTGCAGTAGAGAAACAACATGCATTACAATATCTTGGTATGTAGCTTTTTTGGCCACTTTCCATACCACCCATATAACCTCGATGGCTTCCATGTATAAAACTCCAAGAAAAGTCCAATTGATTTGCTTTGAGCTATGCGACTGCCTGGCTGGACAAAAAATAATTGGGGTTTGGTTTGATCTGATGGAATTCATTTATTATCAATGCTCTGTGCAAAATAAGACCCAAATTCGTTCATTGTGTGGAAATCTGTAACTTTTCCCAAGTTGCATATTACCTCATTGTATTTTGCTCTTTGATTGAATTCTCAGAATAACTCCACTGCTTAGCCAAATCACTCCAGATGTGTGTCTGTAAGTTGAGCTTTGCCACAAAAGTTCAGCTAAAGAGAAGATAGCAGCCTCCCTGTCAGCCGATTGGCTCTTAAATATACCCCGACACTCAAAGCCAACAGCAGCCCCATTGAACAGCTCCTATTTGTGAATTTATTTTGCTCTCTCTCATTCTTCTCCTCAAACACACTGTTTGGCCCAGGTCCCAGTCATGCTACTCCTCCATTAAGTTCCCTTGTGGCAGTGGAGCTACCCTATCGAATCCTACATCCTGTTTGATCCCATCCTAGATTTCAAAGGGAGACACCTGATCTGGATCCTGGCTGAGGTGGGTGCGGTAGTAAGGGGTTGGGCATTGGGAAGGACAGTGGGCAGGGAGTACAATGTTTGTAAGAGATGGGTATCAGCATAATCCTGGTCCCCTCTCTCTGCATTTTGCTCACTTTTTATGCCTCTCTCTCTCTCTCTCTCTCTCTCTCTCTCTCTCTCTGTCTCTTTCAAGGATCTTGTTTCAGTGGAAAGGTAAAGATGGACGGATGGTCAGGTGGGTTGGGTTTGAGCTTGTGGTCTTCTCATATGTCAAACCCTCGACATCAGTGGCCTCATCTATCAACTGCAGAGTTTTGTGTGTACTTGCACAGTTCCACATTTGACATTGTTCAGTTCCATCAGGTGCTTGAGAATGTGTGTACATTAAGAACAGCTCCTGCCCATGCATATGAGCAAACCCTTCATGGTGGCCAAGCATAATCATGTGTAAATTTATTCCAAAATCACAGACATAAACCAATAAATGGTGAGGTTCAAGACATCGTTATGGTTAAGATTTGATGACTCAACGCAAGTAACACGTGGCATTTGTTGGTTGGTTTCATGTAAAAACGAATGCATATTTCTGATATTATTACATTTTCACAAGATCACAGGATGTCTATTTTGAAAACATGAAAAAAAAAATGGTTAATTGTATTCCTTGTGGGCTGCACGGTGGTGTAGTGAGTAGCACTCACAGCGAGAGGGCCCCGGGTTTGATTCTCGGGACGGTCCCGGGTTCCTTCTGTGTGGAGTTTGCATGTTCTCCCCGTGTAAGCGTGGGTTCTCTCTGGGTTCTCCGGCTTCCTCCCACAGTCCAAAGACATGCATGATGGGGATAGGTTAATTGATGAGTCTAAATTGCCCGTAGGTGTGAATGTGAATGTTTGTTTGTCTCTACATGTCGGCCCTGTGATAGACTGGTTACCTGTCCAGGGTGTACCCTGCCTTCGCCCAATGACAGCTAGGATACACACATTTTCACAATTAGCTTCTCACTGTGAAAAATGTGATCCTCCACAAACTCACACTTTCTTGCCAAAGATGGAACAGTTTTGGTTAGAGATAGTTCTGTCTGTGCACTTCTCAAGTCGGTGGCACCCTGTCATGCATCTCACTGCCTTTGCCACAGGGTTCATTTTTGGACATACCAATTACAATTTAGTCATATGAATGTAAATGATCCTGACATAATATGGTGTTGAGTACGACAGCATATTCGGGCCACTGTAAGTGATGGCTGTTGATGGCTATCGTTTTTTCCCGATGGACCAAATTGTCATCTTTTGGGTTTATATTGATCGGGTAGTTGGGCTAAGATGCTAGCAGGAGCTTTCACTTGTAGTCATAGCAACTGCAAACATCCGTTCAAGCAACGTGTTCACCTACTCTATGACCTCCATAATAAAGTATCACATTTGCTAGTTTTTAAAGGAACACATTTGCGACTTAATAAAGTTGAGTGAAATAGTAGAATAAATGTCAAATAAAACAGTGTGCCTCAGATGATCTCATAATTGTTGGCATATTTCCCTTTTATCTTTCTCGGACACTACATTTTTCCACAACAAACTCGTTTAACATATGTTTTGATAAATGAGGCCCCAGGTTTAGGTTTAGAGATATTTAAGTTGAGATTTACAGCCCATCTATAGTAAATATTATTCACAATACTATTACTTACATAACATTTCCTTCAAGCATTATGACATCCACTCTTTTTCAGTTTTCCTGCATCTGTTCAGCCTTCATTCCTTTTTTGGGGAACATTTTACTTTCTCAGAAATTTCTCATTGCGTGTATAAGGTGTTTTTAATGAAATTCTTGACTCAGAGCAAGGTCAGGTTGGACCTGTTACAAACCTGGACCCTGGGGGCCCAAATGTGTTCTGGAGCAATGGTAGGAATTTTTACAGTTCAAAGACAGGCCCAATCGCCTTCCAGGCAGGTGGAATTTCTGCCAGCGGATGCGGTTGTTTTCCACTCAAACTTTACGAATGTGAAAGCACTACCTTGGCCCCAATTGTTGATGCAAGGCAGTAATCTGAAGTGCTAGCTTCATCCGTCTGACATGTAAACAGATGATTAACACTTGCCAGTTCAGACACAAACACAAATAGTATGCAATCATACAGCATACGCAATGCAGCATAGCGTAGCCTACGTGCAGAGGGGGAGCTGGCTGTTTTTTGTTTTGATGTTGAATCTAGACGTTTGAGACCATAATAAATATAACAATACAAGGAAATGATCAAAACCGAATAAAAATGTTTCTATTGGACAAAGACTTTTTTTTTTTAATCTCAGTTACATCACTAACTTCATCACGATCTCCACCCAACTCCTAAATCATAAACAAGGCATAACCCAGCCTGTCCCTGCGTTATGAAGTCATTTAGTGCCAGGGTGAGGGCAAGCCAGTTGCTGTTCTAATAAATTGGCTTAAATGGTCTTTTAAGGACTGACAACAGTATCATTCCGAAAGAAAACAGCAATCGGCAGCTTACACAAAAGACACTCTTCCAAGAATCATCTAAATTGAGACTACTAAGGACATAATGTACTCTTATATACACACACAGACATATTTCAATCATTGTTAAGAGTTGTGAGTTTGGATATTGGTCTGTGAAGGAAACATGAGAATCTACAGTACTATTCCTCTCGACCCTTAAATCACCCATGCAGCCATAAAAAAAAATCTGGACAGCAATCAAGTGGAAACCTCTGATGCAAGATGCTTTTTGCACATGTGTGTGTGTACATAAAAAGCCAAGTCCTGCAGGGTCAGACCCAGAGGTGTCTCTGGGGCAGGTTGCACCACTGTGTCACAGAGTTAGAGACGCCAAACATGCACCTGTGTCTGGAGCTGTGCCTCTAATCTGCACACCGCTGTCAAGTCAGGGAAATATAGCTGTTTAAAGAGGATATCCGGCTATCATTTTAATTTCCAATCCATATTTATATGCAGCAGATGTCAGCGTTAGGTTTTGCAACCAGCAGCCACATGTTAATTTAATGGTTAAGAAAATAGCTTACTCACACAGGGCAGAATTTTGGGATCTGCGGTGGTCTGTTTCCTTTTCTTTATGAGGTAAATTAATGAAACACACAGCATCTTGTTATGTGAGACATTACAGCATGCGTTTAGTCAGCAGCTGCTAACACCTTCTTTCATTTGTACAGTATTCATGCAGAACAGGCACAGGCGCGCGACACACACACACACACACACACACACAGCAGGCTTCCTGAAAGATTGTCTTTTTTTGAAGTCTTGAGAAAGTTCACACAAGAAATCACACAAGAAATCAGAATCAGAATCAGGATTCCTTTATTGTCCCTCAACGGGTAATTTTTTTTTGCCACAGCAGCCAAAGGACAGAATGTTACAAAAAAAAAAAAAAACACACAATAATAACAATAGCTAAATTAACAATATAAATTAAAAAGGTAAGAAACAGAATAGACTTGAAATATAATGTGATATTGATTAACCTGCGCTCCCACCAAGCTATCCCAACATATCCATTTCAAGTCATTACATTACCATCAAAGCCATGGCATTTTGCTTTTAGCAACAATTCTCCACTTTATTCCCATATGTAGGCTACTCACCCGTGGGGTTTCATGCAGTTCTGCTTGTTTAGCTAAATGAGGCAGTAATGACATGTGGCTAAGCATGAATGCCTTGTAGTGCATTCGCTTTACAAGATCCCCTTTGTGCCATTAGCACTGTATATTGTATCACCACATGGTAAAGCATGAACGCCTGCTCATTACAGCAGTGTTAAAACCATTTGGATAGAGTGTGGCATAATCAGAAATATGGACCAACCGATCTGTTTCTCTTTGGGGTTTCATTGTGCTGCATGATCCTGCCTTATAAACACTTAATTCTGCAATGAAAAGGTAACGAGCCACAGTGAACAAAGGGGCTAGGTGGGGCTGATGGTCCAAAAGGAATCTCATAATTTGGCATTATGGACCATATTCACTTTAGCCTTGCAAGCCCTCAACCTCAACTCTAGCCGCATTCCTCCAGATGGGACCGGGTGTGTTTGAGTCTGTTCTCCAAGTTATTGTGCAACTTCAGCACATCACCTGGCATATCAAAAGACATGAGGACTTCTTTCACGTTATCATGTGCTCGAGTCAAATGGGTTTTCTGGATGAAGTTGCTGGCAGAACAATCAGCGGTGACAATAAATCCATTTGATTTTGTTTAACAGGCCAAACACTACCCCCCACCACCGCCACCCCCTCAGCTCAGACCCTTGTTATGGTTTCCAAATTGAAACTAAAGCCCTCAGAATGTCATACAGCAGTACAATGCAGCATGCTGGCCATGCTGTGCTCAGCATATGTGGGCAGGATTGGTTTACTAGAGTCTAATGTTTTATTTAGCAGTATTTTAGTAGTGTGTGTGCGTGTGTGTGTCATGAGGGCATGCACCCTTGTGTTTAAAGGAACATGAAGGAACACTAATCAACGGTCTATTACAAATGTGATTGATGAACTTTGGCAGACTACCGCAGCTGGAACTTACATAGCCCACATTGGTTTTGTGTGTGTGTGTGTGTGTGTGTGTGTGTGTGTGTGTGTGTGTGTGTGAGTGTACATGCCTGTGTATCCATATGTGGATGATATTTTATTCAGGAGATGTCACTGCCCCTGGTCACACTCATCTTAACAAGAAGACACACATATGCAACCTAAAACCACGGGCTTGGATGACTCCCTTGTAATAACCCTGACAGCATTAAAAATAAAGAGGGGAACATGACAATTACCACCTATTAGAGTTGGCCTTGCTCCGACACAGTCTGTATTGAGCATGCAGCCATGGCTGGTGGTTAGAAGATCTTCTGTAAAGACTGAATCTATTTAAATAGAAATTTGCATAGTTCCTTTTATGAAAGTCGTTTTGGAAGATGTTCTCATAAGCCATGTTTGAATTGTAGCGTGTCTTTAGACAGGACAACTGAGAAAATGTGGAGATTACTGAAAGCTTTTAAATTGGATGCTCCCTCCTTGCAGAGACATAAATAAAACTAATTCAAGATGGAACCTGGCCATAAACACGTTTAACAAGCACATACTCCACCAACATGTTGACCAGCATAATCGGAGAGAGAGTCCTCCAGTGAGCTGACTTCAGAGGAGGGAGGAAGTCATTTGGTCTGAAAGCGTGCGCTCTCTGGCCAACATGCGACTCAGAGATGAATCACTGGGTTACATTAGCTCTGATCTCTGTTTAGCTCATCGTCAAATTTGCTGTGATGAATGTATGTCTCTCTGGGTGTGTTAGATTGTTCAATTCTACTCTTTTGTTCTTTTGTACTCATTTTGCCTTTCAAGGCATTATCTCACTTCAGTTCCTTCACTTTCACTTACAGACTTACTATCTTTAATGCTGGGAAGCTCAAGCACCCAGATAATGAAATTGACACTGAAAGGCCATTAATGCAGGCATTCTAAAAGTTCTGTGTACACATTTCCTACCTTTTAATATGTACACACTTAAATGATTCCTAGTTCCCATGCAGTGTTTGGTATTAAGTGACAGCATGTATACTAGACCCAAGTGGTCTTTAGCAGCAGAGTTCCACTGAAAAGGATTTGCCAAGATGGTTTGTAAGCAAAAGTAGTAGTGGTCTGGTCAGGGCATTTCAGTTCTCTGAAGCATGAATCCCACATTCACCATGAGGAAGGAGTGCTTTCCCCAGAGTTGGGAATACTTGCTATCACATGTTTTCTGATTTATTCCTCAAGACTCGAGCATGCCTGGGATTATGACATACAACCATATTGCTAAATCGTAACCAGGACTCCGGTCTAAATAATAAGGGCATGGATTTGCCTCTTTTAATATGGTCAATAAGGGACGAGCGTGTCCAAATCTGTTATCTGTAAGCATTGACACATTATATAGTACAATTATGATTTATGACAGCACTTATTTGTTAAATTGATTGCCTAGGACACCATCGTGGTAGTGATTTTCCATGCCTGTCTAACATCAGGAATAGGCTTCCATACACTGTGAGTGTGAGGCAGAGCTATAAACACATGTTAATGGCTATGGACACCTGCAAATACTTCACTGTAGCCCCCCCCCCTCTCTCTCTCTCTCTCTCTCTCTGTCTGTCTGTCTGTCTGTCTGTCTCTCTCTCTTTTTCTTTGCTTTTCTCTTTTTCTCCCTCTCTCTCTCTCTCTCTCTCTCTCTCTCTCTCTCTCTCTCTCTCTCCACACACACACACACACACACACACACACACACAAAACATACTTTAAGAGCCTAAAATCACATCTGTCATAGTAAGTGTACAGAGTGAGAGTTGGTGGTTTTCCATTTGATTATTCTTTGTGCGTCATCTCCATATGTGTGCAAACTCTCTCTTACACACACACAGGCACACGCACACACACACACACTGACGCATCCTCCCGCAGACTAGCGATGGAGACACCTGGTCACAATCAGTCAGGGCCAGGGGTTAAAATCATTGTCTTTAGTGCGGTGGAAAAGGCTCACGAAGGGATTGGCAAGGCAGGAAGGAGGATTGAGTTGGACTTGACGTGTGATGTAACCACACTGGCCTGAACACGTTCAAAATGCATCATCTGCATCTGTTTGTGGAGTCTGCCCCTGAAGCTTGCCAGGCGCTGACCATGACGGATGTGGTTACTGTGTCATGCCAGCTTATATCTGGAAATACTGTAAAACTGCACGTTGACGTCTTTTCAAAGTCATAGCTCCACCTATATTGTTCTGATTGTTCTGAAATATAGCTGTGGTCAGCAAGGAATTAAAAAAAGGCTTAAAATAGGACACATTACACATTTCAAAGAAACTAAATGCTTCCTCTACAAGGAATAGAGCCATGGGCAAAGGTTAACTGGGCACCAGGCTTTCTCCTACTGACTTTTCAAACCTCTCACATATTATATTGAATCTTCAACTAGGAAGTAATGTGAATGTAACAGCCTGTGGTACCTGCAGCCACGACACACTACTGAGTGCAGGTAATCATCTGCAGCTGTCTACAAACACAAGCAGAGACAGGAACATTTGGGAGCCTTTAACATTTTTGTTTTGTCAAACCAGAGCAAGCCAGTGGATTGACACTGACAAGAACAGACAGTGGAACAAAAGATGGCAACCATGAGTTTGATGCAAAAAACGGCAGCAATTTCCTGCCACCTCTGGCCCGTTACTGAGGCTCAGCACACCCCTCCTCTATCCTCACAACGCGTCAATCCCCAGGTAAGTAACGTGTTTTTCTTTGCAGCTCTGTGAGACTGAAGGACTTGTAAGGCAGCACAAGGGCCAATGGGGTCCACAGGGTTTCCTGCTGAGCATGGAATGTTTGACAGCACCTGCCTCTGCACCGTTCATCTTCCTACACACCGAAGCAACGCTGATGCGTTTGGACTGATTGTCTGAGTGTCTGTTGGTGTGTCTGTATCTGTAGACACTTAACTGTAATTGTGCTTTTTAAACAGTTTGACAGTGCAGACCCATCACTCCATTTTTGTTTGTCCGCTTCCCTTCAGCACTCAGTAGTTTTAAAAGTAGCTGGCTTAAAATAACCGTCAGTTGCTGTGTTTTATCCTGTACGTATACTCTGCTCTGCCAGGCACAGATTCATGTCTGATGTGGTGAAATCAATGAGTGGGATTGTCAGCTGGTTTTAATAGCTGCCTTGTCTCTGTGCCATGTCATTCTTCCCGAAAGTGTTTCTTTCTCTCTGTCTGCCTTCTGTCCGTCACTTTCCTGTTTTCACCTTAATTTCTTCCTTTCACTTTCTGCCTCCTTTTTTTCCAGTCAAGATAGAAACCAGAGCTCGCCCAGACGGAAACGCACAAGATGAAGTTGGTTGCTACAATAAGCATCTCTTAACAAACAAAGAAATAAAAGTGTGAAAGCCAAGGCTGTTCACTGTACTACCGCCCTCAGCCCGACATGTGGCCGACAATCTGCAGACCATCGACGTGGCAACGGGAACACGTGACATCATCAACGGTTCGCAGGACATAATGCAAACAGGACATTTGTCTTTCAGACACTGTTTTGTCAAGTTAATATGGGCTGAACTTCTTTCACCATTTTCTGTCTTCTTAGGCTACAAATTGCTTCCTTGAAATAATGGCCCTAGTTTTTTACTAAATTAAGATGTTTAAATCTGTCCATGTGGCAGTATGAGATCGTTAACCCTCATTCATCTAGAGGCCAGATGTGAATTTGACTTTGGTTTTTTCTTTTGGTTTTGATAGATATGATGTTTTTTTGCATTGTTTTTATGCTTCAAACTTCTTTGTATACACAACACCATAACATAGGGTGATCATGAAGTCACAACTTCAATCTTGTATCTTGTCCATGTTTTGAGACTACAGTTAAGGACTGTGAAGCTTTTATCTTCTCTGAAGGGGATTCTGGATTTCATTTGTAGTTTGAGCAATCAACGGTTGCTTGAGCAAGACCGAATGTTTAACTAGTGCCTGGGGTGCTGCTGAAGAGCTGATCCTTTGCTCTGATCTTCCCAGAAACACAATAAAACAAAGCACATTGTTAGCACACACTTTTTCAAGGTAGTTTCTCAACAGACAGAAGTAAAAACTTCCTATTACGTTTCTGAACATGATGATATTGAGTTTGTGAGTCATTTGATAAATTAGGTCAAGAAGGATTTCCGGTTTGTCCACGTCTCTATTGTACACCAGGCTACTGGTTCTGATGAGGTCATAAAAGCGAATGATGCACACCCATACATCGTTATTGATCATCACGTTTTCTCATTTCCATCCCTCTCTTTCACACGCAGACACGTGCGCATGGGCGTGCACACACACATTCTAGAGGCATGTGTTGTATGTGGCTCTGTTTAAGGTGATGTCATTTTACAAACATTCAGTGCTGCATGCTTGTCAAGATTGTGGAGATTAAAGCACAGGAAGTGAGCAAGGAACTTGAAATCTTGTCCCCTGGCAGAAAGGCTCAACTCTGGAATTACATGCACAGCGATACATTCTTATCCAGACTGCTATTCATATTCTGTCCTCTTCAGCAGAGACCTCAAACAGTAGCTGTCTACAGCCATGAAACTCCAAGTCATGGTGAACTCTGGCTGACTGGAGAGTCAAGTTACAGACTGGGCTACTGACATCTGAAGCATTATGAAAAAGCCTTACATACATATTTTACATATAAACATTCCTATGTTGGAAATACTGGTGGTTAATCCTACAGGGAGCTTCTTACCATTTCGGTCTCACCTTTTCTTTGCTGTTGAGATGTGGCAAAGGTTGCATGGATGGAGTGTCACCGTTGTGAAATACAACTTTGTGGTTGGTGGAGGACTGGTAAAGCATGGTCACATGGGGATGAGAAGTGGTCTTGTGTGGTCCCACTGGGTTTAGGATGGAGTTAGTCAGAGGTTTATGAATGAGTAGAAGAGACGTCTTTATGGGCCTGAGACCGTCTCTTGCCACTAGACAACACTTAACGCCAGGAGAGCTTGGTTCAGTAGACCGCAGGGAGCCCCAGAACATGACGTGTATGGATTAAATACGTGTGTGTCTGTGTGAATACGTGTGTGCCACCACCTCTGCTAAGAGTAGACTCCATCTGTAGAATCAATTTTGAAAGGGCAGACATTGCTCCCTTTCTATGAACTCTCAGGGTTAGAGTGATACAGTAAATGCCTTATATCACAGAGAATCAAGCACAGGACGTGGTCTTCATCTAAAAGGAGTGTTTTATGTGGCAAAGAGTGAGTGGAAAAACACAGCAGCAATTACTGGGAAAGTTAAACTTGGCTATAAAGAGGGGCTGGAAATATTTACTGCAAAATTCAGCAGTGTAACACGGTAAGCACCTTCATTGTGTAGGCACAGGATATTGAAATCTCTTTGGGTTCCATAATGAAATGATTATATTGCAGTCACAGTCTTTGGGTGAAGGGATGGTTGAAGCTGTTACATCTTTTCCCAGTTAAAGAGGCTTAGAGAGCAGCCATCTAACTCCAGTGACCTGCGTTGATTAGAGAAGTGTCTGCCAAGCTCTAACCACCCAAGAACAGTGTTCCACACACACACACACACACACAGAATGATTTTTTTTTTTAAAGCATATGCGTAAAAGCTGACTCCATGAAAATATAACTCCTCCCCTAATTTGGGAACTTTAACCTAAAATGCAAACCACAGATTAGACTGCGTCTGGGTTCCACATAATTTCCAGTCATTCAGGATCAATTAGGTGCTTCATTCCATTCTGCTGATGTTTCCTTCAAACTACGTGGGATTTCAAGTGTGTAGTGATTCAGTCATGACAGTTGATCAGTATTTTCTGCAACACACAGCAGACTGTTGTTTTTTACTATTGTGTGACGTATTCCAGAAATCACTGAGATGACCATTGTTTGTGAAATATATTAAAAACTAGCACTTATCCCAAACCACAAAGCTGGGATAATTTGCAAAGGGATATCTCACTCATGATCCCGCATCTTTTCCATGACTCTTTTCTTTCTTTGTTTTACCATTGCAGTACGTTCTGCCCCCACTCCCATCACAGCCTTCAGCATATACAATCCTCATGAGTGTTTGACCCTGCCTCTCCCACCCGAAAAGAAGCACATCAAATAACTGAGGGGAAAAAAACAGATGTGTTTGGAGGGAACATCTGTCCCGATCTATCCTCACGTAAAATGACGTGCCAAGTACAATGAAACTCGAAGAAGGCTTTTCTCAGAGGATGGAAGAGAAAAAGACATTTCATTGTATGTTATCACTTGGCTTTATGTTGGCTATGGAGCTCTCTCAGACAATTAGAAACCAATTTCTTCTCATACAGCTCAGTTCACTGCACTTAGACCCCAGATAACTGCACCGAGAGTAGCTTGTAGTATTTTGGCACGATGAGAACAAATATGATCCTAAGCCAGAGGGTGAGAGATTTTTGGAATACAAAAAAAGAACATAACATATTATTCTTTAAATAATAACAAAAGTTATTAATTAGAAATGGTTATGTTCTAACAGAATACCACTGCTCTCATCCACCGAGCTTTTAAATGAGGATTCTGAATGATTACATGTTGATCCTTGTTTTGATGGTTTTGGCCATGATTTCCATTGGTTTGAATAACATGGTGCATACCAGAATTTGATGAGATCTCGGACCATGGTGGTGTCACTGCATTCAAGTCAGACAGGGCAACATAAAAAAGTCAGGTAATCAGACATCTAACTAAAGCAAAGAATCTCTGTTTGTCTGTGTCGGCACACTTGAAGGGTGTATTGCTGGGGATCTAAGAGAGTGCCATGTGGAATTTGGTTACAATTTGTTCAATATTAATAAACTGAATAAACCGCCCTGAGGCATTGCACTAATTTAGTAAACAAGCCAGTGAGCCCGCCAAAAACGTTGATAATAGTCTCTCATTACAAACTCTGTGTGAACACCTAGAACTCAAATCTAAATAAACTAATCTGGTTTATTGAAAGCACAAACTTACGACAGCGTATTTGGCCCACTGTAGGAAAAAATAAGGAATAAAATAAATGAAGCCGAGAGGTGGGCAATATTCGGAGAAAAAAAGTAGCAAATTAGCTACTTTATAAAGTCGCAGATTTGCTACTTTATTACGATGCTAACAACCAGCATCTATGCTAGCTAACTTCCCATGAATGTACGCATTTATTTTTCTAATTAATCAATCACTCATTAATCACAACATGTGACAACGCCTCGATAAGATCCTTAGAGTGATGACTGTTGATGGTTATAGGTTATAGTTTTTTTTTTAATAATGGTCCAAATTGTCATCTATGGGTGTTTATTGATTGAGTGGTTGGGCTAAGATGCTAATGGTATTAAAAAAATAAATGTGTACATTCATGGGAAGTAAGCTAGCATAGATGCCAGATGTTAGCATCATAATAAATTATCATGTATTAAAGACCCAATTTGGAACACACCGCAATTATACATGTATACTGATTCATAATGGAATGGTGTGAGAAAAAGGAATGGAAATGGAAAACTATGGTCATTTCTGAGGTGATCCTGCACTTTTGTGAATAGTTTGGTCAGTAAAGTGGAAATAATACAATGTGGAGGAGAAAAGGGGAGTCTTCAGATTCTCGAACAGCTCTTTCAGACTGCACACTGTGATGCTTGGAGCAAAATGTGAATTTACTCACAATGAAGATGCTTATGTGATTATCTGTGATAGTCTTCCTCGAGTGACATCATAACTTTAATAAAATACCAATAATTTGAAATGAAGTAGCCTAAACAATACATAGTTTGTCCTTGTGATTTGATGTCAGGCATAACTTCCTCTGGGACATTCATCTATGAATAGGTAATATGAGGTATAAATTGCTTTGAATCTCTGCTTTTCAGAGTTTCTCAAAAAATGCAGAGTTCTTTATCAATTAAACTATTTTTGTGTGCAGCTAAATTGTGTTCTGGTGCTCCTAAATGAAAAAAAAGTTAGGCACACAAGTGCAACCAATGCAAGAAGGTCTAGAGCCCTGATTATATTTCCCATGTTCACCGTCTTAGTGTAGTGTCTCAGCGTGCTAACTAATTAGCACTAGAAGAAAAGGGATACTGACAGATTGGCTTCATAAAATATGAGACTTCAGTGATTTATATTCTTCTATTTGCCATCAACAGTTTAAGCCTCAGCCTTATGCCTTATGATTTGTGCTCGGTGTTGCTCTGCTGCAAAATGTATTGCATGCTCCACCTTTTGTCATGGCCTATAGTGTTTTGTAAGTTGTTTTTAACAGACAGATGAGTCCCTGAACTCGATAACTCGATACACTGCATTGTATTCAAATGTGTTTTATGGTTTGGAGATCCCTTTATCCCTTTGAGAAAGGCCTTGTCACTGAAGGTCTTCTTACTCTTACACTTCCGTTCCCATTTCACCTCTTCTCAGTCTGTCCATCCTCCATCGTGGAGCTTTAATGGCTTTAGCAGATGCTGTTTTGAAGCAGCGTAGCTACTGTGTGGCAGTAGATGTGTTCTGTGTTCCGGGTTTTTGTTTATGGCTGTAACTAAGCCCTGTAGGACAGCACCAGCCCTGCTGTCTGTCAGATGTCTACTGCAAGCTGCCACACACAGACCATACTGTACCAGCGGTTTTGTACAACCAACCCAGTAAACCCCATGGACTTGAAACTTAAATGACTATAAATGAATAAATACATTTTCCAAGTCATGCTGTGGATTTATAATCACTTTCCAGGAGACCATTGTTCTCCAAATCATCTCACACGACATGTTCATCATTGGTAAGTGATCATAATGAAACACACAGTTTTCTTTGAACTAAAAACGTAATTGTTTCCTGGTGGTTTATTTGGGAGCTGGAATGAAGGTCTGTCAGAGCTTCACCATTAAGCTGCCACGTAACATTGCATTCAAAAGAATGTTGTAAAGTCTTGTCATAAATTTTAAGTGTTAAAGAAATATTCTTTGAAAGATATTTTGCTCAGATCAGATATGAGTAAGTTTGTAATGTAGCTACACAGCCACACATAACCATTCGTCTATGTCAAACTTCTATGCGATAATCATTAAATCATCTGAGCTGGAAGGAGCAATTAGAAAATATTACAAAAGCTAAAATATGGCTGCTTGCTTTGGGAATGGAACAAACTAAAATCATAAACTGATAGAACTTATTTGACTTAAACATGAAAACCCGCTGATATGGCCCTATAAATCCTGTGGCAGCATGTCATGTCCACACTAATCCTGATTCTGTTTAATACCAATAGAACACAACATGAGGATCCACATTACAAGACCAAATGTTTCCTTACTTCCTTTGACTTCAGGGGAATCAATATTTATTCTTCTGTTTGCTGTTAGGAAACCTTCAAGAGTTATCTGAAGTACATGTTTCTAAAGCAGAAGAAATAGAAGTGCATTTAACGAAAGAGTTCAGAGGAATTCTTACTATTACTGATCCTACACTGTTTATATCAGTAAGTCACTATGTCCTGGGCCTTTCCAGTAAACCCTGTGGTTTGCTTGGATCCAAACAAATGACAAAAATACTACTGAAGACCTATACAAGCTTGGGCATGGTGGATCGGGTGTGCGTGTCCATCCTAATTGTGCATAATGTGTGCTGGTGTGTATGTGAATTATTTGTCCACACTCACAAGCCACTCCTGTCCCTTGGTGGCTCCATAGCAAGCATTGGGAGCTAATTTCCATTACATGTTGTGCGCTCCACTGGTATTTCCAATCTAATCCCCCTTGCAGACTCACTCTGACACTGATGTCTTTTTGTCTAAGCATACCAAAGGATAGCTCAGGACAAAGGAACGAGCCTAAAAGCTAATAAACCCCACTCAAACACACTGTTTTTTTTCAAAAGGTTGTGTGAGTAATGAAAGCCATTCAACTCCTGTACAATGTCATTCCTTCCCAGGCTCATCACTTGGTTTATCAGACAAAATGTAATGGTTTTCTCACGCAATTGTTCACAAATATACAGTTTCATCGTTTGCTTTGTTTTTTGTATATTTGTTGGGGACTTGGAGCACTTACAAATACATACAGACATATCACAGACCTGTACTTTCCTGAAGAACAACCACCATTCCCTAACCTAACCATATTGTTGTTGCCATGCGCAAATATTCTGGGGCGTAACAGATCAAAAATCTCACGAATCAGCAGAAAAAAGGGAGTATATATATCTTTTAGGAATGCCCCAATCATGTATTTTCTCTTGTAAAATCATTTCCATTGCTCAAAACATTCAAAATGTTATAGTCATCTTTCAAAGTTATTTGTATTAGAACAAACTATTCAAATCCATCCATCCATCCATTGTCTACCGCTTATCCTGTATTCAGGTTTCACGTGGGGGGGCTGGAGCCGATCCCAGCTGTCATTGGGCGAAGGCAGGGTACACCCTGGACAGGACGCCAGTCTATCACAGGGCTGACATGTAGAGACAAACAACCATTCACACCTACGGGCTATTTAGAGTCATCAATTAACCTATCCCCATCCTGCATGTCTTTGGACTGTGGGAGGAAGCCTGAGAACCCGGAGAGAACCCACGCTTACACGGGGAGAACATGCAAACTCCACACAGAAGGGACCTGGGCCGACCCGGGAATCAAACCCAGGACCCTCTTGCTGTGAGGCGAGAGTACTACCCACTACACCACCGTGCAGCCCCCAAACTATTCAAATGATTGATGAAATTTAAAAAAGTGTGTTTTTGGTTGATGAAATCTTGGCATTATTAGTTTTCATAATGTAGTATAAGCTGCTTATGCCTGCCACACACATAAAGATAATCGGGCTGATTTTGCCCCGATTTTCCCCCTTCCGACCACGGACAGACATCGCCCGATTATCTTAAGCTCGGCTCCGAAATCAGTCGGCGCCGATAATCGTAAATATTAAACATGTTCAATATTTAAGATTATCGGCGGAGAACGTTGTTCAAAACCACCATCATGCAGTCGGTATCCAGCTGGTCCTCCATTAGTTTACACCGGTTTACACTCGCTCTTCTTCACTTCTTCTTGTAGTTAGTTCAATGACTATTTTTGGTGTGACTGCCCCCACAGGTCAGTCAGAGTACTACGTCAGATCACGTTTGATCACGTTTGTTCACGCGAGATTTCTGGCTTGAGGGACAAGATTCTAGTGCGTCAGAAGACAAATCTTTATGTGTGTGGTGTGCTGTGTTTGGAATATCGCAGGACACCACACACAATACGATCAAAACTGTTAAATCACAGATTTTTTATCTTCATGTGTGGGGTCTCTCACAGATAAAAAATCGGTTGAGATTTATAAAATCTTTATGTGTGTGGCAGGCATTAGAGCTACTGATAGGAAGATAAACATGTCATAATTCCTTATCTTGCAAGGTGCAATAGAATGCAGCAATGAGTCCATTTTTGCACTTCTGGTCCCCTCGTCTCAAAGTAATTTTTTCAATGGGTCTTTGGCTAGACATTTGAAATCAGGCCTGTAGTTAACACAAGCTTAAGAGACTTTATTGCTTTGTTCTATGACATTAAATACGTCAGTAAAAACCTCTCTTGTAAACTTTGGAGCTGTTATGCATCTAAAGGCGGTTGCAAACAAGTGATTTAATGAGCGGAATAAACATCATCACACACTAGTCCTCCTTTAGCATCATGGTGGTGATGTGAAGTCATGCGATAGTTTACAGACAAAAGACCATAATGCATCTGTGTTGAGGTTGCTGGTAAAAACCATTTGGAACAAAAGCATCTGCAGCTTAGATTTCCAGATTACTCGGAATCTTTTCTGTTTTTTTTTTTTTTTTTTCATTAATGTTGGTTAAAGGTGTGTGTGTGTCTGTGTGTGTGTGTGTGTGTGTGGGGGGGGGGGGGTCGTGCCTGAAGGTTTGGTGGGGTGGAGTTTTTCCTAATAAGGATATCACTCTTTTTTTCTCTCCTATGCATGCCACAGCAATCACCCTCAGGGTTCTCACCAGTTTTTTTTTTCACCTGGTTGTAAAACTATTCCGATTAGTCAGAGCTGGAAACACCCTGGGAACTCCATGGTTGTCATAACTTTATATCTGATTGGTGTAAACAGGAAGTCAGTTTACAATTCTAGCCATTTAGTGCCCCATTAACAGAGGCCTTTTATTATGCACGGTGACATATTGGGTTGCAATGGGGATGACTAATTATTAGTGTCTCAGGTTGTGATCTAACCTGATATATACAGTAAATATATGTACACACGCACAGAGTAAAATGAAGCCAGCTGCTGCTTCGTTCCTTTCCCAGATATCCCTTTTAACTCAACCCTCACAACTTAGTACCTCCCTTCCTTCTCCTCACTCTTGAAAATTCAGAACCCCTTGCATGTCCTCTACACTGCAACTCTCTCTTCTGAAATTATTTAAAATGCTGTCAGGATTTTACAGTGTAGCCTATTGTAAGTTATAAGGTAAGTAAATATATTGTTTAAAGTTCCAGTCTGCAATATTTTTTTTATCATATCCACAAGCCTACACTGTGCTCCAATAGAACAACATAAATCATCCGGTTTTAGAAAAGAAGCGCGCCTCTACATCATCCTGGGACCTGTACTACGAAGCAGGATTTGTGCTTAGCGAGGTAACTTAAGCGTTAACTCTGGGTTTTCCATCCTATGACACTGGTTCACTGCTTACCGGGGTAGATCACCATGGTAACTTACGCTGTGGAGCTAACCTGCTCTAGAGCAGGTTAGGTTCCTGATAAGAGATCAACGTGGAGAAACACACCGCCAACTGACCAATCAGCTGTCTTGGTGCACGGATATAAAAAAAGGAGCTCGGTGGATTCAAACCAGGGCCACTGCAAGGAGCCTCGTAACATGGGGCGGTAACTCTACCACTAAGCTATCAACGAAGTTAAGGTTATCATTTAATCAATCAGATCTAGTAGTGTCCTTATGATGGGGCAGTCATATTATACTACTACTAGTACTACTATTAATACGACTTCCGCATTCACACAGTAGGCGAGTTTTTGCCAGCTGTCCTTCCTGCATTTGGCAGATGAAACTGTTGCCTTTTGCCTGCATTATATTATTAACTTTTTCGTATTTCTGTAAGATTACGGTTCGCTCCTCGTACGTGAAATACGCCGCTCCGCTGCCGTAGACTGATCCATGTATGCGGTTGGTCAAATGCTGCAAACGCCGCCTCTTTCATGTGCACGCGCTCATAGCTGGACAGGTAAACCCTGGGTTGATAACCAGCTTCGTGTGACCGCTTATCTCCGGTTGCCTGTGTTAGGGTAACTTAAGCTGGATCTCTGAAAGATACCCTGGGTATGTTGAACTCGCTTCGTAGTACAGGCCCCTGTTCAATCAGCACGCAGGGCTGTGTTCGTGCACACACAGAGCCCCTCCCCCCTCGGGTCGTACCACTATCACAGGGGGGAGGCGCAGGGAAGTAGCAATGCTTCCAATTCCTCGGTTAAAACAAGAAACGAGGAGGTCCAAAACAACCAAGGAAAAGAAAACACCGGTGGAAAAGAAGGAAAAAAAGTATGCGACGGTGCCTGTGATAAAACCAGAGTCAACATCGAACCCGCGTTCAAAGGTGGCGTAATTTAAGGGATTTCAAAGGGCACAAAGTCGAGGGGAAGGAGCTTGGTGGGCGTGGGGGAGGAGCATGAGAGTTGTAAACATTCAAAATCTGACAGAGTGCCCTCAATCCGCCGGACTTGCCGACTGGGACTGTAAGGTTTTCAATGCCACATTAATGACAGTTTATTAATTTATTCATTCATCAGAATTGATAGTTGTCATTACTAGGGTAAGGGTATCGTTTGAATTTGAACGATTCCGATTCCAATTCCTTGTTTCGATTCTCGATTCTTTTAAAAGGCAAGGTAAAAAAGTTTAGGCTAGCTAACCATGGTCTTTCTGAATGAAATAGTCTGACATTCTCCATCAATTTTAATTCTATGAACTTTTTACTTTTTATGAACTTTACTATGAATTTCTCACAGGGCTGTTTTCAACTACAATATACATATCAAATCTATGAACTTGAATATAAATATTATAAATTATGAATACATTTTCACAGGGGTACACTTTCCTCAAGAGAGCTTTATTTTTGAAAGCCTCATGAAAACACATTCACACATGAGTGAACACATGAACATGTTTCGCTGAATTTTTATAAATGCTTTTATAAATGCTACAAACATTTATAAAAATTCAGCAAAACTTTTTCATACTCTTGCGTGAAACTTGTGTCATGGCATCGGCTGGGTAAACACGGAAGTGGCGTCTACGCTGCGGTAGCATAGCAGCCGAGGATAGAAGCTATCAGGCAAGTGTTCTATTAAATAAACTCCTGATGTACTTACAAACTTTAAAATGCCTCGTTTTGTGAGTACAGACCCTATGTGTACTACTGCAGAAGTTTGGTAACATTCCATGCATTATTAGTGGGGTCATTTACGAGATATACTCTATGTACTGTAGCGCTAGTACTGACATTCGACTGATAGCCCTATCTTGACCAATGCTGACCATCGCTAAAAATGCTTCTGAGGGGGTATTTGGCCGGATGTCATGGTGGAAATTACCTAGGGTGCATTTTACTCTGTACCGTGCTCCCACTGATGGGCTAACCTGGTGCAGAATAGCAAATAAATAATAAGAAACAACTTGTAAAACCTTCCTTTTGTTGCACTGACATCTTCCCCTTTGCCGCTCAGGTGAAAGGAGTAGGCTCAGCACATCAGGAGTCATGGAGTCACCAGCCTGGCTAACGTTAGCAATCTCAGGTCATAAATTGTCTATAAAAGATACGTGGGCTAATTTGTTAGCTGCCTCAAAGACATTATTTATTGTTTAACTTTCCAGATTTGGACTGCAGTGCAGTCACTGCGGTGCCACGCTGGGGGTCGGAGCCGGACTCAAACCCAGAGGAAGACGCAGCGGAGGATGGTCGGCGCAGCGCATCAAAGACAGGGCACACATTTATTTCTACTCCATGAACTTGGAGGAGGTGCTTTTTCATGTTCGTTGTGCACCCTCCTATGCACGAAATAATCTTGTCGCAAGTGTTGCATTTTGCCAAGATTTTGTTGTTTTTAGAAAAGTGAAGCCACACTTTGGACCGCCAACGCAGGCTATCCATGCTCAATTCGCTCGGTTATGCAAACACTTCTGGTGGACACTTCTTCGTTGGTGTTCAGCTGCTTCTTCTTCTCCAGTCGGCGTACTGGGTATTGAAACTAGGAATCGAAATTTAAACTTTTGAACGATTCCAGGAGAATCGGAACGCTAGTTCCGGTTCCAATTGATACTCGATTCTCGATACCCAACCCTAGTCAATACAGATCAACCAAATGTCCCTTAAAGACAACAGTCAAACATGTCAGCAGTTTATCACTTTTGCATGTCAATTTATAGCTGCAGTCTGCCAGTCTGGCAGATCGAGTTGACTGAAATTTTGAATGTTTACAACACTCACGCCCCTCCCCCTCTACCACCGAGCTCCTCCTCTCCCTCCCATCGATTGCTCGTCAGTTCGCGTGCACCACATTCTGTGAACGCGTACGTGTCTTCTCTCATCGATAAATGGCATGGAGTACACGCTACACAGAG
Organism: Chelidonichthys spinosus; assembly: GCA_029853015.1. Lineage (NCBI taxonomy): Eukaryota > Metazoa > Chordata > Actinopteri > Perciformes > Triglidae > Chelidonichthys > Chelidonichthys spinosus. The sequence goes on along the minus strand of CM056829.1, from coordinate 23,187,376 downwards.
GTAGGCTGGCTTACTTACTTATAGATAGCAAATGCTAACGTCATTTAGCGTATGCCTAGCTTGAGGCGTGTGCCTGTGATATTGTAACATGTGTGAGGGGGGAGGTGGGATCTGTGGCGTGTGCACGAACTGTGAACTGCGCTGAGTGGACAGGATGATAGGAGGATTTTTGCGTGCACGTAGAGGCACTTTTTTTTTCTAAAACCGGATGATTTATGTTGTTCTATCGGAGCATAGTGTCGGTTTCAGTAAATATGATCAAACAAATGTTACCGACTGCGACTTTAAATTGTTACCACCCATAACCCTCAGTTAAATCACATTGCTATAACTGCACAGTCATCTGGAAACAGAAATCACTTAGTGTGCAAACAAAAATGCCTATGATGCTGAAAAAATAAAATAAGCAGTCTTACGAGGAGAGACGTATAAGAAAAGCTAAGCTAACAAAGCAACACATTTCATAGGCAGTGAAACATGAAATAAGTACTATTGTGGTTTGTGGCAGGCTGCCATTTTAAATGTTCCTAATGGCTTTATTCAGACATTACAGGCTATTTACATGATATTTAATACCTGGTGTGCAAGAGGAAGCTGCCTCACTGGTGGAAAACAGAGGTGTGTTTAATGAAATGAAGGAAGACCATTGCTTGCTGTTTTTTTCACAGGCGGTAATGCTAATGAGCACTGTGAGAGCGAGGCATGCTCAACTTCTCTCAGTTGAATCTCAAAAATATTTTCATTTAACGCCTGTTTTAATAACGTCTGACTGTATGAAATGACTAGAAATGAAGTTGGGACTCACATTCAGTTCCTTTTTGCTCAAATGCTACAGCCTAAGATTTTCTGGATTTTATCCGAGTCGTTGTATTATTAATATGGTTGTTTGAGGGTTTATTTTTTAACCCATCTTTTCCCAGTCACACGGCAAGGGAAAAACAAAAAATCTCTATGACTATGATCTGGATCATTCACTGTGTTCACTTGAGGAAGAACGTATTGCAGTGATCTACATCCTACTAAAAATGTGTATTTAACTTTGTTTTGCTGTTGTCTTTAGTGTTGATCTCTTGGTTTTCACCCCAATGTTGAAAGCGTTATGGAAATGAACTATGCCCAACATAGTTGGCGGTATTCAGATTCTTTTTTAATTGGTTTGGTTTTATGTTGTGACTAGGGCTGTCAAAATGAATGTGTTAACGTGGGAAGTATAACTTGATCAATTATCGCTTTAAATTTTTCAACGCATTAAGGTTGTTAGCTGTTTGGAAGGGACGTTATTAAAAAAACTAAGTTGGAACAATCAATAAACACGCAGCGTCATAAAACTACTAAGTACAACCACATCGACAGCCTGCAGTAACGTGATGTTAACCTCTCACTATTGAGCTTAATAACCAGCCAGCTGCAACAACAACCTGATGATCAAACATATTAAATCTTCATTTATCAGCAGCTGCAGTATGAAGCTGGACAGACTCCACCACATCACTTCATTTAGCTGGGAAGTTGTCAGCTGTGTGTCTGCTGATAGAACCTGCCAGGGTTTCACTGATGAACTACAGCCGTTACAATGTGACGTTGGCGAGTGTCAGGTGGAGAGAGGCAGAGAGACACAGTCAGTACTCTGTATCGGCAAGCACTGAAATGTAATTATTTGTAGTTTGAATAAATGTGGTATCGGTGCTTCCCTATTTCTCAAGGCTTCAAATTCTGGTGCATAGAAGCCTTGTGTCATTTATCTTTCCGTTCCCACAACATAATACATCAAAAATTGGAATTTTCATATACATACGAATGGTGATTAATCATGATAAATCCGGTCTATGACAGGGCTGACATGTAGAGACAGACAGGTAACCAGTCTATGACAGGGCTGACATGTAGAGACAGACAGGTAACCAGTCTATCACAGGGAGACATGTAGAGACAGACAGGTAACCAGTCTATCACAGGGCTGACATGTAGAGACAGACAGGTAACCAGTCTAGGGCTGACATGTAGAGACAGACAGGTAACCAGTCTATCACAGGGCTGACATGTAGAGACAGACAGGTAACCAGTCTAGCACAGGGCTGACATGTAGAGACAGACAGGTAACCAGTCTATCACAGGGCTGACATGTAGAGACAGACAGGTAACCAGTCTATCACAGGGCTGACATGTAGAGACAGACAGGTAACCAGTCTAGCACAGGGCTGACATGTAGAGACAGACAGGTAACCAGTCTATCACAGGGCTGACATGTAGAGACAGACAGGTAACCAGTCTATCACAGGGCTGACATGTAGAGACAGACAGGTAACCAGTCTAGCACAGGGCTGACATGTAGAGACAGACAGGTAACCAGTCTATCACAGGGCTGACATGTAGAGACAGACAGGTAACCAGTCTATCACAGGGCTGACATGTAGAGACAGACAGGTAACCAGTCTATCACAGGGCTGACATGTAGAGACAGACAGGTAACCAGTCTATCACAGGGCTGACATGTAGAGACAGACAAGTCCATCCTCCATGTCTTTGGACTGTGGGAGGAAGCTGGAGAACCCGGAGAGAACCCACACTCACACGGGGGGAACATGCAAACTCCACACAGAAGGAACCCCAACCAGGAATCAAACCTCTGGCTGTGAGGCGACAGTGCAACCCACTACACCACCATACAGCCCTACCCTGTGATTAATCTGATTAAATCTTAATTGTTTGAACAGGTATTCTGCATGTGCTTGCAGACATAAATGATGTGTTATGCGTTAATGACCACAACATTTTATTAAGTGAAAAATGATTTGACAAATTGAGGGGAAATAATTATCAGTAGCGTGATGCAGTCGTGAGAGCACATGTTCTGACATGTGCTTAGGTAGGATGTGTCACAGAATCGTCGCATTTACAGAAAAGTGGTGTTTTTTTTCCCAGACTGTGTGGCTCATATCGTTGGAATTTGAGTGAAAGAAAATTGAAGATATCAGGGGAGTTTGTGGGAGGAACTGATGGAAACTGGATTAAATCAAAAATGTTGAATAAAGGTTCAATATCCTTCTGCTATCTTGGGCACGCATGTATGAAGCTGCTGGAGAGTTGACCACAAAATAGATCTGGATATGTGGGTGAGGACGCGAGCCAAGTGGTTTCCTGCCCATGGCCCGTTCCATTTTGTTGCAATTATTCCCCATGGGAGATGCTCTGTATCTAGATCCATGAGTCTTATGTTTGCTCTTATTGAAAACTTTTCCTGATTAAAATGACTGGCTCCTGTGATTGTTTTTAACCGGGCTGTATGGGTGATATAATGCATGCTCTTCAGAACGATATCCAACTGCAACAATGTGTGTGTGAGGCAGAGCTCTAAACCTACATATCTATGAGTTGTGAGCTGCGGAGCAACAGACCCTGAGGCCAGAGCTCCATTACAGGACACAATGCCCTCTGTGTGTGAGAAACAGCCAACTGCTAAACAACTTTGCTATAGAGTTGGGTTATCCAGACAGTGTTAACCATGAATCTATTGTCAATGCATGACGACAATGCTGAAAAATGATGGTTGGATTTGCCTTTTCAGACACTACAACATACGTATTTAAAATCTCCAACAGATCTTTTATCTTTATCCACTTTCACAAAGACTGGTGAATGCACATTAGATAATTTGCAGCTTAAAATGTTGAAGTTTAAGAAGACAAAATGTGTGGATTAAAATATGATAAAAAAATGTTTTTATGGTCATATGACAATGACAAGGACTTTATAACAGCATCCAGTTGTGGGATGCACAACAGCATATGACCTCAAGACTTAAGCTTTCATCCCTTAACTTTGGCACGGGCCCAGAAGTAAAATTAAGACAAGATGGTAGATTCAACATTTTGTCAAAATCTCTGGGAACGGGCTGTAGTAGCAGTGGGGCACGTCATAGAAACAATGGTGAGAGAGGCTAAAGGTTAATTCAGTTACTTAACCAGCACACAGAACCACAGCAACAGACACAAGCAAGCATAAACACACACAGGGACTTTGGGTTAAACAAAGTGCTCGGTTTCCTCTGAGAGGAGATTAGGATTGGAGGGCAAACTGTGGGAACCACTGGAGAACTATTCAGCTTGTGAAAAAGTCTTGATATTATGTGAGCAAATGATGCATGTAAGTAAGTAAGTAAGTGGTTCTTTTTTTCCTGAAGGTTCAGGTATGTTTCTGCTGTTGCTCTGAATCCATCTGAACATACCGTGCATGGTCCACACAGTGCTTGTGTACACCGCATGGTGGGACAATAGCGGGATTCTGCCTAGCAAGGCCGTGGGAGGAAGGGGACAGAAGAGTCAATGAGTGAAGAGGCTTCTGGGATGCGTCAGCGCAAGGCCATGATGAGAGTGTAGGAGGACGAGCCCTTTAACTCAACAATGCGCGGAGGAACAGTCATTCAGTCGCCTTGCAGGGCGACACGCACATGCATACAACCATAGGCACACACAGTCAACAAAAGGTGCAGGTGAAACTAAACCATTCATCCACCTCCCTCGTGATATATGGATAGCTGGGCAGAAAGCCTCAATCAATGACTGATTCTTTGGCTTCGGTTTTCACTGGCCATTAAGGAAAAGAAAGAATGAATGCTATGGTAAATGTTAGAAAAGAGATGAATCATCAATCATAAAAAGATAAGATACATCATGCTTTTTGTGCTTTTTGTATGAACTTATCATGCCCATTAACAGGGATAAAATGTCATGTCAGAGGTGTTAATGAAGGAGTTTCGTAGAATGAGCTTGTAGACCCATTCTGCAGGAACATTATGCTCAAATCATGTCCTTTACAAATGTGTGATGTATCTTATGATTCAGTGCATTGTGTAAAATGTTTAAAAGGGTAGCTTATTGGAAACTCATCAATATTTCATCTTCTTCTTCTAGCAGGAACTAGGCAAACCTAGTTAAGATGGACTCGGATACATACCAGTGGGGATATGTGTTGATGAATTATGATTAATGTAGTTAATGTACACAGTAACTATCAACTTGTGTGTTTAAGCCAGCATGAATATCACCAGAATGAAATAGACCATGAAACCACAGATTTACATTTACATTTAAGGCATTTAGCAGATGCTTTTGTCCACTTACAATAAGTACATTTGTAAAAAAAACATATCATTGCCGATAAAGTGAGAGCTAAAAACCTAAGTGTTAGGTCCTCGTCTGAGTAAAGTAGTAGCTGTTCTGTTCAGCAAGGATACCTTAAGAACAACAGTGCTATGATCAAAGTGCTATAGGTCAGAACATAGGAGTGCTTTTTTGGGGGGTTGGGGGTGGAAGTGAGTCATGCTATGCAGAGTCGAGGCAAAGTCTGAACAGGTGAGTCTTGAGCCTTTTTCGGAAGATGGCAAATGACTCTGCTGTCCTGACATCGGTCGGGAGTTTGTTTCACCACTGAGGACCAGAACAGAGAAGAGTCTGGACTTTGCTGAGCGACATTTGTTTCAGCGATGGTGGTACCAGCCGGCCAGCTGAAGTAGAGGAGCGAAGTGCTCGCTTCGGGGCATGAGGTTTGACCAGTGTTTGAAGGTAGATGGGTGCCGTTCCATTGATGGCCTTGAAGGCCATCATAAATATATGAGATTTCGCTTGAGGAGAATCTCTGCATGCTCGGAGTTTGCATTGCAGTTGTCCCGATTGTCAAACTGATGAATAGAGGAAGGGTAGTGGTGTGGGAAGCACATGGGGCTGTTTTCCCAATAATGTCTCATAGTGTGTTTACAAAGACTGTTAAGATAGAGCTTCTTGCATATTAAGTTGCACATGGATCAACGAATTTAGCATCCATTAATGAATTCATGAAACGATTGCTTGGCAGGTTATGTGAGAAATGAAATGAAACCCTTCAGAAGGACAACAATTCACTTTTCATGATTGCGTCAAGTTACCAAACCTAAAAGTATGCTGAAAAGAGGGACTACATTGTACACCCTTTCAAATCAAAAGCACCACTATTGTTCATAATTATCCTCATCATGTTATTTGTCAGTAGCCTAAGGGATTTATTGTGAAAACAACCGGACGTGTTTTCATTCCTCACCATGCTACGCTTCTGCAATGCCAGCGTGGGAGAGGATGGTGTTATCGCTGTAACAACAGTGCAGAGAAGTCAGACAGTGATTACATTAAAAGCACTAAAACACAACAAATGTTGTGATGAAATGATACACAAAATGAAAAACATGTTCCCCCTTAATTCCCACTGGGATAATGAAATAATGAAATAATGCTGTGCCAATTAAAGGCAGAGTAGGTCATTTGTAAAAACCACAGAGATATTGACTTTGAACGCATTACAAACCGAAAAAGTCCCGCCCCCTTCGTTGAGACCTCCGTTCAAAGCCGCTCCCCCAGAACACCAAATGAGTGTTCAAGATTGGCAATCAGGAAGTAAGTATTGACAGACAGGCCAACTTTTTTGACTGGACGGCGTTTTTAGTCCTGCCACGACCACAGGTGACATTTTTTTATTTTATTTATGTGAGACCACTTAATGCATTCATTGCTATCAGTATGTTACCTTATTTCATGTAATATAACCGAAAGTGTTTCTGTCTAGAATCACCTACTCACTTTACGGGTTGGTTCACTCCAAAAAGTTGTCTCTCTTAACCACTTGTTGTATTTTTTTGTATAATTTGCCCAGTTTTGAAAAACCTGATGTGTTGAATGAAATTACTAGTTAGTTATTGGTGATAAAAGCAAGGTACATTTGCTTTTAAAGAAATTAAACAGAAGCATCAAAAAAGCCCTGTCAAGTTTCATATAGGAACTACTTAATAAAAAAAATAAATGAAAAAAAATAACCATGGTTGTAAGAAACCTTGACAAACTAAATCAAAACTATCTGCAAAACCACCACGAGGTATCTGAGAAAATGCTATTTTGAAGTTAGGCCAAATAGGCCCTTAATGTCACATTTGATTTGATTGTTCTATCACCTGGATGACCGAGGAGCTGAAAAACCATAGTCCTGTGATGGTCAAATTCAGAAAGTATGACGTCATTCCTTAGATGTTTGAGATGAAAGGGGATGTGTGCTTCAACACGAGTGTGTGTCTGTTTCGGCAGGCCTGTGCGTCCCTGTGCAGCACTTTTGTGCCATGAAGAAACCTGTCAAACCACTTCCCTCAGTTATCACTGAGATGAAAATTAAACATACAGTAGCTATGGATTCGCCTGTTGTTAGGAGCTTGGAAGAAAACAGTTTTTGGGTTTTCATGCTGATACGCTGCACTGGTGCCCTACGGCTGCATTTCTGAAAGGAAGTAAATTGTTTCAAACCATGCAAATGATGAAGATCATGTAGTATTGTGCGGATAATTATGTGCTGTGTGATAGTATAAGAACGAGACGCCACGTCTTTACAGGCATTCGCTGGAATTTATAGAGCTGTAAATTGAAGACCACACATTAGGGCAGGATTATGACTCATCCCAGTTATTATAACACACGCACATACATGCATGTGCACTGTAATAATGATTAACAGCACCGAACCCTGACACAACCACAAACAGCCTTGTTTCCATGTCCTTGGGAAGGGTGTGTTTCATTTTTTTACATAAACACGCAACAAATCAATCGTCGTTATTGAACAGTTTTATCTCAACGATATAATATAGATTACAGAAATAAGTGACAAAATTGAAATATCAAATATTTAACAACTTTCAGACCCTTATCCTAAACCGACTTGGACAACAACTTAGTCTAAGGTTAAGAAGCCTGATCAACAATGCCT